>OX402009.1:10640757-11333757 GCA_947859395.1 Eupithecia insigniata | reverse complement strand
TAGAAAATGATCCCGAGGTGGTCCCATAAAAACTTTATCCCCAGGGGATTAGTATTTATCCCGCAAAACTTAAAAACAGTGTAAAAGTAAGGGAATTTGAAGTCGGTTTATTGTTTTTTAAAACACGCCAAAATATTGTATTATGATTCTGTTTATTCAATAGATTAAATAACACATATTATAAAACAGTGAGACCGTTACAACAAATATTTATACATAAATTAAGGTCTACTACAGTGTAGACAATTAATGTAAAACTATAAAATAAATAAATCTTATTATTTATTGCTTCTATATTTTAAACAATATGGCGTGTTTTAAAAAACGATAAACCAACTTCAAATTCCCTTACTTTTACACTTATTTTAAGTTTTGCGGGTTAAATACTAATCCCCTGGGGATAAAAAATTTAGTTGTAGTTTAAATTCAGTCACATGCATACAAAAAAAACTTACATACGAATTGAGAACCTCCACCTTTTGAAGTCGGTTATCTACCAATGATAATAATAACTATGTTTATAGTATAAAATTTGACTTGTCTAAGTGCTTATTTTGTAAGCCTAAAGAAATAAAGTTATTGATTCCGATTCTGAATGAGCTTGGCAAAGTATTAGGCTTTGAATAACTCACTAAAAAATTTCAGTGCTACACTGTGTCGTACTACCAGTTTGAATAATTTATTACTGCTACCTTCTGCTTCTGCCCAATACAACTAACAATAAGTTTCACTTCAATTCGTCGCTAAATTAAATCAATCTAAAAAAATGCCATACTACGTACAGTTAAATATCTGACCTAATAAATGGATCCTTCCCCGGTACTGATAAGGAGATCCATAAGTCATCATTCGCCCGCGACCTTTGAAACCAAATCATTGTGATGGATATTGAAACTGAAACATTAACTGAAATTTGTATTGGGCAGAATTATTATATGGAAATGTCTATTCAGTAAATAAACCGATAAATCCAAGACAATAATATACATATTTATACCTAATCTAAGTAACCACCACATATGTAGGTACATAGTTTCATGGACGAATCTTTCATCATTGTTTTTTTTTTATTGATAATCGTAAAGCGTTTCACCACCATCGGGGAAAGTGAAGATATGGCCTAAGATGGAGCACGCTTTCCCAGAAGGAACTTATTCACTTGGGATTTGATAGTATAAAACAAAGTAGCTTCCCGCTGTCTGTCTGTTCCTATATATGCTTTGATCTTTAAAACTACGCAACGGATTTTGAATCTATGTATAAGTTGCACCCGTGCGAAGCCGGGTCGGGTCGCTAGTTTATAATAAGGGACAAAAGACAGTACAATGTTGTAATCTCACTCACTATTATATGTATCGTGCATAACGTGCTAGATAACGAAACCAAAACATAAATTTATCTTTATATTATCTTATCTATGTGGCATAGACGCATAGTGTAGCATGACTGGATGAGGCATGACATTCTGTCTAGCTCTCAGGTACTTGCAACATTATTTTTCTTCAAGTAATATGTAACCTATGGTCATCATCATCATCATCAGCTCGTACACGTCCACTGCTGAACATAGGCCTCCCCCAAACGACGCCACGAATAGCGGTCCTGAGCCGCCTCCATCCAACGACTCCCTGCGACCGCTACGATGTCGTCGGTCCATCGAGTGCGAGGTGGGACAACCTCGCACACTCCGTTTCGTATTGCATCGCAGTTGCCACTCGAGAACCTTGCCGGGTCAGCTAGTATATCATATATTTATAGCATTAAAAGTACATTATATATTTAGGCAGTACTGAAACTTAGATGCACGAGTAACTTTAAGTACAGGCTTTTCAATATGGACACCGCGTTCAGTAATTAATGATAGGTAGGTATGTAATTATAATAAGATTTTTTGAAAAAACTAAAAACCTACTTTAAATTCCTAAATACTTATCTTTACTTTTTTTTATGTTTGGCTGGGAAAATTTTCTAACATATAAAAATAATCTAGTATCATTCTCTATACAATAAATACTAACAACAAATACAAAATAAAAAGACTCTAAAATCGATAATTTTAGAGTCTTTAACTGAAAATACGGCGTACATAAATGAAGCTGCTGCCGCGGTTTCCCATGCATTTTTCAAGTAGCCTATATATCCGTCCACGGGATACCATTTACCTCCATGGAAATTTCATTAGGATCCGTTCAGCCGTAAAAAGGTAACAGACAGATAGATAGATAGAAAACTCTTTATTGTACCACACAACACAAAATACATAGAGAAGGAAAAGTTGACAACAATGAAGTACAAAGGGCGGCCTTATCGCTTTGAGCGATCTCTTCCAGGCAACCTTGACCTTGGCAACAGAGTTACTTTCGCATTTATAATATTAGTATGGATACAGACAGCTGAACATACAACCTCCTCCTTTTTTGGAGACATTTAAAAAGACGTTATAGCCAAAACGTATAGGGCTATAACGTCTTATCCAGCCTAGGATAATAGTTATAATAGCTATTCAACTAAATGATTTTTTTTAAGGCTGGGTTACCCGGATTTAGAGATTTTTTAACTCTCCGTATCTCAATAACTAGAAGGCCTATAGTTTTGAAATTCAAACATATTATAGTTGAGGATATTTTCTAATGCATCACTAGACAAAAACACGATTGGTGACATTTCACCCGATCAAAAAAAATGACAAAGTTACCTCTAAATGAAACTTTAAATGATCACTGTGAATAGAAAAATGAATAAAATGACACAAATTTTATACCAAAACATTGCAAACGTTATTACGCAGTACTTCACTAGAAAATATTTTTATGTGTCATACAAATATTTTTCAAAACACCAAAATAACTACAAAATCGTGCTCGGCTGTCTGCGCACCGTCTTGCTCAGTACTCGCCGAGGCGCCACAGAGAGTGGTCACGTCGCTCCGCGCCGCGCCTTGCCTTGCCGTTTACGCTCTCTACATTCAAATATTTGTTGTGTAAATAATTACGTGCAATTTTTGAAGTGTTCTATAATGGGTAATAAAAGAAACAAAAATAAAACATTGAAGAGCAAGGCTCACAAGAAAATGCTGCAGAACCACGCGTAAGTGTACTTACCTACCTACCTTCCTTCCTAACTTTTTAGCTAGTTGTTTACTGTATGCTTTTTTTACAGTAAAAAGTGGTGTTATAATCATATTCATTTTCATTTGACCGCTGTTTAGTAATGAGACAGTTTTTTAATTTTTTATTCGTCCTTCCAGAGTTGATATGCGCCGTAAAAAAAAAGAACATCTACACGCAAAAAATCTACACGCTGCTGGTCCTTCTGGCCTCCACAGCCACAAGTAAGTCCTCATCCAGAAATGATGCTAGAAACAAATAATAAGAGAGATACAACATACCTAGGGTCTGTCGGGGTAATTAGAAAAAATGGGTAGGTGGGGCAAATGGGATGGGACATGGGACGTACATAATTATGAAATAACGAACTAAGGAAACATAAAAAATTTGTAAATTCTAAGTCTATTCTAATATTATATAAAGTTATATATAGCTCGATTACCACTGATCACTGACTAACTGGCTGACTGACTGACATAATTGTTCTCCTTGATATGCTGGAGGAGGAGGAGGTATGTTTTTTTTACGGAAACGTGTAGGGGGATCGGGTGACCTAGGGAAAACATATGTATATTCTAAGGGACGAATATTTTACTGTTACAGCTCAACAACTCTCAGCCATGTCAATTTACCACTTGCTGACGAACATGGTAATGAATCAGCTGAAAATGATACGAATGAGTAAGTAGTAATCTTTAGTACCCATTGTTGTTAGTGCCCGCACAAACTGGCCATTTTGTCGCCGCGATTAGTCCCTATTCGACTTTGCGGGTGCAGCCTCCCAGTCACCACAAAAGCACTTTTTTCCTCACAGTCTCACAAGTGTAACACGGAAGCGAATATTATAATCCCGCCCGTGCCGTCATAACGTACATGGTTTTTTCTTCTGTGTCACACTGTTGTGGCTGTGAGGAATAAATGCTCTTGTATACAGCGAGTCTGCAAGCCTGCACCCGGCTCGCGACTCGAACGTCAAGTGTGATGAACAAAATGTACGAGTATTTTCGGCCGCAGCTTCTAATCGCCGAACTGTTGCAGTGGAAAAACGCCCAGTTTGCATAGGCACTAAATAGGTATGTAATGTTAACTTTTCAATAGTAAAAACATTTTATTTGTTTTAGGATGGAGGAAATGGATAACTTTTCTCTGATCATAGACAGCAGCAGAGAAAATGAATATACATCTATAAGTGGACGGCGAATTGTTGATATAAATTACTTTATGTCGCAACTTCAAGAAAAAGCGCATCATAATGATTTATTTGATTGCAAAGTAGGATATTTCAATTTAATAGGAGAAAAACAGACAGGGTTGGTATCAAAATATAAATTTGAATGCAATGTATGTCAAAAAGTAATCACAATTGACTCAGAAAAATGTCACAGTGCAGAAGAGAGAGAGCACGTCAATGTAAATGTTGCTGCAACAACAGGAATTATAGCTGCTGGTATTGGATTTTCACAATTCGAAGAAATACTGTCTGCTATGGATGTGCCTGTTTTTTCACAAAAATATTACTCATGTTTACAAGACGTTGTTTATGAAAATTGGGAGAAAGTTGCAGCCAACTCTATGCAAGATGCTGCCAACCGTGAAAAAGAAGTGGCTATTGCTGACGGCCAAGTAAAACAAGGAATGGCTTTGGTAGATGTGTATGTTGATGGTGCTTGGGGTTCAAGATCTTACGGCAACAACTATAGAGCTATGTCAGGGACAGCAGCAATCATAGGCAAACGATTCGGAGAGGTAATGTACATAGGAGTAAAAAACAAATACTGTCTTGTTTGTGCCCGAGCCAAGAAACAAGAGCTAGCTCCCAAAGATCATATATGTTTTAAAAACTATAATGGAGCCTCTAGTGGCATGGAAGCAGACATTATTTCAGAAGGGTTTAAGTCATCAGTTGAAATGTACGGTATAATTTATGCCAGAATGATTGGAGATGGAGACTCATCAACCTATAATAAAGTATTGGAAGCAAAACCATATGACCATCTTAACCATACTGTTGAAAAAATTGAATGTAGAAACCATATCTTACGCAATTTTTGTAATAAATTACGAGCATTAGTAAAGGAGACAAAATATCTAATAAAACACAGAAAAACGCTAACGAATGAAAAAGTAATGAGTATGCGAAAAGTGATTGTCAAGTCAATTAAATTCCACAAGAGCGCAGACGTTTCTAAAAACGTATCCATAAATTTGCTCCATAAAAACATCACCAATTCGCTGGCGAATTCATATGGGGATCATACACTTTGTTATGACTATAACTGCTCAAAAGAAAAAAATCCTAATGATAGTAAAATTCATGAAATACAGAATTCTACTTTCTTGTTTCGGGTAAATGCTATCATTTCTACTGTAGCAAGTAAAGCTCGCAGTCTCATAGAAGATGTGGATACGAATACAGTCGAACGTTTCAATAGCGTCATTGCTAAATTCATTGGTGGCAAAAGAGTTAATTTTTCACAAAGACGAGGATATCAAGCAAGATGTTCTGCTGCTGTAGTTTCATTTAACCGGGAATCTGCGGTATCATCTGTCCAGAAAGCTATTTTGGGCAGAAGTCCAAGAGGAAAAGTGAAAGAATTAGAAAGAAGGAGGTCGCTAAAGAGGAAATTGAACAGAGAGCACCCCACAAAAAAGATAAGAAGGTTTGAAGGAGTTTCTGTACAGCACAACTATGGACCTACAAGTTCGGCTCCAGATATGAGTGAGGTCCAATTGGAAAGGGCAAAGAAAAATTTCCTACAAAATTTAAAGGTAATGACAAATGATAGACAGAACATTGAAAGGAGCACTATTCTACAACGAGATTGCAGTGAGTGGATGGAACTTAGAAAAAGCCTGATAACAATTTTGGAGCAATCTGTAAAAGGAGACAGTCCAAAAGCACAGCAACAACTGTAAAAAAAATACTATATAAAAAGAATATAGGCCACGTAATGTCTGTAGCTCATGGCGTAGAAAATGAAAAGCAAGCGCTGCAACAAATGGAGAGACAAGAAAACATTATCATCGAGCCCTGTGGACTTTTCATAGATAAACAATACCCATTTATTGGAGCTACACCCGACGGTTTAGTTGATAATGATAAAATTATAGAAGTTAAGTGTCCCATAACGGCATTTAAGACCGGAATAGAAGCTGCTATAAAGGAAAACAAAATCCAAATATATAAATATAACAAAAAAAAAAACAATACGCGAATCATTAATAAAAGGAGCAATTGGTATTACCAAGTACAGGGTCAACTTCATGTAACCGAGAGAAACCAATGCATTTTTGGAATTTGGTCCAGTGAAAATCATCCGCTTATAATAGAATATATTTCTAGAGATGACGAATTTTAGAAGGTGGAAATAGAAAAAAATATTATTGTTTTTTACACGAAATGCCTTTTGCCAGAAATTGTAGACCCGCGACAAATTCGCGGTATGCCAATAAGAGACATAATTTTACAAGAAAATGACGAAAATAATGAAATACCTATGCAGCCAGGTCCGAGTAAACACATGGATCAAATTCAAAGTCCAATTCAACCTCGTGTTCAGTTTGGTCCATGCAATGACGAAAATAATGACATACCTATGCAGCCAGGTCCAAGTAAACACATGGATCAAATTCGAAGTCCAATCCAACCTCGTGTCCAGTTTGGTCCATGCAATGACGAAAATAATGACATACCTATGCAGCCAGATCCAAGTAAACACATGGATCAAATTCAAAGTCCAATCCAACCTCGTGTCCAGTTTGGTCCATGCAAACCTAGGCAGCTACAATTTTATGAACTTTAGTACCTGTTCCCATAGAGTGCAGTTAAATAAACGCAGTATTTTGTTAGAAAGGTAGGTGACCGGTATTGCCAACTGACTGGCATTACCCGACATTACCCTACAATCAAAGGATAGAAACAAACTAAAACTAGTACTTACAATTGAAACATTTGAGGTAACTGCAGACTGTTGCAAACAGTCTAAAGGTAGCCCAACTGATCCATATATAAAATAATTATATAATTTTATACCTCTATGTTCTCGTTGTTGAATCGAAAATTTATATGTGCCAGACGAAACCAGCAAGCTTTGGAAAATTAATTTGTTTAGTGTTGTTTATAACAATAAATACCTATAATTGTTTGTTACTTGTACAAGTTGTATTTTTTATCTCTATGTTCTCATTGTTGAATAAAAAGTTGTATGTGCCACACGGAACCAACGTATTTTTATTTATATTACCTACCTGGAGTAAGTTCATAGTATACATACGTACGTACCTTGATGTTCTATACTGTGGCGCTAAGATATCGTACGCGGTCATGCAAGTTCTAGTGGCGCCCGGCCTGCCAGACGCGTAAATGAAGACGTCGCGCGCTCAACATGGGGGGCTAAAATACCTAAAGTGCTGGGCTCACCTCGCCTTAATTACTTAGTATTCGCCGTTTTGATTACAGGGATACACTTACCATTAAAAGTGATTTTCTCATACGACAGCAAGTCGAGCATTTGCGTATAAAGAGCTGCGGAGTCCGCGGCGGCCTTCTCTCGGTCCTGGAGCGCTGCCACCACGTCCGCGGCAGACTTGCACGGATGCAGGCACGCCTGCTCGTGCCCGCACGCCTCGTGCGCCGGTCCGCGCCACGGGCAGCCTATCACGGCGTAGCGGCAGCCCATCAGTCTGCGGAGAATCATCAGAATATGGTAGTCAACTAAGCACGGCAGCCGTTCTTTAGTAGCGCATTAGCATAATGCCCAGTCATCAGCTCGCAGATCATCCTACATCCCACCGTCTACTCCATTTTAAAGATAAGGATATTTATTGCCAAAACTATGTACAAAAAGATCTTAAACGATAAGTTGGAAACTAAAGTTTGTCCATCAATTACGGAATTACAATATTTAACTTAAATAACTAGGAAATTTTACCATATTTAAACTAAAATTCACACTATTATTTCCGCAACTTCTGTTACGGAATTTTCATTACTGGCTGATTTGTGATAAATTCACAGTCAAAACTTAAAATTAAGGTAATCTTCAACAGAATAAAAACAATGAAAAGTAAATTGAATAACTTTCTGTTGTTTGTGTTTAAAAGATAGTGATGCTCAATTAGTCAGCATTTGCTATTGCCGACAGATATAAAGTACTGTTCTTAGGGGATTCATCTCCAAGTATACCATCATCGCAAGAGAAGCTGAATTTCGACATATTTGAAGTCGTTTGGTAGGATTTGGCAAAATAAGAAACACCCATTTTCCTCTCCTATAATCACCATTATCAGCCCACAAACGTCCAGGCCTACGCAGCTACGTACAATAGGCCTCCCCCATACAACGCCACAAATAGGGGTCCAGAGCGGTCCCATTCTTTTCCTTAAATTATGATAAACTAGTTTCTACCCGCGGGTTCGCACGCGTTGTTTCTATGGAAAAGTTTTTTCTATCTAATAGGAACTGATTTATGTGATAAAACGTAGCCTTGTTTTATTCCTGGCCTAAAACTACATTTATGCAAAATTTCTGTCCGATCCGTTCAGTAGTTTTGAGGAGAAGAAAAAACAAACAACCATCCATCCATCCATCTAAACATCCAAAGTTTCGCATTTATAATATTATAAGTGTGATGTGATTTTAGTGATCGTTTTCGTGAAACACATAACACTTAACAACTAAGTACCTATTTAACTAATAGATTTAACAATCACATAATGTTAATGATCTCTTCATGAAATGTTTGTTACAAGGCCGTTGTGTGACGGCTCATACACACAGCATCCGTTTTACTGGATCCGATTTTTCTCCCGAGATGGCGTAGGTAGTTGCAGGAGCGAGTTCACACACTTGACAGTATTCCGGATCCAGTAAACAATACGATACGAATATTCTTTTTTGCACACCAGATAAAAACAGAAACGGGAAAGCCAAATACAGATTTATGTACAATGGGGTCTGCCAGGCAACCTTTGGATGGACAGGAAGTGATAGAACTAGTGTAGACGGTGGCGTGACGATTTTTCCAGTAGTTAAAAATCCCTAAAAGTCCGGTCCCAGTAGGTAACAATCGTTTACTGGGTCCGGAATACTGTCAGGTGTGTGCCTTCGCTCCTACAAATACGTACGCCATCACGGGAAAATAAACGGATCCAGTAAAAAGGGTCCTGTAAAACGGATGCTGTGTGTATGAGCCCTTAGTCAAACTACAATACAGTGAGTACAAGTACAAGCTAGATGAGTTCGGTTCGCATCACCTGGTTGGTTACGTTACGCCACAATGTTACTCAAGCATTACAATGATATTAGTAGCCGTTATTTAGGGTGCTTACGCAGATTTTAACCCGAAGAGAACCCAACTTTTATGCAGCTGGCAAACCACCTGGCATTTAACGGAGTTCCTCGTTATTCGAAATTTGTCGGATTTTCAACGAATGCCAAAGCTATCCCCATTAGAAGATGATTTATACTCTGATTTTCTTTGATCCCTGATAGTGGTAACACATTGCGTACCCAAGACGCACGAGTCTTTACAGCACCCTGTTCTGCAGCTCAAACAATACTGCTCTAATTAGACTTAAGACACTCATGTAATTGTCTGACTGAAGTGACTAAGTGCCCCTCTGTGTTTAGAGTTGAAAAAAATAAATGAAATCAGGATGCACCGCCGCGCCGGGCCGTGAATAATTAATACAAGCTTTTATTTAACTTGCAACGTAACTATGTTGAATCTTGGCACTCAATTTTAGACCAGTTATCCTCAACCGATTGAGCTGTTTGGCCTACTTATGTAAGTTCGGTGACAATGCAATGTCATGGTACCCTCGAGCTGGTCTGATGATGGAAATCGAAGGTGGCCATAGGAACTAAACGAAACTACTTAACCACGTCGAGTTTGGGTTCGTTGGATTTGTCTTCCCATGATGATATAAAAGCTTGTATTTAAAAGTTATCAATAGTTTTTAAAATATTAAAAATTTATTAAGGGTTAATTTTGCCTCATCTACCCATCTTCTGCGCAAGCACCCTACCCAAGAAGTCAAGAGTAGGTACCTGCGGAACCTACGCGGCTTGGCGAGCGGGTCCGAGACCAGGTAGGTGCGTCGTATAGAGGCCACCAGCAGCGCGTATAGCGAGCACACAATGCGAACCAAACCATCGAGGTAGCGACGCGGCCCGGGGAGCGGATTCACTACGATTTGCGCGAACTTGTACTCACTGGGGAAGAAATGCTGAACTTACCAAGGGTGCTACATTCGTACCTGCTGATTTGTCGCGCGTTTTAATAATATCTGAGAATCTGAATCTGTCTAGGTATTTTATAAATGAAGCAAGAGATGATAGAATCCAATGCAGTTTGCAGAAACAATGAGGAATGGAATTGGAATCCATGGGGTGTCTAAGATCCTACGATGTATCTTTTTACACTTAACTGTTTTTCCGAATGTTAGATTTTACCAATATCGCGCATGGATTGCCTAACGGAAACCGGTTGTTACGACCCCGTTATAATAAATTTGATTTTCTATATTGCCGTATTGTTACAGCAGTGAAAGTCTAGGACTGCTTAGTTGACCTACAAGCTAATAAAACTACGACGTTTGGTATTTGCGAGCAGTTATCGAGCGACCTCAATTACTTTTAGGTCGATGTCACTTTCAAGCCCACAACTCGACCTGTTTGTGATAGTACCCGGTATTTTTCAGTTCAAAGTTCTAGAATTGTATTGTTAAGATGATAAACCCCAATAAACTCACTATGCATTGATAACCCTGATTACTCGATTCTGAACTATGCATTCATGCTTCATTAAAATGATCAACTTTACCGGCACATTTTACCTACGAAAGCTAACAGTAAACTACATATGTAGATCCGAAAAAAGCATCATAAGACCCGTGGCATAATTTGACCAGACTAAAGCTGGTGTTGTATCGCTTTACCTTACTAAATACGGCTTGTGAAGCACCTAGTCGAGTCGAAGCATGTATTGAATAAATTATAGTAGCGTTGAGAACCCTCACCTCTCCTCACAAGTATTCTCCTCATGATGCTGCAGCGAGTGTCTCGGGAAGACTTGCAGGCAGTACTTGCATTCCGAAGGCAGTTCCGACACCGTCTTCTCCACGGCGAGGTTCCTGGAGGCCGTGGTCTTGGAGATTTCGACGCGACAGTTGGGGCAGGTCGCGTGCGATTCGTCGCGGAGTCGCGCGTCCGCAAGCAGGTGCGTGAAGCAAGGCGCGCACATCAGGTGCCCGTTACAACACTGCAATGTGAGCCGTGTTAGACGGGGCAGGGGTTGGACCACAGGGGCGCTTGCTACCTAGCTAGGCTAGCCTAGCTCTAGGTTTTACTATAAATAAAAAAATGACATGGAATTTCAATGGAGAACTGACGTCTCAATAAAAGTTTAGCCTTCTCTTTCTGTCCTCTTTAGATTTTTTATAGAATACAAATTGTCTTGGAATGTCAAAAATTTAAGATATCCATGTCGATTTTGTCTTCTGTTTCCATCTGGCTCCAGCAGCTGCATCTTGTTATAGCCCTATAATTAAATCTATTTGTTTAGCGCTCCCTTGTGGTGGGGAAAGTTTACCAGCATGCTATATGAACCTGTTTTACTATCATCTATTGAATTGATATAAAAACTGTGTTAAATGGCTGACCACCACAACCTTAGCTATAATCTATGGAAGATTGCATGAGGCAGAAAATAGCTCAGCTTATGGTGGTCCACTTAAAATATTTGAGGATTAAAGCTTTGTAGTGAAACAGGTTTAAATAATGTGATTGGTGGATTTTGCTGCCAGTGAAACCTGTAAAATGAAAATAAATTAATATTCAAATCAATTAAGAAAAGATTCTTCTGAACGTTTGATAAATTGTAAAGTACTACAATAACATTCTGTCCTGATTATTTTGCTAGTTTTCGCAAGTATTTAAATTTTTTTGTCTTTTTTTAGCATGAATGTTAGTCTAAAGCAGATCTTTTTTTTATCTACCTCCCAGAACCAATTATGCAATTTATGGTCAAAACTACCAGACCAGCTAATATTACCAAGGTGGAATTTAATAACTTTTCTGGGTATAATATGCTTCTTCAAAGTGTTAAATCACAAAATCAGTCAAAAGCTAGGTGGCTAACAAAATACCATGTATTTATTCTGGTTATGTTGTTCTCGTTTTAATAGGTTGAGAGTATTACCTACCTAAATCAATATGTAATCGTAAATCATGAATAGCTACAAAAACCTACATATCAGACCTAATTTTCATTTAAACTGTAACTTTTGATAGTTTTAGAATTATTGCCTAGTACTTTCTTTTCATCCAAAATAAATCATGGTATTGTTTAATCACTAACAGACTATCAATCTTTTTAGGTAATTATTTCTCTTAGCTTAGGGCTTCGAACAAGGGATAGGAAGGGGGTGTTCTGAATAAACAAGAAATAAGTCTCTTTAACATTTCTTTATTCAATTGAAATGTTACAAGAGTAGTTATATAGCTATTTTACTGGCTAGGTACATGTTACACAACACATTTATAACACAATGGATACCTACTCAACACAGTTTTACAAATAGTTCATTCCACTAACAAAGAATGTAGGTGTACATAAAGGTCAGTGCTTGTTACATCTATCTATCTCAATAATTGAACAATGAGTGAGCAATGTGCCTCACTAAAGGCGCAAAAGCTAGCTTACAATAAAATTTACATAGTAACATCAACAACGCCATACAGTATACATGATTCAAGATGGAGGCCCTCTGCGTCGTGTGGGCGTAGTCACGACGCAGTGGCGCTGCAGATGCAGCCTCTTACGTAATGGAGGGTAAAAATCGATAAAACAGCTGATCGCGGTTTTGGAGATCAGCTGTTTTAGAATACCTGATAGACGGCGGCCGGGGGCAGGTCCAGGCAGACCGCGCAGCACAGGATGCCCCCGAGCCGGAACTCCAGCCGGTCGCTGAGGCCCTCGCCCAGCTTCGGCCTCTTGGCGATCGGCTCGTCGTCATCCGCGGCTGCGGCCGGGCCCTCGGCCGCGCAGCCCTCGGCGGGCTCGGGCCCCCGCAGGCTCTCGCTGGTTGTCGGGACGGGCTCGGCTTCCGGGGCCTCCGCCATCGCGTCGCGCAAATATAACAATAACAAACAAACTAAACGCTGCCAAACTGCGACGCGAACGCAGGAATAAAAATTGATTGTGGATTGACTTGACCGACTTGTGAAAACTAACAAAGACAAAGTCAACAACAAGATGACAAATTTGAATTTGACAACCATTGAGTTGACAACACATGGTTTTTTTTCATTGAGAAGCACAGACTAAAAATATTTAATGGCGGATAGTGACACAACTACTTGTAACATTTTGATTGTGTGACGTAAGGATGGAGTTATTGGATATTTTGACTACCGGTTATTAGTTGGGTATTTTGTTTCAATACCGCTAGTACCAACTGGTACCCAATAACGTCAATAACGTTAACAATACTCTATACCTGTCCTGATTTCTACCCAATATATTTCTAACCAATTTGGTTAGAAATACCAAATACTTGTTGCAGCTACATAACTTTACGGGTGAACGGTCCGCTAGTACCTATGCGTAGATGATAGTTAGGTAAGTATAGGTATTGAAGCGTTGGGTAGTTATGGCTCACGGTCGGTTAGGCGCGGTGCTCGCCTTGCACAGTTATTCCCTAGCGGTATGCGGATTTTACAATAGCGTTAGATATTTTAGGACCATACTAACAGGTACTGAGTTAGTTATTGAATACCGGACTCATCTCTAGTGTGAAGCCACTGCGGCGAAAGGCAAAGAGAATACAATACTGACGGCGCGGCATTGTATTCTCTTTGGGCGCGGCGAAAGGAGTGAGGGGGCACGGCGGTCATAGAAATACGCTAAATTATGGTACAACTTGTGTTACTTTGTACCACTAATGTAAAAAACTCAAGTGTATCCAATTGTACCAATGTACGGAATAAATGAATACAATCCTACTTCCTTCCTATCCTACTATAATATTATAAATGTCAAAGTTTGTAAGGGTGCATGTATGGAAATATGGATGGATATTTTTTACTCTTTCACACAATAATGACTGAATTTGCTATGGGTATAGTTTGGGACCTAGAATAACATATGTATAGGCTACTTTATATCCCGTTAAAACGCAGGCTAAGGCGCGGGCAGCAGCTAGTAAAATATAAAACACTCACAACATACTATCTTGCACTCCAGTTTAATCATCAACAACAATATTTACATAGCAGTTTTACACACTGACCTAACCTGTACCACAAATGAAGGCTAAATGAGTCCAATACAGTTGGCCAAGCACGGGGATTGTTGTCTAGGGTAGAATAGAGAAAAATTATGTCACTTTGTCATCGAATGTGTATATTATTTGAAATTCATTTTTTCAAATTCAATAATGTACGCAATGTATGACGATGCAATGTCATTATTGTCTATTCTACCCTAGAGAACCATCCCGTACTTGGCCTACAGGTGCAATTAAATCACTTCAGTCCAAGCAAGTAATAAGATTAGTTCTATTCTGGGAACTAATCAAGCCGGAATCACATCTTTGGTTTCTTAGGTAATGAACCAAATGCTGAGATGACAGTACCCTTGGTGCCAGTGACGTTGGTGGTGAGTGGCTGCTGCAGCAAGCCTGGCTGCTTCATTGTACCCTTGTTTGACATGTTGGGACCAGCCTGGTCCCATTTTGATTTCCTCTTTTTTTCATCATCACTTTCCGATTTCTTAGCTACACCTGTTATAAAATCTATCTTAGATAATTTATCTTTCTTTTCCTTTTCTCTACGATCCATTTCTTGTTTCTGTGCCTTGGCTAGCTCATCGTAATATGACTCCTTGCCCCAACGCAAAGGATCATAGATTTCTGGAGGGTAGTTTGTGTCAAGCTCATTGATATCACAGTACTGAATCAATTTTTCATAGATACTGGGGTTTCTAAACATTTTCTTATCTTGTATGATTCTGTTCATATCTACTCCCTCATTTAACATTCTGCTGTAGAACTTGGCTATAATATCCTGTAGTTCTTTTGGGCATTTACCAGGTGGTTCTGGGGGTATGGACACTCCATCCTGTGAGTCGTCGGGATCGGAGCGAGGGATCGCCTCGTCTGTGTCCATGTCCATGGAAAGGCGTCGCATGTCATCTTGATTCTCGGCACTGGGGGACAGTAACTCTTCGTCGGAAACTATCGTGTCATCGACATACGATACCAACCTCCTCTTCGGGCTGGGAGGCGCCGAAGCCGGTTTTACGTCTTCTTCAACCTTGACAGGACTAGTGGGTTCGGATCGCGTTTCTTTGGGTTCTTCCTTTTCAGGAGTTTGGTCTTCCATTTCCTCTTCGCCTTCGGAATCCGTATACGTTGCGGTAAGCGAAGCCAAAGCTGAGTGCGAAGCCATATTTAAAATTTTCTTTCTTGTAAGAAGGATGCGTTGATTTATTTGTATACGCTATCAGGTACTGTAAGAACTTTCTATAAATGATTAAATTTCACACTCAAAACCATGATGATCCATGTTTTCTAAGATCAAAACAATGCAAAAAACAAAGTGCCCGATGAAAACGGAACCAAAGAGAATAAAATACTGACGAGGAATACAATACGAACGAAACTTCCAAAAATAACTAAACTTTGTTTGATTGAAAACTCAAAACTCTTACTGACTTTGACATTATAAACAATGAATTTCGTTGAGAAACAATCTCGGATGAAGTATTAAAAGGATATCGCCAGACACAGTTCTACACATGTCCGTTTTTTGTTGTGTACTGTTGCAGATTTGTAATAGTGTGCGTGACTAGGGATGTGACTTCGCTGTCAAGCCGAACTGGTTTCGACCCAAACTAGTCCGAATCAGGAACATAAATTTTTATGCAGATTTCATTCCTGATTCGTCCCATATTTCCTCCGCTGTCTGTCTCTCTGTCGATCTATCGAGCTTTATTGTATCTCATGAAAGTAAAAGGTAACCTGCATTCGTAAAAGGTAACCTGCATTTTTTGTGTGTATTCCATTTACCGATATAATAACATATTTTATCAAAATAAATATTAAAATTAAAGGGAGCTCCACAAAAACATGTTTTTTGACCATTTTTTGCTCCGCTCACGCAATGTAAAAATCTAAAAAAGGGATTAAGATTCGCTCCGCTTTCCGTTGCCTTAGTTTCTTTGTCATTTTGGGCAACAGCCGCTGAACAACTTGAAATTTCTTGCTAATCCTTATTTAACAACTTCTGCGTGAACGCAATAAAAAAATATTAAAAGTAATTACTTATACTTTATGTATCTATGTATTTTGCAAGCCGAATTAATCCACCTTGTCTGCTCCTATTTTTTCGGCCAGTTATAACCTGGGTCTCTTTAAAACATGAGTGAATAGGTGTCTTCCGATGGGTACACAGGTACGTACATACTCGATAAACTTGCTCGATCTCGAGCAAGTACGAACGTGTGGACCATGCAAGACTCAAGTCAAATTCTCGAAGCCAACCAAAATGTTCGATTCGAACAAAGATTCAAACTTTCATAATTCGTGCTCGATGTTCGAAACAAAAATGTTTGTACGTGTAGCAACGAGGTCGAGCATGTTAGTCGTGATTGATATTTTTGTGAATGTTAGTTAGCTAGAATGTCGTCTTTCGAAAAATTTATGAATTAATTAAATTATTAATTTATTTAATCAATAATTTTAATTAATTCATAAATTTTTAATTCAGCAAATAATACAGCGTAAGGCATCGCGGTAGACTAAAGAAACAATGGCGCGATGAAATAGACACCTTCGATAGAACGTGGGCCCAACTGGCTCAGAGTCCTAATTCATGGTAAGATTCTCCCAACAATGGGACATTACAGGCTAATTGCGATTAAATTAATTGGTAAAAAAATTCCCCGACAGTAAACGTAGCAGGCGATGCCCACTAAACACAACAACGAATCGTCCGATGCTCAAAGAGTTTCAACGCACACTACATGTTCTTCGAGCAAGCTTTTACGTGTAGACGCAGGGTCAAGCATGTTTATAGATAGCCATGCTCGGATGAAATATGCTCATTGAGCATGTACCTACGTACGTGTATACCCACCATTCTAGACCTTCCTGATACACCGTCGGCCAAATCGTCACTTTCCATTAGGTGAGATTGTGGTCAAAGAAGGCCTATCAACGTGATAAGACTTATAATTGTATATAAATTATAAGTAATTTTGGGCAAACACAACCTATTATGTTGTGTTTGCCCAAAATTTCACATCGATGTCGATGTCATTTTGTACGACTAAGAATAAAATTTTGCAATATATATAAAAAAGGACAATAAATAAGATAACACCTTACAATATTATTATATAGCTAAATAGTACAATATTATTATATAACAATGAGCTGGCAAAAGTGAATGTAGAGATGGACATATTTCAGTCAAAGATATCCTCCATTTTAGCCGCGGAGGCGACGATGCTCGGGAGAGCGTCTTGCCTACTGTAACCATTAGTTAGATTTGCATATTGGTGAATTTTTTGTTATAAAAGAAGTATGTAAAATCCAAATGTAATATACCTTAAATCAATCAATCAATCATTTATTCATAAAAGACATGGTACAATAATAGGTGATAAATACACGTAGATTCTCATGACTCGCCACATACCTGGCATGTGAATATTAAACTTATACTTACTGTCTAATTTATTAATAATTATAATTATCTATAAATTAATGCAAACATCATCTCAAAATTATTAGGTTTGTCAAATTAGTTTATATGTATATTAATTATTCTGGTGTGTGTAAACAAAAAAGAATTTAAAATTTACTTGACAAAAACTCTTGTATTGTATAAAAACTATGTTCTATGAGCCATTCGTTTAAAATTTTAACAAACATACTACCTTTGCAGTCTAAAATAGATTTCGGTAAATGATTATAAATTTTACATGACATGTAGGCGCAGTTTCTCATAAAAAGGTCTAATTTCGGCATTGGCGTCACCAGTGGCTTATGTGTTACTATCGCCTGTTCGTGTTAACTTTATTTTCAAAAAGATCAGGGTGTTTTCTAATAAATAGAGCTACTTCGAAAATATACATAGATGGAAGGGTAAAAAGTTTATTTTTTATGAAATAGGGCTTACATGATTCAATGTTATCAAAATTCCATATTGCTCGAATGCATTTTTTCTGTGCAATGAAAGCTCTTTGAATTTCACTGGAATTGCCCCATAACACAAGTCCATATCGAAGAACAGATCCTATATAGCTATGATATACTGTCAAAGCTGTATTTATCGATGCAACTTTACGTATGGTTCTTAGCGCATACACGAATTTTTTTTTTTTTTTTTTGCAAACAAAGTTTATTTGTTCGTAGAATTAGAAAATTATCAAAAGATAATAACACAATATTGGGATGAAGAAATATTTAGTAACAATTCCGCGCACAACCCTTTCTGATAGTATTCATCAAAGTAAGCTGTCTACTAGTTTCGTACTTCGTGGACTTGGCGCGCGGAGCTCGGAGAGGCAACATCACTGACGGGACACTGTCGGTGTTGCTGTGCTTACCAATCTCAATGTCAAGGTCGAGTATTGTGGTGTCCTGAAGATGTCTCGTGGAGAGACGAAACTAGTAGACAGCTTACTTTGATGAATACTATCAGAGAGGGTTGTGCGCGGAATTGTTACTAAATATTTCTTCATCCTAATATTGTGTTATTATCTTTTGATAATTTTCTAATTCTACGAACAAATAAACTTTGTTTGCAAAAAAAAAAAAAACAAATTCGTGTATGCGCTAAGAACCATACGTAAAGTTGCATCGATAAATACAGCTTTGACAGTATATCATAGCTATACACAAAAATCTTTTGATAATTTTCTAATTCTAGTAATTTGTCTTTTAGATAACTCTCTATCCAGTCACGTGTCCCCGAATCCCATACTTTTCTAGCTTATGTAGAAGAGTTGTGTGATGAACAAAGTCAAAAGCTTTACTCATGTCCAAGAAAAGTACTGCCGTGGGAATTTTACTATTAATGTTGTTTGAAATAGTTTTGACAAGTTTGTACGTAGCTAGTGTTGTAGAGTGGTTCTTCCTATAACCGTGTTGTTGACTCGTCAGGATGTCATGTTTGTCAAGAAAGTTTTGTAATCTATTGTAGAAGATTCTTTCCATTACCTTTGAAATAATAGATACTAAAGTAATTGGTCGATAGTTACTTAGATCATTTCGTTTACTTTTTTTATGAATAGGTTTTATGACGAAGAATTTAAGACTTTGAGGAAATATTCCTTGTTCTAGGGATAGATTAATAATGTAAGCTAAAGGTTTTGCAATATAATTGGCTACTCGTTTAATTATTTTAATACTTAAAGTGTCATAACCTACAGAGCTAGTACTTTTGAGACTCATAATAACTTTAAAAACTTCTTCGCAATCTGTAGGTTCTAAAAACATACTTTGCATATTGCCTTTAACAGTTGCAAGCGGATTACCTGTTTTAGATATGTTGTCAACGTTTGTAGTTTTAATGAAGTAATTATTGAAAGAATTTACAATATCCGTTCCGTTACTAATTTTTACCCCATTATCTAGTATTTCTAGAATGTCATGTTTTGTATTCATATTATTAATTTTCTTATTGATTACATTCCAAGTTCTTTGCACTTATTTTCTGAATTATTTATATATTTAAAGTTATATGTCTTTTGCATTTGTGATATACAATTCTTTAGTAGTTTTGAATAGTTATTAAAGTATTCTTTGTTTAAAATATTCGTTTTATTCTTGTAATAGCGGTATCTTAGCTCTCGCTTTTGTTTACAGCTTCTTTTTATTCCCTTCGAAATCCATTGCAGCTTGCTACTTCTATTTGTTATTTTTGTTTTAATATTAGGGAAACATAGACTACTCAATAGAATCATTGTATCATGTAGAACGTTGAAAGCTTGCTCTGTGTATATTTCATTGTATACTTCTGAATATGATAGTACTTTTAAGCAGTCCAACTTCCTAACATTATCCTCACTATAATCAATCCTGTAAGAGAAATACTGTCTATTACCAGAATGCGAATTAATAGTCATTTCAAATTCTAGAACTTGTGCTGTTTCATGATCAAATAGACCGAAGATATGAGTCGAACCTTGGGCTAAGTGTACGTTACTAAGAAAATTGTCTATACATCTATTCTGACGAGTTGGTTTTTTAATATGGCTTATCATGTTATTCATATGTAGTATATCATCTATCTTCCTCTTATATACATTATCAAATATGAATTCAATATTAAATCCCGGCATATTACAATATTCTTGTACTTTCTTGGCTTGTTTTGAAATCTTTGCAACATTATCTCAAAGTTTTTGTAAAACACACTTATATCTGAATTAGGTGTTCAATATAAACATACAATAACAGTATGTATTGAATTTATATAGATGCCACAAACTTCAAATTCTTTCTCTATCGCTAAATTTGATATTAGGTCTAGGTTATCAAAATCTATTTCATCTTTACAAAATATGGATGTTCCCCCTCTTCTTTTTTCATTTCGAGAATAGTTACAAGCTAGCTTATAGTTATTTAATTTTATTAGTTTATGTTCATCGTAAGACAAAAAGGTTTCACTCAAACATAAAATATCCACCTTTCTCTTCAAAATGTTGAAGAGCAATGTCTAATTCGTCACATTTGCTAGAAAGTCCGGCAATATTTTGATGAACTTCTATAAATTTTTACAATATCTTTCGTTCTTGGAATAAGCTTATACCTATTCGTCACGAAAAAACTCTTCTTCTTTCTTATTCCTTGCCTCAAGCATCCTACAAAAGTTGTTAAAAGTATAAGTTTGTTTAGATTATATCTAAGTCCTCTTGACATTTAATTATATTATTTGTTGTGTGCACATAGGTTACGTTTCAAGCCAGATCATATTTAATTTATTTTTCATGTATCCTATTATTGCTTGTTATGTGTTTTGTGTACCTAATAAACTAAAGTAATAAAAAAAAAATGCGCGCGGCTTTGCCCGCATTGATTTAACGTTGCATTTTGAATGATATATACATAGATATTTAAACCTACTGTTAATTTTAAGTATATTCTATACTGTTCGTGCCTTAATAAACGAAAACCCTACGAAAAATTGATCTTATAACTAAAATCAAATTACGTAGCTTTTGGAACGAAAACTTCCGAAAAAAACCGCGTGAAAATAATTCCAGGTTATTTAAGTTAATATCTTGTATTATTTCCTTTTTCCTCGTATTTTGAGTTATATAAATTAGTTAAATCCTACGGAAACAATAATGATAAACCGATACTACATGCACGAGAAGTGTGTGAAAGACAGTACTTTTCGAAAAGAAATCGCGAAATGGGACGAATCAGGAATGAAATCAGCAATCATTTTAATTTTCCTGTTTCGGCCCAGTTTCGGCCGAAACCAGTGGGACGAATGCGGCATAACCCGAAAACTAAATTTGACGGTAAGCACATCTAGCATAGACGCTAAATTTATCTCTGCTAATTATTCATAGTTTTGGACATTATTTGTATCCTAGACCTATAGGAACACATGAACTAGATTGTTAAAATTTTGTTACTACAAATTTCTAGTAATAAACATCATTACTTTAGTATTTATACTGAGCGAAAAACTTACGCATGTAATGACAAATCCGGGAATTTTACTCCACCTTTTGTGCTTCTTGAAGGACTGTACACAGCGGAACACGGCATATTTTTACATTTTCAACAAAGTTTTGAGTAAAACGCAGTAATTTTTTAGAATTTCAATAAAGTTCATCAGTCTGACCACAACATTAGAGCAACTACCGTGTCACCTGACACGATTCACACTGACAGTGCAGCATAGCTATACGTACACCTGCTATCTCTTTTACTCATGGCTTGGCTCCGTGGGATAGACAAAGATACATGACAACTATGGTGATTATTGGTGATACATAGATATAAGACCGGAAATGACTTGGCTCCCTCTTCCCTACTCTATGGAAAAAATTGAGTTTTGTCTAATTTAGCGCTCATATGATTGTATGGTTGCAAGTGGTTGTAAGCATTCCATGACTAAGAAATTTCCATGAACTGACACTGGCAGCAAAAGTGGCAAGCCAGCCACATATTGTTAATAACAAAGAAGTCAAGTCAATTTTTAGAAAATTTTGGAACGCAATGAGCTCATCACATAGCTAACGTCACTTTCGTTCCTGTCAGTTGATTTTGATTGTGACGTTTTCATTGACGATTGGCAATTTTGAGAAATGGGGTGTTGTGCGTACTAAAAACTGAAAAAACAATGTAAATGAAGGTTTATCGTGCTTTGAGATGATCTAGTGTATATTTTACGCTGTCCGCCTCGCCACAAGAGGCGGAAAAGAAACTATGGCGACCCAACCAAGAGACTGCACGGAATTTCCACCAGAGATTATTCTGAAGCCTCTGGCCCTGATAGGGCTGTCGGGCCTCGATGCCGTGAACAACGCTGTCCACAAGGAGATATGGGATGCCTTCTCCAACAACCGGCGCGCTGACCGTACGCCCGTACGGTTCAAACTGCTCAATAACACGTTCGAGTTCCCCGTCGTCAAGCCCAAGAGGAGCTCCTACGAGTGGTACATCCCCAAGGGCATCCTGAAGAAGAACTGGATCCACAAGCGCATCTCACTCATCCCGGCGGTCGTGGTCATATTCTACGATATGGACTGGAACGACGCGCAGTGGAATGAAAAGATAATCGAATGCGCATCGAAAGTTCAGTCGATCCGCGCGGCTGTAGAGGGGCACGCGACACGGGTGGCCGTTGTCGTAATCCAGAGCCGCCTGGCGCCGCCGCCCTCCGAGTACCTGCTGGGCGCCGAGCGAGCACAGGCCCTATGCACGGCCTGCGAGATCCAGTCCAAGGCGCTGTTCGTGCTGCCGCACAGCGACCACCTCATGGGCTATATCGTGCGGCTCGAGAACGCCTTCTACGACATTGCCCAGAACTACTACCACCATGAGACCAAAAACATCAAGCAGCACCGGGACCACCTCAACAAGACCTCCCACCAGTACCTGTTCGTACGGCACCAGTTCAAGCTGGGCTACCTCAATGAGCTTAAGCAAGACCTCAGCAGAGCACATGAGCACTACCTGCATGCCTACAACAATCTCCTGGAGACGAGAACTGTGGACACTAATATCCATGAAGTCAGAACTGTGGCTGGCTACATTAACTACAAGCTGTGCAAATTACTGTTCGCCCTGAATCTACCCAGGGATTCTATTGCTCAATTAAAATCTCACATAGAGAGATATAAGAACAGGATTGGTTCTACAGAGTTGTTATTTGAACATTATGCTTGGATTGCCAGGCAGTACAGTGCCTTTGGGGAGTTGTTTGATGAGGCCATTCGAGCTGGGCTTCCCGCCATCCAGTCCCAGCACCCTGGTTTCTACTACCAGCATGCGGCCCAGTTCACGGTGAAGAGGAGGCAGGCCATGAGGTCTGTGTGTGCAGAGGCTCTCCAGTACCCCCCACCCCCCGACCCCATGGATGGTATAGTGGAGTTCTTTGGACAGAGACCCTGGCGCCCAGGTCGTCTGAGCGCCGATCCTCACGATCCTCAGAAAGAGCAGGCAGCTGTGTTAGCACTGCAGTACAAAGAGCGAATCTTCAACCACTCTGCGATGATCATCAGCTTCCTCGGCTGTGCTATCTCACAATTCAAAACATTCCACTCTCCCAGGATGAGAAAGCAGCTGGTTGTTGAAATGGCCAATGAGTACTTCTACTCAGCCGATTATGGGAAAGCCCTGACACTTTTGTCACATATGCTGTGGGACTACAGACGAGAAAAATGGTGGTATCTAGCCTCACATGTCCTCAACAGAGCACTGCAGTGTGCATACTTATCAGCAAAGATTCAAGACTACATCCAGTTGTCTATAGAAGCACTATACAAACATGTACAGGTGCCAAATAATGATAAAGATAGGATTCTAAGAAACATTATGTCAGTTCTGAACATGAACATCCCTGGGGGCGAGCCAGACGTGCCGGCTGCCGCCCAGGGACACGCGCTGGAGCTCTGGCAGGCTGCTGTGGAGGAAGAGCCTCTCATTGTCTCTGTGGACATGGCCAACATATCCAGCTTTCTAGAAGTCAAACCCAAATTCAAGCAGCTAAAATACAGAATGGATGAAATTGTTGAAATAGAAATTTATGTGAGACTCAGCTATGAAACAGCACTGAAGATCAAGAAAAGTTTTCTCACAATATCTAGTCATTCTGAGACCATAGAGATACCTATCTCTGATGAGGGGAACAGCAGCTTCATCTTGGAGGGAGGCAAGGTCAAAAAGTTCACCTGCCAGTTCAAGGCCAATCCCCAAGACAATGGTTCTGACTTGAGTATTAAAAATGTAGCTTTTGTGCTGGATTCAGACAGGAGAAGGAAGATATACCTGAACTTCAAAACGGATGATAGCAACAAGGCAGTTGAGCCCGTACTCCATCCTGAGTTGCTTCATTTTATTATCAGCCCAAAGGCTGACTTTGAATTTGATTGCATTGTGCCTTTGACCACAGCTTCTATAACTTCCAGAGAATGTAGATTATCCATGTCTGTGGTGAACAAGAGCCCAGCCCTGCAGGGGGAGTGGTTTCCTTCCACATTCACCATCACCAATAGTGAAGAGCATCCAATTTATAATATGAAAATAACATTGACCCTCCTCAGTTCCCCAGATAACCCAAACCCAGAGACTGTCACAGAGCTCAGCCTGAAGGAGGCAGAGCCTCAGAGTCCCCCTCTGAACCTAGAAGTGGGCAGCATCATCTTACAGTCTAGCTTTAGCAGCACATTCTATCTGAAAACCAACAGAACATCCACCTCCACAGTGCAAATCAAAGTGTCATATCTGATTGATCTTCCAGAGATTTCTAAATTAGAATGTGTAAAGGAATTCACAACAAAAATCTCAGTCATCAAACCATTTGAAGTGTCCACCAACTTCCTAGCTATGAATTTCAAGCCTATCACAAAGTGCTTTCTTGATGACCCATTCATCGTCATGCCTCAGATAAAAATCTTGTGTCCCTGGGATCTTCTGATAGTAGATACCGAGATAGAGCTAGTGGGGTGTTTCTGCTATGGTGACGAGAGCAAACCTCCATCTTGCATAAGTAACCTGGAAGTTTCAGAGAAGAACATTGCTTCAGATGCCATTTGCATCCAGGCAAACATAAAGCCTAAAGATGTTCCCACAAGAGTTGGCCTTTACAACATCACATGGAGGCGGAAAAGTAATGCTAATGGTCCATGTGTAATGAGTAGTACTGCTCTGTCAGGCCTGCCTGTAGATGACTGTCCCATAGCTGTAGAAGTCAATTATCCTGAGGTAGTAGAGTTGTTAAGTTCAGTGCCCCTTAAGTGCACTCTGATTGGAAAGTCCAACTCTCCAATAAGACTGAGTCTTACAGTTGAGGGAACTGATGCCTACATGTTCTCTGGCTACAAAAAAATTTCAATAACTGTGCCTCCCCGGGACCGAGTGGAGCTCTCCTACAATATACACCCTCTCTTTCCTGGCAACACCACTCCCCCACGGTTAAAAGCCACAATCATTGGTGAAAGTTCCAGTCAAGATGTAGTCAGTGAAATGTTTGATAAAATCTTTCCAGAAAATATATTTGTTATGCCCAAGTACAATAAATAAATTTTATGTAATGTTAACATCAGATTATAATTAAAATTGTAAATAATTTTGAACAAATGTGTAATTTATTGTAGTTACCTTGTAATTATTCCAACAATAAAATTCAGACTTGTTGTAAGTTAATTTAGTCTATCATTTACCTATGCCTACCTCACAAAGGAATTTCAAAAGAGACAATATTTAGAAATCAATTAAAATTTATTACAATTACAACACTAATCCTTACGGAGCTCAAACTTCTCTTCTTGGATTCCAGTAGCAGTAATAATCAAAATGTAAATACAGTCTCCAGTATAGATATCACGCTCAGCAGCACTGATGAACACATCCTTCAGCAGAGACAGAGCCTTTTCCTTGGGTAGAGGGGCCTCTGTGGCGTTCTGCATGTTCTTGAGCCCAATCTGGTTGTCAAGGAGGGGCTGCAGCTGCGCGCCCGCGGACCCACCCGCGCGGAACGTAGAGCGCTCGCAGTGCCCTATGGGGTCGTAGCTGTACACGCAGCCGCGGCCGTCTGCGTCCAGCCCCGCGAGCACATTAGACACATAGTATGGGAAGAAGCGCTTGTAGTACAGCATGGTGGAAAGCATCTGCGCGACCGCAGGCGTCGACATGGACTTGTTATGCTCGTGTGTGTACATCTGCAGGCGCGCCGTCAGCAGCCGAGTCAGCGTCAGCGTGTCGCACCAGCAGCCCGTGGCGCCCAGCACGGTGCGTTCAGACAGCTTGAACAACTTCTTCTGCTCGCGCGTGTAGATCGAGAACCCCGTGCTGAGCCTGGTGTCAGCTCCGATCACGGCGTAGTCCTCGCCGGCGATTGCAACGACGCTCCCACCATTGTCTGCGTACGGCTCGAAGTGGTGCTGGACGGCTCCGGGAATAGCGTACTCGGGAAAGTTCTCGTTTATGCTCATCATTTTGTTATTATATGTAATTATTTTGTCTAAAGTAGAAGAAACAACACGGAACTCAAAATAGGTACAAAATTGCAGAATGACATGAATGTGCACAATTTTGACAACTTAAAATGTTTTGGTATGTCAATGTCAGTCAAAAATTGAGAAAAATTCGGATACAGCGAGACAAATAGCAAAAACCGTTTTTTTCCGAAGCAACTCCTTCCTTCCTTCCCTGCATCATTGGTATTTTGTATACGTCCTCGTTCGTCGGTCAGTCATGCATGTCAATTGTCATACATGTGTCATATCACCGGCATAAATGACGTGTTCGTTTGTGTTTTTTGTTCAGTGTTGTGTTCTTTCCCCGGTCCATTGAGCATTTCTTGCCTTTTGTGAGCAAATTATTCCCTGCTGACAAACTAAATAATCAGAGTAGACAAAATGACATCTCTCGCAGCAGTAATTCCGAAATTGTACCAGGAATACACCACAAAGACAGCGAAGAAGCTGAAAATCATCGATGCCTATCTGCTATACATTTTCCTCACAGCGGTGATTCAATTTGTGTACTGCTGCCTTGTCGGCACGTTTCCATTTAATTCCTTCTTGAGCGGATTCATTTCTACTGTCAGCTCTTTTGTTTTGGGTGGTAAGTGCAGAAGGAAGTTGTACAGCATAAACTGCCACAGATCCTTGTACCTCCCAGTAAATGACTGACCTTCCTCTCTATGTTGTTCCAGTTTGTTTGCGGCTACAGGTGAATTCTGAGAACAAGAATGAGTTCCTTGGCCTGAGCCCCGAGCGTGGATTTGCAGACTTCATATTTGCACACCTTGTACTGCACATTGTTGTTATTAACTTCATTGGATAGTTAAAATTAATAATAAGCACTCCTACGGTGCGGGTGCAGCTGACCACCCAACCTTGCTAAGAGATTGTCTATGTATTTGATGTTTAATTTAACTTGATAGTTATTATCGAATATAGGAATTTGAAAATCAACATTCTGATGTATTTGTGTCTAAAATCATTACTAGACGAATTCCCTGAATTTAGGTATTTAAAGAGGTTTAGAAAATAAAAATGTTGCTTGGTGTAGATTTATTTTGACTAGCTTTGAATAAATTTTCAAATAAAATTAAAATAAGTACTTCTTACAAATACAATTTTAAATAACATCTTATAATTTTCTTGCTTGTGTACGCCAGCATACTTGCAAATGTAATGTCAATTTTAAAATTCAACAGCTTGCATGGATGCATCTGGCTTAGGGTAATTTTCAACACCTATTTTAATTAAGATCAATGCTTAAAACTTGCTGTATATCTGTGAAACTTAATAACATAGAAAAAAGTAGGAATCTCTGGGCTGTTGGTAGTTGCTATTAAATTAGGAGAGAAAAGAGAATAACATTTAAATTCAGTTAAGTCAACATTATGCCAAAAAACCTCACAATGAGCCACCAAGTTTAATCTGATTCCTGAAGAAGTACATATAAACTAGGAAAAATGGTGAGGCAATACATTAAACATGTTAAGCTTCAGCCAAACCTACTCGTCAAACACGCGGGATATGGGACGCGAAGCGAGAGCGTCAGCTGCGCGGCGGACGCTGCAATGGCGGTTCAATGGCGCCTTGCACACTTGAGACCGAGACGCGGGATTTTTTTAAAAAGTTTAACTTTGGGTATACCCCCTCCAGCTTCGCGTCCCCTATACCGCGTGTTTGACGCGAAGGTTTGGCCGAAGCTTTATGCTTATAATGGCTTCTATCATCTACCAACAAGCAGGAGAGATCCACGAGTAAAGAAGATAGATAATGGCTTAAGCTCTCAGTTTATTGGCAGGTAATAGGAAAACTCTGTAACAATTTTAATTATTAACATAGATGGAAAAATATACTTATAATTTAATCACCTCTTTATCATCATTTCATTGATTAGGACCTAAGTTCTACATCGCTTACTTTTCGCAAATAGCCACTAGAAATCAACTAATGTCACAACTACTAGTAATAAATTATCACATTGTATTATACTAGCTCTCTTAATTTCCCCCTATAATATTTACATACAGCTCTGTCTACATTCTCAATTTTAAAAGATTTTCATTTCCAACAGAGTTTGAGTCACCTCTGAATAACAATTTCGAATATGTATCTAAACGATTCCGCCACAATTTGAACTCACTCGAACCGAGCGCGCTAATCACTATCACAAAACAAAGTCTCATTCGTCGGTTGTGTGGTGTTTATTAGATCGGTAAACTTTATAATTTACGATAGACGGTCGCGGGGCGGGCGGCATCGGGCATCATTCGTCAGTCGGAGTCGGGAGCCGGGGGGTCGCAGTCAGCTGGCGTCGTGGGCGGAGGAGCTTGCGGGTGAGGACGTGTAGGCAGCGGGGGCGGATGCGGGCAAGGGCCCACGGGAGGCGAGGTACCGCCGGCGCGCAACTGCCAGGAGCTGCTGCTTACGCCGCTGCAGGGTGGCCTCGCGCTCCGCGGCGTTCTCAGAGAACCGAGTCGCCACCTCTGGTTCCTCCTCGACTCTGAACAACAGATAAACATTTTATCGAAAGTTGGACAAATTATGTTGAAATTTCAAACACATCATACACAATTTAAAAATCAATCGTAGGTGTAGAACATTATTTATCTATGAGCCAGTTCTTTAGTATCTTCGTAAAAATTTCGCATAAATAGACAAATTTTGAATTCGATCTCGAAGTCGGAAGAAATGGAAAGTAATCTTATCTAGTTTGTGTATTATAGAATTTTTTTGGTAAAGGAAAGAGTATTTCTTATTCAGAATCATCATCATCATCATCAGCCCATACACGTCCACTGCTGGACATAGGCATCCCCCGTACGACGCCACAAATAGCAGTCCTGAGCCGCCTCCATCCATCGACTCCCTGCGACCGCCACGATGTCGTCGGTCCATCGAGTGGATGGTCTCCCATGTAGGGGGGGATTTGCCATAATCACGCTTGGATCTTATTCAGAATATGGGTGGCAAATTACTAAACTGTTCTTACTGGTTGATTTCATCGGTAGGGTCGGACTGCGGCGCGCGCGGCGCTGACGGCTCTGGCTCACCGGCAGGCATCACGTTCTCTGTAAACAAATAACACATGTCATACTGTTTACTAATGCTGCATTTCTATTCAAAGCCCTTATGGCCAGTATAAGTTGATGTACAGTTCGTACAATAAATACCTACATATATGCAACTGAGCAGTCACGGGTCTCATTTTGTTAGATTTGTTATTTCTATGTCCGCACGATACAGGCGCTCGCTGTACCAAATCACATAGAAAATGAGACGTCACGATTCTGTCGTCAAACCGAACTCGGGGCTCAAAATGTATTATTGTCGTACTCTCAGCCATCCCCTGAGGATATTGCCGAGCGTGCGGTCGGGTCAGGCGAGCTCGACACGGCGAGGACTGCGAGTTACACTCCCAGCGGTAACTAATAATGTAGGTAGGTACCTATAGTAAGCGGCGGCGTGGGTGCTCTCAGCCGTCCCTCGAGAATATTATCGAGCGTGAGGTCGGCCGAGCGCGACACGGCGAGGTCTTCGCGCAACAATCCCAGCGGAAACTGAGGGAATACTGCTTGCACCTACAAAATAACAACATTATATAGGTTTTTTTATATTTGAGTACCTTAAGATTGTCAATATTTAATATATCTCTAGTTTAGTTATGTAGTCTACATAATCAGTAGTAGAATTTTATCAACCAAAAGTCTATTGAAAGGTCTGAAGCATACGCCTGCTACAACAAATCGCGACAATGAACGGTCGTGTGCAGCTGCTCGTATGGTTTTTCCTAGACTCACCAGCTCATTGTTGTACCTAGAGACATTGTAAAAACGATAGTCAAATAAAATGAAAATTGGTTAATAGGATCCCATGTCTTGGTCTCTGGACTCATACCGCTAATCGTCGCGTCGTTTGGTCCTCCAAACGGCGGCCTATGTTCAGCAGTGGACATGATGATGATGATGAAGGTCAAACGTTCAAAGGTCTAGTGACTACATCGTCCGAGTACATCATATAGAGGGCCGAAAGATCAGTTACCTGGCTAGATTGGTGATCTTAGTATATAGGGAATAATGCCTGGCTAGATTGGTGATTTTATTATAAAGGGAGTAATATCTGGTTAGATTCTGATGTTGTTATTCCTGACCTGTCTTGCCATATGGTCGAGCAGCGGCGGCGTGGGCTCAGCCCTGACGCGCGTCACCTCCACCGAGAAGCTCGGCAGCCATGACACGTAGCGTGAACCTGCACAAACAAATAACACATTAATAAGATACCATGACGACGGGGTTAAGTTACGGAATCCATTCCGGTCACTTAAAGTTAATCTACATACAAAAGTATCCTTTTGTATCTTGTCAGCGGTCCAGCCCATGGCACCGCGACCGGCCGCTGCCATCCCGTCGTGAATTGAGCCTAAATTTACAACGAACAAAAATACCTATCCCTTAAAAAAATATAGTTAAAAGCTAAAACCCGACTACATAAAAGTCTTAAACAAGCGTTCACCTATTGTCCATAGCATTTTCTTTTGATACTTAGGTAGTCGGAGGCACCCACCCCATATACCTAGGGTACAATTAGTAACAAAGGCCTCCGACTACCTAAGTATCAAAAGAAAATGCTATGGACAATAAGTGAACGCTTGTTTAAGACTTATGTAGTAGGGTTTTAGTTTTTAACTATTTTTTTTTTACCATACATATATCGATACAATAAATGTATATCGATACATTTTTTCATTTGCCTATCCCTAGATGACCCGTTGCCATGGTAACAAATAAACAAGAGGTCTCCATGGCAACGGGTGTGTCATCCTTCACTCATAACATCAAACTAAATTAGACTCGAACTGTAACCAGATGTCGTCTCTTGCAAAATTTTATCGCGCTATCGAAGTGTTCCAGGTGTAATTTAGACCCAGCTATCTCTTAAGATCCTCAGTTTTGTCGGACACCATATAGCCTTGTTTGGTCTCTTAGCCGTTGCGCTCGCGGCTTAATAATCGACGTCTCCAACTCAGCCCGTGGATGCCATAAGAGTCGACTAAGGGAACCTCACAGAGGAAGGCCAGGTGCTTCCATCTGTGTATTTTTCTACAGAGGTGATCTCTTACTCTGGTATCTGCGGTCGATTGATGAGCCCGGGCTCGCGATAGGCGGGCTGTAGCGGCGCCTCTGACCACGGCTCCATGCTGCGCGTGCCGTGGGTACACACCATCTACCACTTTGTACCACCAACTGTATGCTATAACTGTCAGACTCGCTTTCGCGTACACCTCGATGGTAGATGCAGAATGACCTAGCTTATTAATTTTTTTCTAGACGAAAACACTGATGGTAGACTGAGGTTTTAAAGAGTTTAGTTTTGAGTTAATTTTTCACCGATTCCTAAGCTAAAGTTAAGCTGTAGTTTTTGCGTGAGTTATGAGAAGCCTACAGGCGAGGAAGACTGGGTTTAATGCTTTTCTTCTAATACTTCAACGCGAGCTCCGGCTTAAGCAGAATTTATACGCGAGGGAATGTGTAATCTATAACTTCTATAGCATCGACTAGGCTTTTATTATCGTATGGTAGCACGTCTGAAGGTATAAACTCTGTCTCGGAAGGTTTTCTCTTCAATTTAACGTTGAATTTGCAATCCCAAGGCCCCTGCAAGGAGCGCATCAACTGAGTACTCTCTAGCCGAGTTTTCATCAAGCTGCGCGCTCGTTCCGTGTCGAATACAGTACTCTGCATAAGACAACAAACTGATTAGATTTCACTTAGGATTTTGATTGTAATGATGGTACAGTTATTTTACATTTTATTTGTGTTTGGTTGGTATTTGTTTCGGGTTGAGAATTGAAAGGAATACCGTCAGAAAATTTTACTGAAAGATGTCAGGATTGTTTTCAAAAGTTCTTCTGTCTGTTTTTAAAAGAAGATGAAATCCGTTTGGATCGAAAAGTTTGGTCTATTTATCCTATAGAGGTTTAAATGGTTCAGACTTTTCTACACAGAGAAGGACAGAAAATTTCGAAATGATTGCGCTGTCAAGAGCGTATTAAGGAAAACCATTGGGGCCAAGACCCAGTTACCGCACTAGACAAACTGAAAGCCGATCTCCGCAAACGACCCTACTATAAACAGATTCAAAAACCTGGATATTTTTTGTATACAAGAGGGTAACACAATCCAAGGAATATTGATGGAAAATATTTAACGACATTTGTATTGTTTTCTGTTATTGTTATCAGTTTTTGTTAAATTTTCATTCATAAATGTCTTTTTTAACATAAAATATCCAGGTTTTTGAATCGGATTATACCAAGAGACAGCTCAGAAAGTAACAGGGACGCCTGGAGACCCCTTGCGTCCGCGCCGGGGTGATCAAGACTTTTGGTTACTGTGAGCCACAGGAGTAAGAATTTTCTTCTTACCAGTTTTGTGTTACATTAAGGTCGCTCCGTAAAAAATTACCCAATTCTATCATCGCCGTTTTAAGGATTTCTCTAAAAGTAATTTAATAAAATTAATGATACTTATTACAAAATAAGACCAATTATTATCTGATCTACACTTTAAAATATTTCATTTTACAATTTTGTGTAGCTTTATTATAAATCACTATAGAAAATAAATAGCACGGGGTTTTAACTGTAACAGGAAACAGAAAACGACGAATGAATAAACATTAAATCTACTGCTTCAATATTAAGTATATCTTTCCTTTAAAGTATAAAGATTTTTGTAATTATTACTAGATACGATACAATAATAATAAAACCCCCAAAAAAGCACATTTTTGTAAAGCGCCCAGCAAAATAACAAGAGCAAATTTTTTTTTCCAAAACAACTTCATCCTTATTGGACTTATTTTGAGTTGATATAGGTCATGTTATGTAATTTGCTATATTACATATATAAAATTCGTTTTAGATAAATATTTTAAACAGTGCGGACAGAATTGTGCAATTTTCCACAGAGGGCCCTTAGGGCTTTGACAATGCATCCAGTACCGCTATCGCACAGCACAACCATAAGCATTAAATGTGGGCTTAAGGGTGGCCAACCCGTCTTACTTTTCATACAAACGCTCGTACGTGATTATGGCGCTATAACAGATCTTTCTTTGAAACTTTTAACTAATAGGTAATCTTGTGCACTATATCTAGGTTTCTATCGTAACAAAAAATCGAAATTTGGGGAAACAAATTCAGTATAAGCCACCAAAATCTGCGTTTTAGCACAAATTTTACGTGAACTTTGAGCGTCTATAATGTACTCATAAATTGTAAAAGTAAAGAAAATATTAAGATAGAAACCTTGCAAATATAATGGAGATTCTAAACGACAAAGTTTTATTTGACAAACTTGTAAGGTTTACCGAAAAACACGTATTTCCTGGAACAAGTTTTAGGAAATTTTCGCACACTATTCGGTTACTTTCGCACTATTCGCGAAAGTAACAGAATGCCAACCGAGCGCTCAGGCGCTTTCTCTCTCTTTTCGCTTTGCCTCTTTTGCTAACATTGCGCTGGATGAAACAACAAGCTTTTCAATCACGCTCGCGTTGGTAGGACCGGGAAGGGCCCCCTTAAGCTCTCTTATCTTTGGACACATTTTACAGTGACAAAATGGCTTACCGAAAGCTTCAAGCAAGTGACCCGTGAGCCGTCTGTTATCTAATGCGACCGTCAATATAAAATGGATCTAAAGTATAACGAGTTAACATTTTTATGCAAATTTTTGTGCTGTGCGGCAGTAGTGCGGTCCAAATCTGTGACAACCTTTAGTTTTAACATATTATTGAATAAATTATTGTTTTATTTAATGTGTGCTTTTTGTAATCAAAAATCTTTATTTCCTTAAGTATAATAATTGTACACTTAGAAAAGGTCAAATTCTTAAAATTAAACACTGACATGGAAATAGAAGGATATTTTGGATTTCTGTCCCTTCGGCAAATAGACTCAGTAAAAGATCGACGAAGAAACCTTAAGCCTTGTTAGTTAATACCAACGCAAGAGCATCATGAAGCCTATTGTGTTATTGTATATACTGACCGTACTGACTTGGTCGTGGGGCTGCGGCTTACGAATACCAACCCCCCCCAACTCAACCCGTGGTTGTCGTAAGAGTCGACTAAGGGAACCTACCGGAGGAAGGGCAGCAGCTTCTTTCTGAGTATTTTTCAACATAACACTGCGATCACAAATCCGCCTGCCAAGCGTGGTGATTATGGCAAATCCCCCCCTACATGGGGGACCATCCACTCGATGGACCGATAACATTGTAGCGGTCGCAGGGAGTCGTTGGATGGAGGCGGCTCTGGGCCGCTATTTATGGCGTCGTATGGGGGAGGCCTATGTCCAGCAGTGGACGTGTATGGGCCAGGGTTGGAAAAAAAACAGTTTTTTTTAAATTTTATAAAACAAACAGTTCAAATTGTTTTAAACAAGTGTTTGTTTTGTTTTTTTTTGTTTTTTTTTGTCCTTTTTAGTTTAGGGCATTATTTTAAATTAATTCGACCTATAATGTTTCATTTCCAGACTAGATCTTTTGACTTTTCAAATTTTCTATAGTAAAATAAATATTGACAAAAAAACGATCAATGGATAAACATTTATTTTATGTTGCGTATCTCTAATCACTACTAAACGATTTACATTCACCCTGAATGTTTCCTAGCAGGACTATACCGGCGGGGAAATACCTATAAACTATAAATTCTATTCTATGAATAGGGGCACCCCCAATATTTATTAATTAGTGATGGGCCGAATGTGGTTTGAACCGAATACGAATTTCGGCCGAACATTCGGTAAAAATCAAAAATGCCGAAGTTCGGTTTTTATTCTGCACTTATATGGTAACAACTAACAAACAACAATAAAATATACCTATAAGTAATTAATATATTGAATTTTCAAAAAGTTTATTTGATTCAAATCATAAGACTTCCTAATTTAATAAGAACTTATTGAATTTGATTTTTTAATTCTAAAACTTAAGATTGAAATGTCGAAAAAGGAAACTGATAATGACAGTTAGTTACTTGATTAATAAATAAATTACCATGATTTTAAATTATGTAAAAGGCTTATTTATTTAATCAGGTATGAGTGAGTATGACAGATTTGATTTTTTTTATGTTTTATTAATCTTAAAATCAAAATTGTGCAACTATTTCACTCTTTTCTTATACCGAATGTTCGGCATTTCAACCGAATTTCGGAAGAATGCCGAAGTTAGGCCCATCCCTAATATTTATATTTAAATGAGGGGAATAAAATAACCACTATTCCATTCGACAGCCATCCATTAGGGACTTTCCTAACGGGACTTTACCGGCGGGGAATTACTTAATATGAATTCTATAAATACGAGTGCCTTTCTTTCTCACATTTCATTTCATTATTAATTCTGCGACTGATAACACCTCATAAAAATGTCAACTCCAGGACGCAAAAAGCATGCAATTTGGGAACAATTCACATCGATCCCCCAAGAAAATACCACACTGAAGACCAATAGGGTGCGTTGCAGAAAATGTAAGAAAGAACTAGTTGGACTTGTGAAAAGAATGGAGGCACACTTCCAGCAATGTAGCACCACCACCGGTTCTAACACTGACGCAAATCTTGACGCGGACAGGGACGTGGAGGAGGAGTTGTTGAGTGATGCTGGTTCTTCCCGATCTTCAGATAATTCTTCTGCTACACCCACATCTTCTGTTACTACTCTTCAATCTAAAAATGCCAGTACCAGCAGCAGCGCGAGCGTGAACATTTCAATGAAAAGATTTATTATTGCTACAAGTCAAGAAGATAAGAAGAAAATTGATTTACAATTATCTCGTTATATGTTTGCTACTAACACGCCTTTTAACCACGTAGAACACCCAGAGTTACTGAAATTAATGGAAATTTTACACCCAGGATATAAACCTCCAAACCGCAAACAAATTGCTAGCAAGCTACTCGACGAAGTCTACAACTCGACTCAAGAAGCCGTAAAAAATGAATTGAAAAACAAAGTTGTTAATCTGGCAATTGATGGGTGGAGTAATGTCAGGCAGGACTCGATAGTTTGTGTCTGTGTTACCGATGTGTTGACAGACTCATCTCATTTAATTGATACAATAGACACAGGAGCCGAAAGCCATACAGCTGACTACTTGGTTAAAGTTACTACTGCGGCAATAAAACAATGTGAAACTTACAAATGTACGGTGCGAAGTGTAGTGACAGACAACGCAGCAAATATGAGCCGTATGAGACGAGATTTAGCCCAACAGGAAGAACTAGCTTCTCACGAGGATATACTTACATACGGCTGTTCATCACACATATTAAACCTTCTAGCAAAGGATTTGAATGCAGAAGATATTACTGATAAAGTTAAGTCGATAATGCGGTACTTCAAATACACTCACTTTGCATCTGCCAAATATAAAGAAGCTGGTGGAAAAGCAATTGTTATACCACAACAGGTACGGTGGAACACAATGGCTGACTGCTTAAAAGTGTTATTAGAAAATTGGCATATAATGTCAGATATATGCTTAAATCATTCAACTGCTATAGATCTGTCAATTTCATTGAAAGTAAATGACATGGCGCTGAAGCAACAAGTCCAGGCTCTCTACAAAAAACTGGAAAACATCGCAGTTACACTTGACATCTCCCAAAAGACATCCTGCTGTATTGGCGAAGTGACTGAAGCATGAATAGAGCTTAAAAATATGTTTGAGGGAGAGAATGTACGACTGCGTGAGACCGAGTATTCATTGGATGATTTAAGGAAGTTCAAAGCTCGTTATGAAATGGCAATGTCTCCAGCTCATTTTGCAGCAAACTTACTACATCCTAAGTACAGGGGTGAAAAACTCACGAGTGAAGATATTTCTGAGGCTTTATTATTTATAGAAGCTTATCACAAAGAGGCGATGCCCTATGTTGTTAAATACAGGGCAATGACAGATCCCTTTCATAACTTTCTATTTGAAGATCATGTAGTAAATCAGGTCGGACCTCTCGAATGGTGGCAGTCATTAAAAAAACAAATTAATGGTCAAACAATGAACTTAGTGGCTCAGCTTCACACTGCTGTAGCTTCAAGTGCTGGAATTGAAAGACTGTTTTCAACATTTGGATTTATTCATTCTGACGTACGAAATAAACTGGGTACAGAGAAAGCTGCAAAACTTGTTACAGTTTTTAAATACCTTAATAAGGAAAAGAAAAAATAATTGTTATCTTGATCTTGTCATATTGTCTTACTCTCCTGACTGACAAACAATTTTGATTTTATAATGTTTATTAAATATAGGTAATTTCGTTTGTTATAATTTTGTTTTTGATTGATTTTAAATTGAAATTTTTAATATTCTATACTATCTAATGCATGTTTCAAAAATACGTGTTATCTTATCCCATTACCCATATAAATCCTGGTACTTGGTAGGTACTTAGATCTTTGTTTGACTGAATAAATAACTTATCAAAAAAATATTACTTTCATTTTATATCATTCATTCGCAATGAAAAGTAGTTTTAAAGCTTGTTTTTTTCTCATCGTTTTATACAATGTTTAAAACTTGTTTTAATCTGTGTTTTTAAACGTGTGATAAAAAACACGGTTTAAAATCAAACTGTTTTAAACATTGTTTTAAACATGTGTTTTAAAACCATTTGTTTTAATCATGCCAACCCTGGTATGGGCTGATATGATGATATACTGACCGTCGAAGTGGAACAGTCTGTCCGTAGGGTTAGGCAAGGCCAGCCTGGGGGCGGCCGGGGGCGGCGGGGCGGGTCGCGGTGCGGGCGGGGGAGACAGTGCGCGCCGGCACGTGGGGCACGACGCGTCCTGTTGCACCCACTGACACAGGCAGCCGCTGGAATTGAGGTTATGATTAGCGAACCACTTCTATACTTTATTGTCTTCATTATATATTGCTTCCTCAGGCTGGCTACATCGATACAGGCTCAGCCTAGTGAGGTAGCCGACGAAAATCGCCTGTAAAATTGACTCAGCAAATTACAAAAGCTTTTATTTAACTTGTAAGGTAAGTTTATTCTGGTAGAATCTTGCAACTCAATTTTAGACCAGTTATCGTCAACCGATTCAGCTGAAATTTGGCATACTGATGTAAGTTCGGTGACAATGCAATGCCATGGTACCATCGATCTGGTCTGATGATCGGAACCGAAGGAGCTCCTAAACGAAACGACTTAACCACGTCGAGTTTGGGTTCGTTGGATTTGTCTTCCCAAGGTGTCTAAGATGTTGTAAAAGATTGTATTTAAAGATTTTTTAATAAAAAAAAATATTATTTGAGTTTAGATGTAATAAGTTAAACTTTGCTGCAAATATTTTTTTCTGACGTTTTTACTCTAGCCATGCCGTACCCAAGATTATATGGTAAACATTGCCCTATATATAACCTAAAATCAATTTATTATTCATATGGTCTGTCCATTTGACCTATTTGATGATTTGAGCTCTCTTCCACAAAGCATAAGGTAACAATATTTTTTAAACTCAACGACAAAAATATATTAGTAAAAAATTGTGATGCGAGTTGTTTATAAACATTTTACCTACCTTGAGAATGGCTTGAAGAGCGTGGTATCAACATCGACATCACAAAGTGCCTACAGTTTGCAAGGCGCATGCAATGCTAGCTACCAAGGTTTGGGTACGCCCAAACCTTCGTAGCTAGAACATTGTAGCTAGACATTATTTATTTATTTATTATGACCGTATTCTACAGAATACGGTCATAATAAATAAATAATGTTGGACAGTGCACACAACATCATCTAGCCCCAAGCTAAGCAGAGCTTGTGTTATGGAATGACTGATATACATAATATAATTATTACATAGATATATATTTTTTATTAGAATTTTTTACATAGAAAATATCCAGAATACCCGAGACAAATATTTGCAGATCGTACAAACATTTGTCCCAAGGCGGGAATCGAACCCGCAACCTTCTGCGGGAATTAATGAATTCGTCAAACCAAGTGACTATGTGTACTTACTTGTGGAAGAGATGGGCGCATGGCAATTTCCTTGCCTCCTTCATTGGCTCCCAGCAGATGGCGCAGTTGTCCTGGTTCTTCTCTACTTCTTCCTTGCTCGCCATCGGACAGCTGCAACGAACAAGAATAAAATTTGACTCGTCTAAGTGCTTATTCTGTAAGCCTAAAGAAATAAAGTTATTGATTCTGATTCTGAAAACATGGAGAATAAGAATACTGTCATGATCCACTATTGTATTCTATTTATTGATAAACATGTACTTAACTCTATTCTTACATAATGTTCCGCCTAATATTAGAGATATTATTAGCTCCACTGCTGGGCAAATCTACCTATTCCTTTCAGACATATTAGATAGATAATACTTTATTGCCGCTTAGAAAAAATTGACAAAAATAATTATTATAGATAAGCGACAATTGGCGGTCGTATCGCTGAAGAGCGACGGACCCAGACAACCTTGCTTGTTTCTATGATCAATAGAAACAAGCAAGGTTGTCTGGGTCAGAGCCACCTCAGACCGGGAATTTGTAACCGAATCAAAATTGATTCGTCAGTGTCGTTAGCATATATTAGTCCATTGCTGGAATTACAACGTACTTGAATACTTATATACATACAAGCATACTAATGTGACAAGGGAAAATAAAACGTCAAATGCGAGTCGGACTCGCGCACCAAGGGTACAATTATATTGATCACGATTCAAAGTCAACGGGAGAACCCTATAAGGTTTTGGTCCCTTGCGAGTCATATTTTTTTGTTATCAAAGTACAAATTTGCGGTCTTCTGATTTTTTCCTTGTGCTATCGAACCTTGCTTCTTACCAAATTTTATGGTTCCAGGTCAACAGGAAGTACCCTATAGGTTTTGTGTGCTGTGATTTCCTTGGAAATTTCATAATATACGAACATAAGCGGCTGTAGCTTTTGATTGCGTTGACTTAAAAGTTTGATTTATACCACGGCTCCGAGAAGTTACCGATTTGTTTTTTTTTTTTTTTATATTTGATGTAAATTTCAGCTCTATACCTCCACGCATTTCTGAGAAAAGAGGGTTGACAGAGTTATGGACAGACGGACAACAAAGTGATCCTTTAACAGTAAATTTTTTCCGGAACCCTAATAATTGTAATAAGTATCATCCTTCAAGGAACGCCTTGCATTAGAACACTTAATAATATCCATGGACGTCAGTAACGGTAATAAATAACCGCGACGTTAAATATAGTTTTGCAACTGACGTATGTTTACGTGAATACATCAACAGATCAAATAAAATAATGGCCGAATAACCGCAATGGATAAGATAATAGCGTAAACAATGGAAGGCTTAACGAGGTGGCCATTAAGTGGTCGTTTTAAATCGATTTGGCGACCGGTGACACCGAGCCCTGATTAAACAAACAGTTACTGATTCATTGATGTCACCTAATGGTTCGTATATCATATCATTTGATTAACATAGTCTGGTTATGGTTACAAGAATAAATTGCGTAGTTCTAAACCGGCAATGAAGAAATAATTAAATAATGTCAGATCCATATCGCTACTCCTATTTACGAGAAAATAAAATGCTTATTGGATCTTTCCTTTGCGTTTGGTATGATCGACTACGTTATATGTTGAGTTAAAGAGTGGCCCCAAGGCTCGGTATTGGGTCCTGTTTTTTTCATAATTTTCATTAAAGACCTCATACATGAGCATGACTCAATAACTAGCTAGAGACGTGACTAGGCACGTCCTATGATCCTGAGGTAAGAGTGTGTATAAGTTCATGCGGTTGTACATAACATACTTGCGCGTGATATGTGTGGCCCGCTGCGTGTAGAGGCGATGCCGCGCGAGCCGCGCCTGCAGCTCGTGCAGCAGGTGCCGCAGCTGCATCAGTAGCACGAGGGACGCCATGGACACCAGCATGTTGCTGTACACCACCATGTGCACTACGTGGACTAGTTCTACCACTAGTGATACGCTCTGGAACACAAGCATAACGATGATACATCATTACTATGTTAGGCGCTTTCTGCTTTTTTAAATGTTATTGTTCACATTTAAAGAATAAGAAATAAATAATTAAATAGCCTTCCTAGTTGCTGATAAGCTCTTTGTAGTTATTTTAAGGTCTATAGAATTTATTTTAGCTGATGACTTCTCGAAATAAATAAAATAAACTGCGACTACCTGCGAGAAACGTCTCACAGAACTGCCCTGAACTGGGACACCCAATACCGTAATGGTCGAAGAAGACAGCAATGTCTTTAGTACGAAAGAAAACCATGCGATAATATTTTCATTCAACTTCATTGTAAGTGCTCTGTAGAACTTAAAATGTTTTTTAAATCTTAACAATTTAAGAACAAATTCACATCTAAATCAATTGCACGTGTCGTCGGTAATGAGAGACCTTGTTCAGTTTGTTCTTTTTTCTTTACGAACAAAACAAATTGTATAAAAAGTGCAGGTTTAATCATGTGCCCGCAAGGCCAGTCCGTCTCAGAGTCTGTCTCACGAGGTCACTAGACGAAACAACTAAAGGCCTCACGTTAAGTACTTACAAGTCTACTTACGTCGAAGAGTAGATGCGTGTAATAGGTGAGTGGCCCTGCCACGTCCGCCTCGCACAGCTGCAGCGCGTAGCGAGCCACCACGTGGAGGGCGCACACGAGAACTAGGATGCACTGGAAGTAAAAAAAACTAATTAGAAGATGGGGAAAATGAACAAGTCATATTAATTCACGCTGTGTAGAGTACTATTTAAATCTGAAGCCGTTCAATGCTGAAATACGTCGGGAATGGCATCGCTACACTCAAATGGAGGTGGATCAGATACCTCGCACTGAGATAAGATATAGCGTGATTAAATACTTATAAAACAGATGGATTCTTCGCACGGTCTTGGACCCCATTCACACACACCAGCAAACGGCTTGTTTGCTGAATGGCGTTCAAAACCGTCCAACGAAAAGTCGGACGTCCAGCGGTGAGATGGGCGGATGATGAATCCGTATAGTGAATGTATCCTCCTTCTCCTTAATCTTCCTGATTCCTTACCTCAGCCGCCATGAATGCAAAGGTGTCCCGGCCAGCCGGCAGCCCAACCAGGACCGCAGTGGCCAGCAGCGCGCCACCCGCCGCTAGGATCCCGCCCAGCAGCAGGGCCAGCTTCACGTGCGCCCAGCCGCCTGCTGTGGCCGATGAGGATAGCTGCGGACGACGAAATAAACAAGTCATTATTATTAGTATTAACACTTAGGCCCGTTTTATGAGAGCTTGTTCAACCATAGAGCTATGCTTGAGTTACGCTTTTCTATGGCGTAAACGTTACTCAAGCATGGATCATCAGCATAGACGGAGGAAGCTGCCGTAATAGGGGCTTTAGGGTGCCGACGACGCACAATTGCATGTTGTACGCGGTGCTGCTGCAGTAGCGCAAAGCGGAATGTCTTTGTCCCACTAGAAGCAAATATATACCATTGGCCATAATAATGTTTAGATGCAATTCAATTACAGATTTATGTCTTGTGTACCTACTGGAATAACTATAAACAATCCCGTTTATTTAATATCACAAGTATCTGCCTAGATTTTTTGATTACGTCGGAAAAGTAGAGATGAGTCCGGTATTCAATAACTAACTCAGTACCTGTTAGCATGGTCCTAAAATATCTAACGTTATTGTACAATCCGCATACCGCTAGGGAATAACTGTGCAAAGCGAGCATCGCGCCTAACCGACCGTGAGCCCTAACTACCCAACGCTTCAACACCTATACTTACCTAACTATCATCTACGCATAGGTACTAGCGGACCGTTCACCCGTAAAGTTATGTAGCTGCAACAAGTATTTGGTATTTCTAACCAAAACGGTTAGATGGTATTTCTAACCAAATCGGTTAGGTGGTATTTCTAACCAAATCGGTTAGATGGTATTTCTAACCAAATCGGTTAGAAATATATTGGGTAGAAATCAGAACAGGTATAGAGTATTGTAACGTTATTGGGTACCAGTTGGTACTAGCGGTATTGAAACAAAATACCCAACTAATAACCGGTAGCCAAAATATCCAATAACTCCCATCCTTACGGAAAAGGAAAGGATCGGGGCTTCAGTTTTGATTACAGAATCCTCTATGCTTTCGGTGCACTGTGCTATGACAACAATTTTAGCGTAAGGTAATTTAATAAGCAATAAGACCTGCCCCGCTAGCACGGGCTTTTCATTTCTACTCTACCTAGACTAGAGAAGAAAGTTTCTTGTCTTCATAATCTTTCTCTTGCCCGAATATGCCGTTTCGAGAAACAAACCCTAGAGAACAGTTTCTTCGTAGAGAAGCGCTTTCTATAGCAACGGGAACGAAACCACAGAAAAAATATAAATGCTGTAAAAAGTTCGGTCTTTGCGTTTCATTACCAAGAAAACCAACATAAAACCAGCCGTATCGCTAAAAAGAAAACGGAGCCCGTAAAAAGAAACGTTTTTTGATTACACCAAAATGTCACTTTATTGTATTTGTCAATGTCAATTACAATGTTTTGAAGGGTAATTTCTTTCGTTCAAGGATGTATGTATTTTTCTTTATTTCTTTTATTGGACGAAATATATACCGAAATCTTTTCACAAAATGTTTCGGTGAAATACTGTCTCTGGCAAAGGCGGCAAATGAAGATTATTGAATTCATAGCATAAACAATACAGAATAACGGAGATTAATTTGGTTTTGGAGCAAACAAACAAACAAATTATTCTCCGATTTTTTATGTTGCATTTGCTCGTAATGGTTCGGGGCCATTAACTAGACACAAAAACCCCAAAAAACAAAGAGTATTATAATAATATAACTAAACATCCAAATATTGCGAGATGCGAGGGAAGAAAGACCTTGTCTAGGTCTCGAGAGGTGTAGATAATTTTAGAAGAAATGTTTATATTCTCAAATGTCGAGAAACGAGTAAATTGATCCCCATGTTCGCATCGGTAGACTCATCTCTAGGGTAGAATAGAAAACATCTCTACCGCTTATTCTTCCGAACGACGTGTTCTCGAACGAAGAAAACTTTCTACTCTCTACACCTAAATGTCATTTTTACGTCATTTTTTATCTATTCTACCTAGACAAGAAAGCCTGTGCTAGCTCTACTGGTGACCTGGCCACAGGTTTTATAAAACTCTTACGGGCACTAGTTTCTTGTAAAACAAGATATCTAGATATAAATGAAGCCTTAAACAAAATTGTAACGTATTGATTTTATCTTTTGCAAAAGAAAATCAATACGTAATTATTCAATTCAATGCTTTGTTCTGAATATCCAACCGGTTTACAAAAGTTACGCATAACTAAGGTCCTTTCAACGATCATTATTTCAAAATATGTAAATGTGGAAGTAAGATAGATCCAAAAATTCTAATAATAATACTGGACAATAATGATAATACTGGATTGAGAGTACATATGTTTATGGCAGGCGTCCATAGTCTCCTCATAGCCCAATTACCCGGTCCTCCATCCATTCACCACAATAACATGGCTTTTTTTGTTATTTTCATTTTCCTTGGCAATAGTCTCTACACCTGGCGGATATCATCTTCGGGTGTATCATATTGTGCAACCAAGGATGATACCCGCTATGTGTAGCTCTCGCCTTTAGATTAATTCTCATAAAGGGCCTCTGTGTTGGCTTTGGCTCCACGCATGCCTCCCAAAGGGCCGGGTCACTATATGGCCCGTGATCATGGAAATGAGAAACATAATAATAATACTGGACAATTCACACAGCGTTATCTAGCCCCAAGCTAAGCAGACCTTGTGTTATGGGTATTGGGTACTAGATAACTGATATGCATAAAATAATATATTACATATAATAGATATTTTTTATTATACAAAGAAAACGACCAGAACACACTGAACAAAATATTTGTAGATCGTACAAACATTTGTCCCGAGGCGGGAATCGAACCCGCAACCTCCTGGGTCGCAGACGTTCGCCCACCACGCCACAGAGTTCGTCTATTCTGTGAGTGAATCTAAAAATAGTACCTATGTATATGTTAAACACTATACCCTGATTAGAATCCAAGATATTATATGTCAACAGAGACACTTATGAATGAAAACAAAAACGGATAATATCAGAAAATAACAAGGTTACAGTAAAGTTATCATATCGCTAAACACTAACCCCCTTATTCATAATAGTCTGCTAACTTAAAGCATTGCTAATTCTCACTCTGTCTTCTTCTATTGACATAAGTCAGAGTGAGAAATAACACTACTTAGCAGCTGTTTTAAGTTAGCAGACCATTATGAATAAGGGGATAAAACACAAACTTCAACAAGCGTATCCTCACATGTGTAGCAAAAAATGTTTAAATTTGAAATCGAAGATGAACGAGGGATCAATTAAACGATGAATGAAAGCTTTCAAAACCAAAAATTGTTTCCAGCTTGCTTTGCTTCGATGTCGTTACATATTTTCAACCAATATTCCTTGGGTTTTGTAACCCCGTTGTATACAAAAACTATCCAGGTTTTTGAATCGGAGTATGTACAAGTTTCATTATCTACATATATCGATGTTAAAACGACGACGTAGTGGTGTGTAAGGCAAAAAGTCATGCGCCGCGAGGTAGGAGGTGTTTGTATCGGTGTCACAGAATAATTTACCAGCATTTTTAAATTTAGGTTTAGAGACTTTCTCTTCCTTTATGTAGCTGCAAAATTGATATCGCGGTCGTTTTACCGCAGAATCCATTAAAGTCTTTCTTCGGTTTGAAAGTTGGGGTATTGAAAGACCAGTTTTGACCAAATATTTAAGTGAAATCTCACAAAATTTGTTGAAACCTCGTAACCTCAATAAAAAGCCTAACAGTAAATGGGTATTTGTATGGTTTAAGGATGTTGGCTCTCTCGAGAAGCCCCTTTCGAGTGTAATAGCCGACGCACGGCGGCGGTCGACTTATTTTTGGACCACATTATTAAGAAAAGCTATTTTTAAAATGTGTTTTACCAAGTTTGGACCTCAAAACTTGTTGGGAATAAAGTCGAGGACATAATATTAAGCTAAACTTTTCTTGTTCTGTATTTCAAATTTTGGTCAGACTCAGATTATTAAGGTAATAATTATAGAGCTTCTGTAATAATATTTGCACATTTGCTACAAACACTTGTAAACACGAATAGTGCACAGATGAGATTGCAGTTGAATTATGAGTGGGCAAATATCTGTAATCTGCCGACCATCAATCAACCTCGGGCCTGCGCGGCTGCGCCAAGGTGCTTGAAAGTTCAGTGCTTCCTCGAGCTTCACTGCATTGTCTATAGTTTGTAGGATACATTTTAAAGACATTGAAGAGAGATACCAAAGAGATTAAAAACTGTCGACCTCAGAATATACCGTTACAAGCGGAATTTTCTGAGGTCGAACGTGTACGGAGAGCAGCATCAATTGGTTACCACTTTAACGTTTACACTTCTACCTCTAGAGGGTTACCAAGTTACATGGCAATACTTAAGTGCTAATGGGAATATTGGTGAATATTTAGTTAATATAAGTAGGAAGATACGATATTCAATGTATTCTCGGTATCGAAGTGATATCTCATTAGTTAATTACACTCTTTGAGGGTATAAATACATAATTTCATTTAATTGTCACCATTAGTATTCAAGATATCATTGCGAAAAGACAACTACGATGACTGATTCGACAATGATGAAAAAAATCGAGCATTGCGCTGTGATAAAATTCCTCACAAAACAAGGAAAAACTCAAAAATTAACTCACTAAGAAATGGTGGCTGTTTACCAAGATTCTGCGCCTTCATTATCTACAATTCAGAAGTGGTCAAGTGAATTCAAACGGGGTAGAGAGAGCAATGAAGACGATCCCCGTGCCGGTGGGCCGGTTACTGCCTCTACTGAAGAAAACATCAAATTCGTCGAGAAACTTGTACTCGAAGATACCCGTGTAAGAGTGAAAATATTAGCAGAAAGAACTAAGCTATCCGTGGGTACTATTCACACTATCCTTCATGAGAGTCTGAATTTATCATAGGTCAGTGCAAGATGGGTGCCGCGAATGCTCACAGCGCTTCAGAAACAAGTGCGAGTTGACTGTTGCAAGGAGTTTTTGGAGCTCTGTGATGAAAATCCGCAAAGTATTTTCGATCGGCTTGTTAATGGTGATGAAACGTGGGTTCATCACTATGACCCTGAGAGCAAGCAAGAGTCTATGCAGTGGCAGAGAAAAGGAACAAACCCACCGAAGAAGTTCAAAGTCACCCCGTCCGCAGGAAAGCTCATGGCCACAGTGTTTTGGGATTCTAAGGGAATCTTGCTAATCGAGTACACAAAAAAAGGTCAAAGTATTACTGGTGCATCTTACGCAAACACCCTGCGTAATTTAAAGGAGGCAATAAAAGAAAAAAGACGTGGAAAATTGACTGCAGGTGTCTTGCTGCTTCACGACAACGCGCCGGTTCACAAGGCGCGTATTGCCAAGGCTGCTGTGCGGGAGTGCGGATTTGAAGAAATCAATCATCCACCCTACAGCCCGGACATAGCCCCTAGTGATTACTTTCTATTCCCTAAAAAAGTCCTTCGTGGAAAGCATTTTTCCGACGATGAAGAGTTGAAGGCAGCAATAAATGAACATTTTTCAGGCCAGGAAGAAAAATATTTTTTAGAGGGAAAAGTTACTTTCCCGAACAAATAAGTGTATTGAGATTCTAGGAGACTCCGAATCAGAATTTTTTGCTTATTTTTTCATACCAATACCGAGAATACATTGAACTCCCCTCGTAAAGACCCTCTTGCAGGCGGACCTTCGCCCGCTGCGCCACATCGATCGTCGAATATATCGAATAGTTTTACAGTCTTGTTTACTTTTCTCTGACGTATAGTCTTTCGGGTCTCTAGGGCAGTTTGTTGGTCATTAAAATATTAATTGAATGTAAATACGTACCGAATTATTTAGCTAGCTAAATATATCTCAATTACAATAAAAAATACGGAAGTATTTACATACAATGGAGGAACAGTTTCATATGAGGTGATTTCTGAATCACTCTGATAACGGTAGTGTGTTTGTTTTCTTCATAGCTTTGCATAGATAAGATTAGTCAGGGTTCGACCAATGGACAGACAGAGTGGTACGATATTACGAATATGAGTACTTGCAGCCGGGAGGTCAATTCGAGTGATACACGGTATTACGGGATAAAATATCATGTGATACATAAATATCGAGCATCTTTTCAAAGAAAAGCCGTCGATAAATATATATCGAGTTGCAGATTTTGAGAATACGCTTGTGTGCTACGAATCAATTATTCGATATTTTGACATTTCTTGCCATATTTATCGAATAGATATCTTGCTAGAATTGCACTCCTGGGCTTATCACAATATCACCAGATTATACTTCCTTCATTTAAATACCAACTTAAAAGTACACCAAAGTACACACATAATATTTCGATAGGTTCCTAAAAGAACTGAGCATGGAAAGTACATAATTTTGCATATTTCTGTAAAACTTTTCTGTGAAGTGCGAAATAGGGCCCGAAAATGTATTAGAAATCAAGGATCACATTTTGAAAATGAATTATAAACGATTTGATAATTAATAATATGTTTAATTTATTATTCGGAGTTTTTAATATATTTTTGAAACCGGACTTAAGTTCGCTTTAAGTGCTCTAGTTCTGAGAATTAGGCAGGTATTTACGTGTATGATACACAAATCGAAAAGGTAATAATACTGGATGTTTTAAAAAATGTTTGAATGTTTTAGTCTTCTCTATTTTTTTTGAAATATAATTTATTTTAAAAAGTTATTTTAATTTTTGACTAATGTTACATTATTAAACACCTCCCATTTAGTCAGTTATGTGGATACAGATGATTGTTTTGGTGTTTATCGATTGAATACACATTATGCTAGGACGCAAACAAATTGTTAGGTACTAGTAACTGTCTGTTTGAACACTATGAACGAATAAGCATATGATTTTGGTAAATTTTTCAAAAATCATGGATATTATGATAACTCGGAATTCGACGACATTGGACTGAGGTAATCTAGCCTGGCTTTGCATCGACCTTCCGGACATCCTGTATAATTCACAGTATGTACCCATTTAGGGTGTTGCAATGGAAGACTGGCCAGGTAACATACATTTTTACTTAATATTTATCTACTAGGTACCTACAATTAATATTACGAGTCGCTAAAAGTATCGTTGAAAAAGTCGTCAAGTTCGTAAAAAGATTTTTTTAAGAGCATCTCTGGTTAGAGAGATGGTCAACTCTATTGTAGGTAAGCAATGATAACAATGAGAACCGATCGTCGACGTATGTACATATATAGGCAGCACATAAAACAGTGGCCTCTTAAGGACGCTAACTACTTAGGTAGTTTGAAATAGGCTTGAGGCGTATTTATCGACACTGATAAAAGTCACAGGTATAGAAAATTGGCGGTATTTCACAGTGACAGAAATTAAATATATCTGTGACAGGCAGTGCCAGTGTCACGAGTGCACGATATTATATCGTTGTTATCTTATTAGGTACCTACGCAATAAATCGCTTCTATATTCTCTCTTTGATAGTATCACTAAGTCAGAATGAGACACACCTAGTATTTTATACTTTGAAATGTATACCGCAATGTAACAAAGTTGTTACATTGCATTCATTATACACATACAAGTCAAGAGGAATTTTCGTTACGTAGCGGTGCAACGGTGGACTATTGCTGCAATAAATATATTATTCAATCAGTAAAACAATGAATTTGTACGTGATTGGTAGAAATACTAGCTAGTATTTTGTCACTGGTCACAGATATTTTGAAGTCACAGTAACGTAAGTCACAGGTATCGGATTTTGCCTAGTATAATCCAATACTAGTTTGAAACACTTAAAATGTCTTATTTCAAATAACAATATCTTAAAATGCAGAAGATCTACAGCCATAGTTCCAAGTGTTAAATTATTCTACAGAATATTATAAATTTGAAATTAACTTTGTCTATCTGTCTGTTACCTTTTCACGCCTAAACGTCTGAACGGATCTTAATGAAATTTGACTGGTAGATGGTATCCCGGGGTCGGACGTAGGGTACATGAAAAGCGCGTGCGAAGCTGCGGACAGCAGCTAGTAGTGTATATTCTAATTTCCTGATATAAGTACAAATAGGTCAACTGCCGCGATTTTGCAGCAGGGTCCAAGTAATAAAAAAAATTGTTTTCACAAATTTTGAGAGTATGTGTCTTTTTTCAATAGTTTCATAAATTAATTTCACATCTGTTGGATAATACTGAACAGATAGATAATATTTAGTACACATCAATAACGTTGAATTTTTATAACTAACATCAATGTTATTTATAAAAATACTTAACCTCTAATAGAATCCCAGATGGGGGAGTCACGGAGAGTTCATCAAGACACTAAGTGGGTGTTTAAAAACATGCCTATGATACCATCGTCTTAAGTCGTATCATCTTCATCGTCTTAAGTCATCGACGTAGAGTAAAATAAGATAATAAGAATGGTGTACCATTGAGACGAATACTTGAAGAGATACGACGAGTACCACACGTGGAAAGCAAAATTTCAAATAATTGGCATCCAATGAGGAAACGGTTCTGGACACTTTTTCAAACATATTCTCCGATAATTTTTTATCTAGTTTCACCTATTATAGGGATTGCAAATATTCGGGATCTGCAATCCCCAAAACAGGTGAAAATAGACCAAAAATAAGGGACATCCTGTATTTCCTTCAATCAAATACCAACTTATAAGTACACCCACATAAAAATATTTGGGTAGGGGCATAAAAGAACTGAATATGAGAGTAAATAAAGTCTAGTTTCAATGAAACTAGTTCACTTTAGAATCTAGTAATTATGCTGATAGCTGTATGAAATAATCTGGAACCTTTATGAAAGAAATAAACCTACATTTAACTACTAAAATTAATTAAAGACAGTATATGAATAATTGGTTCAGGTGATTAGTGAATTTAAATTTAAAAAGAAGAGATTTAAAGTCCTTCTTATCCTACTAATATTACAAATATCAAAGTTTGTAAGAATGGATGTATGGATGGATATTTGTTACTCTTTCACGCAAAAACTACTGAACCGATTAGGCTGAAATTTGGTATGGGTATATTTTGGGACATGGAATAACATATAGGCTATTTAGCCCGATAAACGCGGGCGAACGCGCGGGCAGCAGCTTGTTTATGTTTATAGTGACTAGCCGTTCCCGCGGTTTCAACCGCGTTAAATTCGAATTTCACATTTCTAGGGGGATAAAAAAGTCTTTATTTTCCGTAAATCTCCCATGGGAATTTGATGTTTTACTAGGAGAAATATATTCAGATCGTACAAATATTTGGCCCAAGGCGGTAATCGAACGCGCAACCTCCCGCCACATCATAGCCTATGCTACTCTCCATCCTTTAAAATAACACTATGCCAAAAATCAAGTCGATTGGTTGCGTAGTTAGGGCGTGAAGGAAGGACAAACAAACACTTTCGCATTTATAATGTTAGTTAGGAATGTAGGGAGGTATAGAGACTCTTTTGTAGTTAAAACAATGATAACAACGAGAAACAATCGTCGAGCTCGGCAGCACATTACACATACATACTATGATAGCTAAAAAATTAAAATGCTTTATTTCCTTTAAACCTTACAGGGCCCTTGGACACGTCAGATATGTCATACTACTTATATATATGTACCTAAGTACTGCCAAGCGTGGTGATAGCAAAAACCCCCCCTACATGGGAGACCATCCACTCCATGGAACGACGACTTCGTAGCGGTTCCAGGGAGTCGAGGGTTGGAGGCGGCTCAGGACCGCTATTTGTGGCGTCGTATGGGGGAGGCCCATAAAATAGTGGTCTCTTATGTACGCTAACTACTAAGATAGCTAAAAAAATAAAAATGCTTTATTTCCTTTAAACCTTACAGGGCCCTTGGACACGTCAGATATGTCATACTACTTATATATATGTACCTAAGTACTGCCAAGCGTGGTGATAGCAAAAACCCCCCCTACATGGGAGACCATCCACTCCATGGAACGACGACTTCGTAGCGGTTCCAGGGAGTCGAGGGTTGGAGGCGGCTCAGGACCGCTATTTGTGGCGTCGTATGGGGGAGGCCCATAAAATAGTGGTCTCTTATGTACGCTAACTACTAAGATAGCTAAAAAAATTTAAATGCTTTATTTCCTTAAAACCTTACAGGGCCCTTGGACACGTCAGATATTTCATACTGCTTATACATATGTACCTAAGTACTGCCAAGCGTGGTGATAGCAAAACCCCCCCTACATGGGAGACCATCCACTCGATGGAACGACGACTTCGTAGCGGTCTCAGGGAGTCGATGGTTGGAGGCGGCTCAGGACCGCTATTTGTGGCGTCGTATGGGGGAGGCTTATGTCCAGCAGTGGACGTATATGGGCTATAGATGATGATATGTAAGTACTGTAACGAGTAGCTTCTTTCAGCTTTCAAAGCCGCGGATGGAATGTGTCAGAATAATCTTATCAAGCCTTTACAATGTCTTAGATAGAATGCTAATGTGGTTTGATGAAAGACTTACGTGTTTTTGGCATTTAAACGAGAGCATTGACGCTGACCGTGAGCGAATTTGGCCTTACGGCCGTGGCCGCAGACAGGGCCAAAAAGCGATCTAATAAATGAATATATTGCAATACCTACTTCAAAGAAAGGTTTAAAGTTACTGATACAGGGTGTTTGGTATTGGGACCGACATTTTTTTGGGAGTTGTGGGGGTTATGAGTTACATGTCTACGGTAAAATCAATGTATAAGTGTCACAGTTGCGGAGCTATGATATTTTTAAGTTTTTTGAAAATCACACCAAATGTTGCCTTTAAATCATAATAAATATATTTTTTGTTTGTAGTTGTAATGCCACAAATTAACTTGTGCTTTATTCTCCAATGTACATTTCATCATCATCATCATCATTATCAGCCCATACACGTCCACTGCTGGACATAGGCCTCCTCCGTACGACGCCACAAATAGCGGTCCTGAGCCGCCTCCATCCATCGACTCCCTGCGACCGCTACGATGCCGTTACATTTATTTTATATAAATTATTACATCATATAGGTCACTTGTTAAAAAAAGTTATGAGCATGTCTAAAAACTGTGTAATAGTTATAAATCGTGACAACTTCCGAATTAAATTAAAAAACTAAACTTCATATTGTATCTTAATATATTCTTTTAAAAAGTATTCAATTAATACACGTTCTAACGATATGCTACATAATTATAAGAAATCATTTATTAGTTGGTCAAGCTAAAAGATACTTAACTACTATGGTTAAGTATCCTACTAATATTATAAATGTCAAAGTTTGTAAGGATGGATGGATATTTGTTACTCTTTCACGCAAAAACTACTGAACCGATTAGGCTGAAATTTGGTATGGGTATAGTTTGGGTCCTGGAATAACATATAGGCTGTTTTTTTATCTCGATAAAACGCGGCCGAAGTCGCGGGCAGCAGCTAGTCTCTTATATTTTGAACAGACATTTTTTAATGTTTTGTTCTTTACAACCACAAACAAAAAAGATATGATGATTTAAAGTGATTTAAAAAAAACATTAAAGAATCGTATCTCAGCAACCGTGATAAGTGTCACGGTTGCTGAGATACGATTTTTTGGACATTGATTTTACCGGAGAAATGTAACTCATGACTCCCCAATACCAAACATCCTGTATACTTAATATAAAGCTTCTCGCTGACAATGGATTTCATTATGAATGTAGGCGGGTTAACTACGAACCTAGTTTGTGTTGGAAGAACCTGATATTGATTTATAATAATAGTTGTGTCTTCGATAATTTGATTTTTCTGAGAATCTTTAAGTATTCGAAAAGAATAAATAAGTGATGAATACATAATGCTCATCTATTCACAGAATAATAAAAAAACATTTGCTACGATTTGGGTATTCTTTTTTTGGTATCCTAGAATCAATTGGCACTAAGGGTTCATTCACACAGCATCCGTTTTACAGGATCCGTTTATTTTCCCATGATGGCGTAGGTATGTAGTTGTAGGAGCGAGTTCACATACCTGACAGTATTCAGGATCCAGTAAAAGATTTTATCCAGTAGCTAAAAATCCGTAAAAACCGGTCTGGTAACTATCGTTTACTGGATCCGGAATACTGTCAGGTGTGTGAAGTGAACTCGCTCCTACAGCTACATACGCCATCACGGGAAAATAAACAGATCTTGTGTGAATGAGCCCTTACACTTGATACACACCACGAACATACAAATATATAGGAAAATTTAGATAACAGAGTTGCACAATGGATGGCCTTATCGCTAAGAGCGATCTCTTCCAGACAACCTTGGGGCTGACACGAAGCAGTTGTACACGTATAGACGGTGGCGAATTACTTAAATATACAATACATATGCATTTTGTTTATTATACATAGGTACTGAACGATTCCCTTGAACTAAGCAACGGCTTAATCAAAATTGCAATAAAAAAACTGGTTTCTAAAGGCAACCTAATTATAAAATGACTTCTGTTTTTTTATCGGAGTTTTATATGTATATTGTCTGCAGTTAAATGGTCATATTGATAAAAAAGATAGAAGTACATGGCATGGCATGTCATCATCATCATCATCATCATCAGCCCATACACGTCCACTGCTGGACATAGGCATGTGTTAATTTATAAGTTAATTTGTTTTAATACATATAATTTGGAATCGAATTATAATGTAATCTGTGTAACTAGTGTAATTAGAATTAATTTCTGTACCAGTTCAATTAATTAAATAAATAAATGTACTTGTATCTTTTTTGTTTATTTATTCACTATCAATACATTGTATAATAAACAACATGATTAATTATTCAACTTGAGCGTGCCCCTGTTATTGATTTGCAGATGATATCTCGCAAACAAAACAGGCACACGAACGACTGCACTTGTTCACATCTACGCGCTACGTCCTATTCGGTACCCAGAGTGGAAGCGGTAAGATTCGCTTTTGGATCTCGCGCAGTCCGCGGTATTCCATCGCGTATTTTAGTGACAGTAGGATTACCGCATACCCATAAATTACGCTACCGCTAAATATACACTACATTATATAGCAATTTTTTTGAGAGATCATAGTAACAACCTAACCTAACATACATAGGCTTTAAGGCACTACTAACCCAAATATGTATGTATGTAATGTTTTTTTGTACTTAATTAATAAATATCTAAAGTTTGATTCATTTGAAGGTCGTATTTTTTTTGCCTGATAGTGATAACAGATTTTTATCTAGAAGAGGCACATGCATTATCTTATGACTAAATTTAAGATTAATTATACTCTTTGTTGTCCTTTTAGACCTTTCTTATTTATTTTTGATAAAATTATTTTATTTATTTGGAGATTTAAACCTTAAAAAATGTTTATCTTTATTATCATTGAAAATAATCGTTCTTGATATTGTTTTTATATATTTCAAATGTTGTCCATAAATCCGAGCATTTCGAGTGGTATTTGGCGAATAATGCCCTATAGACTTATCGTTAAGACTTAACAGTTTGTACAAGCCTAGGTACGCACGCCAGGACCCGACCAACAAGTGGACAAACCACGTCACGTCAATAATAGATTCAGACGTTACTTTGCGGAAATCTATTGCAAGATATTAGGATGCAATACGCGTGCACTGCCCACGTGCCCACCCGCCCACAAATTGATATGCCATGCAATCAGAGAATGAAAATAAATATTAAACATTTATCAGGTTGTCATTACGAACCAGTAGGAAATGTAGGTATAAGCTACTCACGTATTCAAATCGATCCTTGCACAGCTGGCCCAAGAGATGCAGGAAGCCCACAAGCGTGAACCAGGAGCACCACAGCAGGACCTCGTCCATATACTGCACGTTGATGACTCCAAACACGAAGATGAACTTGAAAGAAAGAAAATAAATAAATCTTTACTTCAAATTTCCACTGGTTTTTATGTTTTGCGGGAATATCTCTTCTATTATCCGTCGGGAATGAATTTTTTATGGGAACATCTTGGGTTCATTCCCTAAGTATATAATTGCAAAAACATCATCCAAATCGTTCGCATCGGTGCGGTGATCGAAGTCCAAATCTGTCCGAACATAGAACCTCCTTTTTTGAAGTCGGAAATTACTACTTCCTTAGAATGAACTTTAACTGTACCTTGTAGAAGACATAGTTCCAGAACTTATCCTTGACGCGCTGCGCCTCGGCGACGCGTAGAGGGCCGAACACTAGCCGCTGTATCACGAACCCGAACACTGCTAGCGAGCAGTACGCGATGTTTATTAACGTCTGCAACAAGAGAGAGAGCAATAAATAAATGAATAATGCTGGAAAATCCAGACAGCATCATCTAGCCCCAAAAGTTAGTAGAGCTTGTAGTATGTGTACTACTAGATTATTGAATAATCCTAACTTATATTATAAATGCGTTTGTTTGTTTGTTTGTCCTTCCTTCACGCCCGACCCTAACTCAGCAACCAATCGACTTGATTTTTGGCATAGAGTTAGTTGAAAGGATGGAGAGTAACATAATTAGGCTACTTTTTATCCTGGTAAAACATCAAATTGACTTAGGAGATTTACGGGAAAAAATACCTTTTTATGCCCCTAGAAACGTGAAATTAGGCATTTTGCTACAAAGGCTAAAAGCGTTTTAGGTCTTGAGCTATTCGAATTTAACGCGGGTGAAACCGCGGGGAAAAGCTCGTACTTAATAAAATACATTTTTAATATTTTTACAAATCTTTAAATATAATAGAATAGAATATATTTTTATTTGTTATAAGACTTACACCGAATACATAATAAAATTAGACTAAGATCAAACATATTTGAAGTGTAAGTCAAGCATAGTCAAGTAACATAATGGCTCTGCCTCAGCATGTTTTGGTTGACTAGCAAACTAGCAACCAACGCTGGTCTTCCGTCGTTAAATAGGTACAAGCTTTTATATCATCTAGCTAGGACCAACCAAAGGGCTTGGGGAGACAAATCCAACCAACCCAAACTCGATGTGGTTATGTCGTTTCGTTTAGGAGTTCCTATGGCCACCTTCGATTTCACTTATCAGCTCGATGGTACCATAATATTCATTGTCACCGAACTTACATTAAGTATATGCCCAGCTCAATCGGTTGAGAATCTGGTCTAAAATTGAGTTGCAAGATTCCACCCGAACAAACATACATACATACCTAACCTACATATACATTAAAAGTTAAATAAAAGCTTGTAAAATATCTAATAGAGAAAATTCAAGGTTGTGTGGTAGAGATCGCTCGTGAGCGATAATTGTATGGCCAATTGTCACATTTCTTTTTTGTATCAAATTGTTTGTAAAATTGTTGTTTTGTTAAGTGTGCAATAAAGCATTTTCTATCTATATATCTATTCCCAGAACACCCGTAACAGATATCTGCAGATCGTAAAAACATTTTGTTCCGAGGCGGACGGAATCGAACCTTCGTCGGTCGCATCGCCCGGTATGTTTCAGAGGTCGTCACAATGTTGTAGGTATTATTGTTAAGTGTGCAATAAAGCATTTTCTATCTATCTATCTATTCCCAGAACACCCGTAACAGATATCTACAGATCGTAAAAACATTTTGTTCCGAGGCGGACGGAATCGAACCTTCGTCGGTCGCATCGCCCGCTGTGTTTCAGAGATCGTCACAATGTTGTAGGTATTTTTGTTAAGTGTGCAATAAAGCATTTTCTATCTATCTATCTATTCCCAGAACACCCGTAACAGATATCTACAGATCGTAAAAACATTTTGTTCCGAGGCGGACGGAATCGAACCTTCGTCGGTCGCATCGCCCGCTGTGTTTCAGAGGTCGTCACAATGTTGTAGGTAAGTAACTACATAATTGGATAACTCAGCTGGATAACCGGATCCACTATTCTTTAGAAAGGATGTTTTCGGTAAAGCAGTTAGTAACATTATTTGTGATTTTAACGCGTTCACTGCCAAGCATCAGTGATTTGACCCCATACGGCCGTGGGGCGGGGTGGCGGCCGCTGCACAAGAAGCCGCCGAAGAACGGTGTCGGTCAATGTGTTAATTAAATCTAATTAGAGCATTAGTATTTAAGTCGCTAATGAGAACAACTGATGCTGCTAATGAGAGCACCAGTTCAAGTAATTAAAAGACTGATGATGATTTTGTCGAACTCTTTTATTTTCAACTAGCTGCGCCCCGCGGCTTTGCCCGCGTATCAAGATTTGAGTGAATCGCACAAAGGACTAAAATCTTTGAAAATAACTTTACGACCCTGTTCAACACCGCTGACAGGGTAATTTCGAAAAAATACGTAATTAATTATTTACTTTTTAGTTTATTTATACCGAGTTTTGAGTGAATCAAACCAAGGAATTATAATTTTCCAAACTTTACCACCATTTTTAACACACCCTCAGAGGGTAATTTTTCAAAATTAAACTATCTGCATACCAAATTTCATCTAAATAAGGTGGTACGGAGACACGTGGTAACAAACATTCACACAAACTTTCACATTTATTATATTAGTAGGATTAGTAAACGCAAAAATTTATTTGGATAAGCAGAGTTCAATGATATTAACCATAAAGGTTAATCTTGAGGTAAAGGTTAATCATGAGTAAGTAAATCAAAACATAAAACATGCGGATTTTGTTATCTTAAAGTTATTCCGTCCACATGTTTTCCATCGCGGCGTACACATTCACGAAACTTTTCAAGATATTCTACGAGAAACACAGTAAAAAAATTTTTTCAAAAGCGTGCCCATTTGAATTATTCCAATTACAATTCAAATTTTTTTTACACAGCGTGTGTTGAGCCTTTGGTGGTACTGAAATAAAATTAAGCAGAACGCCAGCCGCAGTGCGTTTGGACACGATTTGGCGTTTTTAGTTATTCCTAAACCGCTCGCGTTTAATCCCAGTACGAGCTAGACCTAAGACAATTAACAACCGGATATAAGTCTCTGAGACAGGAATGATGGGCAATCAAAGTACCAACAGTCTTACGTAACGAGCAGAACCTTATTTCGGTAAGACAATTGCGCACAAATACAATACGCGATTGTTCATTGTTCAATGCTCTTAGGTTGTTAAAATTACAAATATTTCTATAACAAATGTATATACTTCTTAAACATGCATAGTTTGTGGTTTATGCACTTATTTATGGATAAAAAAAATCCAGAACAAAGTAGCTAAGTAAAATCGATTTATCCGTGCACAACTAAAATCAAATAATTTGAAACAAGTCGGTTTTAGAGATTACTTTTCAAGTAGTGCGAGACAAGGGGTTCATTCTGTATACAATAACAAAATAATCGTTTAAATGAACTTCCCGCGTCTGATTTTCCAGTAGAGTATTAATCTAGGAGTCTTCAAATCCCGAGTGAATAAGTTCCCTTCTGGGAAAACGCGCTCCATCTAAGGCCACATCTTCACTTTTTCAAGTGTGATGGGGGTCAAGCGCTTCAACATTATCAATAAAAAAACAGTTGACGGAAAATACGCCAAACATACATACATATGTACACAATAAAAAAATACCTACTGCAGAACCTAGAACCTTCTTTTCTGAAGCCGATGAAATATTGGAGGAAAACTTAGCTACCTACAGAAAAATAATAAAGTCTTATCATAAACTCAAAATCAAGCGTGGAATTTTTTTGTGATTACTAAGTAACTTGGATAATAATCCGTCTCGCCCTAAAGTGAATCAACGCTCAGTCCTCTACGGTTTAATGATTCCATTAACATTTTTATCGCGAAATCATGCAAAATTCAACAATAATTTTGTATTTCATTGCTAAGACGTGATTTGAAGTAACTGGTCTAATCGTAAGCTTTTGTCTCTTGAGGAACGCATAACGCTGCGGTATGCGGTTCCAGACACAACATTGAAAAATTGTTTATTTGTCTAAAAAAATGTTTGTTACATGCTAGACATTTGTTAGGACATCCCTTTAGGTACATATGTAAAAACACTTGTGCCAGGATGTCCTGCTCTTCCATACAATACATGGATTTAACAAATAAACTAACAATAAATTAATTATTTAAACAACATTGAAATTGGTTTGTATGAAAAGCGTCTAGAATGGTATTTTTGTTCCGTCGCAGTCTGCGTCAGCGGTGAGAGACAAATGTGTCCGGCACCGTACACAGCAGCGTTGTGCGTCCCGATCAAGAGACTAAAGCTTTAGTATGAATCTGTCTGTAAATGACGCCTTAGGCGCAGACCAGACAGAAACGGCGCGGGCGTTCCATCACCGTACCTCTTCTATCTGTTTTGCACCACGTCCCTCTCCTACATTTTGTATGAAAGAGCCCCGCGCCCGTACATCCCGTACGTACGTTCTTTCATACAGATTGTAGGAGAGGGACGTGGTGCAAAACAGATAGAAGAGGTGCGCTGATGGCACGCCCGCGCCGCTTCTATTTGGCATCATGTATCTTAGCCTGCACCGCATTACACTAGCGTCACCCACCACCTATTTTTTCTTATGATTAAGTAAACAACTTCTTTTGAAATTGAACAAACAACTCTCAGGGTTGTCTGGGAGTGATCGCTTGTGCAATAAAGAACTATCTACTCGACTTGACCAACAAGAAGTACAATTACTTACATGTGCACAACGTGAAAAAAGAAAATTACAATCAAATAATAGAAACAAATTACATTAAAAGAATCTGAAAAAAATAGATTAAACGTTACTTTGCGGAAATCCATTTCAAAATATTAGAATGAAAAAATATTTAGTAACAATTCCGCGTATAACTTACTCTGATAGTATTCATTTTTTTTTTTACTTTGATGGATATTATCAGCGTAGGTATACGTGGAATGTTACTAAATATTTTTTCATTCTAATATTTTGAAACAAATTACGTAGCACTAGAACTAGCATTTACTATTGAAACAATTGAGCTAACTACAGAATGTAGCAAACAATCTACAGGTAACTAAAACAAATTGCCAACAATTACGTACATAAATACATACATCCATATGGTTAAAGCAAATGCCGATGCGGCTTTGAGATCTGCAGCCATCGACGAGGTCTCGAAGGCGGGAGTGGGAGGGTTCAAGGCACTGCCAGCGAATGACATTTAAAACAATGGACGCACGTTCATGTTTTTAAATACAGACCGCTAACAATAATATAAAGCTTTATTTAAATACAAATTAAATGTCTTTCAGGTCAGGTGTTCCTAAGGACATCAAAAATAGAGCTATACTCTGTTCACCAAGAAATACTAATATAGGTCTCTTGTACAAGATGCCTGCGCCCTGCGGTTTTACCCGCGGTGAATAAGATTGTACACGCGAGCAGGAACTGTTTTGACGAAATCGCTGCAAAAATTTTGTCAGGTCAGGTCAGGTGTTCCTAAGGACATCAGAAATTACTCTGTTCGCCAAGAAAGACTAATGTAGGTCTCTTGTACAAGATGCCTGCGCCCTGCGGTTTTACTCGCGGTGAATAACATCTACACGGGAACTGGAACGCTTTTGACTTAAGTGCTGCTGAAAATTTTCCAATGTGGAAAAGAAAAGAGAGCAACTGGAAACGAGCTAAAGTTTTATTTGAAGAGTGCTCGTCTCAACCGTATGGCAGATCTAAGAGTCCTTATAACTTGTGGTCAACCAACTCAAAACAGTACCCAAAGCTCATACATTTTGTTGAGTGCTTCCCCGTTCAACCCACGATTTTTCTACCCAATAGGTATTTTGCCCCGTTCGACCCAAAACATTTGATTTTAGTTCCCCTTCCAACCCACACCTATGTACTTATGCCTAATTTCTATTGTTTACATTCAAATAAATGGCACAGTAAAACAATGAAGTAGCAGAGCCAGCGGACAAAAAAAAATAGATGTTCATTATAAATATTTTTATTGATAAAATCAGTCTGGTTCAGATAATATTCAGTCCAATATTTATCTGCTTAACTATTATTATTTAATAAAAATACTATCAAGCATTAAGGCTGGGTTACCCGGATTTAGGGATTTTAAACTGTCCGTACCTCAATAACTAGAAGGCCTATAGTTTTGAAATTCAAACATATTATAGTTGAGGATATTTTCTAATGCATCACTAGACAAAAACACGATTGGTGACATTTCACCCGATCAAAAAAAATGTCAAAGTTACCTCTAAATGAAACTTTAAATGATCACTGTGAATAGAAAAATGAATAAAATGACATAAATTGTATACCAAAACATTTCAAACGTTATTACGCAGTACATCACTAGAAAATATTTTTATATGTCATACAAATATTTTTCAAAGCACCTAAATAACTACAAAATCGTGCTCGGCTGTCTGCTCACCGTCTTGCTTCTTGCTTGCGTCTTGCAAGTGCTGGGCTCACCTCGCCTTAAAGTTAAAACTGTCTCGGAAGCAGGTATTGTGTACGAAGAAAAGCGCAATCGTCTGTTATCAACAAATTCTGAATAACTTGTGTTGGTATTCGCCATTTCTGCCGTCTGATTTATTTTAAATATTTAATTAAAAACTGCTATCCTCAATATGAAGACGAATAAATTATTTTTGATAAATAAAAAGTTTTTGATTAAATTGCGTTATGATTTTATTTCCTTTTAAGTATTAGATATTCGGTAACGCCGAATAATTACAATCAAATAATAGAAATAAATTAGAACTAGTACATATTTACAATTGAAACAATTAAGCTAATTGCAATATGTTGAATAATCGATATATTCCGAGTAATTGGTAGTATTCGGCCGAATACCGGAATATTTGCCGAACATTCTTTGCATTTCTACAATTATGTTTCGCGCTCAAAAATGTACTTATCAGGTGTATGATAAGATAAAGACACCTTGTCAGGTCGTCATCTCTCGAGAAACGTATGAAACCTGAAATGACTCTAAAAATATCAGCCAGTCTTTTTCGGTCTTATCGCATGTAAAAATGTCACAAACCTCGCCACACGTGACTGCAATAAAGGCTATCAAAACCGGATCAGATTTTTTTCGACGACGCTGTTGAATAATTATTCCTATTTATAAACAACTAGCTATTCCCCGCGGTTCCACCCGTTTTAAATTCGTAAGCCGTAAATCTTCCATAGGAATTTGATGTTGTTCTTTTAAACAGGACAAAAAGTATGTTACTCTCCATCCATTCAACTAACTCAATGCCAAAAATTAAGTCAATTGGTGGCTTAGTTAGTGCGTGAAGGAAGGACAAACAAACAAACACTTTCGCATTTGTAATATTAGTTAGGATAGTTCAACATAAGCTATTTTAAATTTACTTTTTATTATTCTGCGAAGGCACTTAAATAATTATCGGCGCCTGAACGTATACGTGGCCTTTTTAATAAATTTATTTACTGGAGTTGTTAAGTTTATAAAAAGCGGAGTCAAGGACTTTTGCGTGTCCTACTTATACTTGTGTATATAATTAGATTAGTCAGCGTTCTGTCCGTCTGTCTTACACCTACGTATGTACATACAACATGCATGCCCGAGCAACAAAGCTGATTGAAGATTTTATATGACCGCTGAAGAAAGGTTATAAATAGGAATAAGAATAAGAAAAACTTTATTTATAGCATTATTTACAACTACTAGCTATGTAATTAAAAAACTTAAATGCTATAAAGTGGCGTCCGACTCAGCATTGTGTTGAGATAGCCATTGCGCATAGCTATCTCAACGCTGATCTTCCGTCGGAACCAAACCCAACGCGTCACGTACACTACACAATACATAATAAATAATCAGGAACACGAAAATATCCAGCTAAGTTAAAATACTACTTGCAATACAATTTAAAACAAAAACAAACAATTAACAATTAATAAAAAAAAATAACAAAAAAATAACAAGAATATCCAGTAAATTTAAATATTTACAGTACAATGTATACCTACTATGACTCTTTAACACACACAAAAGGAAAACGAACAATTTTAATTAAAAATATAAATTTAGTTTAAAAAGTAACAATTTTGTTTAAGAAATAACAACAAGCATATGTACAGAAAACGCAGCAAATATAAAATACCCATTACGCCCACAGGCTTTTAGACCAGTGAGAGAGCAGCGGTGGTAGAGCTGAGATAAAAGAGTAAAGAGTAGAGATAAAAGTACTTATATGCGTTATTATAAATATTCAAGGGTATTTATCGCGTTTATTTACATACTAGCTGCTGTCCGCGCCTTCGCCAGCGTTTTATATAAAAAGGGATAAAAAATAGCCTATATGTTATTCCAGGTCCCAAACTATCTACCTTTCCCATACCAAATTTCAGCCTAATCGGTTCAGAAGTTTTTGCGTAAAAGAGTAACAAATATCCATACATCCATCCTAACATACTTTAACATTTCTATTATTATAGTAGGAGTAGGATACCTGTGAATATTTATAATAATATGTTCAGATTGCGTAAGTTTAAAAATCTTTACTTACGAGTATAAGCGGTTTTCGATGGTTACCTAGTTACGATGAAAGAATGCAAGACGACACGACATCAAAGCGTCTTCTGTGTTGTAAACCTGATTCATTTATTTAATTAAAGAGCTCTGGAAAAAATTACAACTAATTTTAAAAAATACTAACCCTCTTATTCCTAATGGTCTGCTAACATAAAACAGCTGCTAAGCAGTGTTATTTCTCACTCTGACTTATGTCAATAGAAGAAGACGGAGTGAGAATTAGCAAGGCTTTAAGTTAGGTAGCAGACTATTATGAATAACGGGGTATGTATAGACTATTTGTAAGATTTAGAACATGTCAGGATAGTCCGGTGCGTGATTGCTGATGGTCAATTATAAGTTTCCACAGACAAGTATACTTAAAAATATCATGTGTGTGTATCATGCTATGTTTAAAACAAATAACAACAATGATGGTACACTGAAGACCCTCCGGAAGACCGTAACTCAGTGCAATGGCTGTAAGACAGACCGGCTGGCAGGAAAAAGACAAGAATAGGATCGAGAATGGAGAGATTTACTCGACTAGACCAAGGGCCTCCCGCGGCTGTAGTGTCAGGATGATACGAGGAGAAAAAAAAACCAGTTTCGTTACTGCTTGCTTGCTCTTTTAACTTAGGATAAGTGGTTGGTTTAGAGAACAAAATCAATGTCTTTGTAACTGTTGACGTACTGCCTACAGCCTGGCCTTCTCTCATGAATTTGACCGACCCAATTCTGCTTTAAATAATTCAGAGCCCCGAGTCCGATCGACTATAGTCACAGATTAGGTAATGTTACTCTATCTATAGTATCGATACGTGATCGTAACGTCTAATTTTTCCATAGGATTTGTTATAGCGCCTCTATCGTGAGGACAGGGAACTACACAAATCCCATACGACAAAAAGAATCCCGCCTGAAAAAACTACACTTTTATTTCCGCAGTAATTCGTTGTCCGACCTTGTAAAATTGTGACCAATAAAGATTATTCTGATTATGAAATAAACAAACACTCCTAGTGAGTAGTGGTAGGTACAATAGCCCCACGCGGGATGACATCATGTGTTCAAGTTCCCAGACGCATACACAGACGTAATAATATAGTGTGCAAATAGCACAGAAACAGTTGATTCAATATCTAATCAGGACCCAGAGAAACATTCGCGTGATCTTTAGAAATCAGGGTCGTCCAGTTGCAAAGTCGATGCGAAACGCTAAGGACAAACAAGGCAAAGAACCAAAGATATACTGCGAAGGTATAAACTGGAACTGGCATCAGCAATATGCTATAGGTCCACCTCTCTCTCTCTCCATATATTTCGTGTACCCATATGTAAATGGAAATGGGAGTATGGGGCTATGTTATACATATGTATAACTTATAAAGTTATAATATAAAGCAGGGGCAGGACTTTAGTGAAACAATACAATACAAAAATTATTTACTGTACACCAGAAAAACAACATTACAAAGATATGTTTACATGGGGGGCCTTATCGCTTAGAAGCGATTCCTTACAGGATGGAAACAATTGTGAAGTTAAGAAAGGCAGGGGGTGTAGGTACCAAAGATGATTAACATAACATTAAAAATACTATACTATTATTAATAGATACTTAATTTGCTAGATTATAACATCTCTGTACACCTTTAGAATGCAATAAATGATTGAATTTTGACTATCCCAGACAAAAATGATTCTTCTATCATCCGATGAAAGTGTACTCAGAATCAGAATCAATAACTTTATTTCTTTAGGCTTACAAAATAAGCACTTAGACAAGTCAAATTTATACTATAAACATAGTTATTATTATCAAATAAGAAATAAGGTGTTATTGATATTCTGTGTACATGTACTGCTGATAGGCGTCCCCATCATAGCCCCTAAAATGACGGGGGCTTGCCAAATTCACCAAGCTTAGCAGGCGTATTGGTGATAGTCTTAGGGGTATTAAATATACACAGAAGGAAGCTTCTGCCCTTTCTCTGGTAGATTCCCTTAGTCGCCTTTTATGACATCCACAAGCTTCACTCTTCAGGGGTCAGTTCCAACGCCCCGCCGCCACCGCCACAGCAAACGCAGAAATGATTACCTACCGTCATTCAAAGCCACTGGTAATTATGTTTGTTACTAGCTGTTCCCCGCGGTTTCACCGGCGTTAAATTCGTATTTCACTTTTCTAGCGGGATAAAAAGGTATTTTTTCCCGTAAATCGCCCGTGGATATTTGATGTTTTACCAGGACAACTTTAGCCTATGTTACTCTCCATCCTTTCAACTTACTCTATGCGAAAAATCAAGTTGATTGGTTGTTTAGTTAGGGCGTCATTGAAGGACTTGTAACAGTATTGAGAGTATGTTTATGGCAGGCGTCCAATTACCCAGTCCATCCATTCACCACAATAACATGTATTTTTTTTGTTATTTTCATTTTCCTTTGCAATAGTCTCTACAGACTCTACAGATACATAGATTAATTCTCATAAAGGGCCTCTGTGCTGTTGGCTTCGGCTCCACGCATGCCTCCCAAAGGACCGGGTCACTATATGGCCCGTGATCATGGAAATGACGATAAGGTACCAACACCGCGAGCCGGGAACCCAGTTGAGACGTGACGATAACGTAACTGAACCTTGTCCGACACGTTTAGTCGTTAGAATGAATAAATGAATGAACACTTTATTGTACTACAAAAATAAATTAAAGATCTTATATATAAACAAAAATGAACAGTACAAAAGGCGGCCTTATCGCTGAGAACTATTTGTTCAGGCAACCTCGGGATGGAGATGAAGTCAGATGACTTATCGTACCTATTATCGCGCGATCATCTTTCCCCGGATTTAACAGCTTGAGTACACGGGAGAAAAGCCTGAAGGTTAAAGGAAGTTCCACGTCTCGTCATGGCAAGGATAATGCTAAATTACTGATAATTATGATAAGTCAAGTCACACTAATGAATAATATAAATGCGAAAGTTTTGATGAATGGATGTTATTTACTTCTTCACGTCAAAACGTCTGATCGGATTGGGCTGGCCGTAGGAGCACTGGGCACACTTGGATAAGTCAATGTATCACAATAAATGTGCTTAAAATTATGCTTACTTCAAAGCCATAAAACAGACAAACAGAAATACAATAAATTAATTAGGAATTTAGATAAATATGTAAGATAAATTAAATTAGATCAGCTGTAAAAGGGCATCGTTTAGGTCACGTTTACAAATAAGAATATATGTTAGTAGTGGTGCTGTAAGAGAGCTAGTATATGTATAGGATACTAGTATTAAAAGTTACCGTCGAAGAATTTATTTTATCTCATGAAGTTTCGCTTTGTGCACAGTACTAAAACCTACTATATTTCTCTCTCTCAGTCTGGTGGACATAGGAATAAGAACCTAAACTAGAAACTATATTTTGATATAATAGGATGTCTTTACAATCAGGAAATTGATTCAGACTCGTGATCTCGCATGATTCTACAAAACCAGAAGCCTTCATCTGCCTCGCTAATTATTACAACTAGTACACTAGCCATGACTTTACAGAATAATTGAATGTATATGAAAATCTAAGAAACGTAAGGTATAAATTAATAGGCTGTTAATAGGTATGTCGAGAGGCGGGCGGTACTTGACCAGCTGTTAATGTGTTAAGTGTTCGGTCAACAATAAACGCTGCTGTATTTGATTATCATCATCATCAGCCCATACACGTCCACTGCTGGACATAGGCCTCCCCCGTACGACGCCACAAATAGCGGTCCTGAGCCGCCTCCATCCATCGACTCCCTGCGACCGCTACGATGTCGTCGGTCCATTGAGTGGATGGTCTCCCATGTAGGGGGGGATTTGCCATAATCACCACGCTTGGCAGGCGGATTGGTGATCGCAGTGTTGGTGTTTAAAAATACTCATAAGTAAGCTGCTGCCCTTCCTTTGGTAGGTTCCCTTAGTCGGTTAGTGGTTATTTGATTATATAGTTTACTAAAAAAATATCAAAGAAAAAATTTTACAGCAATGAAGTCGAGCTCTAACAACAGTACCAACGCTTACGCAAATACGCGTTTATCTCATTCCCACGTACTAAGTAAACATAATAACGAAGTACTTACCAAAGATAAATGTTACAACAAATAAAACACGGGTCCATGACACAGTAAAGATACATAATGATACGACTCTCGAATCGGACCTCCTCGAAAAGTCAAATTTAGGTTCACCTTTCATTTACCAAGGCTACCCGGTGCAGGCAGGACTAGGGCTCGCCTTGCAGCCTGCAGTAGGACACATTACTAACAAGTTGCATTAACAAGTTGGTAACACGTAGGAACTACCTGGCTATTGTATAGACGTAAGTACGTAGGCAATTCAATAAAGGCAGGGAATAGGTTTAGGAGAAAAAGTTTTCAAGTTATAGAGCCATAAGTAGCCAAACAATTTTGTATCAAACTATAGGCAGAGATGTTTATGAACTACTACTTCTCACATCATAGTTACTATATTACAGACAGAGAAAGGAATTTCTTCAGACATTTTTATTCGATGACCTTTGTGTTGGTACGCATAGAGTCTCTGCCAATGGACCTTAGCAATAAGTAGACCAGACTGATCAGCAAAGTCTTTCAAAATAACTACTGCGTAAAATTTGCTTTAGATTGTGCCAAAGCTGAATAAAAACACTGCGCCACGGAGATAATAATGTTTAAAGCTGAAGCTATTTTCAGCTCGAACACTCTCGGTACAGAAGGAGGAATCTGCGAAGCTAGCCGCGCGGAAGGAACACGCGAGAAACAAACGATATCGTATAAATTACGGAACAGTTTTACTAACCTTACCTAACGGATCCTCTGTTTACCTTCTAGAACTCACTGGCTGCTGAACAATTGTGAGCTCACATTTAACAAATTGATGGTTCATGAGTATTTTACATGGAAACGAGACGCGTGGAGATTGTCATCGCCATTCACATCATAATTCTGTTAATGTAATATTTGGCAATGTAAATTAAAACGCCGATTACTGCATACAGTCTGCATAGTTCATGGTCAAGGTTCTAGCTACTGACTAGAATATTCAAGCAGTGTTGGCCAGTAAACATTTGATATTTGTCCATCTGGAATGCACACAGCAAATAACATGGGTCGGTTCTGAAATGCCACTTGTTTATTAAAAACAAGACAGGAGACGAAGCAGTGTTTTAATTTTAGAATTAATTAATAGCACTCAAAAGTCGAACTTCGGGGATGACTAGTTTATATAATACTAGCTGTTCCCCGCCGTTTCACCCGCGTTAAATTCGTAATTTATAAGCCTAATAAGGAATTTGATGTTTTACTAGGACAAAAAGTTGGCTATATTACTCTCCATCCTTTCAACTAACTCTACGCCAAATCATCGATTGGTTGTTTATTTCGAGCATGAAAGGTGGACAAACAAACAAACAAACTTTCGCATTTATAACATTAGTTAGGATTAGGATAACATCATTGGATGGCTATGTCGAGCTGTGGATATGTATCGGGATGATGATGCTGAGTCTATAATAGAAAATTATTGCACGTAAAGTCTACACCCACTGATGGGTTTTAATTGTTATTTTTGCCTATTTTGGGAGCTGAATAAAAATGTCCACGCTGAGTTGAGTTTTATTGTCCATTTTTTACTTATTTTTTATATCACTAAGTACTTAAATTTTGAAAACTCGATTCGAATGACATTGACTTAAGGTCTAAATTTTTACTTTGAATTAGCACAGTCAAGTCGAACCTATAAAATAGCCTAACACTCACTAATGTACACATACTACTTACTAGGAAATAACTGAACAAGTGCTAAGAGGGAAACATTTCCATTCCATCTTGTGCTTAACGTTCTGTGCTCTACCGCACAGAGCTAATTTAATTCAAGATTATACAGAGTCTGTTGCATTGAGGATTCAGCTAAATTCATCTATATTTTCACGAGACTTGCAGGATAATTTGCGTTCATAATACTAACATGCTTGACGTATTCGGGCTGACGCTGACGTAGTCAATGTTTGGCCAAAGGCCCTTTAAAATATAATATTTTAATAATAAATAACTTATTCAGGCCGCGGCTACATTTCGGTTCAGTGTTTTTAATTTGCCGTGACGGTCGTAAGAATTGACTCTCCAACTCAGCCCGTGGATGTCTTAAGAGCCGGCTAAAGGAACTTCCCAGAGGAAGGGCAGCAGCTTCCTTCTGTGTATTTTAAATATCTCAACTAACCAATCCGCCTGCCAAGCGCGAATATGGCAAAAACTCCTTGGTTTGCGGGAGGCATGCATCAGTATTGGTTGCATTTGTGCTGCATGAGATATTAAATTTCGCCTATAACTGGAATAGAAGAGCAAGAATCCTCGTGATCTTAGAGAAGAATCCACGTGATCTTAGAGCAGTCTTGACCGCACGTTAGGTATCAGACGAAAATTCAATCATATCTCACAGCGTATCTCGACCTACGTGTCGGTATTATCATCTCTTGTTTTTCTAACTATTTATAGGTTTGGCACAAACATTGATGTTGTGCTCGTATTTGCGATTTTATATATTTTTGGGCCTTGGTGTTGAAAACTGTTCAGGACAGTTATACAGTTCGGATAATTTGCTGTCGTATAATTAATCTTTGGATGGAGTTTTTATGGAGCAAAAAACTCACTCGAATTTAGAAAACTATCAGTAAATAAATTCAAACCAATTGTCAAGATTACTCTTTGTAAAAAGGCTTTAATACATCTGATGGATAAAAAGCTTCGGACGGATTTTATTCCAACTCGAAAACAAACAACCTACCAACTTAAGGTTTCTTTAATTCTTCGCTTTATCTTAAAAAAGATTGAAGTGTACAAAAACTCGAAGTGACCACTTCACCACTCATTGTCAGTAAGAGAGAGAGATAGTAGAACAATCATAGAGTCTACAAATCCAGGGTCAGTAATTTCCTTCTGGGAAAGCGTGCTCCATCTTAAGCCACATCTTCACTTGCTCATTTCGATGATGACCAACACTTGACCAATAGGTATAAAAAAACACTCAGTGACAACTCTTTATCCAGGACAAGCGTGTGCGAAGCCGCAAGCAGAATATTGTTTATAAAAAAGAAGCTAGGTAAAAGGTGAAGATCTTGTAAAAGTAAAACAATATTCAATTAGAAAGCGAGGGAGAGTCGCTAACGTAACATAATATGACTCTAGAACTGTCTAATGTTTACGAAAGTCTGCCGCGCCGTTTTTATTTCAATGATTTATTATAACCTAACACGGTGACGAAGTCGTTAATTATTATGACTGTAACCAAAGACATTTTTTACTATTATGTATGTATTACAGGTACCAAAAAGACCGAGGGCAATTTTGGCAATATATCACTCGATAAATATGGCAAGAACTGTCGAAATATCGAGTGATCACCACGAAGCGTGGCAAAGCGTTATCTCAAAATCTGCAATTAGGTATTTATCGAGGGTTTTTCTTTGATGAGTTGCTCGATAAATCGTACGAGAATGCAGTGTTTGGTCACATTTGGTGGTATTCGATACTTATCACATGATATTTTTATCCCGCGGTAATGAGTATCACTCTTGGAGTATTTAGATACTCTTAAGGTATCACTAGATAAAGTATCACGTGATACGGAGAATTAGGCCCCAGCAGAGTTACCAAAAGTTGTTTGTATTGATAACTTTTAATATTTTTTTGTTTTTATTCTGTGTTAATGTTTATACTCATACTGGGACGCTGATAACATGATAATTACAGCTACAAAGTAAGGGATGATAAAAAAAAACCCAAACTGTACTAATTGAGTCAGGTGAAGGGCGTGTTAAGGTTTTTGTTTATAAACACACATTTTTGTGGCATAAATTAGCATCACGTTAGCGAAGGTCTTTTTAATACGCAGACAGGTGACGCGCCTGGTTGAACGAATATAGCGTTCATGAGACATATGTGGCGGAGCAGGAATCAAGTACCTAGGTAGCCGGTAAAGAACAAAGCATGTGTGTTTTTTGCTTTGAATGGCGTCGTAGAAAATGTTGGCAGCATTAGAATGTTTTTTTATTGTTTATGATCGAGCATTTGGCCAGCATCTCACCGAAGTAAGTGAAGAATTGGCCTAAGATGGAGCACGCTTTCCCTGAAGGGACTTATTCACCCTGGAGATTCATCTTCATCTATCATGAAGTCATATTTAGGGTGAACCCTAAATATGACTTAATTCGGCTAAAATAAATTTCATACGGTCTTCACTACCTAGTACATATACCTACATACATTCTTATGATTACACTATCATCTAATAATTACATTGTCGACTCAGTGCTATAGTGATGAGCATGCGTCAGTAGATTTGTCATTGAGAAATCGATGCGCTTCTTGCCTTTTTATTATGTCTGATGTCGTGACTTCGAAGTAATGTAACTCTATCGAATACACACACAATAACAATATACGTGTAACAACACTAATAACGCCTACCTGTGACGTCATAACTAACATTAAATTATTGTATTAACTAGCTGTTCCCCGCGGTTTCCCCCGCGTGAAATTCGTAAGCCGTACACTTAAACCTCCCATGGGAATTTGATGTTTTACCAGGACAAAAAGTAGCCTATGTTACTCTCCATCCTTTCAACTAACTCTATGCTAAGAATCAAGTCGATTGGTTTCTTAGAGCGCACGCCCACGGCGACTTTAGTTACAAAAAATCGCCGTGGGCGCCCGCTCTTAGTTACGGGCGTGAAGGAAGAACTAACACACTTTCGCATCTATAATATTAGTTAGGATTATCATGTCAATATAATAGGCAATTTAAAAAAAAATTACATTAAGCTAAGAGTTAAGACAATTAAAGTAGGCCTACCTTCTTGAGAGAGGAAACCGGAAGTCGTAAAAACAATGATGGGATCTGAATATTTCCTGTGTTGAAGCTAAATATTATGTAAACAACTACCACATCCGTGACGCCATTTTATTTTATTTTCCTGTAGGTAATGCATACATTACAGGTAATTTTAATAAATGCCCTAGGGCGCTATCCAGACTCACCATTAGCGCCACCACTTTAATCTTAATACCTACATATTAGATTAAACAAAGGAATTTTCAAAAATCTTATAGTCAATTTGTTATACCTATCATAAGCTTTTTCAATGTGTCTGTAATAGTTTATATAATTTGTTAAAGTTTAGGCAGAGATGTGAATTTGCTCCTGGTGGCCATCAAACTCTGTTTTAGCATCTCTGCCTAACTAAACTATACAAAATAAAAAAATTATTACAGAGGCATGAAACAAAGCTTATAATAGCTATCACAAAAGGCTCAAAGGATCTACGAAAATTCAAAATCAAAATGTTTTATTGCAACCATATTGTACAAAAAGATATTATATGTATAGTCTCAAATATGGACCCATTTCCAATAATTAAAAATGTATGTATAATTATGAATATAATTACTCATTATTCTTTAGAATTATGGATCCGCTAGTGTGACTTGGGATAGCGTCTAAAAATGAATGTCAAATTCAAAAATCAACCCTCTTAAGGGGGGATGATATGCTAACAGTATAGGTGTTAGGTTCACAGAAGCCAAACAAATCCAATTCACTAGGAAAGGGAAGCATTAGAAGGAAGTGAGGATTGCATTAGTTTGATGGTCAAAATTACTTCCTAATTAACAATGAAAAGATAACTAAAGTTGAGGTGACTTGACCATTTACTAGTAAATTAAGCAAGCTACATTCAAATAAACAAAAAACATGAAGGCCAGTAACCTTCACAATCTGGCACTGTTGTTGGCTAATGAAATTAAACAACAATGCGATAAACTAAGAAGGTATTTGTTTGTTTTTTATGAAATACTCGACCTTATGTAATGCTAGTATTGTAGAGACTAGTTTCTGCCCGCAGCATCACACAGGTTGTTTCTATGGATGAGTTTATAGTTATTTATATTCATGTGAACTGGTTCATGGGATAAAAAGTATCAGTATCTATCTACATATATGCAGAATTTCAGCCCAATCCATTCAGTAGTTTTGGTGTGAAGAAGTAACATACATCCATCCAAACTTTTGGATTTATAAATTTTAGTGCAATTACTCACATCCAAAATCTACTGTATTTACAACAGCCTAAATCAACTTAAAGAGAACTATTATTTATTTTATTAATTACTCAGTTACATCATAGTTTACTTACTAGGTAGTAAACAGAAACAAACTGGCATGTCTAATAATTTAGGAGAAAATTATAACTATCTACCTACAACGACAATAACAACCTAACAAAAGTGATGAAATGTTTAGTCTTTCATCACTGTGGGATATAGACACATCAGCCACCAGTTGCTTGACTTTATCAAAAAATCATTACAATTAGACTGGGAATGAAGGGCTTTGAATGGAACAAATGGAAGAGGGGGCCTAAACCTAATAGGTATGAGTGTGGGCTGAATAGATAGAGTATCTGGTACTCACCCACATACAAAGTGGCTCCTGCATCATGAAGGACATGACATCGACGAGCTGGTCCGTGAGGTTCCGGTCTGGCGGTTCCAGAGGTGCGGGCAGAGGCAGCGGCGCTGCCGCATCGCCCTCCGCGCCGCGCCGCGCCGCCGTCGCGTTGGCGCGCCAGCTGCCGTCACCCGTCGCGCTCACCGCGTAGTACACGGCCACGGACAGCAGCATCACACTCCCTGCCGTGTAAACCTTGAGGTTCGGCAAAGGCAACCTGTCCACTAGTGTCACGGGCATTTTCAGTTTGTAAAAGATCACTAGCGCGAAATGTAACACGAGAACTGACACAAACACTATACAGACGCAATTTTATCAAAATAAATCTACGAGAAACAACAAATTGACTTGACTGACGTTGTGTGTGACGGACGTACAAAACACAAATGAAGAACGACAACAAAACAAAATGATCGCGCGCGATAAACAAACCATCGTCGTCGTCGTTGATGGACCGAATTTCCAGTGAATGCAATTTTGGCTTTGGCAATTTTGGCATGCGGTCGGTGCAGCAGCACCATCCAAGGAAATTATATACTAACGTAACTGGAAAGTTCACTCGACATTTAATACAAAAAGAATTTTGAACCTTATCACAAGTAAAAAAGGTTATTTTTTAATTAAATTTAGATTTAAAGAAAAACGGTCTCGAAAGAGACTCACTTTTCAGTCGCTGTGTCCCTTTCACACATTCGCTAGCATGATACACTGATGAAACTAAAAAGGGAAGATTGGGCACTAACTCTTTGAAAGTGGAAGGCTAAAACTAGGTTACACTAGGTTCACCCACCTCAGTCACGATCGCATCAGCGTTTGCGTTGCGGGTGCTTGCTACGACGTACTTTTGTGTGATTTATTGACTACAAGACTACAGCAATGCCTTCGTGTGCGTTTACTTTGTGTCCAAAATAAAAAACAAAGCCCAAGGCATCACTTTTCACACGTAAATACACCAAAACTTTAAATTTTCTCAGTATTCTACTGTATTTTACGTTACTGCGTTTACCTATTGTCCTTATCATTTTCTTTTGATACTTACGTAGTCGGAGGCCTTTATTCCTACTTGTACCCTAGATACAAGTAGGAGTAAGTAGGGTATATATGGAGGTGGGTGCCTCCAACTACCTAAGTATAAAAAAATTATAAGGACAATTGGTAAACGCTTATTTAAGACTTTTATGTAGTCGGGTTTTAGTTTTTTATATAAATATATTTTTTAACACGTTTTTGCTGATAGCTTGAGAATCGTTAACTTAGCAAAAATTTTAAAAACGGTTTCGGAAAGTACAAACAAAGACCTTTGCAACGATACCACACACGAGCATATTTACTAACATTGGGATTTTCGACCCTTACCCAGCTATCTCGTAAGTCCCCCATTTTATCTTACGTCACATAGCCTATAACCAACGGGCTATTAAGACGAATCATACAACACTTCATTTGTTGAAATTGGACCAGTAGTTTCAGCGCTAATTGGGAACATAAAAATCGGTTACATACATACATTGGGTGTCAAACTCATTCATAACCTTCGTCCTTCGGTAGTCGGGTAAAAAATATCGAACCTCATGCAACATTACGCCACAAATTGCACAAGGCTATATTGCTTAGTCATGTATGATTGATTGCATGAATGCATCAGCATTGCCATATGAATCAGTTGAGCTAGATAACTCTAGATTGTTTCCAACAGTCTGCAGGTAGGAAGCTCAATTGTTTCAATTGTAAATTATACTTGTTCTATTTTGTTTCTATACCTACTATGATTGTAATTAACTGAATAAATAGTAATATGATTGATTGTTTATAAAAAATTGGTTTTGCTATGTTTTGTTTGAATTGCCACTTCAGTATTTTTAGTCGCAAAAGAAACGCAATTTCAAAAAGCATGACAGTGGAGTTTGACTTCAGCCGGTTGCCCCGCCGAATATTTTCTGTCATATCAAAAAAAGTTTCATATCTCAGAGCTATTTTCTCATACAAAAGAAACGGCCTGTTTACGTCACACTTGATGGTTGGAATATGGGGACGTTTTTAATTGTTTCTGACTACACGAATTTTCAATATCTAACTTTATAATAATAAAGGTAGGTATGCTATTTAAAAAAAACTTGTTTAAAAGAATACTTAAAATGAATGAATAAAGCAATAAAAAATAATCATGATTATTCCCTGTCTTGTCCTGTTTCATTCATAGAATCAGAATCAATAACTTTATTTCTTTAGGCTTACAAAATAAGCACTTAGACAAGTCAAATTTTATACTATAAACATAGTTATTAATATCAAATAAGAAATAAGGTGTTATTGGTATTCTCTTCACTTCAATTTTTTGTCCACAAGTGGAAGAAGTGAAAAAGAAACCACTAGCACATTTATAATATAACTTAAGTGTCTAATACATTGTTATTTTGCCTATCAAAATCTAAATTTAATGCGATTTAGATACATGTCAATATTTCTATAAAGCTAAACAGAACATTGAATTTCTTACATACTATTGACAGTGCGGAACGGAGCGACATCTGGCCAAGCATTAACATCATTGATGTAATCATCTATGGAGTAAAAGGCCTTCCTGATAAGATTTTATTTAATGTACTGTTTAAATTTACGAATAGGGAGTTCAGTTGCTTCAGATGGAAGCTTATTATAGAACCGCACGCAATTGCCCATAAATGATTTCCCTACTTTTCGTAATCTATATGCTGGGATGTGTAATTTGTTCTTGTTTCTTGTATTTCTATTGTGAACATCACACTTTTTCAAAAAGCTATCTCTATTTTTGTGCGTATACATTAGATTTTCATAGATGTATTGCGATATTACTGTCAAAATATTTATTTCTTTAAATAATTCCCTCAAAGAGTCGCGTGGCTTTAATTTATAAATTGCGCGTACAGCCCTTTTTTGAAGAACAAAGATAGTCTGGATGTCAGCTGCCTTTCCCCAAAGCAAAATACCATAAGACATAATACTATGAAAGTAACTGAAATAAACTAACCTAGCTCGGTAATATATCTAATTGTACGAACTGCATAGGCTGCTAAACTAAGTCTGCCTGCGAGAGCATCAATTTGCGGTTTCCATTGAAGAGTGGAATCAATATGTAACCCTAAGAAAACGGTAGAGTCTACAAAGTGAACAATCTCATCCTTTAGCATTATCTTAGTTGGAAATTCTTTTACATTCGGTAACATGAATTTAATGCACTTTGTTTTTTTAGCATTAAGTAAGAGGTTATTGGCGGTGAACCCATCTAGTACGTGTGAAAGCGAATCATTTACATCGTCATAATTACATTTATTTCTGTCAACTTTAAAAATCAGTGAAGTATCATCAGCAAATAAGACTATATCACACAGATCTTTTGCTAAAAAGGGGAGATCATTTACGTATACTAAAAATAAAAAAGGACCTAATATTGATACTTGCGGGACGCCTTATTCAATTTTTGAGCCCCTAGATCTTTCTTTGCCAATAGCTACTTTTTGAACTCTATCAGATAAATATAATTGCATAAGGTCCAGTGCCTTGTTTTGAATTTCATAGTGACTCAATTTTCTAATTAATGTACCATGATCTACACAATCAAAAGCCTTAGAAAGGTCACAGAATATAACAATAGCGTATTTCACTTTATCCCAGGCATCCAATATATGCTTTAGTAAAACTGTACCAGCATCGGTTGTTGATCTACCTTTGGTGAAGCCAAATTGATTTTTATGGAGTAGCCTATTAAGGACAAAATGAGAGGACAGCTGTGTGAGAATAATTTTTTCAAAAATTTTACTTATAGCTAATAGGAAGTATTGAAATTGGTCTGTAATTGGCCGGATCAGTGTGACTTCCAGAATTAAAAAGAGGAACCAGTTTACTATATTTCATGAGATCAGGAAAAACTCCTGCGTCGATACAACTATTGAAAATATAGGCCAAACAAGGAGCCACTTCCTTTATAATTGAACTTAGTACTTTGGTTGAGATACCCCAGAGATCCTCAGTATTTTTGATGTTAATAGACTTAAACGTTTTGACTATATAATTGGCATTTACATGAGTAAATATAAAGACCTCTTTACATTTTTCAACAGATGATTCTAATAATTCAACCGCCATCGAAGGTGAGGAGTTTAGAGTCCGGGTAACAATAAAGTTGTTACCCGGGCTCTCGGAAGGAACATAAATTATGGTCATCCTTATAGAAAGAGACAAAACTCCTTAGTATTCAGTCTCATTCAGACCGCGGTTTTTGTATCAGTGAGCCTTCCAGTTACGTTAGTATACAAATTCTTGGCACCACCACACAACAAAATTGGAACAAAATATTACGCTCTCTCACGGAGTGGTTTTAATAACTTCATTGCTCTCTCTTTCTAGCAAAAATCCTCAATCTACGCTCTCTATAAAGAGAGGCTGCAGCAAGGGTATATAAATTCCTTGGGCTGCAGCAAGCACCAACTACAGAGCAGAGTACGCCCTACTAACGCGTCAATGTCAACAAAATGTCGTTATCAAAAGTCATTATGTAGTCAAAAGTTATGAATCGAAATTAAAGCAAGAAGAAGAAGTCATTTTGTCAAAACAGTCTTGTGCTCCCAACTCAAAACAAATTTCGTTAAATTTATCTTTATTTTAAAATTTACATCAATTACATTTTTATTTTTGTTTCGTGTTTGAATAGTTACCTACTGCTATTTATAAAAAAACATCAAACAAGACCCCCATCTCTGGGTAGTATGGTGGGTGAAGGGCTAAAGGAATGCTATAATACAATACACCGAATCACCAGAAGAGGAAATAAACATTTTATTAGCACTAATTTGTTTTATTTTAGTATCATAATTATAATCAAGAAATTTTTAAATTTTTTAGGCCACTGCTAGATGCAATGTGCAATGTATCGACAGACTATCAATGGTGTGTCCTCTATCTACTGTCTGTCTGGAACCAAATTCATCATTGAATGTAGTGTTCAAAAATCCAAGAATTAATTTTTGTAATCATAAATAATGTGATTTATCACAGTGTGAGAGATCTCAAAAATGTCAATTAATGTAAGTAAGCTAAGTATGAACTCGGTGACGTGCGTCTTTGTCTGTCATACCTACGAAGTGTTGAAAAAAAAGATGTTACGAGTTATTTAGCGGACGAATCATTGCAACGTTCAGCACCAAACATATAAAATTCAGCTTAAACACAGCGTTGCCAGCGTGGATCTTTTTGGTCCGTTGTGGACTTTTTCTTCTCGATTTTTTGCAGACCGTGACGCTCTGCAAATGTTTTTGTACCAAAGGCCTAACAAAACAGCATAACACTATTAAAATTTATTCATACCTAATGCTCTTTTGCCCCTCTGAAGGGACCTGTTCGCAGGAGGATTTTCTTTAGTATTTACAAACCATTTTTGAATAATTTTAGTTGTTTTTATCAAGTTTATAATTTTTCATAGTTCATAAGTTTTCCATTGCATTCATTAACCATATTTTTAGTTTGTTTCCTTATTTTTTTACCATCTCCTTTTTAGTACCCATTTTCACCTTTGAATTGTATGTTTAGCCGACACTAGATTTAAGACCACTTAATTCTGTTATTCTGCATTATTGTTATTATTTTTTCTTGGGAGTTCTTATATTATATATAAATAGTGTGCACTGTAGTAGCAGATAATATTATAATAATACCAACGTAGTAGATACAGTGATATTCCGTCGTATTCCCTATAGAAAGAGGGTTTTGTTGAGATCCTAATGGTGCATGGCTGATAGATTGGATGAATAAAATAGAATCTTGAGAAACACAACGTATTTTATTTTTAACTGAACTTACATACATACTTCAACCGACATTACATTATTTCATATCAAAGACCACTCATTGTAACCATAAAGATGAACTAGACAGAAGTACTACTAAGAAGTTCTTACAGTATACTGTCTCTAGTCTATTAAGCTACCCTAGCACAGATTCATGTCTTCTATCAAATCATATTACATTAACACACCTCCTTGATTTTATACAAGACATTCTGTGAACTCTACTATCTATCATAAATAACATTATTAATTGAAAGATTCACAAACTTAAATAGCTTCATAACATAACATTGTTCAACATTAAACAATAACACAACAACCCTTTTTTTCAAAAATAACCGAAATCACTAACTACCTTATAAATCTATCTTAAATTAATAAGTTCCCTAAGTTTCTTAAACTTTAATTTCCCTAAGGCTTTGGTCAGTATATCGGCTATCTGATCCTCAGTATAAACCTTAACTATATTTACAATACCCTGCTTTTCGTAGTCATACACGAAATGATAGCTGATGTCAATATGCTTTGAGTTTTTACAGAACTTCCCATTTTTTGACAAAGCTATGGCTCCGGTGTTATCTTCAAAAATCTTTACCGGCTTAGTGACTATCACATCTAAATCGCCTAGTATTCCTATTACCGGCAAAACCTCTTCTACGCAATCAGCTAACGCATAATATTCTGCGTGTGTTGAAGCCCTAGACACAATTTTCTGTTTGTGTGATTTCCACATTATTGGATTGTTGTATACTCTTATAACAATACCTGTGGTTGATTTCCTATCATTCCTATCAGCTGCCCAATCGGCATCTACAAACGCATCTAAACATTCATCGAACTCTGCATTATAATTCAGTTTTATATTTCGTGTACAATACAAATATTTTAAAACACGTAACGCATATTTATGATAAGTCTCACAGTAGCAATTTTGGAAACGGCTTAAGTAGTTTACACTGTATGATACGTCTGGTCGCGTTCCACAGGCTATGTACAAAAGAGCTCCTATCAAACTTCTATATTGAGTATTTTCATTGTGTTCACCAGACTCGAGCGATAAATTCTGTTCCATTGGTGTTTCATAATTTTTAGTTTCTTTTACATGGTATTTTTCAGCTAGCGTTTCGATATATGCTTCTTGACTCAGTGACATTTTCTTTTGTTTAGGGTCATATTCGATATCTATACCCAAATATTGCTTAACCTTTCCCAAGTCCTTCATACGAAATCTCTTACTTAGTATTTGTTTGACTTCCATAATGGCATCTATATTCTTTCCGCATAACAAAATATCATCAACATATAAGCACAAATATACTTCATTATTTTTGACACATCCTGTGTACAAGCAGTAGTCATAATCTGATCTTGTAAAATTGATGCTCTGCATAAAATGATGGTAGCACTCGTACCAATCTCTTGGGCTCTCTCTTAGTCCATACAAGGCTTTATTTAGCCTGCAAACTTTGCCATCTTCCACTTTATATCCCTTTGGGGGATAAATATAAACTACAGATTTGATTATACCATTTAAAAAAGCCGTTTCAACGTCCATACTCTCTATATACCAACTCCTTATACATGCCGTTGACATTAATGCCTTCATTGTGGTCATCCTGGCCACTGGTGAATAAATCTCTTCATTTTCTTCGTAAATTTGCTGAAATCCACGTGCAACGACTCTTGCTTTAAATTTACCATTTGTTTTAATTCTAAATATCCATTTCACATCTATAATTTTCTTGTCTTCAGGTTTATCAACTATATCCCATGTATTATTGATTTCTAGGCTGTTTAATTCATCACTAACGGCTTCTTTCCATTTGCTTACTTGTTCACTTTCCATTGCCTCTTCATATGTCTCGGGTGCATTAGCAGCACTGATATTTACATATACTACATGGTCTTTATATTTACTTGGTAGTCTTTTTTCTCTTCTTGGTCTTTGTGTGTTCACCTCCTCAGGAATAGCGGGTCTGACCTCAGTTTCTTCTTCCATAGTATCATAAAATTCATCATTTTCATGCATTACCTCTCTTCTTAGGTTTTCATTTCCCGTATTTACATCATCATCAGTTTTTCTAGTTACAGCGTCAGATCTACTCTTTACATCATCCGTTCTGCTATTCGCATCTTCAGTTCTTCTCGTTACATCGTCAGTTCTATTAACATCTTCAGTTCTTCCCGTTACATCGTCTGCTCTTCTATTTACGCTATCCAATTCTACGTCTACACTATCTTCATCATCAACTTGTCTTTGTCTGATCACTTCTTCGACCTCGATAAATCTAACATTACGCGAAGTTACTATTTTTTCACCTACCAGTATCCTATATCCTGTGTCTGTATATCCTACTAATTTCCCTTTTACTGCTTTAGGGTTTAACTTTGATGAGCGCCTTTCGTCAGGGATTCGTACGAAGCATTCTGACCCGAATATTTTTAAGTTTTCTACATTTGGCTTCCTACCCAGAAAAATTTCGTATGGACTTTTCTTATCGAGTGTGTTCGTTAGTAATCGGTTGCCTAGATATGCAGCTGTTAGTATGCATTCTGGCCAATATTTTTTACTAAGATTACCATCTGCTAGAAGACATCTTGCTCTATCCATCAGCGTTCTATTTAAACGTTCCGCCACGCCGTTTAATTGATGGGTGTAAGGTGGCCCAGGATTTAGATTTATACCTTTACTTTTACAAAAATTGAAGAAGTTACCATTCAAGTACTCTTTTCCGTTGTCGCATCTTATTTCCTTTATTTTCTTTTCAGTTTGAGTTTCTGTAAATTGTACATATTGAGTAAATCGATCGAAAACATCACTTTTGTTTTTTATTGCACTAACAAAAGCTAATCTACTGTAATCGTCAATAAATGTCACAATGTATTTTTGACCGTTGTACCCTTCTGGTTGTAGTGGACCCATAACATCAGTATGAACAATTTCAAGCACATCATTTGCCCTCCTTCTCGTATTCGCATATGGTAAGTTTGCCATTTTATTTTTTATACATATCTCACAGTCTATGAAATCGTCATTTAGTTTTTCTGGCATTCCGTCGAGAGTTTTATACATGCAAATCTCCCTAAGTTTCCTAAAATTCGGATGACCTAATTTTTTATGCCAATTTTCTTTTAGAGACATATTGACAAAGCTATCACTTGTGCGTAACTTATTTTTAATAATGGTTGCGTTCAACTCATACAATTTGTTTTTCTTATAAGCTTTAGCTAAAAACTTACCTGTGTTTCCATAAATGGTTGCCATGTCTCTTTTAAAAAATATAGAATTGTTGTTGTCTACGATAGAAGACACGCTTAATAAATTTCTTTTCATTGATGGTACATAGTAGACATTATTTACTGTTATCTTTTCTGTTCCGCAAACCATAACTATTCTTCCTTTTTTAGTTGCTTCTAGGCCAAAACCGTCACCTACCTTAATGTTAATATTTTTATCCAGTTCGTATATTTTGTCAAAATATTTTATGTCATTGACAATGTGATCACTGCAACCACTGTCGAGAAGCCAACTAATTCTCATATTGTTCCTTGATTCGGCTACAGCAACTTCCACGTTGAAAACATTGAATGATTGATTTGTAGCACCGTTGTAGTTGCGGCCTCTACCTCTGCGACCGCGACCACGTCCATGTCCGCTTCTTCCTCTTCCTCTTGGAGTGAAGTTGGTCTTCCTATTTGGACAATCTCGCCTAAAGTGCCGAGTTTTATTGCATTCATAGCATTTTTCCTCTCCTGTGGTAAAAACCATTGTCTGTTGGTTTTCTCCCTTTTTCACGTCCAGTAACAATTTGGATTTGACATACTCAACTGTTTGAGATTCCGTAGGCATCGCGTCTACAATATTCACCACATATTCATATTTCTTTGGGAGTGAAAGCAGTAGATAATTTAATCTTTCTTCTTCGGAGATATTTTCTCCTGTGTTTCTTAGTTCATTTATAATCCTCTCGAATCTTTGAAGAAAATCTTGTACATCTTCTTCTTCATGTAATTTTAGTTCCAGCAGTCGTCTTTTTATCAATAGCCTATTAGCGCAACCTTTTGCAATGTAGGTCTCGTCTAATTTTTTAATCATCTGATATGCGCTTGTTTGATGCATTATAATATCAAGTTGGGTATTGTTCACGCTATTCACTATGATGTTTCTAATTCTAATGTCTACTTGCTTATCTTGTTCGTTTTCATTTATCTTTAATCCTTTCATTTCCAAGAACAAATTTAGTCTGAATTTCCATTTTTCGTAGTTTAGACCGTCAAATATTTGAAGAAAATTTTCTTCGCATTTCTTTTTATCTTCAGTCATTTTTGTTTTGTGAAAAAATACCTTCACTTGTTTTACACCACCTTTTCTTCTTTGTACGATTTTCTTCTTTTACATTATCATCATTTCACCCAAAGAACAACCAATGCAACCACGCTCTGCTACCATGTTGAGATCCTAATGGTGCATGGCTGATAGATTGGATGAATAAAATAGAATCTTGAGAAACACAACGTATTTTATTTTTAACTGAACTTACATACATACTTCAACCGACATTACATTATTTCATATCAAAGACCACTCATTGTAACCATAAAGATGAACTAGACAGAAGTACTACTAAGAAGTTCTTACAGTATACTGTCTCTAGTCTATGAAGCTACCCTAGCACAGATTCATGTCTTCTATCAAATCATATTACATTAACAGGTTTAAATAACTCTCTATTTTATTGTGAGTGATGAATAGTATGGTTTACCCAGTCTAAGTATATTATGAAATCTATTCATGCCACAATCCGTCATTTTACTTTATCACGGCGTAAATTTTTAGAAAGTTATTGAATGATTGAATACGGATGTCATGTGATGTTCTTGTCAATTTGATCAATTTCCACTAAACGATGAAACAGAGCACATATAGTGCTCTTTATTTTATATGTATTCTGTACGCTCTGCTGTTGGTAGTTCTACAAAAAAACCAACCCTATGAAAGATTATTATATCTCAGAACCCCATATTTTAAACAACGTTGAGCTGAATTTAATCACCCCACGCGCTGTGCTTTTCGGATGAAATTAGCCTAAATCCTGGATATAAACTATCCTATATCAAATTTAATTCAAATCCATTCATATTTGTTTGCCTGAAGACGAAACAAACACACATGTCTACATTTTATACTTTTGCCTTATTATATTTGTGTCAGAGGCTTACTCCTTAAACTTTCAGCCTGCTGTTTTCATGGATATTTTCGTCATATTTCGGACCAAAGCGTTTTGTGCGGAGCTTTTTCATTTTGACTGCTGGCAGCACTAAAAAAAACAATAAAAACTGTTTGTTTTCGTGAAAATTGTGAAAAACGATAAATCTTTTCCAGATAACCCACTTTTTAATGAAATAATTCAAGTCTATGACAATTTATGATGTCGGAGAGAGACTACGCACCACTTAGTACAGCCTGCGTTCGGGGGTTGTGCGATAAAATGTATGAGAAAAGAAAATTTGCCGGAGGGGAGATCGAAAAGTATGACAAAATCTATTCCGGGTTCCGCCTCCTATTTGAAGCCGCCAATGTAACATTACATGCTGTGTCCTTTCAGAATGGTTAAAGACTTCAGCGAAGCGAAGAATACGAGCCAAATTCGGCGCCTGATCAAAGTACTCGGGCAGGATCTCATGTCTTCCACCAACCCTAATGTCAAGAACGGAGCCCTGATGGGGCTCTCTTCCGTTGCTGTTGGACTGGGGAAGGTTTGATTTATACTCAAGTCAATAGCTCAATGCAATGGTGAAAATTAAATGCCACATGATTTAATCTCAGTTTGGAAAATGCATGTTAGTACAGATAACTCCACAATTCCAGGGTAGTGTAGAGTACATGACGGAGCTGATCCACCCAATCATAGCATGCTTCAGCGAGAGTGAGTCACGGGTGCGCTACCAGGCTGTGGAAGCACTGTTCAATGTGATAAAGATAGCTCGGGGAGAGACCCTCGCTCACTTCCCACTGGTGTTTGATGCACTCGCCCGGCTAGCGGCTGATTCGGAGCCACAGGTCAAGCAAGCTGCTGAGTTATTGGACAGGCTAGTGAAAGTAAGTTATCTGATATGAGACATTTCGGTTAGTCAGTAGTATAAAGTCCTATCTGTGAAGTATCAACTCTACAGATGAGACTTTATTCTACGGATTACTCAATTTTAAATGCAGATTTGTCTAACTCTACGAGGAATATTTGCAAAAAGAAAGAAATACTTTATTGAGCAGAACCATGCAGTTACAATAAAAATACAGGAGTGCCTACTTAGGTACTACATAGAGCCCACTCCGTGAGCTACTTGGTAAAACTAACTAACTGAGATAAATATTGCTGGACATTTTCACACAAGACTCATAAGAAGCAGAGCTTGTTTTATGAGTACAAATTGATAAACAACTTGTGATTATCTACTTTTTCTTGGAAATCCAATCCTTGCAAACGAGGCATACTTACTGTGCCATAGAAATTTTTCTTTGGTCAATGTGCCCCACAATGCATGACTCAATCGTAGGAACTATAGTATGAGACAATAATAAACTTAAAAAGTGGTGGGATGATCATAAACTCATCCCTGTTTGATATAGACACATCAGCCACAGGATGCTTGTCTATTATCTAATAAATAAATAATACAAGGTAGATTTTTGAGAAGGGACAGTTAGTACAGGTACCTTAACCTTTATAGTTACAGGAAAACATTCCTAGAAGACCATCCATAACTTATTGAGATATTCAGAACTGCATTCACAGATTGTGGAAAAAAAAATACATTCAGCAAGAAAGTGGTACTTTGACATAAAAACATTTTTTGATGCCAATTGATCCTATTTCTTATAAGGATCAAAAGTCTACTGGACCAACTGAGGTTTGAGTACTAGAAGTCAGAAACTGCGAAAAACTTTTTCCATACACTTCATTAAGAGAGTCAAACTTCTTAATTGTCCAAACTGTTTGTTCTGGATAGATCCGCTATAAAGAAGATTGGCTGAACAAAAACAAGAATGTAAAAACAAATTTTAACCTTAAACTTCGAATTTGATTCGGATATCTTCAGTTCATTTTTTATTTGCGCTGAGAAAATTCTATTGTTATTTGCAATTTATGAACTTCATGTTAAAAATAAGCGTGGTGATTATGGCAAATCCCCCCTACATGGGAGACCATCCACTCGATGGACCGACGACATCGTAGCGGTCGCAGGGAGTCGATGGATGGAGGCGGCTCAGGACCGCTATTTGTGGCGTCGTACGGGGGAGGCCTATGTCCAGCTGTGGACGTGTATGGGCTGATGATGATGATGATGATGTTAAAAATGTGTCTCAGTGGGAATTGCGAAAAAAAATTCAGCAAGATGTCGCTCCACACAACAGCCGCCTTACGTCCCGTCTCAAAAATCCATCCTGTATATTATTCTCTTATGTCCAACCCATCCTACAATTCCGTGGAAGAGATCGCTCATAGTGAACAAGCCAACCTTTGTACTTCCTCGATTCTTAGCATTTCCTTCTGTATTGTTTTTTATGTTTGTGTGGTAAAAAGAGATATATCTCTATCTACATATCTATAAATATTATTTTCCAGGACATAGTAACAGAAAGCACGACCTTCGAGGTAGAAGGCTTCATCAGCATGCTGCGCGAACGCATGTATTCGCGCGCGGCACCGGCGCGCCAGTTCGTGGTGTCGTGGGTGTCGGTGCTGGATGCCGTGCCGGCCGTCACACTGCTGCCCTATCTGCCCGACCTGTTGGATCCACTCTTCAAGATGCTAGATGACCCTAACCCAGAAATAAGGCGGATGTAAGGGAATTTGACATTGGTTGTGTGCTCTACTACTGAATCTGATAAGCAGCTACCGCCGTATCGGTCCTATCTATGAGACCTCAGTGAGCTCCCATTTACAGGGGCCTTATCGCCAAAATGTGTAATTAAGCAAAAAAAAAACATTATGCAAAACATTGTAAAAAAATCTAAGAAAACCACAAAGTTTTCGCGGCTCGCTCTGATAGCTGATAATTATCTTGTCTTTCTGTGTATGTTCAAGTGCTCCATCCCCATTTAAAGTCACTTTACCCGTCTCAGCGAAAAAATAACAAGAAAAGGTTTTTTCATGGCCCGCTCTGCTCGCTGATGACACGCGCGATTTGAATTGTACATAGATCAGAGTTTGACCCAATTAAGATAACAATCGCAAAAAAATGTACACTGAAACTAGCAAAAGACTCATTTCTCGCGGTTCGCTCCGCTCGCCGTTTTAAATAGGATCCAAAAGCTTTAAATGCAATTTGGAAAGTGAATCATCTTGCCTTAATTTGCAGGTGTGATGTCCAGCTCAATGAGTTCCTCCGCAGCATCAAGAAGGATCCCTCACAGGTGGACTTCCAAGCCATGATCAATATCCTCATCACGCACGCACAGTCTCCCGAGGAGTTACTACAAGTAAGGATCATGTTAATATAATAATACTTACCCTCGCACAGTCCCGTACTGAGGGAGGGACGCGGGTTCGAGTCCCGCCGGAATTGAATATTTTTGGGATATCATTTAATTCGTTTGAGATTACCCCAATTGCGAGGGCTTACGCAATATAATAAATAACATAAACCTTAGAACGTGACCTCGTGAAACGATCGAAGTGTAACTTTAGAATTTGAGCAGGATTGGATAAACTTCAATGTTTCCCCTGGAGGTGGAGCTAATGAAAGTCCCAAAGAGTTTCAGCTCCTCGGGTTTTCGTGGCGTAGTAGTTGGTTAGCGCAGTCCCGTACTGGGGGACGGACGTGGGTTCGAGTCCCGCCGAGATCGAATATTTTTGGGATATCATTAAATTTCTTTAAGTAAGAATCACTTTCTGACTAGGTTACAGACTAGATCATAGTGTGGATGTACAGAAGCTGCAATCGTCTTTGATCTAGAATTCGAGGAAGAAAAACTACAACTCTTATTTCTCCTCGCAATTAACAGACACACGCATGTTCGTAAGTTGTAACATCTACATCACTTATGAAAAAAACGCGTGCAGATTTTCGTTCCGAGAGAATATCATATTATGATATTGATACCCAACGCACGGGGTGCGATAGGAGTAAGATTGGTTACACAACCCGCAGTTGTCAGGCGCTGTAGGTACTTATGGCCTGTATATATTAATTTTTCAGGGCCGAAAAAAATAATTTTAGTTTAAAGCAGCAAAACAAAAAAAAAAACATTTCTGCTTGTACGTTTCCATCAGATAGCTAAAAGCCGCTTTTTGAATCGACACAAAAAATCGTACAGGACAAATCTTCGTTGTGGTGCGAGAAGTCACTAAGTGACGGTTTTAGCCAAAATGACTTAGTGATTCAAAGTATTTTTAAACCGATTATGTACCTTATGAGAAAACATGTCTTTTTCGGGCGTAAATAAAGTGAGACTTTATGTAAATAGTAGCTGACCCGGCAAACGTTGTTTTACCATCGAGCACTGAGGGTTGAATATTATTAAAATACTCATTAATATCGCGATAAAAAATGGGGGTTGGTGTTAGAAAGGTGAAAATTAGGTACATTTAATTCAAAACAAAAAAAAATTGTTTCGAAAATAAAAAAAAGTTTTTTTTTATCCTTTATCACTTAGGGGTTTCAAAATTTGTTAGCGACCCATTCTCAGACCTACTGAGTATACACAAAAAATCATAAAAATCGGTCAATCCGTTTCGGATGAGTTTGGTTACAAACACTGTGACACGAGATTTTTATATATTTAAAAAGATATATAGTACCTTACTTGGCCGTGGGGCCGCGGCGTACGAATATGGACCCCTCCATGGAGGCGGCTCAGGACCGCTATTTGTGGCGTCGTACGAGGGAGGCCTATGTCCAGCAGTGGACGTGTATGGGCTGATGATGATAGTACCTTACTATATATCTTTATAGCTGTAGCGCAAACCGGTGTAAAACCACTGTAAAATCGGTATCTACCCACGTACGCATGTTAGTGTGTAGCGTTATGCTGGCAGTCAGCTTTAATTGAAATCGTCACGTTTCCGTAGCTGACCGCCATCACGTGGATCAAGGAGTTCGTGGAGCTGTCCGGCGCGGCCATGCTGCCTTCCGCGTCGGGCGTGCTCGCCGCAGTGCTCCCCTGTCTCGCCTACGCAGACGAGAACAGAAAGAGTATCCTTTGACATCTGGGTGCTATATATCACATAAACTTTACATCGCTGCAAATCATAATCGCATCTCACTTTCTGTCACACTATTATTTATATTATACATGCTTTTATTTATTTAATAACTAGCGGCCCGCCCCGACCTTGCACGGGTATTTAACAAAGATTTTTTTTTTTGTATGTACCTATGTTACGCGATATTTCTGCCAATTATGGACCGATTTTGAAAATTCTTTTACTATTGTATAGAAAATTATCCCGGGTTGGTCCTATAAAAGTTGTATCCCCAGGGGCTTAGTATTTATCCCGCAAAACTTAAAATAAGTTTAAAAGTAAGGGAATTTGAAGTCGGTTTATCGTTTTGTAAAACACGCCATATTATTAATTTTAATACTACATTATTAAGTACGCAATCGTCGACAAAAGAAATTTTAGTGTTCACACTTATAGTTTAGTATGATGCTATTAGCGAATGCCTATTATTAGCTTTCTGTGTCTATTTTAAATTCTATTATAATTAGTTAAGCTGATAGCAATCCGAATTAAATAAATAAATTCAAGTAAAACACGTGCGAAACCCGGACAGAATCTAGCATTTTGACTAAACACATGTAATAGCAGTTTCCTTAGCGAATAGGCTCAGGCATCCGCGAGACAGCAGCCACGGTAAATTTCCAGCTCAGTAAGCTGGTCTCTTCGCTCCCCCCCACGCCGCCCCCCACCGGGGGGGAGGGCGAGGCCGGAGGGGGCAGGCTGGACCTGGACGCGGTGGTGTCGGTGCTCACGCAGATGCTGCACCGCAGCTCCGTGCATACCAAGGTTGCGGCGCTGGACTGGATCCTGCATCTTTATAATAAGCTGCCGGCAGAGGTATGTTATTTTAATACATTCGTAGCCACCGACGTACATTGAGGACTTCATCGTCCTGCGTCCACCCCAGGTATGGCAGCGAATACGTTAAACAGGCTTTTCTACCAAGTAAATGTACTTTGGTACCGTTATTTCTTTGGGGGTCTCCCTGGAAATGAAAATGTACTATAATTAGCACGTTGGCATACTGCACTCACTGTAATCGCATGCTGATTGACGTAGGTATTCGGAATGAAATATGCAGAACATTAATTGATTATGATAGGATTCGAGCGGGAGTGGTTGCGTTTGACAGAGCTGCGATTATCCAGTCCTCTGTTTGCTGCTCTCAGGAATTTCACGTAGGTACACCACTCCAGCTGCGACTATGATTCGATTATGCACTCTTTCTTTTTGGAGCACGCTGTAGCCAATTTTGTTTGTCTGTAAGTCCGTTTGTAATTGCAGATGTACATGGAAACAGACAGCGTATTTGTCTGCGTAGTGGGAAGCCTGACAGAGACGGCTGATGACGTGGTGCGGCGCGCGCTCTGCGTACTAGCAGAGATCTGCGAGTGCGCGCCACAACACCAGCCTGGTAAGAGGTTACAGAGATTTTTTGCATTTAAATCTCTTATACCGCTCCCCGCAGCGATAGCCTATGTCAGAACTTACTGAACTAAACCCCCACTTGTTCACTTGCACGAATTCACAAGTACAGACTAGCATTCTTCCACGAGAAGTTACAGAACAAAGCCAGCTAACCAAGGTCCTGGAAAGGTGGAATGACGTACTGCATAAGACCGTAGATGATGGAAGCGTTAATCTATGACTCTGTATCCTCTCATACGTCACTTCTCACTGGCCCTTCCTTAAAACCAGCGCAGTATTGTGCAAATGCTCTAATACCGCAACATGCTGGGGCAGGAGGCCATTGTACCTTTAATAACTATCGTATGATTTTTTTATGTTACCTACAGCTATACTTAGGTATAACTGCCTAGTTAATAAGATTTAGATATGTTTTTTTTGGTAAATAAATTATCTCTCTGTCTCTAATGGAAGAGGACTCTGGCTAGTAGTGGATTCGCATTGGTTGATGATGAATCATGATGCGAGGTAAACATTTGCATCGTTTATCACTAGACATGTGGTTATGAAGACTTGAATTAATAAGAATCTTATTTACAGGCAACTTGGAATCTAGTCCGTATTACTATAAATTCTTACAAGCTTTACTAAGATTGTTGGCAGCTGACGAAAATTTATTAGAAGATAGAGGAGCGTTTATTATAAGGTGAGATTCCAAACTAGATACACTTAAGTTATAAACTATCTTCACTTGGTTTTAATTTGTCAAGCAATATTAATATTGTTACTTACTTGTTACGTTGTATCTGGACTGGTATCCGCGGTAATTTTTTGCATCTCAGGTGGGAGCTGCTAGTTTAACCACCCGAGCAGGTCACTGACACCGGTGCATGCCACCCTAGGCGTTCCGTTAATATTAATTTTATACATGTTTTATGAATATTTTCAGGCAATTATGTGTCCTATTGAACGCCGAAGATATATACAAGGCCTTATCTAAGATATTATTAAAAGAGAAGAACTTAAAGTTCGTGGCGACTATGGTAGATGTACTAAACACGATACTATTGACATCCGCAGAGTTGTATGATTTAAGAGTACAATTAAAGAATTTTAATAAACCGGTGAGTGTTATTTAAATAAAATTAATATTAATAATAATATAGAGGTTCACGCAGATCAGGGCCGCACAGCATAAAAATAAAACTGGTAACATTTAGATGCATTTTAACCGACGAAAAACAAAAGATGAGGAGGTTCTATGTTCGGCTGTGTTTTTTATGTATGTTCGTCGACTACTCCGTAAATTATGGACCGATTTGGAAAATTGTTTCGCTATTTTATGCAGAATGATCTCGAGGTGGTCCCATAACATTTTTATTCGGAGAGATACATAAGTATTGTACAGTGTAAATAGTTAGGAGATTGAAGTCGATTTTAAGGTTCAAAATTATTTATTGACGGCATCAGATTACAGAAAGCTCGCGGGTTATTCGTTTGAAGCTTCAAGCTTGTGGGTAGCCATGTTGTCACTGTACAATGTATCTAAAGATAACGAGTTCAACCCCATATTTGAATGCAATTTTTTGTGCTATGTAGGTGTTGAGAGATTATATGACACATTGCTTACACCGCTTAAAAAATACCATTATTGTGAAAATTGGTTGAAATAATGTTCAGTCGTGCATGTCGATCATTAATACAAGTTACTCATATTTTTTTTCTTTTTTCAATAAATTGCGTGATAACATATTGATCAAAAGCTCTCTATAAAATAAAAAACTAGGTAACCAAATCAAAAAAAATGAAACTATAAATTATTATTTATCAATAGTAACAAGGTCGATTGTTCCAGGCGACTCACTCGCTGTTCCTGGTGCTATACTCTTGCTGGTGCCACAGCCCTGTGTCTCTGCTGGCGCTGTGTTTGTTGACGCACAACTACGAGCACTGCAACGCGCTCATTTACACCTTGTATCCTTTGTAATACGGTTCAAATTACGATAAATATAGAGAAACTAATTTGTAACGATTGCTTTTAAGCTTTTTCCTTAGCAGTATTCCAGTGGTGATCTAGAGATCACGGTGGATTTCCTGACTGAAGTAGACAAATTAGTGCAGCTTATTGAATCTCCGATATTTGCTTGTAAGTATTATTTGCTTTAAGTATTACCTTTACTCCCCATCGGTTATCAGTTCTACGAGCTATATGATCTGTCCACTGCCACTTCAGCCAAAAGTTCTCGAGTGGCAGCCACGATGCAACGCGAAACGGAGTGTTGGGATCCACTCGATGGACCGACGACATCATAGCGGTCGCAGGGAGTCGATGGATGGATGCGGCCCAGGACCGCTATTTGTGGCGTCGTATGGAGGAAGCCTATCCACCAGTGGATGTGTTTGGGCTGATATGATGATGATTATTTGCCAGGACCATGGTGGATGATACAAAATACGGGACGGGGAATTTACTTATGGATATGTATGCTGTATAGTTAACTTACTTCTATGTATCAGTGACCCAAATTGGATCTCAGCCTCTCCAAAAATCCATTCATTATAGTCACAAGCAGCTACAACTTCTGTCTGAACTGCCTCCTTCGGTAATTAGTTAAGGGCATTGCCTGCGTAAGTGGGGGGGGGGGTCAGCCCGGGGTACCAGACTCCATCTTGGCACCTCTCGGGGTGCCCTGGTACCCCGAACCCTAACCCGAAGGGGTGACAGCGGAAACTCACACGCACAGCCAGATCATAAAAAAAATTATTATCTTAGTCGGTGTCTTTTTTCAATTTCTTAAGTTTTTGTTAAACGCCGAAAAAAAAAACAGAACAATGTTGCGGCTTTCTCTGCTCGTTGTTCTCTTATCTTATTTGTCTTTGTTGCTAACTTCACCTCGACAAACTCCTAAATTACCTACTCCGAGTCCGTTATGCGTAATTATATCGCTAGTATAAGTATAACCAGCCTAATTCCGATTAGAGACGGAAATTCTGATTATATTGCTAGTATACGTATAAACAGCCTAACTCCCACTAGAAACGCAACATTTCCTGTCATTTATGCAAGTTGGTCTTTCAAGTAACCAGTATGAGTGAGAGATTGCGGCTCGGTAAACATAATACCCATCCTTATCTGATGGATGTACCATCTACTCGTAATAAGCGGTTTTCCTCCACCTTCATCATTCGCACCGCTAAGGAATGGAAGTCGCTGCCTGCTTGTTTTTCGAGCCAATTACAATCTGGGTCTCTTCAAAAGAGTGAATAGGCATTCGTGAAACACCGTCGGCCACAACGTCACTTTCCATCAGATTGTGGTCAAACGAAAGTCTATCTACTATCTTATCTAATATTATAAATGCGAAAGAGTTTGTTTCTCCTTCCTTCACGCCATAATTAAGCAACCAATCGACTTGATTTTTGAAAGGATGGAGAGTAACATATGCAACTTTTTGTCCTGGCAGAACATCAAATTACATGAGCGAATTGGGAGATTTATGGGAAATAAAACCTTTTTATCCCCCAAGGATTGTGAAATTCGAATTTAGCACGGGTAAAACCGCGGGGAATGGCTAGTAAAAAAATTAAAGTTCCTGCGTGGCCAGGTGGCAAGACTGTTTGACTGCAGTTACTGGATGCCGCATACTGAAGACAGGGCCGCGTTGTCCAGCTGTGGACGCCATCGAGTATAGGCAGTAGGCTGATGATGATGTGGTCGTTGCAGACTTGCGACTGGAGCTAGTGAGCGGGGACTCTGCGGGCGCGGGTCTACGCGCAGCGTTGTATGGAGTGCTGATGCTGCTGCCGCAGAGTGACGCTTTCCACTCGCTGCGCCGCCGGCTGCAGTGCGCGCCACCAGCCGCATGTCTCTACACGTAACTATGCTTGACTGACTACACTTTTTAGTACACAATTTTTAACTACACCAACCAATATTTTCACAACACCAACTAATATTTCACTACTAACTAATCTCATCTCTACTCATTACTTACTGTAACTTTACTGTTAATTTGCAATAACTAAACTTTTAACTACGGTAATTACACTGTGGTGCACTTCGTTCCTATATCCTCTCCAGACAGCAAAAATATCGTCTACTATACGTACTATTTGTTCCCCAGTAAGACTCCCGCGGACACTGTAAAGCCAGCCATCGACTCCGACGCGCTAATAGAAGAATTCCAGAAAGTGCAGACTGCTCACAGAGAGTACAAGATGGTCGACCGGAGCCGCGGGAAACTACTAGACAAGCCGTATTCTTAGCAAATGTTTAATACCTACATGTAAGGCTCAAGTGTCACTTGACTGAATTTTTGTAAGAAATAATAATTAGGTATTTTACTATAAAAACTTTCGTAGTTTGACGAATTCATTATGAATGTAAGCGGGTTAACTACGAACCTAGTTTGTGTTGGAAGAACACCAACGTTTCATCCCTTAACGAGGGACTTCTTCAGGGTGAGTGCGGTTCGCGTCGCGCTCGTTCAGCGTCGCGCGTTAATCCGATTACATTCATAATTAGGTATTTACGCTGAGTCGCTTTGCGTTCATTGAATTTTCAGGAAACAGTTGAACACATTTAAACAGTGATAAAATCTGTTGTTGTTTATGAGATTCTATGAAAGATTCATGAGCTAGGTATGGCCTTTGTTAAGTCAGGCCAGTTTGTAACTAAATTAGATCCTATGAAAACTTATGTACAGAACAATTTAAGAATTAGTATTGTACACTTAGAATATTTATTATGTCTCGAGCATCTGTTATTTTTTAAATCTATTGTATATACATAAGATACATGTTAGATAACCACAACTTATTTATTCTTTAAGTTCATATAGAATCATTACTTAGTTTTAGTCCCTAATTTGAATTTTGATAAACATTCCAATAATTGGAAAAAATACCAAGAAGAAAAGTTTCAAAAACTTTATTTACTTTTTATATTATTAAAATTATTGCTATACTTTGTAAATACTAAAAACAAAGGTTTTTCATTATTATCCTTACATTCAACATTACTTACAAGAACTAATGATCATTGCATTTACAACATTTTAAAATGGACAGGAATGATATGAACAGTCTTTTACAGAAATAAATGGAACTTTGTTTGAGATCAAGTTCTTTTTAGAAACTCTACATAAATATTGGAAGATTTTGTCACCAAGAATGTCAACTTAAAAATATTGCTTTAGCACATTCACAAGTTTCAGAATGTCATTGAAAGTCTCACATTGGAGTGAGACTTTCTAATTGCACTTTTCATTACTTTAACAATTGCACTAACACAGGGGAACTAGAAGTTTTACACGACCTCCCCTCACATAACAACACAGTGTTTGTTTGGCTTCACCACACCACACTGGAGGTCCTCAACAGGACGAGACTCGTATATCACCGACTGCATCGATGCTTGTGACCCGGAATCCAGCAGGATTGATGAGCTAGCCGAGTTAGATAGGAATGAATCTCTGTCTTCATCGCTATCTACGGCTCTGCAAGCTTCGCTAAGAACCGGGGGGTCGATGGGTAGATCCTCAGCAGGGAACACGAGGTCGATAGTTGCGCAGGAATGGTCGGAATCCACGTGGAGGGAGGAACTGTCACTTTCACTGTCAGGTGACTGTTATGGAAGCGCGTCCAAGGCGGCCCGTTTGAGCGCTGCGATGAGAGCTGAGTTGCGGGAGATACAGCCGCTGACCTCGTCCTGTGCACACGACACGGCGTGCAGGCCAGCCGAGCGCGCGCCCGCGCCGGGGGTGAGGGGCAGGCCGCGGGGAGGGGTCGCCGGCCGGGCCGCGGGCACCGGCTGTAACTAAACACAAAACTTGATACAATCCTGCTTAATGAATGGGATTGAAAATGACATCTCTTATGCTGAATTTTTTACCCTTTGCATCTCTTATGCTGTAACCGATCTGAGCTCCCGCTCAGATCGGTTTCGAACGCAGCAGGACAGCAAGAGAGACGACATCGTTCTTAATCACATTCTATACGTCCGCAGGTGATATTAAAATTAATAACAGCATATTTGCTAGGTTCCCTTCCAATTCCAGCTGATTTCTACATTAAAATTCGACGTTAATCGAGAATGTACATATGTGTCTAACAAGTACAATAAATAAAGGGTAGTAATAAAAGCTCCGACAACAAAATAAGAATTGTCCACACTCAAAATATTAGGTATGGTATGGGTACTCCCTTGTCCGCATTTGGACTCGATTTGGTCCATTATGCGTTGATTTGCTAGCAAAGCCAGCCTCAACTCAAAATATTAAATGTCCTGCCTAAAATACAAAGTTTCCGACTATTTTCGTCCGAATTAAAATGACGAAACGAACGAATGAGATACTGAAATCTGCGAAAAATAAATATGATTGTTTATGGCTATAATACTTTTCCGAAATAATTTCATGGCTCTGGGTGCAATTATACATATACACCCCACCCTTTCACTCAGAGTCACCACAAACCTTCGTTAGGAGTAAGTTAATATTGACCCCCCCCGCTTCGCGTGGGTGGAGGGTGGGACACCTTCAGTCTTAGTGGACCGCAGATCGCTGGAGATTAATTTGTTAATCGGAACCATTGTTGCATATAACGCCAGTTAAACTTGTCTCAGCTTTGACATGTTTAGAAAGTCTCACCGGCTGCGGCGCGTCGCGCAGCGTGCACTGCACGTCTTGCAGGCGCGCGGCCAGCGTCAGCAGTTTCAGCTCTGCGCTCGACACGTCCTTGTCCAGGATCTGCGTCTGCAGGTACACCGTCTGTGCCACCTTGTACCTGCGAATCAACAACTGCTGGGTCAAACTGCTACTAGGTTGTTTAATCGTCCGTAGTAACTTTGTGTATGCTTTCGATAAACAGATCGTTTAGAAGGTGTCAGTGTATTGTCACTATCAAAGTGTTACGCGGCGCCCCATCTCCTGCAGCGTGATGCGCTCCAGCACGTGGAACTGTTAATTCAGTATTGTCAGTACATACCAGTCCGCGACGGCGTCTGCGCGCGCGGCGGCCATCGGCATGGCGCGCTGCAGCAGGGCGCGCGCACGGCGACCTGTCTCCTGCAGCGTGATGCGCTCCAGCACGTGGAACTGCTCGTCGTTGTACGTGAGCGAGCGCGTAGCTCGGTCACGCACCAGGTGCTGCCAGGAGTCGCGGAGTCGTTCCGCCAGGGCCCGCGCGCGACCTAGGAACCAATAAAAGAAAAAATCTCGATCAACAGCTCAACCGTTTTTGGTGCTGTTTGAACAACAACGGATTTTATTTTTACAACCTGCCGTCGCACGCGGATAGGGTTTGGGAGCGGACTGAAGTTCGCGGCGAGAAACTGGGGCCTCCCGATCCCACTTTCAGCACGCGAGGTATGTACACTTTTTGCTTTTATCTCGATAAATTGCTGTGGTAGGTACTTTTGGACTAGCTTGGTTCCCAATGTACATGAGAGATAGATACTTGATGCCGTTATACATAATTAAATTACATAGCCGTATAAAACATTCAGTACCTAATTAAACAATAATGAACTGAGTTGAATGTAAGTTACTTTGTCGTCTTAATAAATAGAAATAGAAAAAGACATGGTGGGCCGATCTCACATGACGTGAAAGTAATGTTTTTGATCTGGACGTACCATGCAGCCTAGCGGCGGCTGGGCAGGGTGCGGCAGCGGCAGCGGCCTCCCACTCGGTCCGCAGCGCCGAGCGGGCGCCGCGCGAGGCCCCGTGCCGCGCCGCCAGCGCACGCGCCGACGTGCGCAGCGACGTAGCTTCATTGTTCACCAGGGCTGCTAATGAGCCCCACTGCTCGCTACTAGGACCGCCTTGCTGGGGACATCACAACATGGATTGTGGTCAAACGATGTTATGTTATCCTAATAAAGGATTTTATTTCCCAAATAAAAAAATGAAATGAATTTTTTGATGTCACTGTATTACCTGTTGCAAAGCACGAGCCGCTGTCAACAATAGCGCGGAGTGCGCGTGCAAAGCATCAACTCTCGCAACCAACCTTTGCAATCTGTAAAAAAAACATTGAACTGTCAATGTCAATTACAAATGAGGACTTCACATTTTATTACGCGGAGGCACTTGATAAACTTGAATGATGGAGGTGGCTCAGGATCGCTACTTGGGGTGTTGTTTGGACGAGGCACTTGATGAGTGAATATCTGAATAAGCAGCTATCTTAAGGACTAACCTGGTAGCTAGCAACGCTCCCCAGCGAGTGACGCTAGCGCCGCACAGTAGGGAGGCCGCGCAGAGCGCCTCCACGCGACGTTTTATCACATGGCCTACGCTGCACGCAGTCTGAAAACGAAAACACAATGTAACATCCATACTAATATTATAAATTCGAAAGTAACTGTGTATGTCTGTTACCTTTTCACACCTAAACAGATCTTAATGAGTGAAAATTTGCGGAGAAATAGACGGTATCCCAGGAACGGACATAGGTAACTTTTTATCCCGGTAAAGTGCGTGCGAAACCGCAGGCAGAAGCTAGCCTGTAATACACTAAACTGAAAGAAAACAAGACGTGGTAACTTCCTTCAGATTATGATGATATCAAAGTGACTTCACCTTTCTACCATTAGCTTTAGAATTTTCCCTTGAATGCGTTTTTGTAATTTATTTTAACAGTTCATTAAACCTTACTGTGATGTTAAACTTAGTGTACAGTTTCCACTTATGGAGTACAAATTATGTATTTGTGTGCATAATTTGTAATTAATTTTTTGTTTTATTTCTCTTAATCTTTTTTGTTTGCACATATAATCATTTTTATCGTCGAATTCTAATCAGTCTTGCAATCTCTTTTATATTCTTACAATAACTAGCTGAAATATTCTAAATTAAATATGGTACCTTAGCTTGTGTAGCGTCATTCTCCACCGACACAATATTCGGAAACACAGGAAACTTTGGTATATCTGACTCCGTTTGCAGCGTCACATTGTTGTTGTTCTTATTGTACAGCATGAGAGGTTCTTCCGCCGTCGTGTCAGGGTACGCTTTCGCGGGCGTACTGTCTTCGACCTCGGTAGAAAGTAACCGATCTTGGTACAACAGGATCTGAGATTCTGCGACGACACTGGTCTGCTCGCAGATGTATGTTTGTAGGTGCTCGTACTTTTCCTCTGGTTTTAGGAATACCTGAAAAGTTGAGCAGTTTTGGTTCTCGTTCACACATCTCCTTTCCGCTCAGGTTCAGGATACCACCGAACGGAGATGCTTAATATATGAATGGCGCGAATGAAGCCTTAGCTTAGATGTTAGCTGTGCCTCGCCGCTTGAGCTAGTCGGGTACAATACAAAGCGGAGATGTGAGCAGTGCCAAACTGTGCATTCATTTCTTTCAACAAACATCCAACGCCTGCCGCACGCCCCTCAGCTCCGCTTTAGCCAGCACACATTTCCGCTCCAGTCAGTACTCGCTAAGTACGCATCTCGACAGCTTCAGGGGATACATCCTAGCTCAGAAGAAGCACTAGAAAGCAAACGGCTGATTCATGTTTTTTTTGACATTGAAAATGTTTGTTTTCCTGATATATAAATATACCCAATATTTATGAAATTGTGATGCCTGTAGTTTCGCAGATATAAGAGGTACAAGTAACGGCACGTAAGTCTAGCGATACGCGGAGGGGATAGCTGCACATGGGTAATGTACCGCTAGCCCCGCCCAGGTACCTTATTTTTTACTTCCGCGCAATAACGGTCAGCGCTAAAGTTACGTGCCGCTATGTATACGCGGATGGGCTATATAAATTACTTTTTCAATGCCTTTGATAATTGCGCGTAGTGTGAGATCTGTAGATTTTTTATTCTCAGCGTCGTCAATGCCCCTTAATCAATTCGGACGGAAAGTGTATTCAAAAATGCAAGGACACACGTTTTTGACAGCTCTTTTTCTCACAAGACATATAATAAATTTATTTTTTTATATTTATTTTGTGCTTACGATTTTAACTTTGAATCGTGCTGGCCAATATTACATTTGTGAGGATCCGCCACCTAAACTACCTTACTTAATAACATTCAAAAGTAAAATGACCCTAATAACCAAACAAACACACATACATTACATAGACAATTTTTTTATTGTACTATAAATAGAAAACACCCGGACCAAATATATGCAGATCGTATAAACATTTCGTCCCGAGGTGGTAATCGAAACCGCAACATCCTGAGACGCAGGCAGACATTGCTCGCTGCGCGATACGATCGTTAAGACAAATAAAATCATCCGCAGAGAGCGTATCATGATTCATGATTTACGCCAACAGCCTTGGAAATAGAAAAACCCCGAAACTAACAGAAATAAACATTGTCTTGCGTGCAGCCCGTGCCACGAATGGATAGCCACGCAACATTCCAATATTCCAGCTGTAGAAACGAAACTGCTGTCCTTTGTGTAAGTGTGCAGACAGATGGCTGGACGACCAAGGTCCAATTTCAATGCCATTTGAATGTGATCAATCTCACTAATATTATAAACACGAAAGTTTGTATGGATGGATATATTGATGTTGGTTACTCTTTCACGCAAAAACTACTGAATGGATTTTGATGAGAATGTAGATAGTTGAGGTTCTGGAATAACACATAGGCTATTTTTATCCGGATACCACGTATGACGTATGAAGCTAGTATGAAATAAACTCATTGTCAGTTTAGCGCTTTAAACGAGTTCAGCGCATATTTCAGACATTAGGTTGACCCGGTTCAAGCACTAAACCAAGTTATGAGCTGTCATGTCACACGAGAGGAAATCGAGGTTTAAACACGATCAAGCTGAACTTGAACGTTGATGGGTTCGATTACTAAATAATAATTCACACTAGATCACTAGACTTCACACTTAGATTTTCTTAAACACGAAATATGTCGTTGTTGACTCCGTGAAATTGATAATCAGATTCGTATCTAAGACAATGGTACACAGTTATACAAATAGTCAGTATGTAAGCTGTTTTATCAAAAACAGTGTAGTACCAGTTAGTATGACAAGCTGTGATGATGCACACAGATAAACAACAGTTATTAGGCAAATTTGGGTCAGGGTACTTGCGGTAACGAGACTTTGCGTAACGTAATTATAGCATAACGTTTCTTAATTTGATTTCCTTTCTAATAAGAATGGAGAAATAAGATGTTTGGAGATACCTGTACTTACATACCTACTTCCCTGGTATTTGTTTGGATCAGAGGATGTATTAGTAGATTGTTACACAAGGGTAGTAAGGGAGCTATTACAGAACAAGATCCAATTTGGCGCCAGTGCGAGCTCAGCTCGCAAAGGGCCCTAAATTGGATTGAGTGCACCCGAGATATTTAGATAGTTCGAGGGAGCACTCAATCCAATTTCGCGCCCTTGCGAGCGCTCGCAAAGGGCGCTAATGGATCGAGTGCACCCGAGAACATAGTTCGAGGGTGTAATAGCTACTTGCAACCGAGTTAAGCATTCTACTTTACATCATAATGGCGAGGCAAATAAAACATTTATATACTTAGGTATGACAAAATGTAATTTTTATTAGAAAAATTAATTATTTATTAAAAGATTTGTACAACATCTTCTGCTTCGAGATGACAGAAATCAGGCGTGCGGACCAGTTCTTCATCTGATGAAGTACTTGACATACTGAACTACCACTTTAAACTTGTTTATTACAGTTTTAACTTTTAACTTTAGTTTATTACAGTCGCACAAATCAAATTAAATGAAATGCCGCCAATTCCACAGGTTTTTTTTCAGTAAAAGTTTTCTTATCATTTTATAAGAAAAGAGATTGTTCCACCAAGGAGTTTTGCATAGCTTGAACTGTAGTCTTTACAATTCAAACCAAGTGTGACGTAATGAGATTTGAAAATGGAATTCCTATAATAATGTACTGTGATGCGAATACCATCTTACACAGCCTCTTTGCTTATTTTGTAAAACCTTCTTGCCAAGCATTATGATGTAAAATACAATTTTAAATAGTATACAATTGTAGCTTTTAGATTACGTAGGTATATATTTTATGTTACTTCGCATATTCATCACTTCTGTTAGCGCTTTTCATTTAACTTTTAATTTAGTTGTTTCTGTTTGTTTTTGTACCTATACGAACTTGATTGGTCTTATATAAATTATTTATTTTCTGAAAAATCCAAACTCAACCTCCCTAAATTTTTATCTATTGTTCCTAAATGCGCAATTCATACCTAACTGACACTGGCAGAATTGCATCAATCCAGATGCAGAGCCAAAGCTAAAAGAAGAACAAGAAGACAATATCATCATTCCGCCCCCATGGAAGGATAAACACCTCCTCGTTAAGACAATGTAAATGAGATAATTCTTTCATACAATTGTCATGTTTTCAACTTCCAACACAATTAACTAAGCCAAAGTAAGATCTTAATTTACCCAAGAAAAGTGCACTGCATAACACTATCACATCACACAAATATATAGAATTGAGTGTCTGATTGTAATGTCAAAAAATTAAAACTAAATCCAAGAAAGTATACCCAGTACTTGTAACAAGACACAAATAATTTTTTCTGTCTGTCTGTTTGTTTGACTAAATTTCCGAAACTTCTGGACAAATTTTGATGGGATTTCAGTAGCAGATAGGTAATGTTATAGCAGATATTCTAATTTTAGAAAAATAATTAGTTTCTATTCTGCGCAAAAAAACTCGAACCCTATATTCGAGTGACAATTCTGCGCAGAATGAGGCTGCGGGCACACAGTCTACTAATAATAAAGTTATTTATTTGACAATAGAGAAGCAAATGCAAATATGGGAGTTAGCTTGCTTACCTTTATACTGGCAGCTTTATTAACGTGGAAAACATGCACAGGTTTGGTGGAGGTGGCTACTTGCACCTCAGAGAAGAACCTCTCAAAGGTCCATATCCTGTGGGGGTCCACCTCCAACAGACCAGCCAGCAGGGGGGTTGTCAACTTGCGGAGCCCTACACTCAGCTGGCAGTGGGAGGGCAAGTCTCGGGCCCAGTCTATTGGGCCATTCTCTGTTGTTTGTGTACCCTGAAAGAATCATGAAGAATGAATCAATCATGTGATCTTAACAGAAAGATTTTTTTTTACAAAGCTCATTTCAAAATTTTTATTTATTATAATTACCGCAATCACCCCTGAAGCTTTCTTAGTGGTGATATAAAACATTGTCTCCTTGTTCCTCCTACCCCCATATGGCCTAAATGGCAGCTGACCAGTCGCTACATGATAGAGTGTCACCCCTATCGACCACAGATCTACCGTAGCACCAAAGCTCTTGCCAACTGGCTTCCTCAGCACGGCTCGCTCATACATATCAGGATGTAGGTACTCCTCGGTACCGTAGAGAGATACAAACTGCTCTTCTTCTTGCAACTCTCGGGCTGCTCCAAAGTCTGTAAGCTTGTATGTAGTTGTGCCATCTTCATTAATGTATTTCATGATGTTGCCAGGTTTTAAGTCCCTATGAACGAGGTTATTGTCTCGCAAGTGCTTCATGCCGGCCGTGAGGTGCTCCAGGACCAGTAGGAACTCTTGCTCCTGCAGTCCGTACGTGTTCTCCGGGTCGTCGAGAATGTTGAAGAGACTACCGCCCGTGCAGAGCTCCATGACTATAACTTTTCCGCGGCCCTCCTGCTCCTCCTCAATCGCCAGCAGTTTCACAATATTCTCGTGCTTCACCTTCTTGAGAACCTCGAACTCTCTCATCTGCACGTCGTGCGGCCGCATGTGGCTGAGCTGGTTGAAGGTCTTCACGGCCACAGGCTCGCCGTTGTTCTTGTTGACGCCCTGGAACACGGCGCCCGTCGCGCCCTTGCCGAGCACGCTGGTCGTGCACCAGACGTAGTTCTCTGATCCTCGCAGGAACGACATTTTCGTTGATTTCGAACACACGACACGAGTGTTGTAATCGCACTATTTGCAATTTATCCTCTACTAGGACGTAACATTTCAATCGGGATTTTATTTATTATTTATTTATTTGGATTTCTAGCAATCTGAGCACACAAATACAGCAACCGATAACTTTTTTTTTTGCCGTCAACTATAACTACACTCCTCGTAACATTGCCTCGTAATTATTCACAAACTATATAAAAGTATTGTACATATTCTCTTTTTTTTTTTTTTTTTTTTTTTTTTTTTATATATACGTATGAATACAGAGGGAGATGAGATCATTATAAAAGGAGCTGTGGTCATATTTGTTACAAGAAAAAAATATATGATTTTCGTCACCAAATTCATCGCCGCACTCGCAAGAAGGGTCACTTACAATATATTCTCTTTGATATAAATTCACATTCTGTGTAGGGTAGGGATTATGTATGTACATATGTACATATTGTTTTCTTTTCTCTTTAAACTACACCTAAGGATGGGTAAAAAATATCGATATATCAAAATATCGATATTTTTTCGGAAATTAATCGATATAATTAGAAGATATTTATTTCAGGATATCAAAATTCGTATCAAAATCGATATTCTCTAATCGTAGACTACTGTAACTATTTCAGGTTACCAATATCGATAATTGTGAACAAGGGGCAACTCATTCCTATTTATTTTGTGTTGGTGGCACTGACTGTATGTTTGACTGTAAGTGTCAAAATAAATAGGAATGTGTTGCCCCTTGCTCACATTTATTGATATCGATGAATAAGCTGTCCTACTACAATTGGTAACCTGAAATAGATTATTGTCTACAATTAGAGAATATCGATTTTGATACGAATTTTGATATCCTGAAATAAATATATATCCCTTTTAAAAATATCGACTAATTATATCGATTAATTTCTGAAAAAATATCGATATATTGAAATATCGATATTTTTTACCCATCCCTAGCATCAAATCAAACCAAACATACGTGCTTTGCTATGTTCTTGGAATTTCTGGATTTTCTTCAATTTACTTGCAGAATTTGCAAATCTTTACCTGAAAATTTGTGAATTCCTCATAGTTAACTGAAATGAGGATGTGGTTATAATACAATTGGATAAACAAAGCGGTATCATGTAAGCCTTGTTCTGTCTTGTAAACAAAATTAATTTCAGAGGTATTCGTTCGTAGCATTTCCTCTTATTTAGTAATTTTCTCTGCATTGAACCTGTGAAGATAAACACATTATTCACTAATTACACTGACTTTGATACAGGTCATCCAGAAGTGAGGTTAGTAGACGTCGAGATCGATCTCGAAGTCGCTCCCTCGAGCGCCACAGAGAGCGTAAAGTCGGAAGTAGAGACAGGTCAACCAGACCTAAGTCTAGATCTAGGTCTAGAAGTCGTGACTATAAAAAGAAGGATAAAAAACATAAAAGGAGCAAAAAAAAGAAGAAGCGACACTCAAGTAGTAGTAGCAGTTCAGATGACCCTGAAGAGGAAGAACTGAAGCTGCTACAGAGGTTGGAGACAGAGAGGATTCGCCAAAAAGAGGAGAAGAAGAAGCAAAAAGAACAAATGAAAGCAAATGAAACACCAGAGGAGAAAAGGTAAGCGGCTTTCTGAGACTGCTATAAGGCTAACAAATGCATACATGGTAGCTCTATTACTAAAGTATAGGTGTGTACTTTATAGTGTAAGTGTAATTGTTTGGTTTTATTCAGAGCTCGTCGTCTTAAAGAAAAGCAGGAAAAAGAGCGTAAACGGCGTGAGCGTATGGGCTGGGATACGGAGTACCAGTGTTATACTAACCAGGACAACCCATTCGGAGATTCTGCGCTCACCAATACATTTGTATGGTCCAAGAAGCTGGCCAAGGAAGGGGTGAAGACTGTCTCTCATGATGAGTTAGAAGCTCTGAATAGACAGAAGCAGATGGAAAATAAGATTGAGCTAGAGAAGGTAATTATAATCTTGTTTAATGAATGTCCACCCTCGCATGTATCAAAAACTGATACCTTAGTCAGCATAACTGTGTTGTCGATTCGGCTGGCACAAAACCAAATTAGATATAAAATGTTGCTTGTCTATCTTTAGTTAGTTTATTTTATTTGGAGAACAAACAGTTTTACACACCTTATAAATAAACTTAACTTATAACCATTTATGTGTCCTCGCATATAAAAGCTAAAAGACTGTCTTGGTAACAAATACATAGGTATGAAGTAAACTAACATTAGTTAGTTAGTTAATGTTAGTTAGAGTCACATTGTCTCTAATTGAATTTTCTAGTAGTCTAGTTTACTAGAATTATCTGTGATGTGTGAGTAATGTGGTCTCACTGAGGTAACCATCCTGTGACACAAATTCTATTCAATTTCTTTACACAATACTAAGCATCAAAAACTTCTCATTTAATTTTATATTCATACTAGCTGGTGCCCGAGCCTTGGCCCGCGTTTTATCGAGATAAAAAATGCCTATATGTTATTCCAGGTCCCAAACTATACCCATACCAAATTTCAGCCTAATCAGGTCGGTAGTTTTTGCGTGAAAGAGTAACAAATATCCATCCATACAAACTTTGACGTTTATAATATTAGTAGGATATTGCTATCATTGTGTACATTGTTTTACATTAAATTTTTGTTACATTTAGTGTCTTCTTAGTAGTCAGACACAACTTACAATTAGTAGGTATCCAAGCCGACTGTGACAATCTGAAAGTGGAAGTGAACTAGGATCCTCAGCTACTGGAAGTAAGGGCTTGGTTAACCATGGAGTTATAGATAATACACCTCACGTGAGCTGTCGAGCAGATCACTACTATAAATATCACTTAACGTTATTAGAAATCGCGAAGTACATAATCGCGTGTGATAGCGCGAAACTTCTCCAACATGTCATTGCGACGTGTGCAGCCGCAACTTTGATGGTCGGGTCCCCTTTTGCTACAACTACGAATAGGTAATTTTAATGGAGGGTGCTTTGTTTGTTGTAGGTGAAACAACGTCGCTTAGAGCGCGAAGCGGAGCGCGCGGCGCGCGAGGCCGAGGCAGGCGCGGCGGCACGCGCGCGCGAAGCTCAGCAGTTCAGTTCGTGGGCGCGCCAGGAGGACGCCTTCCATCTGCAGCAGGCGCGGCTCCGGAGCCACATACGGATCAGAGACGGCAGAGGTAACTATTTGTTGCAGGTATATCAACGTTGTCTCGAGAGCGCGTAGCTCAACAGTTCAGGGGAGACCGAGACCCATCTTGACTTTAGGATGCTTTAGGCCATTAATCGCGTGCTAGACAGAAAAAACCGTGACGAAAAACTAGACATAAGACAGCCTAGACTGGCAGAGACATGGGTCTCAGTCACTGATCTCCGCCGAACCACTACCTGTGTTTAATTTAACTTGTGTTGTTTTCCAGCAAAGCCAATCGACCTGCTGGCATGGTACGTGAGCTCCGAAGAGTGTGTGGATGCGTTGGAGATGCACGAGCCCTACACCTACTTGAATGGATTGCAGATGCAGGACCTTGAGGACTTACTGGAGGATATCAAGGTATGGCGGCTTACTAACAGTTTATCCGTGAAATTTAAAATGGCGTGGCGCGCAGTGTCGTATTACCCCATCTCCTGAATCCAGTCGAGACGGCCTGAATTGCCGCTCGACGTCGAGCTCGAAGGTCTCAATTAACTTCTGGACTACCCATCTATTCAGACTTGCATGGGTAAGCTATCGAAGTGCTTGAAAATTATGTTTAACGATATTGAAAATATCTTTAAACATAATTTGTTTTTTCATTCATTCATTCAATTTGGCGTGTTCTACAAAACGATAAACGACTTCAAATTCCTGTTCCTACCTCTTATATAGATACGCCTGTTGCCATGGAAACTGTGTGTCACCACTCATTGTGATAATTTGATTGTTTTCAAAAACCTACTAATTGACTTCGAATCCCTTACTTTTTACACTGTTTTTGAGTTTTGCGGGATAAACAATATTTCTATACAAAAGTGTAAGAATTATCAAAATCTGTCCATAATCCGCCGAAATATCGCGTAATATATGTATGTACGTACATAAATAAAATACAAAGTCGAATTGAGAATCTCCTCCTTTTTTGAAGTCGGTTAAAAATGACTTCGATTTATTGTTTCTTTTTGAACTAGTAAAAAAATATTCTAATTCACACTACTAATTACACTTTTACTGCAGGCAAGGGCCTCCTTCCCTTCCTTACAGCTTTCCTGGTTCCACTATGGTATAAGCTGTTAAAAAAGATTATTCTAATAGGGTGTCTGCATGTGTCGAAATAGATAATTATTTATATTCATATACTATTCAATAGAGAATACAAATAAAAATAAATAGTTGTTCTATCTAATAGTTGTGTATATCACAATATTTTTTTGGTGATTTTATTGTCAAATTTAATCATTGAAACTTATGTTTAAAAATGTAAATTAATAATAGTAATTTCTAGTTTAAAACAATCCTACTATTATATATTATATTATATTATATTATAAATATCAAAGTTTGTAAGGATGGATGTATGGATGGATATTTGTTACTCTTTCACGCAAAAACTACTGAATCGATTAGGCTGAAATTTGGTATGGGTATAGTTTGGGACCTGGAATAACATATAGGCTATTTTTTATCCCGATAAAACGCGGGCGAAGGCGCGGGCAGCAGCTAGTACAATAATAAAAATAAAAAGATTAGGTATTGTAATTATTATAAGCACAATGAATTGTGTCATCCTCCAGGTGTACAAGGAGTTATCGAGCGGTGATCAAGACGCGTACTGGGAGGACGTCCAGACCATCGTGTTGGATGAGCTGAGCAAGCTGCGTCGCCTCGCCGCGCCCGACGCGCGCCGCGACACCGTGCACCAAGCCGTCGCCGATGACGTTACAATGGTAAGTGGTCTGGTGGACAGATTTCAGATTAAAATAATTTTATTTCTATAGGCTTACAAAATAAGCACTTACCCCCGAATACTCAAACGAATCTCAGATGTAAGCACGACTCAAGTGACGATTTTATGTCAGATTTTCATTGAAAACTGTCAAAATATCGCGACATAAGACGTGCTTACATCTGAGTTGCGTTTGAGTATTCGGCCGTTAGATAAGTCAAATTTTATACAATATACAGTTATATCGGGTGGCGCAAAAGTATTGACATGTTGTGAATGCGCTTTAATTTTTGCAAATGGCGTCAAATGTTATTGTGCTTAAGTTGTAGACAGATACAGAATTGGTCGTCAATAAGCTATGGACCGATACATAACTGAAAACGAACCTTTGGGGCTTTAAGAAATTTCGCGTTTTCCACAGTGAACCACGATTTTTGCATGTCATCTGGCACCAAAATCGCGGCTTCTGCTTCAAAATTATATTTCAAGACTTGCAAGGTTCATGATTTGCTGTGGTAAACATGACATTTCAAAACCTCAAAGGAAAAAACCTGACGCCGCCGCGCCGTTGGATATGGCGTACAGATCGGCCAGTTCAAATCTCCAAAAAAAAAATATAGTTAAAAACTAAAACCCGACTACATAAAAGTCTTAAACAAGCGCTCACCTATTGTCCATAGCATTTTCTTTTGATACTTAGTTAGTCGGAGGCACCCACCCCATATACCTAGGGTACAATTAGTAACAAAGGCCTCCGACTACCTAAGTATCAAAAGAAAATGCTATGGACAATAGGTTAACGCTTGTTTAAGACTTTTATGTAGTCGGGTTTTAGTTTTTAACTATTTTTTTTTTACCATACATATATCACAATATATGTAATCGATACATTTTTTCATTTGCTCATCCCTAGATGACCCGTTGCCATGGTAACAAATAAACAAGAGGTCTCCATGGCAACGGGTGTGTCATCCTTCACTCATCACATCAAACTAAATTAGACTCGAACTGTAACTAGATGTCGTCTCTTGCAAAATTTTATCGCGCTATCGAAGTGTTCCAGGTGTAATTTAGACCCAGCTATCTCTTAAGACCCTCAGTTTACCTCATCACCATATAGCCTATAACCATCGGGGTAATGAGACTAATCAATCGATACCTCACTTGTTGAAATCGAAGTAGTAGTTTCAGCGCTACGTGGGAACAAAGAAATCGGCTACATACATACATATGTACATACATAGGGTGCTAAAATCATAACCCTCCGGTAGTCGGGTAAAAACGGGAAATCACTCGGTCTGGAAATTTGTGGTTCTTCAGTGACTTTTAAAGTCATTCGCCAAAGTTATAGCACATTCACATTATGTCATTACTTTTGCGCCACCCTGTATACAGTAAGTATTATTAAATGAGAAATAAGGTGTTATTGACAATACTTTACTCACTCCACAGTTATATCTACAGGCGAAACAATGAAGCTTGCTGAAACGGTGCTAAGAGCAAGCTTCGCTGCCTCGCATTGTTCTTGACAAGATACATAAACAGTCAAAAAAAAGTTCCTGGTGTACACAATCGAATATTTTTGATAAATCCCAAGAACCACATAAAGCGTCACATTTTACTTAGATCGATGATGTTGTTTGGTTTCCCTGTAAGTCTTGTCTCAATTGAGAACCCTAACCACCATTGTATAGCTACTATTTTGCGACAAATATCAATGATTCTCACTTTCTCACAAGGTCAAAGTTTCTTTATTTCCGTAAATACAATAAATGTACACTTCGTACGAAAAGGTCAAATTCTTAAAACTAAACTGATATGGAAATAAAGTGATATTTTGATTTCGGTCGCTTCGGTATGTAGACTAAAGTAAAGAAGCGACGAAGAAACCTTTAGCCTTTTAGGTGTTATATTTAGAGTTATTTTTCGAGTTGGAGCAAAATCCGTCCCAAGCTTTTCTATCTTCTAGATAGTCTGATATTTTGTAATAAGCCTTTTTACAAAGGATATGTTTGACAATTTGTTTGAATTTATTTATAGAAAGTTTTTGCAACTCCCTAGGGGTTTAGTTGTAGAACCCAGGGTCAGCACAGGGTAGCACGGCTATCATGAACACCACGGATTTAATTGATTGAATAAATTTCCCTTCAGATATTCAAAGGCAAGACCGGGTCGCAGCTGGAAGCGCTCCGACAGCAGATCGAGGGCAAGATCAGCGGCCGCCGCGACGGCGTCGACGTCGGCTATTGGGAGAGTTTGCTCTCGCAACTCAAAGGTTTGTTTACTTTCCAAGTGTAGTTTGTGGTCTTCAGATTCTTTTAAAACTTCTGCCCGCGTGTTATTCCAGATCTTAATGCATTAGAGATCTAAGGTAACATACTTACATTATATTTTCATATACTTTCGTTCTTTCAATATTCGTATAATGGGCTACATGGTCTTACTCACTTAAATAGAGCTTTGGTTGATGAATTCAGCTTTTTCCAACTCATCCTATTTCACCTTGAGTCTCCGCCGACGCGCGATTGCGATAGGTTGTGCGTGGTTATTATCCTGCTAATAGATCCGAATCTACCCGCGATGATGGTTCTACAAAAATGTGTGAAATGCAAGAAAAATATTACGAAAAAAGCTACTGGACTCCAATGTAGCCGATGTGACAAGGTAGTTCACGCTGATCCGAATTGCTCCAAGCTATCTAACAAACAGCTAAACACTTTTAGAAATACTCCGGGCTTTGAGTGGAGCTGCAAAGAATGCCTGAAGAACGCTTCCCTTAGGTCATCGTTTCTCATTGCAGATGACGACGATGAGGATGATTCCGACACAGTTACTGTTGTAAACACACAAAGCCTTGACACAAATAAATTAATAAAGGACATCAGCCGAGAAATGAAAAAAACATTTAGGGAGGAAACACGCAACTTGGAAGTGTCACTCACCTTCATGAGTGACCAAATAACAACGATGGAAAAGTCTCTCACTAACCAAGACAATAAAATTAAAAACCTGGAACACAAAAATCAAGACCTGCAGAACCAAAATAAAAACCTACATCTAAGAATGTCAGTTCTTGAACAAAAAATGAACGATTTCCAACAGAAGAGTCTAACGACTTCTCTCGAAGTAGCTGGTTTGCCAGAAATTGACCCTAGTGGTGTGGAAAAGATCATACAGGGGCAGTTACATCCAAGCTTCATATGGATAAAACTCAGATAACCTCAACTCGGCGCCTGTATGGAACCAAGGAAAAACCGGGTACGATCCTCGTGGAGCTGAACTCCAACGCGGCCCGTCGCCAATGGATAACTGCTGGGAAGGAGAAGAAGCTCACCGTAGGACTTGTTCTTCCCGATGTACCCAAGGAAAAAGCCAACGAGCGCATCTTTATCCGAGAAACCCTAACAAAGAATGTAAAAACCCTTCTATACAACGCTAAAGCCAAACTCGGCCCAACATTCCAGTTTGTATGGTGCAAAGATGGCAGAGTATGTGCAAGAAAAACTAGCACTAGCAAGATATATACTACATTCGATCCATGGAAGACATCAACCTCATCCTAAAACAATCGAAGGAATCGTCATCGACAATCACTTTTTCTACGCCTACGTAAATACCTAGCTTTGGTTTTTATAGCATAGTTTTTATCTTTTCTTTTGATAAAATATGGACACAAAAGTGAATGAAATATTTAAATGTAACTCTTCTAATAACTTTTTTCATTATCTACCGGCAAAATGTCATCTAAATCTGTCATGTATTCATATCAACATAAGGTTAATAATTAAAAATTTTACTAAACTTTTGCAAGAAATTCATAGCTATAATTCTCCTATTGATGTAATAGTTGTTACCGAGGCAGGTGTTTCAGAAAATATATCTAAGTTCTTTAATATTCCCGGCTATAATATGTACACGCAACTACGACGTGGAAAAAAAGGAGGAGGAATTATAATCTACATCAAAAATCATTTAGAATTTACACTAGTACAAAACAAAACACTTACATTTGAAAGCCTTTCCGGCACATTAAAAATCAGCCCTAACCAAGACGTAGTTGTTTGTGCTATTTATAGACCACCCTCCACTGCTAAAAACATGTTTGTTATGGAATTAGGTAAGCACATCTCACAGTTTGACTCTAAACCAAACCTTCTCATGATAGGCGACTGCAACATCGATCTAAAATCCATTTCATCATACAAAGACAGCTATCTAGAAACACTGAGCGAGTGAGGACTGATGTGTGGAATCTCAGACTTCACCAGAATTGAACCAAGATTAAATAAAAAGACTAACACTTATTTCACCACTAAATCATGCATTGATCACGCTTTCGTCCGATTCCCCACAACTCATCCGTACTCGGCAGTGCTAGATACCATACTGGCCGATCACCGGGCCATTGTTATCGCATGTATCAGCGATGCACCTCGCATGCGCACACAGGGTGTAACAAAACATGTTCTTAATTATGAAATTTTGCATAAGGAATTAAAAATTATTAACTGGCTAGATACCATGGACATGAGTAACCCTAACGATATTTTTAACTTTATTCGAAATTCGTTCCATAATGCTAACAAATTAGCATCTTCGACTACAAAAATATACTCGAACAGAAAATGTTATCATACAAAAGTGCCCTGGATCGACAAAAACGTTACTCAACTATGCGAAAAACGCAATAAACTTTATAGAGACTGTAAAAATAACCCAAATGATCCGAAACTGAGACTAACTTATAACAAAACTCGCAATAAAATACAAAGTACTAGAAATTAAAAGAAATAAATATTATATCACTGAAATAAATAATAATTCTAACAACACAAAGAAAGTTTACAAAATCTTGAACCAAATGTTGGGTCGCGTATCATTGTCTATTGATGATGTAATTTTAAAAGCTTTTGATTCTCAATGCCTAGCCGCTAAATCAATTGCTGACAATTTTGCCCAGGGTTTCGACAAGGCCGTCAAAGATATTATACCAAACTGTGGTCTAAAATTAGTAAACCACCCCTATTGCAACCCAGTTGACCGTAGTATCCTATTTAAAAAAGCTACATTCGATGTTACCAGGATTATTAATAAATTAAATGTAAAGAAGGCTCCTGGACAAGATAATGTTAGAGCCTCGGACATTAAATCAACTGGAAAGGATGTATCTAGCGCTATAGCAAACCTAATAAACTGTAGTGTCAAAACAGGGATATATCCGGATGAATTAAAAGTAGGCTGCGTCAGACCAGTCTACAAAAAGGGTAAACATGACGACTACGGCAACTACGGCCCAAAAACGCTGCTTTCTTCCATTGATAAAATTGTTGAAAAATATGTCAGTAAACAGTTTTATAAGAAACATAAAGTTTTGTACCGGAACCAGTTTGGGTTTCAACCAGGGAAGGGTACAAATGACCTCCTAACTACTTTCACAGACCAAGTTAATGACAGTTTAAATAATAAAAAACACGTGCTGGTCTTGTTAATTGACTTTTCCCGTGCGTTTGACACCCTAGAACACTCTCAGCTAATAAAGAAACTAGATAATTGCGGAATCAGAGGTCCCTTATTAGAATGGTATGAAAATTACCTTAGCAACCGTAAATATACTGTCAAAATTGATAATACGTGCAGCGACTATGTTACAGTAACGGAGAGTACCGCACAGGGTTCCGTCCTAGGACCGCTTCACTTCTTATCGTATGGCAACGAAATGAGTAACTGCATTAGAAATACCACATGTTACCAGTTTGCCGATGATACATGCCTCGTAGCTGTTTATGGGTTATGGGTACTAGATAACTGATATATTTAATATAATACGATACATAGATAGATATTTTTTATTATACATAGAAAACATCCAGAACACCCTGAACAAATATTTGCAGATCGTACAAACATTTGTCCCGAGGCGGGAATCGAACCCACAACCTCCTGCGTCGCAGGCGGACCTTCGCCCGCTGCGTCACAGAGGTCATCAAAATATAATTAATATATAAAAAATATTAAAAAAACACTCACTTAACAATCTAGTTGCCCACAACCACAGCTGCTTGCATGCCACGACTAACGATAATTGCATATGTCCTACTATAGACATCGTTAGTAGTGAAATGTACCTCGGCATACTTATACACTTGCGAGCTATAAACTGGAATCACTTCATCGCTGGTTTCTGCAGACCATATTTTACAGTTTCCATGGAATAAACTGCAGATTGGTGTATACCATTTGAAAAGAAATTTTGTTAGCTTTCGAATGGTATAAAAATTATTTCAATTTAATTAAGTTTCCTACCTTCATTTAGTGAATTATTACAATAGGTCGAAGTTGTGGATGTTTAAATTAATAAGAAGTAATATGAAAATATCAAATTTTTATTTAAAATCTTTGTTATTTCCCGCTTAATATTTTGTATTGCCCCCCCTGGCCCTAATGACTGCTAGTAAACGGTTTTTCATTGACCTAATGAGTTTCCTGATGGAATCCTGTGGAATTTCCTGCCACTCTTCGATAAGACCAGTTTTTAGGTCTACTATTGACGCCGGAGCTGCAGATCTTCCTCGTACCCGCCTTTTCAGCTCGTCCCACAGGTGTTCGATAGGGTTCATGTCAGGGCTGACGGCTGGCCAGTCTATTGTGGGAATCCCGACTTCTTCCAGGTACTGTCTAGTCGCACGAGCGGTGTGGCAGCGGGCATTGTCGTGCATAAGCAGGAAATTTTCGCCAATAAACCCGGCGTAAGGGAGTACATGGCCCAGCAGAATGTCGTTGATATACCTTTCTGCGGTTAGTCCTCCTCCCCGACCCCCACCAGGTACGAATACCAGCTCCGTTTTAGCTTCAATTGAAATCCCCGCCCACATCATACAAGACCCACCCCCATATGCCACTGTTTCCGCTATACATCATTGTGCGTATCGCTCTCCCGGTCTCCTGTAGACTCTCCGTCGACGGTCGCTGCCATGCAGGCACATCCTAGTCTCGTCCGCGAACAAAACTCGGCTCCATTGCTGTATATCCCAATCTAAGTGATCACGAGCAAACTGAAGTCGGGCTTGTCGGTGGGCTGTAGACAATTTGGGTCCCGTTGCTGGCCTTTTTGGGGTCAAGTTAGCTTCTTTGAGTCTTCGCCTCACTGTCCACTCGATGACAGTTCTCCCTCGAACTTCTCCGAGCTCCCGCTGGACGTCAACGCCGGTTAGATGTCGATTTCGGAGAGAAGTGCTGACAATAAATCGGTCATCTCTCGCCGAAGTGAATCGCTGTCGTCCAGATCCTGGTCTTCGGACTAAGTTTCCAGTCTCTCTAAACCTCTTGTATACTTTGGAGACACAGGACTGGCTCAGATGAAGCTGTCGAGCGATAGTACGCTGAGAGAACCCTTGCTGGATTAGGGTGACGATTTGAGCGGCTTCTATTGGTGTGGTTTCCATTTTCTTGTAATTCCAGTATTTTGAGTGACGTGATATATTGGACTGAGGACAAAATTGCATAAATTCCCAGTTTTTATAGGGATTCAGGAGTTTGAAAAAATTTATGTTTCGTTCCAAAAATGTATGTCTTTTGTTTTCACGTTCCATGACATATGATGAACATTTTTTTCGCTATGATATCGAAAGAGTTTGAAAGCTAATAAAATTATCTTTAAAATAATATACCACAACCTACAGTTTATTGCATGGAAACTGTAAAATATGGTCTGCAGAAACCAGCGATGAAGTGATTCCAGTTTATAGCCCGCAAGTGTAGATAGCAATTTCACCTGGTCGAATCACATTGAGCGTGTCTGTAATAAACTACGTCACTTTCTAGCGAACATGGGAATACTTAATGACCGCATACCCTTTAAAGTCAAACTTATGCTTTATAACTCGCTAGCGGAATCCTACATTCAATACGGACTAACCAGTTATGGTCGCACCTACACTACTTACCTCAATCAAATATATAGACCGCAATTGAAAATTCTAAAAAAAATTGTCTCATTTAACGTCAAACAACAATTTAATGACGATGAACTGTATCTTTGAGCATTGTAAAGTATTGCCCGTTCATACTCAATTTAAATATATGATACTTCGAAATTATTTCTTTGATGAAACCATTCGACATATTGTTAGTCACCCTATACATACACGAGCTGTTACTCGAAACCTGCTTGCCACTTCGCGCGCAAACAATGCGTACGGCGAGCGGACGGCCAGTTATATGGTATCTCGGCTAATAAATGAACTACCCGTCGAACTACATGACACTATAACACCTAAAAACAAAATATAAACTCAGATCGTACTTCTTATCGAACCTGCACCACTATCAAAGAGTTTGATTTCACTAACCCAATTCCAATTTATGCACTCAATCTTTTTCCGAATAAATTTAAGGTAATATAATTATGTAGGTATTTAACTCATAATGTAGCCTACCTTTATAATTCTTAGTACCTAATCAGTAATCACACTAACACCTAGAAATTAAGCTATTATTTATATAAAACCTATTCGATACTTACTCGGCTGACTCACCAATAACACCCTTGACAAACCTCTGTGGTTTAAATAGTGTTATTATTATAAGTTTCATTACATTTTATGAGACCAGAAGTAACATGATATCCAGGAGTTATCGTCAAAAGTGCGAAGTATAAAATAATCCCCTGTTTGTATATTCCAGCGCACATGTCCCGCGCGCGGCTCCGCGAGCGGCACCAACACAACCTCCGCCACAAACTGCAGCTGCTGAAGCAGGAGCAAGGCGTGGAGCAACCGCAGCCGCCGCCTCAAGCGCACAGTCCTGAGCCTGCCGCCGAGGAGGCGGAGACCGAGGCAGAGGCTGAAGCGGAGGATGAAGCGGAAGCGGAGGCGGCGAGCGAGTCGCTCTACCGCGCCGGCGCCTACTCCCCAGTACTGCTGAGTGCTGGTGCCTTGGAACCGGGGACGCTGCTAACGGAGCCGCCGGATGACGAGCAACGATTGAGCTATCTGCGCTCGCGGCTGCATGCGCATAATGCTACCAGGGACCACGCTACCACTCAGGTGAGAGGACGCAATTTTTTTTGTTGTGCTGCTATATGAAATAAGTAGAACGATAGTGATTAAATGCACATTATATTATTCCTTCTCTTCACAGTACAAACAAGACGCTATGAGATGAAACATCGTTCTTTTGTTTTTATTATCCATCAAAAAATCAAGCGCTTCTCTTTTATTATGGTAACAGCGAAGGTTCACTATACCTACATTATGCATGCTCCACCTGGTTTCCCTTCCTCTTAATAGTTGAGTTTAATCAATAGAAAAAGAAGGTAATCTTTCTAGGTGAGCACCGGGCTTGTGTTTTGCCGTCTGATCTCTCCACTCCAGATACAGTAGGAGAAATTCCCTGATAACGCTATCTATCATCGTCAGCCCGTATATGTTCACTGCTGAACATAGGCCTCTCCAAACTACGCCACCTATGTGCAGTGTAATAGGCATGACGACTAATTTCGAGAAACTACACCGTGATATTTTTAGACATCTACTGAATGCAAAATAAATCATTTTTAATCATTGCAAAAAAAAAGGACTTCGAAGGAAAAATGCAGCTTGTAAAGATGCATTTTCCATTTCGCTCAAAAACGCTACAATACTCGTGGCGACAGCCGCCGATCTATGACGTCATAGATGCACGAACATCTGATGATACAGAATGATCATAATATTTCCAAGAGAAGCTTTACCAGCTATTCTGTGCCTTTACATTACATATTGTGACGGAATAACGTCGCAGTTATGTTGATTGGTGTTCAACGTGTCATGGATTCTGTATTTTGTAGTTTTATTTTATCAAAATAATAATTAATCTTGATCAGAACATAAAATATAATACGTGTTTTGAAATTCATGGCTAAGGTATAATTCGGTAAATACCTAATTTTTGAGATTTTTCTGTCGTCATTCCTTTTATGTAATGGTCTTTTTGTTGTTCTGCAGATCGCCAGCAGTTCCGGCGCAGCAACCGGCGCGTTGGAAGAGGCCGCAGTGCGCGCCATGGGGCCTGCGACAGACGAGGCAACCTTCAGCGTCGAACACGCGCTACCGCACCAACCATGTCTGTGGGCCGACAAGTACAGGCCGAGGAAACCTAGATACTTCAACAGGTAACGTACCATGCTACTATGGGTAAGAATAGTTAACCCTTTACTATCTCCGTCATTTATGGACTGATTTTGAAAATTCTTTCACTATTGTATAGAAAATGATTCTGAAAGGGGCCCATAAAATTGTTATCCCGCAAAACTTAAAATAAGTGCGAAAGTAAGGGAATGAGAAGTCGGTTTATCGTTTTTTAAAACACGCCATATTATTGGAATTAGTATATTTATTTATTTATTAAGGAACTACAAACGACGACATTAAAATTATTATCTATTTGTGTTATTACTTTACTGTGTAAAGATGAGCGATATAGCGAAAAACGTGCAACTAGAAGACGTAACAATTTTTTTAAGGCCATATATTATAGTTCTATTGAATATTCTTTCTCATAGAAATTATTCTTTTTCTCAGAGTGCACACTGGCTTTGAATGGAACAAGTACAACCAGACCCATTATGACATGGACAACCCTCCTCCTAAGATTGTGCAGGGATACAAGTTCAACATATTCTATCCAGATTTGATTGACAAGAATGCAACACCTGAGTTCTCATTGGTAAGGATTACAAACTTATTTAGTTTTTTTTTGTCATATACTTTTAACTATAGGGATTATACCAGTGTCACAGATTTTAGAATACTATACTAGCCTGTGTTGTGTAATGGATGAAGGTACTTGGGCAATTTTCTAAAATGTCACTTGGACTGAAAGAATTCTAATTTAGCTTTCATAATTTTATTTTGGATATCATGGGTCCATAATTTTTTAGTATGTACAATTATTAATAGTTTCAATGGAGACTGAGTTTTGTTTAATTGCATCTTGAGTTCAACCATCTGGATTGTTTTTCAGAAACCCTGTCCAGAGAATCCTGACTTTGCAGTGCTACGTTTCCACGCGGGTCCTCCCTACGAAGACATTGCCTTCAAGATTGTGAACAGAGAGTGGGAGTATTCCTATAAGCGAGGCTTCCGCTGCCACTTCCACAACAACATCTTCCAGTTGTGGTTCCACTTCAAGAGGTACCGCTACAGGCGGTGATCACAGCAAATATACAATTCTACTGAGTATTTCTCAATATAAATGTACATCTGAAGAAAAAAAGTGTGCCTCATAATAATTAAAAAAGTTTCATTGTTTTTACGGTTCCATACCTTAAAAAGTAAAAAGGAACTCTTATAGGATCCGATCCTTACATCTGTCAACCCTGTTTTCTCAAGAACGCGTGGAGTTATCGAGTTGAAGTTAACATCAAATAACTCAGGTCCGTAACCTCTTGGAGCCGTGATATAAATCAAACTTCTAAGTCAACACAATCAAATGTTACAGCCATTTATGTCCATTTTTTAAATTTCCCTGGGAAAAACATATAAGGTACTTCTTGTTGACCTAGAATCATGATATTTGCCAAGCAGCAAGGTCTTATATAGCACAACAAAAGGGAAAAATCCGAAAACAGTGAATTTGTAGTTTATTCACATAAAAATTAGATTTGATTCTTACCATGGACCTAAATCCTATAGGTCTTAGAGCATTGTAGGTACATCCTGTTGTCGATTTGGCAAGAAATAAAGTCTTATAATTACGGAACTCTCGGTGCGCTAGTCCAACTCACACATGACGTTTTTATTTAATAAATCGTGCAAGGAATATAGCACCATAAATCGGAAGGAAAAATATATATAATATGAGTCTCTTATTTTACGAAGAATAGATGATACAATCTTACGATTTAAATAACTAATTTTATAGATATATTTTTACCGACTATTTTTTAACACCCATACACAAATTAAAAAGGTTTTATTGTGCATTTTGTGTGTTCCAGACCATAATGTAATTTAGTTTTTGTATTAAAGTGATTTTGTATGGGGTTTCATACGAAAATAATAATTTTAATGTGAAAATAATGAATCTGACCCATAATTTTATTAACCTTTGACTTGATTCGTTCTAAATTTTTTTCTAACATAAAGTCACATAATACTTAAAGGGTGCGTTACCCCGGCAGAAAAGTATCTTCTAGAATGAGTACCACAAATAATTAGATAGAAACTAGATAGATAGAAAACTCTTTATTGTACCACACAACACAGAATACATAGAGAAGGAAAAGTTGACAACAATGAAGTACAAAGGGCGGCCTTATCGCTTTGAGCGATCTCTTCCAGGCTATAATTAGTGTGTTCTAAGCTGTAAATGTGGGTCAAGTTAAAAAAATTGTGCATGTTACAAAGTCAAAGTTTCTTTATTTCCGTAAATACAATAAATGTACACTTAGAAAAGGTCAAATACTTAAAATTAAACACTGATATGGAAATAAAGTGATATTTTGATTTTGGTCGCTTCGGAAGTAGACCAAAGTAAAGAAGCGACGAATAAACCTTTAGCCTGTTAGATGTTATTTTTAGAGTTGAAGCAAAATCCGTCCCAAGCTTTTTTATCTTCTAGATAGTCTGAAATTTTGTAATAAGCCTTTTTACAAAGGATATGTTTGACAATTTGTTTGAATTTATTTATAGAAAGTTTTTGCAACTCGCTAGGGGTTTAGTTGTAGAAGCGTATACATTGCCCTCTAAAAGATACATTAATCTTGTGTAAACTAGTTTAGGGCACAGCGAGTTTATTTTTATTTCTAGTATTTACATTATGTATGTCGCAATTTTCAGGGAACCGATCGATATTTCTATGAGTGTAACAAGTTTTCATAAATATATTGACATGGTACTGTCTCCTTCTCGTTACCGTTTTGGAATAAAACGCAAAATACGTTTTCTGCTGGGGTAACGTTCTTCCAGCAGGAAGATTCGAAACGAATGACCCCAGAGAAATGTGACTTATATGGGAGATAGCATAAATTTGTGCATAAATGTGCCTAAAACACACCTAAAAATAAAATTTGTGCATCTAATGGTTTTTGAGATATTCAATTTTTTGCTGCGGTAACGTTTTCCAAAAGCTTGTTTCTCAGAAAACAATGAATGTGCATCTACAAAACATACATACACTAGTAGCTTTTGATAAGTTCTTATTTATGACATAGGTAGGTAGTAAAATTTATGTAGTTTTTATGAAATCTCAGTTTTCTTTTAGACCAAAATCTTTAATGGACAGACATAATACAGGTTCAATGTAAACGGTGTTCGATTTTTGCTGTTATTCTTTGTAAACATAAAATGTTTCAAAAAGGTAAATACACACGTTTTTGAAAAACATCGAATAAGACATAACTGATAAGGTCATAAGTTTGACGTCAAAATGCAAGAAGCCAACTCAAGATTGTCGGTATTAACAAAAAAATTTGTGCACTTCATGAAACTTATATCCTGAAAATTTCAGCTCTACGTCTCGTATTCAGCTAGTTGTAAAGGAATGACAGAATTAAGGCCTACACTTCTTTATCACCCTTATTCTACCAGGTGAAACAACCAAATTTGAATAACCACTTAAAAGCGACTGTTTCATAGATATTGAACTTTTTAATTTTGCTAACGAGACACATTGGGCCTTGGTAAACTCGAGTACAAAAGTTATGGATAACTTTTGCCAACTATTTTAGATCATTAAGAACTCAAGTCCCTACCTACATAAGTACTTTCATCTTTTTAACCGACTGCCTCTGAAGGCGGGTAGAGTTTTTCGAGAATTACCTACCTACCTAAGTGATTTTAATAACATAGTTAGTTTGCTACTCTACCTAGATAGCTAGACAGAGACATTTACATTTACCTACATGTTTGTTGTATGTGTTGTCGAACATTTGCTTCAGAGGTGCCTTGGTGCTGTACATGTTAATTATAGATCTTCAAAGCAGTCTGACAAACCAAAAAGTGAATATGGCATTTATTATTAAAAACACTACTAATAACATAAAAAATGGCTTATATTGTATTCTAAAGTTTATTCACAGCTACCAACTAAGATTAAGAAAATAAAAAGAATTCTAAACAACAAACATTTTATTTACAATAATTACGACTAGTAAGTTACTTTGCTTCTTTCTCTTCCCCTGCATTAGTAACCTCCTCAGCTGCTGGGTTAGCTCTGAATTTGGGGAACTGCTCCCAGGGAGCTTCAAGCTCGAAGCGTCTGAACTCCTGAGCCAGCTCTAAAGGTTCCATCACCACTCTCTTCTGCTCATCGTCATACCTGACTTCCACATACCCGCTGAGAGGGAAGTCCTTCCTGAAAGGATGTCCCTCGAAACCATAGTCGGTGAGGATCCTGCGCAAGTCAGGGTGGTTAGCGAAAAAGACGCCATACATGTCCCATATCTCGCGCTCGTACCAGTTCGCCGCCTTGAACACGTCGCAAGCTGATTCCACAGGCGAGAGCTCGTCCGTGTACGTCTTCACGCGGATGCGCGCGTTGTAGCGCAGCGACAGCAAGCTGTAGATTATCTCGAAGCGGTTAGCGCGGGAGGGCACATCCATTCCCGCGATGTCGATGAGGTTCACGAACTGTGCGCTGTGATGGTCCTTCAGGAACTGCAGAACAGGGATGGCTCCCTCCGGGGGCACGAGCACCTCCAGTTCGTTGCCGGCGGTGATCTGCACCTTCTGAATGTACTTGGGCATGCATTCTGCGACGTATTTCCCGAAGTCTACGAGCTGAGATTTTGCGAGAGGGTCGTATTTGGCTACGGTGGGTCGGGTCTCGACCTGGGGTGCCGCTTGATCGGTCTTGGTCGCTACGCGTAGCCCGTTTGGTGGCTTCGGGAAGTTTAGAACAGCGCGCTGTATGTTACGCCCCGCGCCTAGAGTACGTTTCAAGAAGAAGGACATTTCCTTCCAATTAATTCCTTACGTAATTTAGAAAAGAAGGAACACTTATTTTCTTGCTTCCTTCTTTTTTGATTGAGTCAGTCAAAAAATTCAACAAGATTTGACATTTCATTCATTGCATTTTGCTGTCAACTCAACTTCTTCTTTTATGGCGCCGACGGCGATAGTAATACTTTGACCTACTCTATGACTTTTTCTGAATCTCTTGCTTGAGTAGCTTTTTTTTTCTCTTTTGTCCTTTTGGACAAATTAGGCTAAAGCCACTAAGGCCATACTGCCTCGTCTTTCGTTATCTTAATACCTATAAGTTTAAAAGTTTAAACTTAATAATTAATACATAAATTTTAACATTTTATATATGTACAATGTAACAATACATTTGGTATATATAGAAGTACATATATACAAAACAAAATTATAATTTAAATTTCACCGATGGTACACTTTATAAAATTATATAAATGAGGATAGGTTGAGACATTTTGTAATAATTCTTGGATGGAATGCGGGACCGAATCAGAATTGTCATAAATCTCAAGAAGTCCATCTATCACACAGCGCTCAATGTTGAATGATGGACAATCAAAAAACATGTGATCAAAAGTTTGATCTCCAGTGTTACAAAAGTCACATGAAGGCGAATTAATAATTTTCAAACGGAACAAATGGAAATTTAGACGACAATGACCAAAACGAAGACGACAAATAGTTGTATAAAATTTTCTGTTCACAAAAATCTTTTTACGGCAAAACCATGGTTGACTATCAATTTGGGCATCTAAATAAGCATACCAAGTGCCTTTGTTCTGAACCTGAGTATAATGATAAGAATGCCCACCCCAAGATTGACACATACGTTGTTTTAAAAGACTTACAACGTCTGTGTAAGGTAAATAGACATTTGTATCAGTACTCTCAGGGTCTGGAATGTAATTAGCCTGCTTAACAATAGTATTTGCTAAAAAATCTACTGTTTCGTTGCCAACTACACCTTTATGTGATAGTACCCATGCAAGATCTACCGTTATATTAGATTCTGTTAGTTCCACCCATAACTGTTTTATTAAATAAATTATGTAGTTAGTGTTAGCATTCAGTTTGTGGTTTTCCAAATTTTTTAAAACACTCATGCTATCACTAACCACGACCCAATCAGTGTGTCCTAAATTACGACATTGAACATGTTTCAAAGCACTCAAAATAGCAACAGCTTCGGCTGTAAAAACGCTTGCATGCTTATCTATTTTATGACCAACACCAGTATTCATAGGAGGATCAAATATGGCAAACGACACAGCGTTGTCATCTTTTGATCCATCTGTGTAAATAAATTTATGACCTGTCCATTCAGACAACATCAAATAGACTTCTTTTTTAGTGGCCAATGTGGACAAGTCATTATTAATAACTATATTCATTCCTGGGAATTTACTTAAGAAAGATCCTTCAATCCTTCATAGCAAGGTAAAATAAGGTCTGATTGATAAATGTTTAAATTTTTAAGAAATTGTAAAAGGCTTTGAAAACCTTGTAGCATAAAAAATGGCTTTGAAATAGAAACAGCGATGGACAAATTAACCAAGACTATTGCTAGAAAAGCTAAAAAGTTTCAATATAAATCTTTCTTTTAAATAATTCAAATGAATACTGATTGGAGGAAGCCTGCACTCAATTTGCATAGCGTTAATAGTACTTCTAAATGCTCCTGTGATTAAACGCAAACACGCAACTTATTTTGAAACACATTAATACTATATTTACAATTTTTGCGTCTGCAGCGTAGGTAACAAAAGAAACCATATTCGAAATGACTTCGATCTAGAGATTTGTATAAAGTAAGTAAAATTTTAGGGTCTGCTCCCCAATATGAGCCGGATAAAGACTTCAATATATTAAATGCTTTTTGAGCTTTGTTAATTATTTGTTTGCCATAATTATTCCAAGATAAATTATGAGTGAGTAAAATTCCCAAGAATTTAACTTCAGATGATTGCTTGAGTCGCTTGAGAGTTGAGTGAATACTTCATCCGTAGTTGAGTGAGTGAGTGAGTTTTCGAGTTATCTTTCATTCGTACTTTGATTCGTACAATTTTTTTTGTCCGGTCCGGTATTCCGGTATTTGTTTTTTGTTGAAAAATAGCACATTGTATTTTGATTTCTATCTCGTTGGGTTGTATACTGGTATATGCGATAGGAACAAGGGTAAGCATCTATGATTCGCCAAGGAAATATCATACTGACCCATACTTACTCCAATTCACTCATCCACCATGATATAAATCTGACCAGTTTTATCAACCGTTTTGATACACTCAGCAGAAATTGAAATTAAAATACATGAAAGTTCCAAGAACAAAAACCTATCCATTAGCTGTCCATTAAAATAATTTCCTATTTTATTGGGCTTATTAGGGAAATCGCACATTTTGTACATAAAAAGGTGTAGGTATAAAATTTCCAATTAAATTTTCTTCCATTTATTAGGTGCTGATAGAGATGCATGATGGAGGAAGAATTGGCTGCACTGAAACGGATCCTCATCTCTCTGGTGGTGTCCAGTCCCACCACCATGACGGTCAACAATCTTGTCAAGGACTATCGTAACATGGTGGGTGGAACGCTTCCTGTATCAAAGTTTGGCTATAGAGACTATATTACTTTTCTCAAGGAGCGCTGTCTGGATATATTTGTGGTAAGATTCTAACAACAACAAGAATAGTTATCAAGTTTTGCCATATTAAGGCTGATACAAGATTGTCTTGAATTTTATTTTGTACAGGTTGAAGGCTCCTCCTGGGATCCAGTTCTGACCCCTAAAGTAACAAAAAACTTGAAGCACATTGATCAGATGGTGCAAAAGCAAAAAGTCCAGCCTTCTATCAAACAGTAAGTCCCAAAAACAATGTACCTAAATTTTTTATTATTGATCTGATCATGGTGTAGAAAGTATAATTTTTTTTTATTTTGTTACAGTAAAGGCAAAAGAAGAAGCATTAATGTAGCAGTAAACCCTCCCCAGAAACATCCACCCCAAAGAAATTTAGTCTGTGAAACATTCAAAAGGAATAATGTGCGAGTTAATAATAACAATTCATCTGTTAATAGAGAAACAACATCCGTTCATAAAGCTGAACCAAAAGTTACACCCATAGAAGAACCTAATGTGCCAAATCCTTTATTAATTGAAACAAAAAAACATAATGGGTATAAAGATAAAGACTCGGAGAATATAAATAATAGCAACGAGAGGACCAGCAGCAATCTGAGCAAATTCTTCAAGAAAAGACTGCCTCTGTACACCTCTGAGATGGACCTTCAGGGTAATGATGCAGATGGCTCCTCCAAAGGTAGCAATGATTCTGGAGCACACTCTTCAGGCTGTAAGTTGAACTAACACAATATACACTAAACTTACATCTAACAGTGATTTTTTCATAGTTAATATTTTCTGTGATCATGGACATCTCTGTATGATCATTTATATCTATGTCATGTACAGCACAGCAAAAAAGTCTCAGCACATACTTTGATTGACATTTCTAATTTTATATATTATTTATTTTAAACAAACTGACCGCCAGACATCCTGTCATTCAATTCAAACTTCAAAAATACTTAGCAAAGAGTATATAACTCGGGGGCATATATAATATATATAGAAGGTTATTTATTTTCATCTTTAATTTAACAATTATTCTTTATTTGTTTTAAGCGTATGATGCACAACAATTTTCTTTAAAAAAAAAAATTGCACAAACTTTGCTGTACATCTTGGTACAAATTTGTATTCTAAAATAATGGAAAAATAAACAAAAATATGACTCATGTTAAATTACAGCCTTCTGGTCATTTAGATTAAATCTAATAGTGTGTGTTTCCTCCACTGCTGTTCCAAAATTATCTTAATTGATTCTGCATGGAGTCAATAAGGTTATTGATTTCCTCCTGAGGCAATTGGTCCCAGTGGAACTTGAGTAGGTTTTTTAGCTGTTGTTCCGTAGAAACCCCATCAAGATCTTTCAGGACCCTTCTTTGGAGCAAATCCCACACATGCTCAATGGGATTCAAGTCAGGCGACTGAAATGGCCCTGGTAAAAGGCGTATATTTTCCTTTGCTGTGTGCAGACGGGCATTGTCATGTATCAATATAAACTATGGTCCCAATCCCAATGTTTGTGAAAATGGATGCACATAGTGAGCCAGCACATGTTCAACATAATTTTCAGCAATCAGGTTGCCAATTATAAAAACGAGATCGGTTTTTGGCTATACCAGCCCAAACCTTTACAGTCGAGCCGGTCTGTATATGAATGGACTTCCTGGACACATCTTAGATGTTGAACATTTCCTGAGCGATGATATACCGTCATTCTTTTCGTATCAGGCTTGAAACCGAATCGAGATTCATCGTGACACAAAATTTGGTCCCATCGGTTCTTGCGGCCATAACCCGCGTGGTCTGCACCATTGAATACGACGAGCTCAGGGTTGGCATGATTAAAACAAATGGTTTTAAAACACATGTTTAAAACAATGTTTAAAACAGTTTGATTTTAAACCGTGTTTTTTATCACACGTTTAAAAACACAGATTAAAACAAGTTTTAAACATTGTATAAAACGATGAGAAAAAAACAAGCTTTAAAACTACTTTTCATTGCGAATGAATGTAAAATGAAAGTAATATTTTTTTGATAAGTTATTTATTCAGTCAAACAAAGATCTAAGTACCTACCAAGTACCAGGATTTATATGGGTAATGGGATAAGATAATACGTATTTTTGAAACATGCATTAGATAGTATAGAATATTAAAAATTTCAATTTAAAATCAATCAAAAACAAAATTATAACAAACAAAATTACCTATATTTAATAAACATTATAAAATCAAAATTGTTTGTCAGTCAGGAGAGTAAGACAATATGACAAGATCAAGATAACAATTATTTTTTCTTTTCCTTATTAAGATATTTAAAAACTGTAACAAGTTTTGCAGCTTTCTCTGTACCCAGTTTATTTCGTACGTCAGAATGAATAAATCCAAATGTTGAAAACAGTCTTTCAATTCCAGCACTTGAAGCTACAGCAGTGTGAAGCTGAGCCACTAAGTTCATTGTTTGACCATTAATTTGTTTTTTTAATGACTGCCACCATTCGAGAGGTCCGACCTGATTTACTACATGATCTTCAAATAGAAAGTTATGAAAGGGATCTGTCATTGCCCTGTATTTAACAACATAGGGCATCGCCTCTTTGTGATAAGCTTCTATAAATAATAAAGCCTCAGAAATATCTTCACTCGTGAGTTTTTCACCCCTGTACTTAGGATGTAGTAAGTTTGCTGCAAAATGAGCTGGAGACATTGCCATTTCATAACGATATTTGAACTTCCTTAAATCATCCAATGAATACTCGGTCTCACGCAGTCGTACATTCTCTCCCTCAAACATATTTTTAAGCTCTATCCATGCTTCAGTCACTTCGCCAATACAGCAGGATGTCTTTTGGGAGATGTCAAGTGTAACTGCGATGTTTTCCAGTTTTTTGTAGAGAGCCTGGACTTGTTGCTTCAGCGCCATGTCATTTACGAGTACTTTCAATGAAATTGACAGATCTATAGCAGTTGAATGATTTAAGCATATATCTGACATTATATGCCAATTTTCTAATAACACTTTTAAGCAGTCAGCCATTGTGTTCCACCGTACCTGTTGTGGTATAACAATTGCTTTTCCACCAGCTTCTTTATATTTGGCAGATGCAAAGTGAGTGTATTTGAAGTACCGCATTATCGACTTAACTTTATCAGTAATATCTTCTGCATTCAAATCCTTTGCTAGAAGGTTTAATATGTGTGATGAACAGCCGTATGTAAGTATATCCTCGTGAGAAGCTAGTTCTTCCTGTTGGGCTAAATCTCGTCTCATACGGCTCATATTTGCTGCGTTGTCTGTCACTACACTTCGCACCGTACATTTGTAAGTTTCACATTGTTTTATTGCCGCAGTAGTAACTTTAACCAAGTAGTCAGCTGTATGGCTTTCGGCTCCTGTGTCTATTGTATCAATTAAATGAGATGAGTCTGTCAACACATCGGTAACACAGACACAAACTATCGAGTCCTGCCTGACATTACTCCACCCATCAATTGCCAGATTAACAACTTTGTTTTTCAATTCATTTTTTACGGCTTCTTGAGTCGAGTTGTAGACTTCGTCGAGTAGCTTGCTAGCAATTTGTTTGCGGTTTGGAGGTTTATATCCTGGGCGTAAAATTTCCATTAATTTCAGTAACTCTGGGTGTACTACGTGGTTAAAAGGCGTGTTAGTAGCAAACATATAACGAGATAATTGTAAATCAATTTTCTTCTTATCTTCTTGACTTGTAGCAATAATAAATCTTTTCATTGAAATGTTCACGCTCGCGCTGCTGCTGGTACTGGCATTTTTAGATTGAAGAGAAGTAACAGAAGATGTGGGTGTAGCAGAAGAATTATCTGAAGATCGGGAAGAACCAGCATCACTCAACAACTCCTCCTCCACGTCCCTGTCCGCGTCAAGATTTGCGTCAGTGTTAGAACCGGTGGTGGTGCTACATTGCTGGAAGTGTGCCTCCATTCTTTTCACAAGTCCAACTAGTTCTTTCTTACATTTTCTGCAACGCACCCTATTGGTCTTCAGTGTGGTATTTTCTTGGGGGATCGATGTGAATTGTTCCCAAATTGCATGCTTTTTGCGTCCTGGAGTTGACATTTTTATGAGGTGTTATCAGTCGCAGAATTAATAATGAAATGAAATATGAGAAAGAAAGGCACTCGTATTTATAGAATTCATATTAAGTAATTCCCCGCCGGTAAAGTCCCGTTAGGAAAGTCCCTAATGGATGGCTGTCGAATGGAATAGTGGTTATTTTATTCCCCTCATTTAAATATAAATATTAGGGATGGGCCTAACTTCGGCATTCTTCCGAAATTCGGTTGAAATGCCGAACATTCGGTATAAGAAAAGAGTGAAATAGTTGCACAATTTTGATTTTAAGATTAATAAAACATAAAAAAAATCAAATCTGTCATACTCACTCATACCTGATTAAATAAATAAGCCTTTTACATAATTTAAAATCATGGTAATTTATTTATTAATCAAGTAACTAACTGTCATTATCAGTTTCCTTTTTCGACATTTCAATCTTAAGTTTTAGAATTAAAAAATCAAATTCAATAAGTTCTTATTAAATTAGGAAGTCTTATGATTTGAATCAAATAAACTTTTTGAAAATTCAATATATTAATTACTTATACATAGGTATATTTTATTGTTGTTTGTTAGTTGTTACCATATAAGTGCAGAATAAAAACCGAACTTCGGCATTTTTGATTTTTACCGAATGTTCGGCCGAAATTCGTATTCGGTTCAAACCACATTCGGCCCATCACTAATTAATAAATATTGGGGGTGCCCCTATTCATAGAATAGAATTTATAGTTTATAGGTATTTCCCCGCCGGTATAGTCCTGCTAGGAAACATTCAGGGTGAATGTAAATCGTTTAGTAGTGATTAGAGATACGCAACATAAAATAAATGTTTATCCATTGATCGTTTTTTGTCAATATTTATTTTACTATAGAAAATTTGAAAAGTCAAAAGATCTAGTCTGGAAATGAAACATTATAGGTCGAATTAATTTAAAATAATGCCCTAAACTAAAAAGGACAAAAAAAAAAACAAAAAAAACAAAACAAACACTTGTTTAAAACAATTTGAACTGTTTGTTTTATAAAATTTTAAAAAAACTGTTTTTTTTTCCAACCCTGGACGAGCTCGATTTCCGTGAAGGAGCTGTGGGCATCTAATTGGACGACGTGTACGTAGACCATACTCTTGCAGTAAGTTTGAAGACCATCAGCTTTCTGTAGCCTTGATGCGATGTCTTGGGCAGTCAGCTTTGGTTCACGTCTACGCTTTACCTGGATGTATCGGTCTTGACGAGGAGTTGTATACGCTCTCGACTTAGCTGCTGTTCAGACAGATCACCTGTGTCACTATAACGCCTCCAGATTTGGCAAATTACGCTTCTGTGACGCCGAAATGCCGGGTAACATAGTAAATAATTATAATAATAGGCTATCGCCTTCGGAGAGATGGTGAGGTCATTTCTCACTTAATGTATATGGATGATCTCAAACTATTTGCGCCGAATAAAACACAGTTAATGGCCCTTCTGAATATCACACAGATATTCAGCAGTGCTATCAACATGGAGTTCGGCGTTGATAAGTGTGCGGTCATACAAATACAACGAGGGAAAGTTGTAAATTCTAGTAATTTACAACTTTCAGAGATAATGTCGCTCAAATCTCTCAGAGGGTGAAACTTACAAGTACCTTGGTATGCCAGAAGCGTTGGGTATAGTGGACGGGGACATAAAGCAGTCGGTGAAGGAGCGTTTCTTTTGTCGTCTTACAAAAGTGCTAAATAGCCTTTTGTCAGGTGGTGGTCGAGCCTTTTTAAACGCCAAGACCCTAAACAACCGTGAGGTATGCAATCTCAGAAATTATTTCCTTCAAGCCGAATACCAGATGCATCGCGATATGGTTGCAGTTGATAAGAACCTTGCCCCTCTCTCCTTAGCTAACGAGAACTGGCGCAAACCTACGGTGATGAGCATTCGGGACAGCAAGGCTATATGGGAGAGCAAAGAGCTACACGGGAGATTCTACAAGGTTCTCACAGGACATAATGTAGATCTCCTGAGTTCAGTAAATTGGCTACGCTTCGGTGACCTCTTTGGGGAAACCGAAGGTTTTGTCTATGCAATTATGGATGAGGTGGTAAAGACTAACAACTACCGGAATTATGTCATGAAAGATGGCAGGATCGCTATCTGTCGAGCGTGTCATCTTTCTGGGGAGACCCTCCGTCATATACTTTCGGGTTGTTTGCAACTTGCTCTCCGATACGGCCTTACCGGTCCTGAAGTTCCGTATTATAAGTACACACCGGCGCCAGTTCTCGAAAACGGCCGTGCAACGCTCTATTGGGACCGATCTATCTTACAGACAGGACTATTCTCACGAATAAGCCTGATATTGTACTGATAGATTGGTTAGAACGGAGAGTGGTGCTCGCTGATGTCACCATACCACATGATGCTAACCTCGTTAAAGCTGAGAAAGATAAACGTAGTAAATATCTTGACTTGGCTAACGAGGTTGTCAGCATGTGGGATGTTGATTCAGCGACCATCGTTCCGATAGTCGTTTCAGCTAATGGCGTAATAGCGAAGAGCCTCGATCAACATCTAAAGAGACTCTGAGAGGAAGTTGGACTAAGGGTCAGATTCAAAAGGCGATCAATTCCTGAACTCGGCGCGTATCGTCAGGAAGTTCCTCTCTCTGCAGCCCTAGTCACCTGCCGCTTGAGCCTAGCTTCGCGGCCGGTGATCCACCGTTTTGATATATTTTTTACTGTAGATTAGTTTTATATGTTATTGTATTTTCTATAGTAAAAAATGTATTTTTAGCGAGATTTAAAATAAATGAAGTGAAATAATAATAAATACTGTTGGACAATTCACACAGCATCATCTAGCCCCAAGCTAAGCAGAGCTTGTGTTATGGGTACTAGATGACTGATATTCATAATACAATACATACATTATGTACATAGATAAATATTTTTTATTGTACTTTTATAGAAAATACCTAGGACACCCAGAACAAACATTTGTCCCATGGCGGTAATTGATCCTGCAACCTCTTGCGTTGCAGGCGGACCTTTGCCCGTCGCGCCACATCGGTCGTCAAAGGCTTGACTGTTTTCGATTTCTAGCATCCCTATAGCTCTCTGCATCTCTTCCGTGGTAAGATGACGACGACGCTCCATTGCGAAAGTTAGACCTCGGGATATTATTCGCGCCACAAAACGAACGGTGACTGCAGTTAAATTTTTTTTGTTGAACATGTAAAAACAGCATCTCTGAAATAGCGTATTTTTTAAAAACATTATTTACCATAAACAAAACTGCTTGTTTTAATTTGTTTATTGAGGACGAGGATTCCAAGAAAGTTAAAAGCGAAGAAAAAAAAAATCAGCACAGACTTGTGTTGCTTAGATTTTTTTGATGTGTGTATCTTTGTTTGACTACAATCTAAATTAAACTTTACATTTTGATTCCAGCCAGTAAGTCAAAATTGGAAGAGATGAAGAATGAAATTGTGGAACTCATCAGGGATTCTGCTGAAGGGGTTTGGTTCACAGATCTGATGAGACTTTACAAGTGAGATAGAAAATGAACAGCTCTATTCTTTCGGTTTCCTGTCTTTGGTTTGTGTATAATTGAAGTTGTTTGCAGGGAAAGGTATGGGTGTGAGCTGAGTCTACATCGCTTCGGGCACTCAAGCCTCGGGAATTTAGTCAGCAGCCTGCAGGACCGCATCACGGTGACGCGCCCTGACCCTTTAGGAGACTATCTGCTGCGGGTATGTATATTTATTTAATTTGGATTGCCATCAGCTTAACTAATTGCAATAGAATGTAAAGTAGACACAGAAAGATAATAATAGGCAATCGGTAATAGAATCATACTAAACTATTACCCCCTTATTCATAATAGTCTGCTAACTTGGAGCATTGAATTCTCACTTTGTCTTCTTCTATTGACATAAGTCAAAGTGTGAAATAACACTGCTTAGCAGCTGTTTTAAGTTAGCAAACCATTATGAATAAGGGGGTATGAGTATAGTTAATATGTGATGAATAATAATTATGAAATATTATGAATGTTAGTGGATATGGTGAGTATAGTTTTGTTGTTGACGCTTGGACAATGTAAGGCTTCTAAAGTTCAGTGCCTTTAATGGAGGCGCTTCATCCGCCAACACGTGCCTATGACACCGAGCATCGCGTGGAGGGAGGAAGAAGTGCGGCGAATGGGCACAAATATATTGGCGGTATTTTCATACACATGCTGAAAATTTATATTTTTCAGGCATGCAAGCCATCATAGAGCAGCGCACCAAATAAATAAATAATACTGGACAATTCACACAACATTATCTAGCCCCAAGCTAAGCTTGTGTTATGGGTACTAGATGACTGATATACATAATACAATATATTACATAAATAAATATTTTTTATTATATATATAAAACGACCAGAACACCCTGAACAAATATCTGTAGGTCGTACAAATATTTGTCCCGAGGCGGGAATCGAACCCGCAACCTCCTGCGTCGCAGGCGGACCTTCGCCCACCGCGCCACAGAGGTCGTCCTAAGGGGTGAAAGAAGAGTAGAAGTATAAATCAACACCATTGTCCTTGCCAACACTTGGCCAGTTGCACAGTCGCCGTAGCTAAAATCGGCTGTGATAACATCATCATTGTTTTTCAAGATTCATCATCACTTGTTTCTATTTCAAGCTCTCCCGTTGTTATCGCAGGACCCGGGGAGCGCGGCGGCGTCGGGTCGTAGCGTGACGCTACCGGTGCGGCGCTCGGCGCGCCATCGCTCCACCCGGGACTTCTCTACTAATCCTGATGACGCACTGCCTGGCATAGAGATCGTAAGTGTCTCGGATACTAAGGTTACGGACATTATTTTCCATGGGATAGAAATAACCTTTGAACGTTTCAATTAAAACATCAAGTGCGAAGCCGCGGGCAGAAACTAGTTTCAAATACATAACAGTACTTGAACTTGTTTCAAATACATGATAGTATTTGTAACTATACTGTATTCATCCAGAATGAAGAATGTTTACTAACAAAGCCACTGACAGTTCAATCAGCTGATGTAGGGGTGGAAAACATTTTTTTATTTATGTTAGCTCTTGCTTGTGGCTTAGTTTGCGTAATTAGGATGTACATAATTTAGTTCTATTTGAGTTTTACCAAGATAGATAGAAGATTATAAAACCTATATAACATACCTAACTAATATGCAACAAATTAGCCTAACCTACCAAACTATACCCACATCTTGAGCTTTGATGGGTTGGTGATATTTGATGTAAATAATTTAAGTGGCATAAACATAGCACCCCTGTGAAATCAACCTATTTTTATAATAACCTATCCTTATAGAATGGAATAAAAGCTAAAGGATGATGAAATAAGATTAAAAATTTAAAATATATGAAATATTTATTTATCTTAATAATCCGACCAAATTAAATTAATACTCTCTGTAAGAAATAATATGTATGGTCATAGTGCTATCCTTGATTCGGAATCATAGTTCAAAAGTAACCAATTGTTTGCTACTCGGGACGTCAAAACTGAGATTCGTTAGGGATGGCACTGTTACAAAGTCAAAAATCTTTAGTGATTTTAATCTTTGCTTATGACCACATAATGTCGATTTGTAAATGGAAATAATTAGATTCTGCATAGAATAGACGTCAGGATTAAGAAAGTAATAAATCTTATAGAATTTATAGCGAAAATCATTGGATTTCTATTAGGCCTGCATCATTTCGTGGTAATAACCCTAAAAATCAGCTGATTTCTATTGTATACAAACATTCTTCATTCTGGATGGATACAGTATAGTTTTAAATACATAATAGTTTCTAATATATAACAGTATTTAGAACTGTACGCCAATTCAAAAATCTGGATATATTTTGTATACAAAGGAGTTGCATTACTCGGCGTTGAATATTGGTGCAAAATATTAACTATATTAACGTCGCGACGTTGGTATCATCGAGGCAATACACTGAAGCTCGAAATAATTTTTGGTTTAGAAAGCTTTCATTCATCATTTAATTGATCTCGCGTTCGTTTTCGAATTTAAATTTAAATATTGCTACACATGTGAGATTATGCGTTGTTGAAGTTTGTGTTCGAGTTTTTACTGATAGTGATAACTTTGCAGTGAACTTGGTGTTTTCTGTTATTGTTATCAGTTTTTGTTACATTTTCATTCATAAAATGTCTTTATTGACATAAAATATCTTTGATTCTAAATTTGAGTATCAGAACATAGTTTCAAATATATCATCATAACAGTATTTGTAACTAGTTTCTGCCCGCGGCTTCGCACTCGTTGTTTCTATTTAAACATTCAAAGGTTATTTCTATCACATGGAAACTGATTTATGGGAAAATTAGCCTATGTTTGATTCCAGGTTTAGAGCTACATCTATACAAACTGTGGGCAGAAACTAGTATTAAATACATAACAGTATATAAAGATCATTTGATGAGGATCCGACGAAAACCTTATGTATGTTTAAACGCTGAAAAGGTTCGATATATACTGTTCAGAAATAACGACATGCCATGACACGACACATTAGTGTGCAATGCACACTCACCGCCACGACACGACAGGCCACCACACATAAGTATGTTTCTGCCATGCCTTGCGCAGAATGTATAACCACAAAATTAAAAATAAATTGTTCCAGCATAAAACGAATATTACTAACTTTTACTTTTACCATGAATGTTTATTGCGGCTTAAGACACCCAGCATAATTTGATGTGGTTCCCAGGATGCGGACGTGTACCCAGAAGACTGTATGCACTACCTGGAGCGCATTCCTTCGGCAGACCTCAGCGCGCTAGCCGGGGGATCCCAACTAGAAGTCCTCATTGGGGAGGTGTACTCCCCCTCGCACTTTTGGTTACAACAAGTGGGGCCCGAGCACAATCTGGCCATGGAAGCCGTCATGGACCAAATGAACGTGCACTATGCGTCCGACGCGCGCGAGCTCGTGCCCGGCGCCGTGCGCGTCGGGCAGTATTGCGCGGCGCTGTATGAGAAGGACTGGCATCGCAGTCTCATCGTGCAGGTCGTTGATAGCGATACTGTGAAGGTAGGCGTGCATTTGCCTCATTAATAATATAAATTAATAGCGTGTGGAACCCCAGCACAACCTGGCCATGTAAGCCGTAATAGACCAAATGAACATGCATTATGTGACCGACGCGCGCGCGAGCCTGTGCCCGGCGCGTCGGGCATTGCGCGGCGCATAAAGACTGGCATCGAAGTTTCATCTTGCAGGTCGTTGATAGCGTTACTGAAGATATGCGTTCGAATAACTCTAAATATAACAATAAATAAATAATGCTTTACAATTCACGCAGCGTCACCTAGCTCCAAAGTAAGCAAAGTGTTGTAGTATGCTTTTTTGTTTTTCTACTAGACCTGTTTGCTTACAGTCTCTGTTTAATGTTGCATTTGTATAATTGAACTGTCTTTAACTAAATGAATAATTATACATTTTTTATGGGGCCCCATTTTAGGTAAATGCGTTACCCAATTTGGCCTAATTTTTCTCAGTCTCCTGCCGTTCGACCATACCCTTCGGTAGTTTGAATATCATCAGTCCATTTTGAAAGCTGAGCTAATCTTTGGTCACCCTAGTTTTTCTATCGCCTGTTACGTACTCTACCTATTCCGTGTACTTGCAGGTCCGGCACGTGGACTACGGCACGGTGGACACGGTCGCGACCTCCTTGCTGCGCTACCTGCTGCACCAGTTCGGACAGCTTCGTGCGCAGGCGGTGCGCGCGCGCCTCGCCGCCTGCCGTCCGTCCGCGCGCGGCCAACGCTGGCCGCACGCCGCCGCCACAGACTTCCTGCGGGCCGTGAGGGACAAGCGGCTCTACGCTAACATCGTGGCAGTGGATCGCGAAGTACACGTGCTTTTATTTCATTAATCATCTACCCGAATTCGGCCGAGAGAGCGTCAACTATACCTCGAAAACATTATATTCGATAGGGTTGAAGTTAGAACTAAAAACCATACTTTGTTGTTCCAGGAGGACATCGTTGAAACTTTCCTGACCGACACGTCGGGCGCGACGGACGTATGCCTGACGCGTGCGCTGGTGAGGCTCGGGCACGCCGACCCGCGGCACGACTCTGCGCTCGCGGTAAGTGTGGAGAGCCCGCCCGCCAGCGCCGTCAGCGTGGACGTGCGTTCGATCGCTGCCAGCGTGCGCATGTTTGCCTGCGACACGGCATCGCTCTCCGCCTCGCAGGTGCGGGGCCCTGCGCCGCGCATGCCCGTGTGGGAGCCCACAGATGCGTCTGACTCGGAAGGCGGCTCGGCCCTAAGCCGCCGCGTGGGGCGCCTTCGCTCGCGGACCTCCTCATTAGCCTTGTCGGACGACAGTGACGGAGCCAGCACGGTGGTGAGCCTCGAGAGCGCTCCCTCGGAGGCAGGCTCTGCGCTGAGCCGCCGCGTGGCTCACCTACGTCGTCCGCCATCATTCCTTCTGTCGGACGACAATGTGAGCGTCGATACTCTGGCCCCGGGGTCGAGCGACGAGACTCCCTCGAAGGCGGGCTCCGTCTTGAGCCGCCGGGTCGCGCGTCTCCGCCGGAACTCTTCTATCGTTGTGGCGGACGATAATGTCAGCGTCGGGCGGGCGGCGTCCAACTCTAGCGACGAGGCTCCATCGAAGACGGGGTCTGTGCTGAGCCGCCGCGTGGCGCGACTCAGCCGGAGGCCGCCGCTAATGGTATCGGACGATAACGTCAGCGCTGATACTTTGGCCTCGGGTCCGAGCGGCGAGGAGGCGGAGGCGAGCTTCTCCCTGAGCCGCCGTATGGCCCGCCTGCGCCTGAAGCCTTCGCCTGTCTCATCGGACTAAAGACGGGGCTCCCGCTCGGAAGAATGCCGGAGTTGTTTTATTTATATATTTTGGCTCAATATAATTCTTCGAGCACACTACAGACTTAGATCTATTGTAGCCATAATAATATTCGACGTATAATACATGGGACTAATCAAGTGACATAATATTCATCACTATTTATATTTGTTAACGTTTATTACTTCCATTTTGTAGTCATGTGTGGTGGGTATATTTATATTTCTTATTTCATAGTCTCTTGACTTAGCCATTGTGATGGAAATCTTTATGAACTTGTGATATTTGTTCGATGTAAAGGCGTTTTCTAAAAACGCATATTTTATGACCATGAAACCACTGCCCAGCCTCGACGGCGGCGGCGGCGGTGCGACGAAGCGAAGGGGCGGCGGCTTCTTGGGCTATGAAAGTGTAAACTTAAAACACAAGCAGAGTCGTAGCAAAAAAAAACGAGCGTCGTCGCCTTAAAACAATAAGTAGGATCAAGAACGTAATGTTATGCGCTTTTACAAGCATTTAGATAAGAATAATAAATAGGAAAGAAGGGCATTAGATGCACGATGAAAAATAATTGCAGTTACAAGATCAGTTCACTTAATGTTTTACAATCTTGAATATCACTGCGCCAAACCATTTAGAGTGTAGTTTTTTTAAAACGCTTCGAATCTTGTCGGTTTGGACATAACATAACTAATATACGTATTGACAGAACTTAAAATGTTGCCACCTCTTTTTTATTGATAGAAATGAAAAGGATGGCACCATTTTTATCCGACGCGTCGGATAAAAATGGTGCCTTCCTTTAACTATTCTGACGTGGCGACGTCAGAATAAACTCTATTTGAACCCATAAATTATTTTATTCCTGAGGGCTAATTCTTTCGCTATTGCAGAATTGTTTAGGAATTTGAAGTCGGTTTTTATAGTAAATTGACAGCACTTATTTTTATCGAGAAACGTAATCCTGCCCTACTAATTGCACTTGCAGTAATCGACATGGTTGGTAACGTCGTCGATTACTTACTGCAAGTGCAATAAGTAGGGCAGAATCGTGCTCCTGAATAACTATTGACACAATTTAATACTTGTGTATTCTTCTTTATTATCTTGTATACAAATGGTCCAATGGTGGAATTTTGTAATGCTACCTGAAGGGAAAGTCCTCTTAATACTTTAGATAGAAACATTTTCTCAAAGGAAACATTACTTTATTTTTGAAAAGAAAGAAACTGCATTCAAAGAATTTCGTGGGTTTCCTTTCATTTTATTTATCAAGTTTGATATAGAGACATCCTTATACAATTTTGACCACCAAATCGAGTCATCTTCAAGCTATTTTTAATGCATGATAGACCCTTTATTCGTAAATCTGTCGCGCTGCAAACATCCTAAATATATTCAACATTATAAATTATCAAAAATATTTTTGAAATCAATCGTTTACTCAAAATTATTCGGAAAGTACGAAAAAATATCAAAAAATGGTGCCAATACAAAGCACACGCACACAGCCACATGATAGCTTCGTATTAGATGGTTAGACGCGCTTACTAACTCATATGGCGCACCATTTCATTCTACGTGAAACAACAACAAATCCGCATGAGAAAATCAGTTTTTGTTTGGAAGAGGTTCGTAGCCTCCTTAAGAGTACTTTCCCTTCAATAGTTCAATAGTACTTTATTGATAACAAGATGTTACATGTCTGATTACAAACTTGGCAAAACAATCTATATTAATAATTTCGTACCGGTCTACGGTAGACACGAACGAAATGCACATCAAATTAAAAAGCGTAAAAAATTAGTCGATGCGAGTCGACAACTTATATGCGGAAAATTCGGATTATCGAGTATTTTTAATATAAAAATGCAAATAATTTGCTTTCTAATGGTATTGCGAAATAAACATTTCAAATATCATCAATGTGACACGTCATCACGTGTGACAGGTGACATGGGTTTGAATTCCGTTCTCCATTGTCTTATAGCCCGGCTACACGCCCAAACATTTGTGCACACGCTCCATCTTGCTTGCGCACACTGGCTTGCACAAGCAAGATGGAGAGTGTGGCCGGCTCATCTTGCTTGCGTAAACGGTGTATGTGCATCTGCATGCACAAATGTTTGAGCGTGTAGCCGGCTATAAGGAATATTTTTTTTTTACAAACTTCGGGCGTCTGAGGTCCGAGGGCTATTCAATTTCTTGATTAATGGTTCCGCGTTTGGATTGACGCAATTCTATCAGGGTCCGTCTCATGGCAGCATCACAAGTTCTAGCATATTATTTACAATCGTAGACTGAGCATAGAGCATAAATTCCTAAATCTACGTTTACAAAAAAACATTGATGTGAATTTCGCGCGGATTTCACGGAAACTTTTCATTCGAGTTCAAAGAATTTGTAGGCCCACTAAGTACTTACTATATCATTCGTTGAGAACCGATGACTACAGAAGTAGGTATCATTTACATTATATAAAAAAATTGTGGAATATTATTATAAGACTACATTTTACCCGAGCGAAGCCGGGTTTTCATCTAGTAATATTATAAATTTTAGCTAAGCTTAGGTACATAATGTAAAATAACATTTAATAATATATCTATAAGATAAAAAGACTTATAAATAATACAAATAATATACAATTAAGAAAAAATAAATTTAAATCAGATTAAAATGTCATTTGGAGTTTATAAACTCGTCAAAGCTATAAAAAGTTTTCTCGATAAGCCAGCGTTTTAGGCGGCGCTTAAATATAGTATTATTTGCAGCCTCCTTTATCAAATCTGGTAACCTGTTGTACACCTGTGGGCCCATAATATGAGTCAGCTTCGACGACTTCGTCAGGGACCGCGCCAGTGACACCAGTTTGTGCTGGTTACGAGTGCGGTATGGGAAGTCACCGTGCGTCGCGTACGAACTAAGGTTGCTCCTCACATACAGCGCTACCTGCGAGATGGCAATGCAGGGCAGTGTGAGAATACCTAGGTTATTAAAGTGTGGTCTGGCAGAGACGTCGCTACGTATCCGCACCTTCGCACGTATAGCCCTTTTTTGCATGCGGAACGCGCGCTCCCATTCGGCAGCGCGCGACCACAGCTCGGCGCCATACTGGAGTTGTGAGTGCACGGTGGCGAAGTAGCATGCTCGGGCTACGTCCGCGGACATCACCCGGCTCACTCAGCTTAGCGCGTAGCACGCACTGCCTAGCCGTCCACACAGCACATCAATGTGTTTTGCCCACATCAGTCCCCTATCAATCTGAAATCCCAGGAACATTGTACACTGAACCTGGTCGATAGGCTTGCCATCAATGGTGACAGATAGCGCCCTGACCGGCGCACCCGAGAACCGAAAGTGAATATAGTGGGTTTTACCCAAGTTAAGAGCGAGCCCGTTCATTCGAAACCACACAGCAAGACGTGTTGCCACGGCATTGAGTTGCTTCTCCAGAGCGTCGACCGAGAGGGCGGAGACAACTGCGGCCACGTCGTCCGCGTACATAAGGATCTCGGCCTCAGGAACTGCCTCCGGTAGATCGTTCAATAGTAGCGAAAATAATATGTTTGAGACCGAGGATCCCTGCACCACGCCCATGTTCGACCGCAGTGGGTCCAACATGATGCTTCCTCCCCTCACCACCTGCGACCTGTCCTGCATGAGGTCCGTCAGCAGCGCGTAAGCTATCCCATCAACGCCATAGTGCCTCAGCTTAACTGCGAGGATGGTGTGGTCGGCGACATCGAACGCTTTTGACAGGTCACAGCACATGACTGCGACCTGCTGCTTCCTCTCTCGTGCAGCGACCACGAGGCTAACGACAGTCCGTGTCATCGACGTCGTAGACCGACCCTCACGGTACGCGTATTGTCGGTCTGTTAGCGCTTCAGTCGACGACAGGAAGTCTGTAAGGCGCTGACTCAAGCCGTTTTCCAAGACTTTTGCCAATGCGGGAATTATCGACACTGGTCGGTAACTGTCCATGTCACTCTTTTGCCCTTTGCCCTTAAACAAAGGTGACACTTTGCTCTGTTTTAAGGAATTTGGGTATTTGCCCTGCCGAATGCAGATGTTGAAAGCGTAGGCGAGTATAAGGGCGAGTACGAGTATGGCTTGGCGCAGCAATTTCATAGAAATTCCATACACGTCTTGTGATGTTTTAGCTGGAATTCGTTTTGTTACTATAACAAACACTTCAGTGCTGTGAACGTACGGAGACGGAGCGAGCGGTCCGCCGGCGACCGCGCAGAACATAAGGCGCGGTGCACATCGGCGACAATGGCGCGCGGCGCGCCGCACGCTGCCGCCGCGCTCAGAAGCCGACAGTTCATTGCATTTAATAGTCCTAATTTACTTGAGAAGCTGGCACCATTGGAATTAGTGACCACATCCGTATTATCTAGCCGAGGGCTATTATTCTTACCTCTCTCCTTATTAACTACACTCCACATACCTTTCGTAGGATTAGTGATAGACTGAATAACGTTGTTGTAATAGTCGCGTTTAGTCTTCAATAATAAGATTTCATAATGTTTGTCAAAAAATAGATTTTTAAATAAAGTCATTGTTAGAATCTAGTTTACTTAGTCTAATAATGTCAGAAAGTAATAGCTGATAGTCGTTTATATCCTGAGATATCCAGGATAAGTCCGTTCTCTTATTTCTAGTAATTATTCTATATGGAAAGCAAATGTCAATTTTATTTCTAATTATATTAATAATTGATGTCAGCATGTCTGCAGGATGGCATCTTTTAGTCAATATTTCATCCCAGTCAACACTGTCTAATGATGCAACGAAGTTCGCTTTATTTGCAGTGCTGAATACCTACCATAAGAGACAGAGTTAGGCTGTAGTTTTGGGCACATGAAAACCGCCCTTACGGCGAAGTGGTCACTGATATTGGTGTCCACGGGAACCACGCTCACAGCGCAGGTCAGGTTTGTGTACAGGTGATCCAGGCTGGTGGAGCTGGTCGCCGTAGTACGTGTCGGGAAGTCGACAAGATTACGCATATTATGGACCGACAGTACATCGGACAGTTTCTTCACTGAACTATCAAGACAACATAAAACGTCAATGTTGAAATCTCCAACTATAATACTATTTATACCGAAATCGCTCACTTTATCGAGAACTAATTCCAATTTTTCAATAAAATAATTATTCGAAACATTGTTGTTACTTCTATAAATACATATAATTGTCATGTCAAAGTCTAATAAATCTACCGCCGATATTTCACAAACTTTATCAACCGATAAACAAGTTACGTCAGTGTTTTCGACGCATTTTATTTTGTCGGACACAAAAATGCATGAACCGCCGTGCACTATTTGTTGTCTACAGAAGAATGAAGCTAATTTGTAACCGTTGATATTAACACATTTAAGTTTCGGCTCGGAAAAAAAATGTTCTGATAAGGCAAGGATATCGCATTTTAACTCATTACTCAGTAGCACTTCTAACCTCTGTGATTTTTTGTCCAATGACCTAATATTCTGACGCCACACGACTATATTTTCACACTGATTACCGTGCAACTCATGAGAATCATACGTGCTGCATCTGCTGGTGTTCTTCAGGTGGCATTACAAAATTCCACCCTGTATATACCTACTTGTCTTTTGTTTAGTATTCTTGAAATTAATTTTAAGCCGAATATACACATGTGTGTAGCTGGCACACTTGCACGTGCACTTGTAATTATTTATACATTATGTCACTAAATGGGATGCCTGCATCTGGCAAGCTAAGAGATCGCAAGCAATGTAATATGAGGGAGGGGATAGAGATGGACTTATGCCGGGCTTTTCCAGGGCCCATACGCCCTGTAGGCATAAAGCCATCTCTAGGAGCTGGGGACTGCATAATCCCGAACTTGTGAACGCACGCAACAGCCAAAAGCATGCCAGTAGCTTATATGAGAAACACACGTGAACTAGAATGAAAAGTGTGCCAGCTACAACCATATGTATGTCTCGCGTTCTTGCATGCCTGTATTTCTAATACAGGCATGCAAGAACGCTAATTGCATGCAAGTTTAACTTGCAAATGTGTAAACTGTCTGCCAGTTACCTCTATATGCCGTTAACTGGTATGCACGCTACTGTTCCGTTTAACTGGCATGTGTATTTCTAGCTTAATTAGTAATAATAGTTGTAATTAACTAAATCATAGACGTTTTGGATTATTTTTGTAAGGTTAGGTTGTATCACTACATAGTATAAAACAAAGTCGCTTCCCGCTGTCTGTCTGTCTGTCCCTGATGTATGCTTAGATCTTTAGAACTAAGTAACGGATTTTGATGATGGGTTATTCAAGAGGAAGGTTTATATGTATAATTTAGTATCATCATTGCACCCGTGCGAAGCCGCGGCGGGTTGCTAGTTTGTATACATATCAAACTCAATGTGGAATAATTGTAAACAAACCACGACATAAAAACTGAAACTGACTTTGCTGGCGTCGAGTTAGGCGTGACGAAAGATTTTAAACCCTCTTCCGTAATGTGGGTATACATTTTACTATTTACGAAAAAATCTTTATTTCGGTAATAAACTTAAGTTTAACGAAGATTAAAGGCATTTCTCATATATTTTTTAAATACGGCACGAAAACAGCTTGCACGTGTCATAGCGTTGGCTCTGACGTCACGCTAAGGTAAAAACATCATTGTGGCTACGCGTAGCCAAGAAAGTAAACAAAATATTAAATTAATTCGTGTGATAAAAATGAATTCCAAAGTTTATAAGTGATGTGCAGTACCGCAGTGTGAAACCACATCAATAAGAATGCCCAACAAAGTGTTTGCACATGTTCCAAACAAGGTAATGTGGTAAAGTGTAATAAAAAATATAATAGTACATTGTACACCTAGGCGAGAACGTGCCTAATTCCTATCGAGTGTGTCATTTGAGCCTTAAAACACACGAGGTAGGAATTGCACTTTCTGCCGAGTGATACATAATGCTTTATACTAAACCTTCGAGGAAAATAAAAAGCAGAATAAATATTTTATTTCTAGTGGTGTCATAAAACTTTCACTATCTCTCGACGACCTTCTGTAGAATTAATAAAATTCCTACACCAAATTCAAAATTAGAAGAACTTCCCGCGCCACCCTTTATCACTTGGGTTCTTTTTTCAAAATATTGTTCGGAAATCGGAAGAGGCAAGCGGACTTGGAGTAAAAACTTTTTGTCGTTTGACCTATTGTGAAAATAACCATAGCTACCGGCCGATCTTTTAGGAAATTAAAAAAATTACACGTTAGAAATGGATTTCCATACAGTTTTCCCTCCCGCTAAAACGCGTGAGAAATGAAATTCCATAGATTTTCGTCCTGCATTCCTATACGCATGCAATGACTTACTTTCTATCTTATATTGGGAAAAGGAATAGGCAAGTTACCGAGCAGGTGTAGTATAAAATAATAAGTTTACCACAAGGAAAAATATTACCAGTACTAGTAGGTGCTCTTTAGTTAGGTACAGAAAATTACTCGTTTTATCGGGTATTAACATGGTATTAACTCTAAAATTGCAACTTACAAGCTGTGAAGGAGCCAACCACAAAAATAAACAATGACAAGTTCATTGTAAAAACTAGCTGATGCCCGCGCCTTCGCCCGCGTTTTATCGGGATAAAAAATAGCCTATATGTTATTCCAGGTCCCAAACTATACCCATAGGTACCAAATTTCAGCCCAATAGGTTCAGTAGTTTTTGCGTGAAAGAGTAACAAATACTATACATCCATACAAACTTTGACATTTATAATATTAGTAGGATAACCTATGAAAGTAAAATAAAATAAACTCACATGAGTTCGAAATATAACTTATTCTTGATTATAACTAATTTGGTTGTATCTAGGATAAAGATAGGTGAATACAAAATTTACTTACAAAGAAGTTTCACGTCCCTAAACTCAGACGAGCAAAATTCCTTATTTGTTGCGAAAAAAACGCCCAACATTAGTACATCAATGCTAGGCAAATTTGAACTATTTGCCTTAATAAAGCTTGGTTCCATTGTTACAGTAGAGTGGAGTCGATAAATCACTCGTAAAAGAATACGAAATCAATCCAAATGCGTATTCACAACAACAAAATATCTACAGCTGACAACGTGAAGTTTACGTAAGCGTGACGTCATGCACTGCGATTGGTGTTTCAGTCAAAATGGCCGATTGCAGTATTAATATAAATTAATATTTTCAATAAAAGAAAACATTAAATGTTTTCTTTTATTGAAAATATTAATTTAAAATTTATTTAATATAAATTCTCCCCTAATAACAATAAATCGACCATTTTTTGATACTGTCGTCATGCCTAATTGTAAGCAAGATTTATTGAAGGAAGGATGACAAATCTACAAGTAATGTAAATTCCGCATAGAAAGACGCGTCAACAGGTTAAATTTTAGTTTAATTATGGGCGGTTTGTTTTCAAAACACAAACATTCCACATCGAGTTATACTAGTGTATCGTTATATTGGTCATAATTTCCATTAACATACATATGGCTAACGTTTCTTAAAATTTTTACTTTATGTGTAAACCAAATTTATTTACAAAATCATCTATAAGACAATTTTAACAGAAGCTTCTCAGTTTATTACCGAGTTACGACCAGTGGCGTAGCTATCCTGACCTGGCCCTATGGCCAGGTGGTGCAGTGCATCAGGGCCCCGAAGCTCAGAGGCTCCCTGAGCTCGCTGTTATAAAAAAAATATTTAAGATACAGAATTGGACAAGATCGCCTTCAACATTTTTCATTAATTGCAATAGAAAATAAGGCATCAAACTTGGATTTGAGTGAAATTATAGACGATTTTGCAAAAATTCAAGCGCGCAAGAGAATGCAATGAAAATGTGCCAACGAAATATTTGTTTGAACGCAAGCTTCAGTAAAGTCCTGGCCGGTAATAAAAGCACGCATGCCGACGCGGCATTGGCTGTCCTAATTTAAAAAATTAGTCATTGAACAAGTTTGGATAAACTTGAATGTTTCCCCTGTAGGTGGAGCTAACGGCGCTTGAGACCGAAGGAAGTCCCAGAGTTTTTCGACTTCTACGTCTCATGACCTCGTGGCGTAATTGGTAGCGTAATAGGTCCGTACTGAGGGAGGGTTGCGGGTTCAAGTCCCGTGTCGAAAGTCAGAAGTCGAAAAATTTTTGGGATTATATTAAACTTCTTAGAAATTATCCCGAGTGTGAGGCTTACGCACTATAATAGCAAAAACCTTAATATAAGTCGTTATCTGGCGGCGGCGCGGTCGCGGGCGCTTCGAACCTCGGGTCGCGTCTGTCGGTCGTGCCTCGCGCCGCCGTCAGGCCCCGCCGACGGAGACTCTAACCCGCTTTGTTGGTGTGTGCAGAGGGACGAGAGCTACCTGTACCCGAGGTTCGATGCGCTGGAGAACGCCTCCACGCCCAACTACGCCGAGATCCGCCGCCTGCTGGACGACGGCATCCAGCTGGAGTTCGTGGACGCGTATCGCCGCCACGTGCCCGCGCCGAGCGCCACGCCCATTGTACCGTCCGCACCCCCCGCACCACTGATGGAGCTCGTCAACCGCGTGCCCCTGCTGTGCCTCGAGAGTCCTTCACCCGCCGCGTCTGAGGAACATGACTCTCCAACTCCACAGTCCGTGACATCGCAGCCTTCTCTTTCTCAGTACCAGCTGACGCTGCCTTCGCTGCCACATTACCAAAATACCCAATCTCAATACCAAACAGCGCAACCTCAGCACCAAATGACCCAACCTCAGTATCAAATAAATCAACCTCTGTACCAAACGAATCAACCTCTGTACCAAACAAGCCAACCTCGGTACCAATCGGGCCAAGATTTACTCCCGCAGTTCCAAAAATCGCAGGTGCAGCTTCATCTCTCACAGTACCAAACGAACCAACCTCCGATCTGTCAATACCAAACGACCCAATGTCAGTACCAAACGACCCAATCTCAATACAAAACGACCCATTGCCAACACCAAACAGCCCAAGGTCTGCTCTCACAGCTCCAATCACCGCAGCGCCCTCATTCACAGTACCCAACGAGCCAACCTCCACCCTCGCAAGTCCAAACAACCCAATCTGCAATCTTCCAGCTTCTTCCACAGTGCAAAGCTACCCAGCAGCCGTCTTCGCAATATCGGCCGACGCATTCGCAAGTGCAGTCTATGTTTTCTCTTCCACAGTCCCAGTCGGAACAAACCCAATTGGTACAGAATTCTCTCTCGCAGTGGCAATCGGTGCAACCTAGCTCAACAATGCAAACATTGCACCCCGCACTTCAACAATCCCAAATATTGCATCCGTCTCTGAAGCCATCACCGCAAACTACTCTCCCTCAGCCGCCAATGCAACGGCCGGTGCATCCTTCCTTAGCGCCGTCCAAAGCTGCGCACTCTTCTGTCGCACAGACGAGGTCACCGCGACCCTTTATTCGGCCAACTTTGCCGGTTCGTCCCCAACAATTGCTAACACCGTCTCCGGCTCGACCGACTCTCTTGCCGACAACGGCGGTTCGGCCCACTCCTCTGAAAACGCCGCTGGGTCAACCTTCTTTTCAGCCAACAGTACCGCCGTTGCCACCCGCTCTCGGATCAACGCAACCCCATCTTTCGAGCGCACAGGTTCAGCCCCCTCGTTCGAGCGCACCGGTTCAGCCCCCTCTTTCGAGTGCACCGGTACAGCCCCCTCGTTCGAGCACACCGGCAAAGCCTCCGCTTCCATCAGCATCGGCTCAGTCTTCATTGTCTACAGCTCTTGCAGGCCTTGAATCGCCGGGTGCGCCGTCGCCCGCACCCGACGAGGTTCGCCTGACGGAGGCGGAGTGGTCTATGCTGAAGGAACTGCGGACCATGGACTCGGTCGCCGCCGAATGGTTCGTCACGGTGACGGCGTTGCGCGCTGTCATCGAGCGCGACCTCGCCCCGCCGCCTCGTGTGGGCCCCTTTGACTCTGCGCCCGCTGGCGAGAGCGGCGGTACCTTCCACTTTGATAAGTATAAAGAATAGATAGTAAGCGTCCTAGAGTTTGGTTTGAAAAGTGGCCGCGTGGGCTTATGAAATAGTTGAAGGTTCTGAGAAACCGGCGTAACTACTAAACATTCCGTGGCCATTTTTTGGACAATGGTACCTTACCATTGTTTGTAGTTGAAGAATGAAATAAGTTTATTGATGCCCGTAAATATAACGGAGCAGCTTTATTGCACATCGTCGCCGCCGACGGCCGTGTGTTTACTACCTCTCTAGTTCAGTATTTTCATGGGTATTATTACCTATAAGTTCTGTCATAAATCGTAGTAATAAGGTCAAAATAAGATTCACATGTCTAAGTCTCAGACTGCGCTAAATCGTTTATTTTTTTATTATTTTTAAGTGTTGATTTCATACTTTTTTTGCTATTAAAGTACCTACCACTTATGCCAAAACATTGTGCTTAGTTTGTTTTGACGTGTGAAACAAGGTGCTATGCAGTTATCTCGTTAGACTCAAAAACAAAATTTAATTACCCTTATGAAATAATCTTAATCACCTCAATACTATTAAGATAAAAAATTTGGACTAAATTCAAACGACATGTCACCCATAAAGCATAGGTAGGTGCGTACATTATGTAGTTCATAAGTTTTCTGTATTTTCTTTTTCTTAGGAGACTTTACTTTTTGATTCTGTGATACTTCCGTTAGTTGGAACAAAATTAGCTTGAAATACCGTTATAAAACTTAAATATTTGATAAAGAATCTCTGACTATGCTGTTTTATTTTAATCCCTTTCCTGCGGCGGCGTTCGCACTTCGTGTTCACGTCGCTCGCTGCGGCTAGGCATTGATGCCGTGCTTACGTACGTTTCGCCGACCGCTGGTTGACGGCTAGGCGGCATTTCAATTAGTTTGAAACGTGGACGAAGAGACGTAAGCTCGGGTACGAAGAAACCAGATGCGGAGACGACGAGCTGTAAGCGCGGGAACTGCAAGTTGACCACGCTCCGCACCGCGGTTCGCGAGCTTATCTCAAGGTTAGGCGATTACCTACATTAGGTACGATTACACTTCCGATAAGTGTGCGTTGCAGTAGGGAGTTCCATACTGAACTGCTAGAGTTGATACTGTAACGATCCCGTTCCGAGTTGATATGTGTGCTATGACCCTAAATAGGTAGGTCACTTGAAGCACAGAACCAGTTTTATTCAGCGGTAAGTAGATACCCTATACCGCCCTTCATATGAAAAGTGCCGTAACTAGCATTCGCTACTTCACTTTTCCTAAAGAAGGCAGTAAGTATACACTAGCTAAACTATGTCTACGTCCGAGGCTTACCTACGCTATAAAAACTGCTGTGTGTCAGAATAGTAATTTAGACCCTCTTGAGTTCATGACCTTCCGGCGGTGGTCAAGGACGCCAAATTCTTACTCTTTGCGGATGATCTCAAATTGCTCTTGCCAATAAAAGATCAGGGAGACTGGATGCCTGCAATGCGACGTGGCCAGAGTGGTGGAGTGGAGTCCTAATAACAAATTACAGTTTACCACAAGTACTACAATCACGTTTAGTAGAGCAAAGACGCAACTCCACTGCGACTACCAACTAAACGGTTCCAAGTTGGAGAGAGTAAACTCAGTAAGGGATCTAGGGGTTCACCTAGCTGTAGGTAGACCTGAACTTCCGAGTACACATCACCAAAGTTTGTAAAAAGGCGTTCAAGACTCTTCCTTCACCAATTTGAGAGCAATATGGGGTCTTTATGACGCTTTGGTTCGAAGCCACATAGAGTTCAACGCAGTGATATGGGTTCCACATGGGGCCAAATATAACTTGACGGTAGAGCGCATCCAGAATAAGTTTACCCGATACTTGTGCCTGTTCTACCTGCTCTTGTATCCAACCCTGTTTGTTAAAGGCATGGTTGGATACAACAAGCTGGAAGTACGGCGGGAAGCAGCGCTGACGACGAAAGTGGTAAAGGTTCTTCGGGGCGTCATATGTATATCCGATAATTTTGGAGGAATTGAAGCAGAATGTGCCGGAAGGATTCGTACACCGGAGGAGGCGGTCCGCGTTATTTATTTTAATTTACATGGAAAACAAACAGTTTATAATACATAAATGTGTAGAAACAATGGTTTAACTAAGCTAACAGTTTTCACTTGTAGAACTTAAATATGATTAAACTAAAAAAAATCTAATGAGGTTGATACAAGTAATTAAATAGGTAAGTAAACTCAGTTTAAAGTGGTTTGCCTATTTTATTGTACCTACCTACCTATACTCATCGATTTCCTCGTGGGATAAACAGCCTACACTGCATCCGCACGCTCAATTTACTTGCAGAGAGGGGAACGAGTTGGCAAAGGCTTTATTATTTATTAGTTATATGATATTTTTTATGTTTGATGACCGGTTTATTATTTCAATTTCCATGATCACGGGCCATATAGTGACCCGGTCCTTTGGGAGGCATGTGTGGAGCCAAAGCCAACAGCACAGAGGGAGGCCCTTTATGAGAATTAATCTAAAGGCGAGAGCTTACACATAGCGGATATAATTATCATCCTTGGTTACACAATATGATACACCGAAGATGATATCCGCCAGGTGTAGAGACTATTGCAAGGGAAAATGAAATTAACAAAAAAAAAAAACATGATGAATGTATGGTAGGTATGGGTAATTGGGCTATGGGGGAGACTACGGACGCCTGCCATAAACATACTCTCAATAGGTACTGTTACAAGCGGCAGACGACGGTGGCTTGCCGAATGCTGGATGGGTTCATCAAAATGTTGGCGTAAATGCCGGAAAGGAACCACCCCCGAGTCTACATCCTAAGATGCATCTCTCGCGACTCTACTCAGACCGGCCAATGATGGCAAGCAAGAGGTGGGCATCTGGTTCTCTTGGGATACCACTCCGCAAGCGGAGACTAGAACCAGGAACTTCCACGGGAGCACTCGGTATACCCGTGGTGTCGCTACTCACCAACAGCTCGCCACAAGCTGCCCTGCAGATTTATTTCCATAATTATTATTTTCTGTTTATGTAATTCAATTTTGTGTTTCCTAAAATACATTTTTATACATTAGTTATATTTATGTTAAAATATGACGAATGTTGACGATTTTTGAGTTGTATACCTTACCTACCTACCTATATCAATTAATAATGAAGATGATCTGCGCAAAGAGAATGATCTGCGTTCGAGAAACCGGCTGTAAGACCGGTAGTTGTTGTATACCTACTCTGATAGTACACACAGAGGTACACTATCGAATCAAAGAGAACTATCGAATACAATACCTAATACTACCGAATATAATTTCAGTGTGCCTGTAAGGATAGTGTACAATAAACAATGTTTCTGTTTCTACCATAGAATTTTAAGGCTCAGAATAGCAGTTGACACAAACGAGGTGCATCCAAGAAAATAGGCCGATACCGGCCAATATTGAAATTCGAACCGTTAGTACAATACTATAGAAGGCTTACGTTAAGTTAGATGATTTTGAAATAGCCGCGCTAAAACCGTACAAAATGTCTCGTTATCCGGACGGAGTTATGTATCAGACATGGATAATGTAATATGTCTTCTTAGTAAAATAACACTTAATGTTCCCCGTAAAAGAGTAAGTTTAACGAGACCATTCATATACCAATAGTTAGAACAAATTATCGCCAAAACTCTGATTTATGGCGAGTTGGTGACCAATTTAATAAACTGTCAAAGCAAATTGATTTAGACCTCTTCTGCTCCAGTGTCAATTCCGTGAGGCAACGGCTCAGCTCTGACTTTTTCTCTACCTCCAGTGAGGACGATGATGTTTCGGCATGAGAACAGTGCGGTTTTCATTCTTGTTTTTGTCTTAGCTTACAATTATATATTAACATCTGTATCTTTCAGTTATGCATGTACCTATTCATCATCACTACGGTGATGATGATGAAGTTAATTATTTGTATCTCTCATTAATTCTGTTAAGTATGTATATTGTACCTTTAAACTGATGTTTTTAGTTTTTTTTTAAGGTTTTTAGTTTATTCAGCTTGTTCACACTTTTTATGTAACTATTATTATTTTTAACCGTGAAAACCTCTTAATAGCCTTCTGCTTCGACTTCTTTTATGTAATTTGTATGTATGTGCTGCTGGTTTTCCTTACAATAAATAAATATGTGTAGACAGTCTGTGGCATAGAGATTTTGGTGCTTGATTGTCCAAGGCACAAGATGACACTGAAAACCTCTGAAAACTATCATCAAACGCGCGTCGAGTGACGTCATTGGATATCCTCATCCTCACTCACGGGGAAGATGGATATCGGATACGAACTATAGATCGCGGATGATGAGTTTAGCTGTTTTATGGAGGTTTTCGGGGATTTTTCAGGAGAATTAGGGCTCCACTGATCTTGGGAGTCTTCATATGTATGAAAATGTAAGCACCTCGGGATATTCTTCCGTTCTATCTTCAAAAACTTCAGCAAAAAGATTGTTCGGTGTCATAAAAAAAACTAAAACCCGACTTTGTTACTAATTGTACCCTAGGTATATGGGGTCAGTGCCTCCGACTACCTAAGTATCAAAAGAAAATGCTATGGACAATAGGTGAACGCTTGTTTAAGACTTTTATGTAGTCGGGTTTTAGTTTTTAACTATATTTTTTTTTACACCTTTTTGCTAATAGTTTGGGAATCGTTAACCTCACAAAAGTTTGAGAAACGGTTTCGGAAAGTACAAACAAAGACCTTTGCAGCGATATCATACACGAGCATATTTACTAACATTAATATTTTCGACCCTTTCTTAGAACCCCGCTATCTCGTTAGACCCCCATTTTTATCTGACGTCACATAGCCTATAACCATCGGGTTATTAAGACGAATCATACGACACCTCATTTGTTGAAATCGGACCAGTAGTTTCAGCGCTACGTGGGAACATAAAAATCGGCTACATATACATAGATAGGGTGTCAAAATCATAACCCTCTCGTAGTCGGGTAAAAATAAACTACCAACCAACTCCTCAATTGGCTCCTCAATTTTGGAACTTACTAGAGTGACATTAAAGATGCGCGACTGCGAATGATTTCATTCGAATTATTCGACTTGACAAATCATTCTAACGATTTTACTGACTAGAGCAAATTAGTAACTAATTTGGTTAGTAATCGCGCGTTGTTCCGTTCATTCGACTGCCCGAGTCGGCCTTCATTTCATTCGTTATTCGACGTGGATTGATTGATTATGATCGTTCTACTAACAAAGTCGACTCGGAGCCATGAATGACCCATTAGTAGAGGTATTAGTAATGAATAATTAGTAGTTGTCATTCGACTTTGAAGATTAGTATATTACAAAAATCTTCAAGTCGAATAAGGAAATTCGTAGTTGTCGATCATTCGAATAGTCAGATAATTCGCAGTCGCGCATCTTTAAGTGACATGTTCAATGCCGCGAAAATCTGTCAAAGTAAAGCTTCGGCTTCTGATTCTTTTCTTCAATTTTCGTAGTATGGTTTGCAAAAATTATAGTATTTCTGATTATTTATGCGCCCTAAATAAAGAAATTTCAGAAAAAATAGGTATTTTAGGGGATAATTGATGAGATGTTATTATCGTACGTGTGTATGTGCGATCCTGTGATACATTTGGGGTATTATCCATAGACAAGGGGATGACTTTTAAAATCCCGAACGAAATCTCTTCTCTATCTATTGCAGCGTTGCCAAACAGAGAAATAAGTAGGTAGAGGTAGCATAAGTCATTTCCGGTCTTTTAACTATGTATCACCATAGTTATCATGTATCTTTATTTATCCCTCAGAGTCAAGCTATGAGTATAAGAGATAAAATTCTTGGCCCTAGTTGCCAAACGTATGATTTAAATCGTATTTATACGACCTTTACGACCTTTTTGCCCTGATACGATTTACGGTCATGAAGTTGAAATCGTACGCAAAATATACGACCTTTTAAAATCTTAATGAAATAAAATTTTGTCGATATAAAAAAAAATACAACAAACTTGAACGCACCATAATTATCTTAGTCTCTGTCGCCGAAAGCGCTATGAGCGTGTCACGGAACGAACGGGTACCTTCAACTTCAACTTATTGTTAATGACTCTGCATCTGGATTGACACAATTCTGCCAGTGTCTGTCTCATGATAGCATCGCAAGCTTTTTATTGGATTGCATTTGTTATAGTTTTAAAGCAGTATTTACAAAGAAAAAACATTGATTGTGAACAACAAAATACGATATATTACAAAGCTACAGAAAAGAAAAAAATAACAACAATGCTAAAATAAATCAAGCAATTGCCTATTTTTTTAACAAATAAACACATAAAGAGAAAGGACTTACAACTAATTACAACTTTATACATATCATTATTATATACAAATTTACATAAGGCATAGTTAATTGTCGGGGAGAAGCAGAGAGATAAAATACATTTCATAGAAGTTGGAAGAGGGACATCAGGGGGGAGCGAATCATATAAGGAGAGAGAAACAATAGGGCAGCTGAAAAATATGTGATCTACGTGACCTTCATCTATGCCACACTCACATAAAGAATGGTCCCTGATCCGAAGTCTCGCTAGGAAGACAGGAGTACAAGAGTGGCCTAGCCTTAGTCTACAAATGGTCGAAGTGGTAGTTTTATTGAATTTTCGAAACTTAAAAAACCATGGCAATCGCGGGATGTCCGGTTGGACATCGGCATAATGCTTACCTTTAATAAGTTTTGATTCATTCCAAAGATCCGTCCAAGTCTTCTGGAGATCATTTTTAGGAAGGAGGCATATGTCGTGGCAGAATAAATAAAAATGTTCAAGCGAACCTAACTGAGCCGCCGCTTTTGCACAGGAATCAGCAGTTTCATTACCTGGAATCACAGAATGACCTGGAACCCAGGCAAGAACTACATCAATGCAGAGATTATTGCACTCATAAAGGGCCTGACGAATTTGAAGGATCAGAGGGAAACGTGAAATGTCTTTAAAAGGGTACGAAATAATTGATTGCAGACAACTTCTAGAATCAGAAAAAATTATAGATTTGTTTAAACTATGAGATTTTACAAACCGAATAGCTTCTAACAAAGCAACAGCCTCACCCGTAAAAACTGACGAGGAGGAGGGGCATTTAAAACTTAGAGTCATATTTGTAAAAGGCATCCAAACCGCTGCTCCAACCACACTATCTGTTGACAATTTAGACGCATCAGTAAAAATTGAGTGCCATCCACAAAATTTTGTATCAACTTCCGAAATAAATATTCCCCTCGCTTCAACAGAATTCTTAAATATTCCAATACTCAATAAAACCTGTGGGTGCAAAACTAAAGCATCATAGGCAATGGAATATAAAGGATGAGATGGGAACTGCATGACAGGACTTGGAAGTTCTGAAAATTTTTTGAAACTACGGAGCAGACACGGAATCTTATCAGTATATCGAAATAAACTAAGAAGATGATTTAGTTTTGGGAGAAGGGGGTGATTAGAGTTTTGGGCTAATTTGAATAAAAACCTATCAGAAAGATATTGTCGGCGTAAAAATAGTGGAGGCTCACCACACTCAACCTGCATAGCATTTATGGGCGAAGATTTCATCGCTCCAATTATAATGCGAAGACATTTCGATTGAATTTTGTCAAACTTATCCAACCCTACTTTACTGCATAAGTTTAAAAGAAAAGAGCCATAATCGAAATGACTTCTTACTATGGCATTATATACCAATTTTTGGGTGTATGGATGAGAGCCCCACCATACACCGGAAAGTGATCGACGAATATTAGTGTTTTTTTCGCATTTTTGGATAATTGAAATAAAATGTTGAGAACCGGTCAATTTAGAGTCTAACGTTAAACCTAAAAATTTGACATGACTGGATATAGGGACAGTATCACAGTCAATATAAATAGTTACAGGTGGGACTATCCGTTTTTTTGTAAAAATTACAGCTGAACTCTTTGCCGCAGACAAGGATAGACCGTGATCCATAAGCCAGTCACTGAGGTATGATAGAGCTGAATTGAGTCGAGCATAGGGATTGCAAAAACCGGATAATTTTCTTAACCGGTTAATTAAGCTTTAATCATTTTTGAATCCGGTTAAGCCGGATAATTCGGTTAATTCGAATAATTGAAGAAATTTGAAAAATATCATTTTATTAGTGTAATTTTTAACTAGCTTTTTAGTAAACTAAGTATTTATGTTACAAATAAATGATTTACTTACTTACTTCTTCTGTCTGCGCTTTAGCAAGTAATTTCTCGGGACTAAAAGCAGGCTTTATGTAATTACAGATCCTAAACTATATTTATACCAAATTTTGTCTTACTGTAATCAGTGTTAGGAATATTCATTTATCTATCAATTTACAAGCTTTCTCATCACACTCATAAAAGTAAAGTTTGGATATTACTTCTTCACGCCAAAACTACAGGACAGATCGGATGGTCATTTTGCATAGGTGATTAGTTATGTATAAGATTGTCATGATATAGTGATGATATAAGATTATCGTGAAGGCTACTTTTTATCCCGCAAAAACTGTGGCGAAGCCGTGAGCTACTTATTTGGAGAGCTAGAGCTAGTCTATAATATAAATGTGATGTTGTTTCACTTATTTTATGTGTTATATGGATTATATTTGCTCGGAGATTTTAGGCAACCCCTGACACCTGAGTCAACACGATTGTTTCTGATAAGTTTGAATCCTGGAAGAGCATAAGAAGAAGAAAGACAGGGCTTTAGCCACGATTCGGTAACAAGCTAGGTATAAGTGTATTTATGATCAAAAGAAGCAAGTAAGTCAGGTTAGTGTTGAGCGATACTCTGAGCATTAATGTGAAGGACATAAATATTCTTTGGACACTGAAGAAAGAAGAGATTTAGTATGAAAGAGAAAACAGACTACTAAATGTATCGTCACCACCAGAATCAATAACAGAACCAGAAAATATGTAAAGAATATAAGTAATAAACATATTCTAAAATACATACAAAAATACTGACACTTTACAAGTACGTACACAACTAACTATCCATCTGCCAGTTGTGTCTATTAGAATTACAGTGAAACATTAACAAAAACTCTACATAGCGTGTGGTTTTAATATAACAAAAAAAGAACAGGAATAAATCAACGGAACAGTGATGACCTAAAAAGACTTGAATTCTTTGTTAGACTTAAAAAGAAACCTAGTAAGACCAGAAAATTATTTTAGAATTACACAAAGAAACAAGCTCAAGGTTTAAAGTACTTTAAAAATTATGATTAAAGCATATTTGTCGATAGCAACGGTGATAGCGAAGGTGCTGGACGGGGGTGCTTAATGAAAACCTCAGTTAACATGTTAACTTGCACGACGCTCAGTTCAGTTTTAGATCTGGGTTGTCCACTGAATCAGCATTACTGAGCAAACCGTCCAGTACTACACAAGCAGAATCACACCTGTCTACGTCTGCTTCTTAGATTTATCTAAAGCGTTTGATTTTGTGACGTATTACAAGTTGTGGTAGAAGCTTAAGGGCGATAAAGGGTTGCCACTTGAGTTGGTGCTGCTCTTTAAGCACTGGTACGGCAACCTACGTAATTGTGTGAGATGGTCATGGTCACTCTCGGACATGTCCAGGTTGCTTTGTGGGGTGCGGCAGGCGGACTGACTTCACCCCGGCTTTTCAACCTGTACATGGACCGTCTGATCAAGGGGCTTAGCAGTACCGGGATTGGCTGTTCTATTGATGGTGTGGTAGTAAATAACGGCAGAGGGGGGAGCGAGTTTATCAGAAAAGGCCTCCAGCCAAGAACAAGGATCATTAGCTGTCAGATTATCAATAGCACAAGACCCTCTAAAGCGCCTTATTTGCTTCCATATAAGCGATGGAGGAGATCTAGGAGATCGGCTTTCACAAAATCCTATCCAGCCTTGCTTTTTCTTTTTAACAGATAGTTTTCTAAACTTTGCCGCTGATTTTTGATAATTCAAATAATTTTCCATGGTCATAGAACGACAATAAGCATTCTCAGCCGCCTTACGCTGATTAACCGCTACTGTGCATTCTGAATCCCACCATGGGGTGGAAACCTTAAAATCACGTGAGGGCTTTTTTATAGGGATATGGCGATCTGCACATGCAATAATGCATTCAATAAAATTAGCGTAGGAAGAAGCAGGGGACTCTTCAGATATAGAAAAAGATTCCAAACAAGAATCCAGCGAAGACTGGTCATCTTACTCAGATGACCAGTCAGCATGAGCTGGGATGTATTTTGAAGATGGAGATGGGTTACAAAGAGGTGAGACGCTATTTGAGTTAGTAATTGAAAGAATTATAGGGAAATGATCACTACCAAATAAGTGAGGTAAGACTTTCCATAAAATATCAGGAAGAAGTAAAGGAGAACAGAGAGAGAGATCGATGGCACTTTTAGTATTTTGATTAGGAAGAGTCCTGCGGGTGGGAGACCCATCATTAAGAATACAGAGGTTAGCTTTATCAATAATTTCCAAAAGGGAAAGGCCAAACAAATCGGAGTGGCTGTGACTCCAGACAGTGTTATGTCCATTAAAATCACCCATTATAACCTTAGGAGAAGGAATGGAAGAGAAAATAAGAAGGATATCCGGAATCATAGTAGAGTTGGGATGGGGAATATATATAGATATAAAAAGATATACCAAAGGACTTGACACCAACAGCGTTGATGTCATCGGGGAGGGGCGGAAGGGAGATTTGAGAGAATGAAAGGGAGCGCCGAACTAATAGGGCACTCTCGGCATGCCCGTCAGCCCTGTCCGCTAGGAGACAAGAGAACCCTGAGATCCGGAAATGGGAACCAGGCTGACTGACGGGCTATACCTATTAATTGAGTAAGTTCATGGCGTTTAGCTCGAATACTTTGACAGTTCCATTGCAGAACAGTCAGAGGATTCATTCTGGGAGGTCAATGAGATGAGTTGTGATAATTTTGAAGCAACGTTGTTCGGTAAAGGATGTGAGTTCGTAAGAATAATGTTAATGATTATGTTTAAAAGAGTTTCTAACATATTATTATTTTGGGAAGGTTTGTTTAGTGCACAGCCATTAGGCACCAAAGAGATTGGCGTAGAAACAATATCTCTATGGGCGACCTTATCGTAGGTCCTAACTAGTGGGGATGTAGGTTTTGGAGAAGCGTAAACAGTTTTTACATACGAACGTTGAGATTGGGGGACAGGTCTTCGTGAGGGTTGAGGGGGTGATTGGCAGTACCTACATGAACGTATACATACGTACTCCGATATTCCGATAGTCCGATATTGAAAAGCTGGTGCGATTGTCTCTGGTTTTTTTTACATTATCCCCGCTGACGACGCGCAACGTCACAAATCCAGCAACGTGACAACCAAAATTCTTAATAAATTACTCATGGAAACAGTGCATGGGTGTGAAATATATACCTAGTACATACATTATAGGTCTTAGTAGATACTCTATGGCGGTTGCTAGGTAACGGAATATTGTTGACCATATGAAGTACTGAAGAAAAAGAAGTGTTAAAAATATAAGATTGGTATAAAACATTCTAGCTTGTTGTTTCTTTAACCCAGGGTTTCCACGGGAGACTCTCTAAAACTTAACAATGGGACATTAGCCAAACATTAAAGATGTGTGTATACCAAGTATAAAGCCATCTAACAAGATGTTGTGAAAATTAAATTCAAAATTTATACAAAAGAATAAATACTTTCGTCTATTTTTTTATCGCTGTCTTTTTTGTATTTCTTACGTTTTTATTAATCGCCGAAGAAATCAGAATAATGCAGCTATTTCCGCTAATTGTCATTTATTTGTCTTTGTTGATTAGCTCACCTGACCAAACTCCAGCCCAGTTGAATTAGCTCAAAAAAGGGGAAAACTTGGATTTTTTTTAAGACTGCCAGTGAAACGAATTCAGAACCACCCTTCATCATCAATACCAACCCATGCTACTGACTGAAATATCAAACTGTACTATTTTTTTCTAGAATTCCTAGCAAAATACGATTTTTCCAAGTCTGTGGTACTATCCCTTCAAAAATAAATCTGGCAACCCTGATCTATTGTAGGGGAAAAAAGAAAAAAAATTGATAACAAACATGGCGTGAGATTGAGCGTCGTCGATTTTTGTTTATTAGGTCAAGCGTGTAATCCATTGTGCGTTTAGTTTCCGTATTATGAGGTGCGATAGCGGCGCGGGGCGCGAGGTTGTGTTAGCGCGGACTCGGTAGCGGCAGACGGATGGCGCGGCTGGGCAGCGGGCGTGCGGCGTGGTCGCAGAGCTAGGGCGGCGGAGGCTATGCTGGCGGCGCCGGCTCGCTACGTGTCAGTGAGCGAGCTGTATTCGACCGACGAGGTGGAGCTGCTGCTGGACGAGATCCGCGAGCTGGAGCCCACCAGCTGCCGCGGCGAAGACGTGCAGGTTACACTACCACTTTACTAAACCAGATCGACAAGTTCTTGCGCTCCTAATGATAACGATATACCTTTGCAGCATGTACATGGCTCTGATCCTTCTGCTCTGTGACTACTAAAGTAGCAGCTATAGTTTAGTTTGGATGGTGTATACTTAAATGATGTGATACAGAGCATAGAAATATTTGTCATAAAAGTCAGTGTTTTATTTCCTTTAGACCGGTCTCTTGGACATGTCAGAAACACACAAATCTTTTTTCTTGATAGATGGATTACTCGGAAATCATCCAAGATTTTTAAATCTTATTTCAGTTTATTGTAACACAGATTTGATGGAAGGTATTATTAAAAGGGCTTATATCCTGTATTGGATGATGGATTATGCCAGGCTAAAATCATGAATTGCATGCCTCTTTAGTTTTTGATACATCTATTTGCAACTGTCTGATACTGGACAAACGGGAGATCCTGTCCTGATCTGTTTATTGGATGTCGCATGTTGATGATAATGAGGTCATGAATAGTGCTATGTACGTAATGTATGTTACAAACTGTCCAGGAGTTGGGCGATGGGCATGCATTGTGCGGTGGTCCCCAGGACTTCGAGATAGCGGGCAGTGGGTGCGGCGCGTGCGGCGGCGGGCGCTCGCCGGCCGGTACAGAGCTCACGGAACGCTCCTGGGACTCGCACGCCCAGTACCTGCGCGAGCCACCGCGCCCGCCGCAGCCGCTGGCACCGCTTTACTGTCGTCCACGCTATCTGCTGCAGCCGCAGGGTGCCGCCACGCTGCTCATTGCGGTGAGTGCCGAGCGAACCTTATTATGTATACTCCCACATCCTATTAATAAGAATGAGTAGTCAGAATCTTTTAGGATCCAGGCCTCTGATGGTTCAGGACTTCTTATTGATTTCCTATCTTATTCCAGGACTACATCTACATAAGCAGCTTATTTGTTGCTGAATTACTACTAGGTACTTTTTATTTATTATTACTTACAGGGTTGTCTGTTGCTTTGATGGTGACCAGGTATTTCTTTACTAGAAAGTGTTGTCGATTCTGTTCAAACATCAAAAATAAACTAACTAGCCTGTAAAATGATGCGCTTGTTTTGTTAGGTTAGGTTTTTGTCAACAGAATCAGTAGGATGTACTATGAGTTGTGTGTTTAACTACATTGGACTACAATGGACTAGAACTAAGTCAGAATGCAGAAACAAGAGTACACTTAACGTGCCTGTGTTGCAGGTATGCTGTGTGAGTGCAAGCGCGTGCGTGTGGGGCGGGCTGGGCGCGCGGCTTGGCGGCGGAGGTGGCGCAGGCGGCGCGTTGCGGGCGCTGATGCTGGGCGCCGTGTCTTCCGCGCTGCTGCACGCGGCCCTGCTGGCCATGCGCCTGTCTGCGCTACATCTGCTCATGCCCATAGACTGGGATGGCCTGGTAACCTAACCACATCTTACTTATTTATTGTCATGGAGTTCAATACCCGATAATGTTCATTCACTCATCAGCAGGATCGACGGCAAAGGAGACGCCTGCCTGCTATACAGAACCGATCTAGAACCACGTGATTATAGCTGACCATTAGAAATGCAAAATGCGTATGTGTACCACAGCAAAATTCGTGTCATGAATATCATGCTTGACTACAGGGGAATGAAGTCTGGCTTTGTCACATTCTAATAGCGGCGGCACGAAAATTTGGTTACTTTGTTATTGCACTTGAATGCCAGAAAACACAGGATAAAAGCTAGCAGATGCGAATAGAGGCCTGTACCAAGCAGTCAGTGATTCCTGCTAGATGATGATGTTGGACTGATAAAAGGCTTTTGAGTCGGTTTCACCTTGAAATTCATAATAGTCATTTGAACATTTCGAGGATTTTGTTTGTCCTGGATTTTGATTTGATTATGGGAGAGAGGAAAAAGAGAGTGCACCTGTGTTTAATACAAATACAAGCTTGGGACTGGTCATCAGGACATGGCATAATATACCTATAGTATTATTTCTCTATATATGTATCTGTGCCATGAGGAAAATTCGGTTAAAAGGACACATTGTGTGGAGTAAAGTTCCGAATGGCGACCACGATGCAATGCGATGCAAAACGGAGTGTGGGAAGACCACTCAACGGACTGACGACGTTGTAGCGGTCAAAGGGAGTCAATGGATGGAGGCAGCCCAGGAGCGCTATTCGTGGCGATGTTTAGGGGCGGCCTATGTTCAGATGTGGCCGTATACGTGCTGATGATGATGATGTATGTTCCAGAGTGCAGTATGCTGCCTATGGAGCGCGTGCTGGCTGCTGGGCGGCGGCGCGGCGCTGCTGTACGCGCTGCTGGCGCACCACAGCGACGCGCCCGCGCACGTACGGGACTTGTTGCTGGCGGCCATCGTGAGTTACCCCTTTCATTATATACCTTCGGCCCGCAGAATTGTACGCGTTGTTTCTATGGAAAAAAAATCTATACCAAACCAGACTGGTTTATGGAATAAAAAGTAACTTTTTCTGGACTGGTTTCTGCAAAAAGGCCACAAGTAGGCCCTTTTTTGCAGATGCCTAGAAATGTGGTAGTTCTAGGTTTCTGCTTCCATGCAGAAAACGCAAATTACATGACAGCAACACTCTATAATTGTAAACATAAACTTCTTGAAACTATTTTTGGAATGTTAGAGATCAAGTCTTATTATCATTCATGAAAATGATTCAAGATAGTTTATTGTGTTCATGTTGTAGAAAATTGGTCTTAAAACTTGTTAGTTTCAACATGAGCCCGGGTGGGGTACAAACAAAATTTTTCGATATATTTATTCAGAAACAGACCCAAGAACCATAAGTTCTAAAAAAAAACAATTAATCAAATACAGACTTAAACTATAAAAAACCCGTAGTTCTGATAAAGTATTCAGTATTGATTTAAGTCACAAATAGCTCAGTTTACACTTGTATTATAGTAAAATAAACAAAAACAAACTGCGGTCGCTTTACGATTGAAATTTACGTAGTAAACTTACCCCGAGTTATATACTATAGTGATGCATGGAAGTTTATGCCACTCTCTCACTAGTTGGCAGCACCGGATTCGTTATTAAGAAAGAAACACAAGAGGAAGGGCACAAGAAGAAATAGCGTTTCTCCTCTGGGCTTATGAGGATAGTTTCTGCCTGATAGCATAGGCGATAGAGCGCGCTTTTTTGAGACGTTCTGTATTCTTAATTCACCCAAATTTTAGATTGAGCCAGTCTACGACTGGAGGTGCGATATGTAGTTTGCGCGTGCACTCTAGCGAATTTGAACCAATAAAATATTTGGAGACCGAGACAAAAATGAATAAAACTCTTCAAACAGGGATTAGAATACTCGTTTAAAAAAACATACTCTTACCAGAGAAATTCTACTCGCCAATAACCGTCCTGAACCACTTCCAAAACTATCCTTCTCACCGCCACTTTAAAAGTCAGGTAACACCATGAACCATTGTAATTTCCAGGGTTTGGCGTTGATAGGGGGCATGTTGGGAGGGGCAGTGTTCAGCGTGGTGGCGCGCGCGCGGTACGTGGCGAGAAGGGAGGGTGGGGGGGCCGCCGGGCGCGGGGCGTATCGCGCAGTGCCGGCGGCGCCTCCTGCGCACGCCGCACCGCCTCCGCTGCCATCCACGTCGCGCCAGCCGCCCTTATAGTGCACCCACACGGACTTCTAGGGGAGCTAACTTTATCTTGAGACGCCGCCGCGCCGCCTGTGACGGCAGACGAGGACCCGGTGACCTTACGGGAAGCCGCGTGGAATTGCCCCTGCGGACACTTTTATAGTTTTATATTCCGCCACTTCTCATACGAAGTCGAGTTGCGGTGCCACCAGGCGCGTCGATGCGACCGTGTGCGATCGGACGGTGTACAAGTTAAACTGCCGTATGAATATTAGATGTGAAGGTAGATCCACGGACTGGGAGAACGCCTGCCGATTTAATTAATGTTTGTTTGGTTATTGAGATGATATATTGATGTGACGATCGCGACGGACTCGTCTATTTACTGCCATTAGATACCCGAGTGAGATGAGTCCCCCGCGCCTGTGCCTGTATATTTGTAAACTACCCTCCTTTTCAAATTATTATGCTAAGTCATTCTTTTGCATTTATTACGAGTGTTTATTCAAAATCTTGTAAACTGAATTTTCTTGTATTGCCTAATTGAATACTTTGTATTACTAATTAAAGATAAGGTTTTAAAATTTTTGCATACTTGTGCCATTCTCTACATTCAGTGCGGTTGATCTCGAACGTTATTATTTACACAAGTCTGATTTGACGCTAGTCCATTTGTATAGTATAGTAGCTATTTTATATTAAGTGATACTTCCTCGAGAGAGCACAAGTAAAGCGCGTGTGAGCTCGCGGCCGACACGACAGCGTGCCCGCTCGCCGTTCCAATCTTGTTTCTAGTCCTACTTAGTGTTTTGTCCAGCATAAGTCTTCATTTCTTCTTCGTCCAGTTTGTATTACTTATACACTGTTTATAATTATTGAAATATACACAAAATGTATGCAAAGGGTAACAATTTTTACTTGTAAGCAAAATATCTATTGAGTTAAGAGTAATATTGTTGTAAGGGAGGTATAGCTGTGTATTGTATCCTATGTCACGTTAATTTGGTTGGCTTATAGTAGACGCCTTGTTTACGATCGGTCATGTACCTATAGCCTTAACTTTAAGAGAGGTGTTCTACATATTATAAGGATTGTTATAGGTATTTTATACTGTCCAATCAGATTAAATCGCTCCACGAGCTTAACTTTGTACTGTCTTTATGTTGATTCTTAGAACCGGAATATTGAAAGCGGGATCGCGAAGACGCGAGAATCTACAAACTCATCATGTTTAATTTACGTAGATTTATAGTAAACATATCACAATACGATATTATTTGATTTTAAAACTATTGTTTTCTGAAATTTGTTGATCTATTCACAATTTTTCATTTAGTAAGAGTCAACATTCCTATGTGGAGGCAAATAAGTTTGATGACGGCCGCTTGGCCGTTTCCCGTACGACTCACCGACTGACCTACCAGTTGTGTTCTGTCGAACCCGAGGCATCATAGGGTCACCGTGAGCCTACTAAAGCGAAATCACGCGAAAGCATCTAAATTGTTTTACTAGTCACTTATTTTGTTTAACATAGACATGTAGAAATAATTAGGCACAAATTCGCTCTAGTAGGTTACACAGAGTAACGTGCGGGCTTTTTGTTGAATGTATTCGACTTATGATAAAATAATGTACAAATGACAATATGCGGACTGTGTTTGTTCTGATCTAGCGGTCCAAGGAAATGCTCGCCCGTTACGGACCTCCGCGCTCCGCAGCGCTCGCGGCCCGAACGAAACCACCTCAGAATGTAAACAGTAAACTTCTTAGTCGGTCTCGGGCCGGGTCAAGCGTGAGTATGCCTGTCTCCGTTTGTGTCTTGTATAGATGAGTGTAATGTAAGTGCTACGTCGCGCGGATCCGTGCTGGACAATTAACGCAAATCAGTTAATGGAACTGTGCGAGTCATTTTTACCTATAAATTTTAATGATAACAATTATATGGTTTTATACAAATGGATGACTTATTATTTCTGTGATTATCATAACACGATTAGATTGATTATAGAGAGTAGATAACTTTCAGACGCACTGTAGTGCTATTCCGAGAATTAAAAATCTTATCTATAACTATTCGATTATTATAAACTGATAGATTGCCGTGATTATTCGATAACATTTGTCGCAGGGACTGGTCTGCCCGAGTTAGATTCCATTCATACTACAAATATGTTACAACATGACGTGCCACATGTTTAAACCTCTGATCACATTATATCCAAGAATAAAGTGTGTGAACATAATATGAGTGAGCTAGGAGCAGCGGAGCCGGTGGCGGCGGTGGAGCGTGGCCGGCGCGACTCGGCTCTGCAGGCGAGCCAGGCCTTCCGGAGTTATTATAAGGACACTGATATCTTCCTGTCTGCTGAAGGGATTCTCAAAGTTATTTCTATTGTAAGTACTAAGTACCTACCCCATTGTTAATAACATAATGTAAATAATACTAACACAAACAACACAATGTAAGTACCTACTTACCAGTTTTTATCGTTTGCTACCTTGCTACCTACTGCATAGCGTAGCGCGATCTGCGTAACGCTATTATCGAAATTGAGATCCTAATCATTGTGCTTTGTAAAGTGCAGCAAAATTATCATTGTACCTACCTACTAGGTTTAGTTATTTAAAAAACGACGACTATTTATGAGTGCGGTTTGAATGTCTGCTGCTGAGGCACTGACCTCCGTAGGCACCTGTCCCGGTCCGCGGTCGTGGCACGAGTAACCTAACTCGTTCGTAGGTCAAACTGATAAGATACCTACGTGATCGATGTATCGAACAACTTGTGTTAAAATATTGTTGGTGTACTTAACGACTAATAAATAATAATAACGAGGAAACCCGCTCACGTGTCTTCGTGATGGTGAAATCGGGGCCACACCTCTCGACACCCCTTAGTCGTTTGCACCGATGTTGTTCCTTTACCGGCATTTACGCCAACATTTTGAGGAACCCATTCAGCATTCGGCAAGCCACCGTCTGCCGCTTGTAACAGTGTTGAGAGTATGTTTATGGCAGGCGTCCATAGTTTCCCCCATAGCCCAATTACCCAGTCCAGCCATTCACCACAATAACATGGCTTTTAGGATATTTTCATTTTCCTTTGCAATAGGCTCTACACCTGGCGGATATCATCTTGGGGTGTATCATATTGTGCAACCAAGGATGATACCCGCTATGTGTAGCTCTCGCCTTTAGATTAATTCTCATAAAGGGTCTGTGTGCTGTTGGCTTCGGCTCCACGCATGCCTCCCAAAGGACCGGGTCACTATATGGCCCGTGATCATGGAAATGAGAAACAGAATAATAATAATATAATCTTTAAAACTGTTTTTGCTGAGTTAATAGAGACAATCTGAGTATTTTTCAACACCAACACTGCGATCACCAATCCTTTTGCCAAGCGTGGTGATTATGGCAAAATCCCCCACATGGGAGACCATCCACTCGATGGACCGACGACATCGTAGCGGTCGCATGGAGACAATGGAATGGAGGCGGCTCAGGACCGCTATTTGTGGCGTTGTATGGGGGATTCCTGTCCAGCAGTGGACGTGTATGGGCTGATATGATGATGAAATAGAGACATTTAGATTTTATTTGAATGCACTTTTGTAGAAAAAATACTGTAGGTTTTGGTGTATGCCGTTTTCTTTAATCTTTACTTTTATTTGTTTTTTAAGGTTTTAAAATAATGTAATAGTTCGGTAATTTCGTGCTTCTGTATGTACGTATGTAAGGAATAATGGTAATGTGGTAGGTACCTATGGCTGATTTTATCTGAAACATCAAATACCTACTTAATAAGTAAGTAGTTGTTATTTTAAACAGTAGTTGTTATTTTAAACAGTAGTTGTTATTTTAAACAGTAGTTTTACCGTAAAGTTAATTAATTAATTATTAATGCAAATATTTTCAAAAAAATTATTAGCACGCCAGGGTATTATCATATTAGCACGGTATTAGCGTAGGTACCAACCAGTGCATTGATTTTAACGGTTTAAAATGTTTAAATCATAATCATTATTTGCTTGAATGTATGTACAAAAGCTACAACCCCTGTTTTTAAACGTATTCCTAGAGGTGCCCGCATCTCTGTCGCTTCTGCTCTCTCAGAGGCCATTAGGAATACTGTATCAAAAAACACCAAACGAGCTTGGGAGCATTTACTAGTTTTCCCTTACAGAGTACTACATGTAAAAAAAGATTTGGCCAACAAAGCTTCTATCACGGCTAGAATCAAACAAAATTGCGTTAGGTACACTGCGTGCGAAGGGCAGCCTATTTCAATTGTTGATCAGGTCACACAACAAAATTCCAAATCAAATAAACCATTGTCTGAGTCTACTATCTATAGACTTGTAGAGAGTAAACTCAGTGATGGTGACATAAAAGGTGCCTCTCGCATACTTTTTTCAAATGACACGATGGCGCCAAATAACGATGATACTCTCATATCTCTTGAGAGTAAGCATCCAGCTGCAAGGGCCAATATCCAACTCCCCGATCCACCGCAAGAGAGTGATGTCGCTGTGGACACGATCAGCCAGGATGTGCTTAAAGCTGTCATGTCTTTCCAGAGTGGCTCCGCCGGCGGCCTGGATGCTGTGAGTCCACAGCATCTAAAAGATCTTCTTTCTGGTGGGTCTGGCCATGCAGGTGAAGTCCTTCTCGAAAACTTGACATCTTTAATCAACCTGATGTTGTCAGGTCGAGTCAACAGCGAGATCACAGAACTTTTGTACGGTGCGAATCTTTGCGCACTAAAAAAGAAGGATGGCGGAATAAGACCCATAGCCGTGGGCACCACCTACCGCCGCCTCGCGTCTAAAGTCTGCTGTCGGAAAGAAGCCGACTACCTAGGCGATTATTTTCGACCAATTCAGCTAGGCTTTGGTTCGCGAGGCGGATGTGAGGCCGCAGTACATTCCCTTCGTACATTTTTGGACAAAAATCATGGGGAGGTAATTCTGAAGGTAGACGTCAAAAACGCCTTCAATTCCGTAGACAGGGGCGCCTTGCTAAAAGAAATTAAAGACATAATTCCAGAAATTTATCCCTATCTCTGGCAATGCTACGGTTCACCGTCAAAATTAATTTACAGAAACAATGTCATTTCGTCCGCGGTTGGTTGTCAGCAGGGCGACCCTCTTGGTCCGGCCATTTTTAGCCTTGCTATCCAACCAGTAATTCAACGTCTTAAATCCAAACTTAATGTTTGGTATTTAGATGACGGAACGATAGGGGGAGACGTGGACACAGTTTTTAATGACCTAAAAATCATCACAGATGAATTTCGGCAAATAGGTTTAGAACTAAATTTTTCAAAGTGCGAGCTTTTTATTTCGGACTCTTGTGTAGACAAAAACAATATCATAATAAAATTCAATAGTTTGGCTCCCAACATTACAGTTGTAGATAAATGTTCACTTCGCCTCCTTGGTTCACCAATTTTTGATGAGTCTTTTCAGTCATTTGTAGATGAGAAAATTCAAAATTTCAACAAAACCTCGAACAGACTTCTCAAAATTAATAGCCATATGGCTTTTACAATTATTCGGTTTTGCTTGTTTGTACCTAAATTTACGTATTCTTTGAGATGTTGTCAACTGTGGAAACACAGCGAGCTCTTGGAAGGCTTAGACAATATAATAAAGAATACTTTATCATCGGTTTTGAATATCTGTTTCGATGACAAGGCATGGTCGCAGGCCTCCCTGCCTGTCAAATTGGGAGGCTTAGGTATCCGCAAAATTTCAAATGTAGCCCTGCCAGCGTTCTTGTCTTCCGTCTACAGCACTAGTTCTTTAGTGGAAAAAATTTTAAATCCGTCTTTGGTCTCACCTGGAAATTCATTCGAAATTTCGTTCTTAGACGAGGCTCGAATGGCTTGGCATAGTGCTTGCCCTGATGCTGCTCCCCCAAAATCTCTTTTGTCCCAACGGCAATGGGACGGGCCTCTGTGTGAGTTGACACGGAATTGTTTGTTACAAACGTGCTCCAGCTCTGCAGATCGTGCCCGTCTCCTGGCCGTTTCTAAATGGGAGTCAGGACATTGGTTGCAAGCACTTCCTTCATATAATACTGGCACTCTATTGGATCCCGTAACTTTCCGTATAGCAACATGTCTTCGGTTGGGTGCAAGGTGTTGCGCGCCTCATCAATGCCAGTGCGGTACTGTTGTCGAACAGCTTGGTCATCACGGATTATCGTGTACTAGGGCTGCCGGTCGGATATCTCGCCATGCCAGCCTTAACGACATCATCCGGCGGGCCTTTGTCACCGCTAACGTACCAGCCATTCTCGAACCGAATGGTCTGTTGCGTGACGATGGTAAGAGGCCCGACGGCATGACTTTAGTCCCTTGGGAGCTGGGCAGGCCTATTGTGTGGGACGCTACATGTGTTGACACACTTGCGCCTTCCCATCTTTCAAGGACATCCGTGAGGGCTGGTTCGGCGGCAGATTTGGCCGAGGATCTCAAGAGGCGCAAATATGCAGGTCTCGACAGAACCTACGCATTTGCTCCCCTTGGAGTCGAGACCCTAGGTCCGTGGGGTACCGAGGCTCTCCGGGTTTTCAAAAAATTATCTGAGCGCCTGGTCGAAGCGACGCGTGACCCGAGAGCTGGTGAGTATCTGGCGCAGCGCATTAGCATTGCCATACAGCGGGGCAATGCAGCCAGCGTCTTGGGGACGCTTCCGACTGGTATTGATATGGACCAGTTGAGCTATCTGTAGATTGTTTGCAACAGTCTGCAGTTAGCTCAATTGTTTCAATTGTATGTAAATACTAGTTTAATTTCTTTATATTATTTGATTGTTATTTTCTTTGTCAATAAAGTTTGTACAAAAGTTCTTCATTTGAAATATAAAAGTACCTTAAAAGGTGTGCAAATTTTTTATAACTACAATTATTAATGTCTCTAAATGTCAATAAAATAAAATTTATTATAATCTAAAATTAACAATAACACATAAAACAATAAAATTAAAATAAGTACGTATGCCAAAAAAGTGTCAGTTTTTTAAATTCAAATATTATTTTACAGTTTTCTAGTAGCCAATTTTCTGATTTGGTTTTAAACATGTTTAATGGCAAATCTTTAAAACTATTTGGTAATTTATTGTAGATATTAATGGTAGGTATGCTATGATATGGCTTCATACATTTTTACCAGTACAAAAATTATCTACCGCTCCTAAAAGTCCGACTCCCTAAGGTTTGGTCGACCCTAAATGTACTACAGGCGGTTTGACTCCCTTTTATTCGACGAACACTAGACCTTAAGACCCCTTTATAAATAATACATAAACTTTGTTATGTTTCCTGTAGGTACTAATGTCATTTTTCTGATGGGATTGGGAGTCCTTTATATAGATTGTACCTAACGTCAGACTTGTCCGGCTCCAGATAGGATGCATCATGACATCAGCGGTGTTTCTGGGCGGGTCCCCGTGTACCGGAGCCCCAGGGCTGGTTGCCAGCGCGGGCAGCGTGGCACTGGCGGGCGGCGCCGCGCTCGCGCTGCTTTACGCCGGCGTGGCGCTTCGAGCGTCACTCAGCGCACCCACCACTTGGCTCTATACTGTAAGCATACGCAGCCAGGTACACATCTTTATGGCCTATTCAGTCAGACCTTCGCTGTATTTGCTACCCTGACCGCCAGCAGTAAATTATCGCTAAGTTTCGCGCGCGGTCTGCTGCAAACTCGACTTTTTTATTAATACTATTTTGTTTCTTGGTCTTATAATAGAGACCAGTTTCAAAAATGGACCCGGCTCGGGCACTACATTATTATGTTGATTAGTACCTACTTAACTAGAATGCTTTAACAAAAGTAGAGGTAGTAGGTACCTAAAAACAAACATAGGTACCTGATAAAAACCTAATTCCAACACGACACGACTTCAATACAAATTAAAAATTCTTTAAACAAATTTTTTAGAAAGAAGAATTAAACCAACCAAGAATTTAAACCTACTTAACTAGTTGATAAAGAACAGGCAAACCACTTTAAGCTGAGTTTACTTATCTATTTAGTTACTTGTATCAACCTCCGCATTTTTTTTTAAAATTTAAGCATATTTAAGTTCTACAAGTGAAAACTGTTAGGCTTTAGTGAAACTATTGTTTCTACACATTTATTTATTACAAGCTGTTTGTTTTCCATGTAAATTAAAATAAAACGATGTTAAAATAATATACAAGAAAATGCACTAAGTGCATTCCGCCGGGTATATAAGTGACAGGAAATTACCACTAGGATCATTTATTACTTGATCATGTATTACTCTGATTTCGCTGCCGCTCTAGGTCGCTAAAATCTACTTATGGCGTAGGTATGAACAGGACTTTAGCGAGGAATTGGTGGTTTAAGCCTCGTCAAAATAATTTTTACCAAGTCTGGAATTGTCTCTACACAGCGATTTTTCTATTCACAATGAGTGTGTCTGCCATTCAGAGTTGGCAAAGGCTTTAAATAGGATAACTTTCCCATGAAACGTCGGACAAAACAAAACAGAAGGAACATAAACAAGCCAGGTAGGTAGAATAAGTATTGTATAAAGTGCTATGTTGCGATCAGGCAGCTGGCTATAATGTAACCAGAACTTTTGGTGGTTGCAGGACATCATAGTGTCCAGCGTGGTTGGAGTGCTACTGCTGCTGACCGGCGCGCTGACGCTGGTGTTGTGCACGCCTGCGGGATCCGCCTCGCACTACGTCAATGGCGTTAGTTCACATCTGATTTATCAGCTGCATAATCTGACCCACTATACCTGGGCTTTGTTAGCAGTTATGGTCGCTCTGAACCTGTTTCCGTCTGTCTATTTCTTCGATTTGATATTGTTGATTTAACATCTTATTTTAGACAACCTAACCCAAGACCTGACATGCTATTTAGAAGTCGCTGCTAAAAAGGGAAATACTTACCGGCGCTAGAACGGTCACCACATAAAGGATCGTGCTTTAAAAAACGAAAGTCCTGCCTTAATGAGTCAGGTGTCTGCCTCTTTGCAGCCGCTGGCGATGGCGACGGCCGGGCTGGTGATGAGCAGCGCCGTGCTAACGTACGCGCGCGCCATGCGCCGCTGGGACGCCGCGCGCCGCTCGCCACCCCGGCATATGCGGCAGCCGCCACCGTCTAGAGAACACGATGTCTAGCTAGACCTACATTCATTTATAATGTCTCTCACAAAAGGTTCATGTTTTCATGCAACAAAATGTTAACCTACTCTGCGAGAAACTGGTGTGGTGCCTGAAAACGAACCTGTGTTTCTTTATTAGTATGGTAGTCTAATAACATAAATGTTTTAAGGATATAGTAGTGCACATAGAGGTAATAATCGAATATATTATTTAATATTATTTGTAATTAATGACAACAAGTAACAATAAAAAATTATAACTACATATAAATCCATCACCTGTTTGTACTTTTAAAGTTAATTATGCTCTCACTTCTTATCACATCTTCCTATCAGCTTTGTAATGATGCAAAGTAACGCTCTACCAACTCCACAAGGCTGTCGGCCTGAGGCTTAGCTGCTACTCCCGCAATCTCCAAACCAAGGTTCTCTATCTTGTGGGCTGTGGAGTTGCCAATGGCAAAGCGTGGCAGACCACCAAGTTGGTTGCTGAAGGTCTGCAGCTGGCGGTGGATGTATTCACAGCCTGACGGACTAAAGAACACCATGCAGCATGGCTCGTGCGCCGAGGCTAACTCCATCAAATCACTCTTTAAGTTTGTATTTTCGTTTGTTTCATATACCATCAAGGCGTCTACGGAGATTCCACTCTCACCTAAAATAGTAGGTAAAGTTTCGGACCTTAAGTTGCCACATGGGAATAAGAATTTAGAGTTAGCTTCATTCTCCTTCACAATTATCTTGGCCAAGTTTTCTGCATTGCCTGCCGTGTGGCCCAGCGCCTCAAGGCCGAGCGAGGCGAGCACCTTACGGCGGCTGGCATCTCCCACCGTGTATACGCGCTTGCTGTTCCACAGCACGAACTTGGAGGGGTGCCAGCAGCGCGCGCAGGCCTCTATGGCGCGCGGGGAGGTGAGCACGAGCCCAGCGTAGTCCGGCCGCAGCAGCCTCTCTTCGAGCGGGGTCTCGTTGATGCTCTCGAATTGCAGCGGCTCCACGAACACGGTCTCGTAGTCGCTCTCGTTGAAAGCCTTTTGGTACTCTTCCGACTTGCTTTTGAAGAGCACTACTTTCTTCATGTTGACGGGACGCTGCGCTACTACAGAATTATCCTTTGTGACGCGCTCCACATAGTCACTTGACCCTGGAGAAGCAGGAAACTGTTGTTTGTTTGCATTCGATTCGAGGCTTTTTAGGTAGGTACTTACAACGATTTACTCAGTACTGATCCGATGAGTTCACATACAATTTATATTATGATAAGCGAGGTAAATGTATGAGGTTTTCATTTTTTCTGTGTATTTTTAGAAGCCAGAGGATAATAATTAATTTTGCTTCTTTTTTTGGAATCTTGACTTCTTTGTTTTTTTTTTTGTTTTGGCTAGAATTGTTTACGTTTGTCACGTCATTTTTATGAATGGGATGACAGCGACAAGTTTTATCATTTTTCTCTTTCATCCTTTAAATATTTTGTATCCATTTATTCTGGTTTAATGCTTAATTTCTTGAATATCTATGAAAATGTTAACTTTCTTTTTACTACGCAAACGTCAAATTCGCTGACAGTGACATTTTATGACAAAATTTTGCTGTTAGTTTTGAGCGCTGTTTTTTGAAATTTATTTTGCTTACGAAAAAATTGTAACTCGTCTACACTGACTGCACAGAATCAGAATAGTGAGATGAACTTGCACTAAGATTTTGAATTCCGTGGGTACAAATCAGATAAGGTTCTGGAGATGTCCGACAGCGCGGCGCGATGGGTGTCGGGTTGCCCGAGCGGCGTCATGGTGACGGCGGCCGTGGCGCTTATGCTACTGCCGGCACAGTACTATGTGGGCGAGCTGGCGCCGGCGCTGGAGCCGGAAGGCGCGCCCGCCTCCGTGCTGGAGCGCACGCTGGACGCGCCGCCGCTGGACGCGCTCGTGACGCTGCTGCTAGCGGTGGTGGCGCTGGGCGTATACGTTTGCGAGTGGGTGCAGCGCAAGGCCATGGAGCGGCGCCTCGGCAAGCTGCACGGGTTCTTGGCAGGCAGCGTGGAGCGCCTTCGCGGCTGGGACGCGCAACAGGAGCAGCTGGAGACGACGCTACGCCTGGTGCAGAGCGCCACTGCCGAATACAACCTGCTGCTCTACCTGCTACTGCGCCAGCACCCGCGCCCCAGCCCCACGCTCTTGCATGCCTTCCGAGACAAGGAACCCGTAGACGATATATGACTCGAATACATTGCTTTATGGCGAGGATAGCCCTAAAGGCAGCTTTTTACTGTGTTTTGGGTCCTTACTTACTCGTAAAAAGCAGGGACTTACATATTGAAAGGAATGTTAGACAACAGTATATTAATAAGTAATACATTTCTGCGACGATACTAGAAGTACCTAGACATCTAGTTACACTTTGCTACTTCAAAAAAGTTTCGAATGATAGGTCTAAATTGTGATGAAAACGCGTTTTATTTATGTTCTACGAAGTTTGTATGGTAAAACTTATCCAAAAATAAACCTTGTAGAAACGACATATATATTATAAAACAGCCGTAATATTTTTAATTTTTTTTAATGTCCATCCAATTGCGAACATGTTTTGCAAACGCAAAATTTAAAAGTGAGTTTTTTGCTAAAACAATTGTGATCCTTATTATGCGAATACCTAAGTCATACCTATCTATGTTAAATACTCAAAATCGTTTCAAAAACACACGCCAGTCGGAGGGTGGACTTTGGCCTGCAGCAGGGCAATTCAGAGTGGCTCGATTTCGTGGTCGAAATTGATTTTACTCGGAAACCGCTATTTTCCGAGACGGATTTTGAAATAGGCTATTCAGAGCGTCCGAGCACGGAAATTTTGGTCGAAATCGACCCAACTTTTCACGGAATTATTTAGAGTGGTAGTTGCTTGATGGAATCTAATCCGAGGTACAATTTCTAACAAATTATCATGATTTGGAGAAAACCTCCGTATTCTTCGTGAAGTAATTAGTGAATGAAGATGATTTTAGCACTTTTATGCCCCCAAAAATCTTTCTCTGCATTTTTTTGTGTTATATTGAGGTTATGTGCATAGTAAACAAAACAATTTTAGATGGAGCATAATTCTCGTTTTACAACACCAAAACCGGCGTGATGGAGCAAGACACAGGATAAGCACACTCCGTCGGTGCCTGACTCTGCGGGATTTGACAAATACTTTTATAGATCCAAACTTTCGGGGGATATACAGACTCTCCCGACATGGCTCTGAATTTGATAAACGACCTGCGTGCGTATTAGCCTTGGACGAAGCTTTTTAATGCGGTACCAGTGGAGCTAAAAGTAAGCATTACAAACAATTGAATACTTACCTTTATGTAACCTATAGGTACCTATTTGTGACTTTATGTACATATTGCTTTGTAGTTTTTGTTTGCCCTCCACTTTTGCGCACAAGGCAGTTACCAAAAGTCGGATGGGAGGGAGTACGCTTTCTGCCTGAGTCAGTCATCGGTCTGCAGGGCCATTAATGATACAACAGATGCATTGAACAGGCAGTCAGTACTGTGCAGGTGGATAAGGTTTCCCTTCGATACTAATGCGATAGAAAACACAATCCAAAAGTAGCTATTTATTTGAGTTGCATTGTATGAAATATTACCTAATTACCACTGCTGGTACCTTTTCTTAAACCTACATAATATCTAGTCACACTATTATTTTTAAACATTTAACTTTTTCAGGATTGGATAGATTTAATAATACCTAATACTTGAATAATGAGATCACTATACAACCTAATCACTAATTAGAACAAATGAACCACCTACATAACAAATTAAAAGCACTTAACTTTTTTCAGAAACTACAGAAATCTGACATTGCCCTGCGTGCTGGGAATTATGAAGATGCTGCTGCTGGGTATTAAGAGAACTAGATCCCCACCTCTTGCTTGCCTTCATTGGCCGGTCTGAATGGAGTTGCGAGAGATGCACCTTAGATGTAGACTCGGAGGTGGAAGTGTCTAATGGCGTAATAACGAGGAAACCCACTAGTTTAAATGGGTCACTGTTTAAAGAAAACAGTCAATGAACCACTACTACTAGTTTCCCTGCAATACAACCTACTAATGGAATAGATAACACAGTAAAAATGTAGGTATATTGCCTGGAAGAAATCGCTTCTAAGCGATAAGGCCACCTATTCTACTTGTTTATGTTAATGTCTATGTGTTTTATTTGTCTTTGTGGTGTACAATAAAGAGTTTTGTATTGTATATTTATTGATAGCCATAATAATCACAATATTGCTTAAGATAGTTGAGATATCTTGTATCTAAATTTAATTCTTTATATAAATTATTTATGAACACTTTGTAACGTATGATATTTACTAATAAAATACTAGAAAATAAAGAGCTATTTTTATTTTTAGATAATTGTAATATCTTTAAGTTATATCAAGTCTTAATGAGATCACCTCATAATTACAAATTGCTACAACTAGTTACACTAATAAAGTCTAGTAATAAATCTGTAACATCAATGTTTAAATAAATACCATGTTTTGAATATACTTACACAATAGAAAACCACAACAATCACAATCTTGGCTTAATACTAATTACTACTTAAAATATAATTGTTTTGGCCGAGGATCTCAAGAGGCGCAAATATGCAGGTCTCTACAGAACCCCTTAGAGTCGAGACCCTAGGTCCATGTGGTACCGAGGCAATGGGTTTTCAAAAAATTATCTGAGTGCCTGGTCGAAGCGACGTGTGATCCGACAGCTGGTGAGTATCTGGCGCAGCGCATTAACATTGCCATACAGCGAGGCAATGCAGTCTGCGTCTTGGGGACGCTTCCGACTGGTATTGATATGGATTTAATTCCATTAAGGATTCTTCCAGCTCCGAGAGTGGTGGGGGGAACGGACCTCCACCAGTTCCACTCATAAATTTCTCTCTCTTTAGTGCCTTGACCTTTGTGTCACAGCGCCAATCTTGCCAGCACTGTAAATAGTATGTAAATAGATATTTACTACATGTACATAAATGAACAATAACAATAATTAGTTATGATTCTTACTTTCAGCAATTTCTTTGGGGTCTTAGTTGTTCCTGAACCACAGGCGTTCAGCATTCGGACCATTACTTCACATTTTTTTTTTTGCATTGTCGAGCGGCATCGGGGCCCGTTACTCGACCGTGGGCGTAGTCCACGTGAGCCTTCACGAAGTTGAGCATTATAATTCTCTGATCAGGTGAAACTTTCACTCTATTACCCTGAAAATTTGTATTATATTGATTACAACATGTGAAGTGAAATTAAAATTTAGGCTGATCTAAAAAAGGCACTTACTTTGTTTATTTCTTGCATAATTATTATTGCGAGACTAGTGGATCATTTATTCACTTCACTGCACTTATAAAATTGTGCAATGCAAGGAGAATAAACGAAAATTGTTTGTATTTCGAATTGGTTCATTTGTTATTGTTTTGTTGTGACGGCGGCGTGGTGCTGCCACCTTGGTTTTCCGAAAAGGGGCTAACGGGCCTCAAAAGGGTTAGAAAAGACGAACTCTGTTTTTACAAGTAGGACTAGAAAGGGCTAAATAAGACAATGAATACTTTTGCTACAAGGAAAATATTTCCATCCATACGATTAACCTTGTTTTCAATCTTAGGATTTTTGCCTCACTCAAGGGAGAAAAAGAAAATATAAGTTTTTAAATCCAATATAGCTAACGTTCTTTATTCCATTTTTTATAATAATTATTTTCTAACAAATATATCGTTTTCAACTGCCTCGAGGATGTTCATTACTTAAAATTGGGTATTTCTCAAATTCAAGATAATGTTTTTTTTCATATGTTACTCCCGTTTTCGACTAATTCGAGGGTGTATATTACCAATAAGTGGTATTTTTTTTATTCCAAGATGCCTGACTTTTTCTTGACTAATTCGAGATCTAATCTAGACCTACACCGACACCCTCGAATTAGTCAAAAACAATATCATCACAAAAAACGATATAGCCAGGATGCTTATAGGTTTTGGCCGCCAGTAAAAACCAAAAATCTTTATTTTTTGTGAATTCACTCTTTATTTACATTTTTTGGATTTTTTCCTTTAATTTGGCAAGAAGCAAGGCCTCACCTTGCTTCTTGCCAAATTTCATGATTCTAGATTTACGGAAAGTGCTTTATAGGTTATCGGTCCATGGTGAGAATCAAATATTATTTATCATATGAATAAACTATAAATTTACAGTTTTTGGATTTTTTCCTTTATTTGTGCTATATGACATTGCTTTGCAAAATTTTATGATATGACGTTGACCTATGTCAACGGGAAATACCCTATAGGTTTTGTGTGCACGTGATTCCAATGGAAATTTCACGGTACCGCGTCACTTGTTGACATTTACCGCGAGATCAAAGGTATGTTTTTATACTGTCATACGACGTTGATATTGAAATAATAAAAAATTTAATTGATAAAATCTTCCGCAGTCAATCTCTAAGGGAGGAAACGCTTCCTACGCGAAAACAATTTTAAGTTATTAGTGAAAATTTTAATTAAACAGAATTATGAAAATGTTCTACCACAAGACAAGCAAAATTTTTCAATCTAATTAATAAGCGTGGTAAGATAGGTTTTGTAAGTATGTATTTAGTATGTTTCAATGTCAAAAATGTCAAACCGGTTCATTTTGTAAAAAGGCTAGATCTATCTTGTAAATGGCTAAGGTTGCAACACTAGCCACCACACTTAGGTTGCCCCACAGATAAAAAAGCTAACGTTGAGTTAGGTTTACGAAGTAAGGTTGCGCTTTTATTAATACACTTTATTTCAAGTTTCCCAAATAATCTCATAAAGGTTTTATTTCATCAACTAATGACTAAATAGTTGAAAAATAATAACAAAATTAATTTCTAGCTATAGTTTTCTTACTAATTCCAACGTTTTAATTTCTACCATGGTGTACATTTTCTACCATTTTTAAAGCATGCCCCGTAAAGTGTTTCCTTGTTCGTGTAGCCACTGAGAGCGAGTATGAATCGCGTTTTTGACCTCGCTCGGTAGGGCATTCGTAAACGTGTGTCTTCAGCCATTTCCGAGACATGATCTTTTCGATCGAGTTAGAATAGCTATGCAGGGCTATTCTAACTCGATCGAAAAGTTTCGTCAACTCGGAATCTGACACATATCCGCGCGAAATTCAAATATTTTAGTGGTTTTTAATATTTTCTGCGTTCTTTCATCATTCTTTCTCGATCGAAAAGTTGCCGCTTACCGAAAATTTTAAAACATTTTCTATGAACTCATAATATAAATAATTTCGATTCGACTCTACTTTGAGAGAAATTAATAATTTAGTAGATGTCAACATTATTACTAAAAGCCCCATTAATCGTACTTCATTGGAACGTGGGTTGATAGAAAAGGTCAGCGATTTATGAAAAACTACTTTTTAGGTGGTTTTATTCCTTGTAGAACGCAGAAAATATTAAAAACCGCTAAAATATTTGAATTACGCGCGGATATGTGTCAGATTCCGAGTCGACGAAACTTTTCGATTGAGTTAGAATAGCCCTGCTGGACGCCTTCTCGGACGGATGGACGTAAGGTCGCATTACTTTTTTCGTGAAATCTGGATCTCGTCTTAACGAATTACGATTTTCGTCAATTTTTGTTTTGCTGGTTATAATAATTATGATTCATTTGTCATTGAAAACAGAGTACTTAACTAAATATTAAAGCTGCAATTAAGATTTGCTTAAATTAATTTGCAAGGATTTTATTAATTGACAGATCTATTTTAAAAGGTACCTATACCTACTTACTATATAAGGTAAATATACTCAATTAAAAAACTCGATTTAAAAAGCTCGAAAAAAACGTGGCATCACTCGTTACGGAGTAGAGGCAAGAGGTCTTTGAAAATTGTTGCTAGATGGCGCTAAAGGACAGAACTTGGTTGAATTGAAATTATAGAATCGTTGTTCTCAAGATGTTTTCAAAATTCTCTTTATATTTTGCACAAGCACGTTCAGCAAGGAAAAATTTTTAGTACCTATGTACATATGAGTACACAAAAACTACGGTACCTACCTTAACAAGGTACAAATGCGTCCTTGGTGTGCGTGCTTGCGCACAGATAAACGGGGGCGAAGACGAATAGGAGTGTATGTCCCTTTCGCAAAATCATTTAAAATTTGGTGCTACTAGGTACATAATGTCTGTTAAGCTGCCTAACTTAATAAGAACTCAGTTGGTAACCCTAAGCTAGTAGTAATTTACCTTAAGCTACAGAATTTTCTTTTGTTTATCATTACCTTTAAGAATCAATTGCCGAATGCCCTGTCTTCTTTGATACCTACCTAACGTTTCGGTAAATTATTGAAATCTGAAATGTGTGCAGGTTAGAGATTAAATAATTAGAATAGTTGCGAGATTGTTGACTGCGCGTTATTTACGGGCTCGCTGGTGCAATAAATTTGTCATCCGCCCCGCGTCCGCCGCTGGAGCCCTCATAATAAATGTCCCGTGAAAGCTGGAAAATTATGTTCTCATCTCCACTCTCTGTAATATCGAGGCAGCCTGGGTAAATAATGATGGTACTACAGTCTAGAAATCTAGATCTTAGTGGTCTGTCATAATAGGTAATCATAAATCATCAAACGGCTGAACCGACTTGGACCTTACCTAGACAAATTCAGAGCATTCTATAAGTACGTTAATATATTTTTTGTATCTATATCTACAAAGGGGTAAAAAAATCCAAGGAATATTGGTGGAAAATATATAACGACATTGGTATCATCGAAGCAAAGCACAGAAGCAACAATTTTTGGTTTTGAAAACTTTCATTACCTACTTACTGAATTGATCTCTCGTTTCGAATTCTTTAAACATTTTTTGCTACACATGTGTTATTGAAGCAGTGGCGGCGTAGCGTGAGCTGGTGCTCGGGGCGGACTACAAGAAACTCCTCATCGCATTGGGGATTGGTTGACAATACCGACCAAATCCTAACAATAATAGGTATCAGAATCAGAATCAATAACTTTATTTCTTTAGGCTTACAAAATAAGCACTTAGACAAGTCAAACTATAAACATAGTTATTATTATCAAATAAGAAATAAGGTGTTATTGATATTCTCTTCACTTCAATTTTTTGTCCACTAGTGGAAGAAGTGAAAAAGAAACCACTAGCACATTATAATATCACTTATGTGTCTAATACATGTTTATTTTGCCTATGTAAATATACATTTTATGCAATTTAGATACATGTCAATATTTCTTTAAAGCTAAACAGAACATTGAATTTCTTACATACTACTGCCAGTGCGGAACGGAGCGACATCTGGCCAAGCATTAACATCATTGATGTTAATGCTTGGCCAGATCTATGGAGTAAAAGGCCTTCCTGATAAGATTTTGTTTAATGTACTGTTTAAATTTACGAATAGGGAGTTCAGTTGCTTCAGATGGAAGCTTATTATAGAAGCGCACGCAATTGCCCATAAATGATTTCCGTACCTTTCGTAAACTATATGCTGGGATGTGTAATTTGTTCTTGTTTCTTGTATTTCTATTGTGAACATCACACTTTTTCAAAAAGCTACCTCTATTTTTGTGCGTATACATAAGATTTTCATAGATGTACTGCGATATTACTGTCAAAATATTTATTTCTTTAAATAATTCCCTAAAAGAGTCGCGTGGCTTTAATTTGTAAATTGCGCGTACCGCTCTTTTCTGGAGAACAAAGATAGTCTGGATGTCAGCTGCCTGTCCCCACAGCAAAATACCATAAGACATAATACTATGAAAGTAACTGAAATAAACTAACCTAGCTGTATCTTCATCGGTAATATATCTAATTGTTCGAACTGCATAGGCTGCTGAACTAAGTCTGCCTGCGAGAGCATCAATTTGCGGTTTCCATTGAAGAGTGGAATCAATATGTAACCCTAAGAAAACAGTTGAGTCTACAAAGTCAACAATCTCATTCTTTAGCATTCGTCATCTTCGTTGGAAATTCTCTTACATTAGGTAACATGAATTTAATGCATTTGGTTTTTTTTAGCATTGAGTAAGAGGTTATTGGCGGTGAACCAATCTAGTACGTGTGAAAGCGCATCATTTACATCGTCATAATTAAATTTACTTCTGTCAACTTTAAAAATCAGTGAAATATCATCAGCAAATAAGACTATATCACACAGATCTTTTGCTAAAAAGGGGAGATCATTTACGTATACTAAAAATAAGAAAGGACCTAATATTGATCCTTGCGGGACTCCTTATTCAATTTTTGAGCCCCTAGATCTTTCTTTACCAATATCTACTTTTTGAACTCTATCAGATAAATACGATTGCATAAGGTCCAGTGCCTTGTTTTGAATTCCATAGTGTTTCAATTTTCCAATTAATGTAGCATGATCTACACAATCAAAAGCCTTAGAGAGGTCACAGAATATACCAATAGCGTTTTTTGCTTTATCCCAGGCATCCAATAAATGCTTAAGTAAAGTGCTTAAGTACTGTACCAGCATCGGTTGTAGATCTACCCTTGGTGAAGCCAAATTGATTTTTATACTTACCTAAGACATTGGCAATCGGAGCGAGCGAGCCGCAGTAATTTTGGAGTTTAGTTTGATGAGGTGGGGTTAGCAACAAATACATATAAGCTAAAGGTAGGTCTTTGTTGACATAAAATGTCTTGGATTCTAAATCGGAGTATAGGTCATCATTACGCACATGTAGAGTAGTTGGTACTTACATGAAATCCTAATACTACCCTATTAAGAGTGCGCATTGCGCGCCATTTTGTAAAAAGGATAGCAATAGGATGTTGCGTTCATAGGAGCGGGACAGAGCATACGTTTTTGGAAAGGCGGAAGCGCAAAAAATGAGTTTTTATCTAATTACAAGTTAATTAAACAACCAATCGAAAAATTAAAAGACATAACTCAAGAAATACTTTAAGCTTTCTTGACAAAACAAAAACCCAACAAATAAAATGTGCTGTTCCTGAGATAAATAGCAAAATTTGTGCAAAACATGTATTTTTCAAAATAATATTTTATCGAGAAAATTTTCACCAATCGTATTTTTAAAACACATAATCCAAGATAAAAGTTCAAAGTATCATTTCCCTAAGTTTGAAGGTAGTAGCTTTCACAAATTCTGAGATAAATAACGATTTCTAACACTAAATTGCTTATGGCACACTCTTAAGGTATTCTGTAACTTCTAAGAACTTGACACCCTAATATGACCTACGTATTTAACCTATTTCAGTTTATTTTCCATGTTCAAATAAATGCAACGTGGCTAACTAGGTATTTCATATCAGCACGCGACAATCGACCATTTCAAGGGCTTTTGCTATCCAACCCACATTTAACTTTGCGATTATAGCTATCGAAGCTCGGAAAAAGTAGTGGCCTTCGCTAAGCTAGTGACATTAGCACGTTTCTGAAGGGCCGGCCCGCATTTAGGCGAGGGCCCGGCAGGCATAGTTACCTACTTCGCCCTACGCTTTGTATATGTATCTACATCGGGCTTCATGACGTGGCTATTATCTGCTGTAAAAACGAATCATAACCACACACAATTTTGCATACTTAGGTACTCCTGCCCCACTCGTTTATCTACTTGGCTCATGTCCTTAGACTACTCTAGACGCTCATATCAATTTGACGCTGACTATACTAACCTATCGGAGATCTAACTATCGGAGACGTGCCCAGCCGTGAAAAGTCAACACCGAGCAGCAGGCGGCGGTTAAGTAACCTGCCCTCTCCGTGGTATCTTGCGGAATGGCATCCAGTCTTGACGTCCGGCCTTGAGGAACCAAATCACCTCAAAAATACTGATGTGGAAGGAAACGGGAACCCACCACATTACTCTCCCAAGAAAACCTCATCATGGAATCAAGTTAAAAGCTGTTACCAAGATGGGTCACGACCCCCAGTATTGGGGAAACGACGGGGATATTCGTGTAGTACGTAGATACTTGCTTTGAATCAAAACATGAAAATGTGTCACAAAATGTTTCGGTTTTGTTTCCGCAATAATTTGCAGCAACAAAGACTCGGGCTAATTCCCTTTGTCTATTTGGGATGATGAAATGAAGTGACGACAATAGGAAGAACCTCCATTCAGAGCGGCGAATATAAAGTGGCTTATTACACTATCATGCACGGGCTACATGAGGCGCACAGTAGAGGTAGACCAGTGGGGCTACTGCCAACTGAACGTTGCTAGTTATCACGTACGATGGTCTACTGCTAGTTTCAAAACCAGTTACATACAACGATAAATACAAATACAAAAGCCATTGCCAAAAAGGATGAGCAAGAAATGAGCAACTTTATATAGATAGATAAATATGGCGTTAAACGATAAACCGACTTCAAATTCCCTTACTTTTGCACTTATTTTAAGTTTTGCGGGATAAATAAATATATATAATATTTTTTATCCGCTGGGGATAAAAAAATTATGGAACCCTTTCGGGATCATTTTCTATACAATAGTGAAAGAATTTTCGAAATCGGCGGAGATATCGCGTAACATACATAAAAAAAACTCTCTCACTCTTCTTTTTGAAGTCGGTTAAAAATGATTTATTGCACACTTTACAAAACAAATAACAAACAATAAGGTACAAAAAATGTGACAATTGGCGGTCTTATCATACACGAGCGATCTGTAGGTACCAGACAACCGACAACCATGCATGGGACGTGTCTCCAGCTCTCCGGACATAGAAGTCTGGAACTAAGTAGGTACTAAAACATTATATGGAGTTAGGCTGATGACAATATTGATGGAACATAATCTTGGAGTGAGAACAAATTGTGTTACTACAGTGGGAGATTACAATGCCGTCCCATGCCCGGGAACATACGCTGGCTGATGCTATAACTTTTTCGATTGTCCCTCGCCGGGCCGGGGATCCTAGCTCGCGCTCTGTGGTCTCTATTAGTTTTTAATCGTCTCAACTATATTTGGACTAGTTTATAATGTTGTTTGTCACGCGCTATTACTTCCAAGGGTCAGATGTCTGTATTTACCATTGCAATAAGTGTCTTATAACTTCCCAGAAAAGAAATCGAAATGAAATACGTAGGCACTTTGGCCTTGATATATTATATTTAGGCGCAGAGAAACCGTAGCTCGCTAATAACGTTGAGTTTGCGAAGGTATAGGCTAAAAAAGTCGAGTAATTTAGGGAAAATCCAGTGGCGGATTTACTCATTTGCCGCCAGTAGGTTATTCAAATTTTGCCGCCCCTAATAGCCCAGCTACACGCTCAAACGTTTGTGCAAACATGCATGTACAAACACAGTTTGCGCAAGCAAGACGGAGCGTGTGGCCGGGCTCAAACCAATTTGCGCAAGCAAGATGGAGCGTGTTCTATATTCAATACCCTTCTATATTAAACTTCTATATTCAATACCCTAATCTAATTCACAATCCTATTTATTTTAAAACCAATTGTCAGTGAAATTACAATTTTATCATTTTAAAGCTTTTTCCCGTTAGTATGATTGTGTTGTGTACTAGGGGACCAATGTGTCAGTTCCAAGATTATGGAAGAAATCGCTTCTAAGCGATGAGGCCGCCCATTGTACCTTGTTTATTTATCTTTGTGGTGTGCAATAAAGAGTTTTGTAATTGTAATTATTTATAAAACTCACGATTTAGTAAAGATTCCGCTGGACCTAATAACATTTAATGAAGGCAAGAAATTTTTGGCCCAAAATTGCCGCCCGCTCAAATTTGCCGACCTAGGCTTCAGCCTACTCAGCCTGCTGGTAAATCTGCCACTGGGAAAATCGGATGGATTTTTGTTGTTTTCATATAAAAATGATTTATTTTTATTTTAATCATATCAAACAAAAACTAAAGGTACTTACTTAGGCAATGATTACTAGGCTTGTTCTTGCTCGGTCAGTAAAGAGATCGCTCTGTCCTAGTACAATCGTACTAATGTACTAGTTTGGATTTCTAGTTCTATTAGTACCCCACTCGGCAAAACTTTCGGGTCGTTTTAATCATAGGTCTCTTATTTTACTGCTCCAAAATACGCAATCGATTGTTTTGAGTCAGAAACTAGATTGGATACTATTTACGTTTACTGAATTTTAATTAAAATACTATTTCACCAAAAGTACACGAAAACGGACGAAATATCCGTTTACCGATGAAATATCGAAATGCAATGCTCCTTCCTTGATCGCACCAAAAATAATATAAGTAGGTACATACATATTAGGTACACTTACAAAAGGTGCAAACATTAAAATACTAACAGCGCAATTTGATCTCTATCTTCAAACAAATAAAGTTTCTCATTCATTACCCCTCCGTCTCTTTTACTATCGGGGATTATGCGCTGTCTATCTCTATTCTACCTTATTCGTTCCTTTGAGACAAGTTACTACTGAACTAGAGAACTAGATGCATATCTCCGTCTCTCTTACTACCGCGGAATATGCGCTGTCTCTATCTCTGTTCTCCCTTAATTATTCCCTTGTCTTCTAGTTCTGTCTGACACGGAATCACGGAATGTAACAGTGAACTAAAAGAAACATTGTACTAGGGAACGAGTAATCGAAATGTATTCTCAAACAGTTCTTTTTATTCTTGTTATTAGATTTTAAACTTTATGCCATAGACAATAGTGATTCAGACGCCAACTTTTTTAGTGGTTTCGAGATTTCGTGACTGAAGAGCAAGTGAACTACAAGGAACTAGTTGAGCTGAATCGTTCTTATTAGTTCACTGGTTGGAAATAATTCATTTTAGTTCATTATTCCTGAACTAAACAAGACTAATGATTACTATACCTACCTACTTATTAACAATCTATACTTATAATAAAACTGTAACAGGTCCAATTCTGTACATTGAATATAGTTTGAAATTTTTTTTTGAGGGCAGTCTATTGTCGATGCTGATGCCAAAAATGTATTTTTTTTCCATCATGTCTGTCTGTCTGTCTGTATCTTGGCCGCGCATAGCTCCGAAACTACTGAACGTATTGAAATGAAACTTGGCGGGATTTGAGTTCATACTACGAGGAAGGACATAGGACTTTTTATCCCGGATTTCAATAGGGTTCCCGTGGGAGAGGGGATGAAAGTAAAATTTCGTGGCTGCGCGTAGCGCCGAAACTACTGAAGGTATTCAAATAAAACTTAGTATGATATAAGTTCATATTACGAGAAAGGGCATAGGATACTTTTCATCCCGGATTTTAATAGGGCTCCCTTGGGAGAGGGGATGAAAGTAAAATTTTTTGGCTGCGCGTAGCGCCGAAACTCCTAAATGTATTCAAATGAAACTCGGCAAGTTTTGAGTTCATACTATGATGAAGGACATGGATACTTTTTATCCCGGATTTCAATGAGGTTCCCTTGGGAGAGGGGATGAAATTAAAATTTCTTGGCTGCGTATAGCGCCGAAACTACTGAAGGTATTCAAATGAAATTTAGCATCATTTAAGTTTATATTACAAGAAAGGGCATAAAATACTTTTTATCCCGGAATTCGGAAGGATTCCCTTATGAGAGAGGAAGTGAAATTTTGCGCATTGCAGAATGGCGCGCGGGGCAAGGGCGGTAGAGAGCGATAGCCCCCCATTGTGGGGGGCACTGGCAGTGGGGCCCCAGGCAGTGGGAGCCCCAGAAGTGAGGACCCCAGCAGTAGGGCCCCTCACGCAACCGGACCTTCCTAGTAGCCCCCCACAGTGGGGGGCACAGGTAGTGGGGCTCCGGAAGTGGGGGCCGCCGGCAGATATCCCCCCAAGTGGGCCCCCCACATTGCCCCGCAGTGGTAACCCATCATTAGCCCCCACAGTGGGGGCACCGGCAGTGGGGTTCTCAGCAGTGGGCCGCCACATTTTGTCGCAGTGGGACCCACTCAGTAGGCCCCACAGTGGAGGGCACCGGCAGTGGGGGCCCCCGGCAATTTGCCCCCACATTGCCCAGCAGAGGGACCCGTAGTGCCCCCCCCGCAGTAGGGTAAAATTTCTTGGCTGCGCATAGCGCTAAAACTACTGAATCTATTCAAATGAAACTTGGCATGACTTAAGTTCATACTACGAGGAAGGTCATGTAATACTTTTTATCCTGGAATTCGTTAAGGTTCCCTTGGGAGTGGGGATGGAAGTGACATTTCTCGGCCTAAAATAGCGCAAAAACGAATGAATGGATTCGAATGATACTTAGCATGATTTGAGTTCATACTACGAGGAAGGACATAAAATACACTTGCGAGCTATAAACTGGAATCACTTCATCGCTGGTTTCTGCAAACCATATTTTACAGTTTCCATGGAATAAACTGTAGATTGGTGTATACCATTTGAAAAAAAAATTTGTTAGCTTTCGAATGGTATAAAAATTATTTAAATTTAATTAAGATTCCTACCTTCATTTAGTGAATTATTACAATAGGTCGAAGTTGTGGATGTTTGATATTTTCATATTACTTCTTATTAATTTAATAAGAAGTAATATGAAAATATCAAATTTTTATTTAAAATCTTTGTTATTTCCCGCTTAATATTTTGTATTGCCCCCCCTAGCCCTAATGACTGCTTGTAAACGGTTTTTCATTGACATAATGAGTTTCCTGATGGAATCCTGTGGAATTTCCTGCCACTCTTCGATAAGAGCAGTTTTTACGTCTTCTATTGACGCCGGAGCTAGAGATCTTCCTCGTACCCGCCTTTTCAGCTCGTCCCACAGGTGTTCGATAGGGTTCATGTCAGGGCTGACGGCTGGCCAGTCTATTGTGGGAATCCCGACTTCTTCCAGGTACTGTCTAGTCACACGAGCGGTGTGGCAGCGGGCATTGTCGTGCATTAGCAGGAAATTTTCGCCAATAAACCCGGCGTAAGGGAGTACATGGCCCAGCAGAATGTCGTTGATATACCTTTCTGCGGTTAGTCCTCCTCCCCGACCTCCACCGGGTACGAATACCAGCTCCGTTTTAGCTTCAATTGAAATCCCCGCCCACATCATACAAGACCCACCCCATATGCCACTGTTTCCGCTATACAGCATTGTGCGTATCGATCTCCCGGTCTCCTGTAGACTCTCCGTCGACGGTCGCTGCCATGCAGGCACATCCTAGTCTCGTCCGTGAACAAAACTCGGCTCCATTGCTGTATATCCCAATCTAAGTGATCACGACCAAACTGAAGTCGGGCTTGTCGGTGGGCTGTAGACAGTTTGGGTCCCGTTGCTGGCCTTTTTGGGGTCAAGTTAGCTTCTTTGAGTCTTCGCCTCACTGTCCACTCGCTGACAGTTCTCCCTCGAACTTCTCCGAGCTCCCGCTGGACGTCAACGCCGGTTAGATGTCGATTTCGGAGAGAAGTGCTGACAATAAATTGGTCATCTCTCGCCGAAGTGCATCGCTGTCGTCCAGATCCTGGTCTTCGGACTAAGTTTTTAGTCTCTCTAAACCTCTTGTATACTTTGGAGACACAGGACTGGCTCAGATGAAGCTGTCGAGCGATAGTACGCTGAGAGAACCCTTGCTGGATTAGGGTGACGATTTGAGCGGCTTCTATTGGTATGGTTTCCATTTTCTTGTAATTCCAGTATTTTGAGTGACGTGATATATTGGACGGATGACAAAATTGCATAAATTCCCGGTTTTTATAGGGATTCAGGAGTTTGAAAACATTGATGTTTCGTTCAAAAAATTTATGTCTTTTGTGTTCACGTTCCATGACATATGATGAACATTTTTTTCGCTATGATATCGAAAGACTTTGAAAGCTAATAAAATTATCTTTAAAATAATATACCACAACCTACATTTTATTGCATGGAAACTGTAAAATATGGTCTGCAAAAACCAGCGATGAAGTGATTCCAGTTTATAGCTCGCAAGTGTACATACGAGTCCATACCCCAAAGCCAACAAAATGATTACAAAATTGTTATTAGTGCCGATAAACGACCTACTGGACAGCATACGGTTGGTACAAAGCTCTCGCTACCAATGATGTTGCCGTCGTCCTGGTAGATCAGCACTGTGACAGGCCAGACATTGTGCTGCGTACCCGGGATGACCGCTTGCAATGCATTGGCGAAATGCACCAGGCATTTGATGCTCTTCAGTCTCTACTCGCTTATATACCTAATGTCGTGGCGAAGACGGATACAATTTTGATCTTCGACATATGAATCCGAAAACTGACGAGACTGGACACTAATAAGTTTCTGCAATGCAATTCCACGCCTAGATACATTTTACCAATATGAGAAGGTTGCATTGCTCACCTGCAAAGGTTTCGAGGTTTGTTTAACCGTTTTCTCATCAGAACAGAACTAATGAGAGAAGACTGCGCGCTGAGAATTATGTAGATCTGCGAGACGCCATGAATCAAGATAGAAATTGTGGAGATTTAGGACGACTGGTGATTCTTCCTTCCAGTTTTAGAATGGACAATAGATGTGTAGTGCCCTATTCTCCAGTAGGTACTATCAAAAGCTTTTGAAGCGCATAATATACCTAGGTAAATGTGGAGCTGTGTGACGTCCAGTCAATAAAATCTAGGTATATTTAAATCTATACTATACTACACTAATAAAAATAAGTAAGGTTTGTGTGGTTGTAGGGGGTAAACTCTGAATCTTCTGAGCCAATTTTGAAAATTCTTTTACCTATTGAATTTGTTTAAACATGCATCGTTTAAACCACGTTATTTGCGAGTTTTATAGACTACTAAAAATGTTTACTGCCCAACGAAGTGGGCACGGGTCAGCTAGTCCAATATAAGTTTGAAAAGACATCCTACTATATACATATAATATTATAAATGTGAAAGTTTGTATGGATGGATGTATGGATATTTGTTACTCTTACACGCAAAAACTACTGAACCGATTAGGCTGAAATTTGGTATGTGTATAGTTTGGGACCTGGAATATCATATAGGCTATTTTTTATCCCGATAAAATGCGGGCGAAGGCGTGGGTAGCAGCTAGTGATTAGATCTTTAGACACTACCATATAAAGACCCTTGCACTAGCCGTAGTCTGTATCGTATGAATCTATGTATCTGGCTACGATTGTTATTTAATATTTATTGACAGCATTTTATAAATTAATTTTCTTAGAAATTATCCCCAGCCTCACAAGGCTTTCACACTATAATAGCAAAAACCTTAGATTTGTATATCCTTCTAATTAGTTTGAAATGCTAATAAAAGTTTAGTGTTTCTGTTTGGCACAAAACAACTCCAAAACTTTAAATGTTATAAGATGCGAGCACACTCGGAGTGAGGTGTAGGTAATCTACGTGACGAGGGCCCAAAGGGACCCGTGCGTGCGTGGGCGTCCCGCCCGCCCTGTCTTGTCTTGTCCATCACGTTCACGCATCACCTGTGAACTCCTCCAAAATTACCTAACCCTACAGGTATTGAATCAGGTAAATTTATGAGCAAATGCCCTGATAAAAATACAGTGGTCTAATAACGAAAAATTTCTAATTTGCGTGTAACTTTTAGCGACCGGTTTCTCTTGAAGTTAGCAGAAATGAAAAAAGTTGGTAGGTAATTTCAATATTTGTAGCCGTGAGACAATAAGCGAGGGGCCGCTTCCGCTGACAATTACACATCGTCGGGCGCGCCCCTCGCTGGTAAGCATCTAATTACTACAAACTTTATTATTAGGTTTTCTATGCCTTATTTGTGGGGTTCATTATTTGCGGATGGTCGTCGTGACGAGCTATCCATCTGTGTATTTGTGGATCCCGCCATCAGCCACCCGCGCCACGCTCGCGAGGCGCCTAAAGTTTTCCAATTATGAAAGAGCCTGCCACACCACCTAACACCTACCACTTCGCAAGAACAGTAATTACAGGCCACAAACTAAATTACATAGACTCAAGGTGAAATGCTTATCATACCGAATCATTATTATGTTGTAGATATGTACTTGTTTCTCGCTGAAATTGATAGTCACTGAAGTATTATGGCTAATATACATACCTATATACACGTACATATGTAGGTATCTGAATAATTAACATTTTACTTGCTCATGACGCACATGGTCGTCTTTTTCTGTTGAAGCTGCGGCGCGGCGGCGGCGTGGCGGCGCCCTTCGGGTCGCACCGCAGAGGCTGGGCATTGAATGAGCAATATAATCTGGGTACTAGGTAGCTAACAATAATTAATATTATAAAAGTTTTCACGGTACCTGAGAAGCCGAATCGTACATAGGGCGAGTCCGTGCATGTAGGTACCTACGTGCCTACCTACTAAGCACGTAGGTAAGATCGGTATGTATTCTTTTGTTATCCTCTGGAATGTACTCGCAATATTTTTGTATCATTATGTGGCGGCTCCGACCTCAATATTGGAGGCTCAGTTCAGACACGTCTGCTCGTATAGATGCGAAATATCGGTCTCTTCAGCCTATAGAATAGATCCACGTTTTGCTAGTTTATAACAGTTTAGACTCAGTTGAAAAGGCTAACTAATGTTCTTTAATTCTTTAATTCTTTATTGTACACAATAATACAGTTTATCAACTTATCTAAAAAGATTATGTACATAGGCGAGCTTAACCCTGAAAAGAGTAAACAAGTTTGAAGACCTCTGTGGCGCGGCGGGCGAAGGTCCGCCTGCAACGCAGGAGGTTGCGGGTTCCCGCCTCGGGACAAATGTTAGTATGATCTGCAAATATTTGTTCAGGTTGTTCTGGATGTTTGGTATGTATAATAAAAAAATATCTATCTATGTAGTCTAGTATCTAGTGTAGTCTATTATATTAAGTACTTATATCAGTTATCTAGTACCCATAACACAAGCTCTGCTTAGCTTGCAGCTAGATAATTGTGTGAATTGTCCATCATTATTTATTTATTATTTATTAGTTTACAGTACATAACAGTATATTTTTTAAAGGTACTAAACCGCCCCATTATAATACGATGTTGTTATACATGGATGACCGAGTTAAAATGGGTGATTTTGTTCCGATTGCAAAAAATCTACTTTTCACTTTGATTGCGAGAAAATAAAACAATCAAAACGTAACAGAAAAATAATGTACACGTTTTTCACTTCTCTAAATCACGAGTCTTTATTTATAATTCAAGTCATCGCAAAAGATTCATAATAATTTATTTGCCTATTATTGTCCTAATTTTCGCGTAATTTTTAATTTGTCGTGAGGTAAATAAAAAGAGATTTCGCGCATCGCGTGTAATAGCACCTTTTTTAATGTCGTTGTTACGCGCAACTCAAGTACGCATTCTACCATGGAATGAGGTAGAACCACCCTTCTTCAAGGAATTTATATACTGTTAAGTATATAAATTCCTTGCCCTTCTTATAAACATACAACAAACAACAAGAAAGCAGTTTCAGTTCCATTTTCAAAAATAAATCCAAATAAAATATAATGTTCTTTTCACTTCTCTTGCTCAAAAAGTGTATCATAATAGTGTAGCTTAGCGGGCCTAAAACTCGAGTTTAATACCTCGGGCTAAAAAGTATTTTTTCTTTTTAATATTTGTCTAAAATCATCAGCCCGTACAAAGCATTCGTTCTCTTACATAAAAACTTGACTTCTTGGTGCTCCGTCAATCTTTTTTTTTGAAAATAGAACCGTCTTGGTGATGTTTTATGAAGGTTGATTCTTCTTTCCTTCACGGTTGAATGCGAACTGTTTCGTTGCGGGTTAAATAGATATTTAAGAAAAAGATGGTATTGGCGCTAAATCTCTAGAATTTTCTTCATTCCAAATCACAAACTTTTACGTTTAACTTCCTGACTTTAACTTCCAAATTGTGAACGTGAAAAATGTCATCAAGTGATAGTGAAGATGCTAATATGCAAATGGAAGAAAAGGGCAAAGAAATAATTATGAATCTGTTGCCGACAAAATCACGTGGAATATATTTAAAGAGTTACGAAAATTTTATGAAATGGAGAGGTGAGAAACGTGTGGATTCTTTTACAGAAGGGGTTTTTCTCACTTATTTTGATGAATTATCGAAAAAATTCAAATCGTCGACTCTTTGGAGCACATATTCAATGTTAAGAATGACCTTACAAACGAAACACGACGTCGATATTAAAAAATATGTAAATTTAACGGCTTTACTGAAGAAATTGTCCACTGGATACAAGGCAAAAAAATCTAAAATCTTGACGACACAAGAAATCGAAACATTTTTAAATAACGCTCCAAATAAACAATACTTGGCAACAAAGGTAACCTTTTTTGTACTCTACTCAAACTAAATAAATAGATACCTATCTACATACCTAAATTATGTACCTAGGTTATTACGATTATTAACACACTTATTTTTTTGTTCAACAGGTTGCTTTAATTTATGGAATCAGCGGTGCATGCAGAGGAATAGAGCTTGCCAATATAACGCTAGAAGACGTAGAAACGGATACAAACCTACAAGCTGTGAGTCTGCCGAACACGAAAACAAACAAAGAGCGTAAATTTGTCATCAGTGGAGAATACCTTAATATAGTTAAAGCCTATCAGGAGTTACGTCCCACTAATGTTTCAACGAGAAGATTTTTTCTAAATTATCAAAATGTTAAATGCACAAGGCAAGTCATAGGCAAAAATAAATGTGGTAAATAAACATGCCTAAAGATATTGCCACTTATCTAAATTTACCAAATCCGGAACTCTACACGGGCCATTGTTTCCGCAGAACATCCGCGACTCTGTTGGCGGACTCTGGTACGAATATAACGACATTAAAACGGCACGGTGGATGGAGGTCCGATCAAGTGTCCGCAGCGGATTACGGAAGGAATCAATATTCTACCAAACATTACAGAACCCCAAGCATCTACATCGCGGGATTGGATGAATATGTCAACTCAGCTGAAGCCGCACTCAGATCTTAATAATGCAGGAAACTCAAGCATGAGTCGAGTCTCTCCAACTTTTACTCCACAACAATCAACTCAAAATATTATCACATCCCAATCACAGAGAACCAAAATAAAATTGCCCGGGAAAAACATATCACTAAACATTCAAAATTGCTCTAACTGCACATTTAATTTTTAATAAAATTTCTTAAAATTGTCTAATTTTGAATTGTTTTATTTTCTCACAATCGAAGTGAAAAGTAGAGTGTTTTACTCGGGCCAAAACCACCCATTATAACTCGGTCTTGTCATCCTCCCTCGCTACGCTCGGGAGTATAACAACTTCGTATATAATGGGATGGTTTAGTCCCTTGTAAAACAATCTACTATTGTTGATGGAATACCAAAAAGTCGAGTTTTTATGTAAGAGGGCATTGTACTGGTTGATGATTGCAGACAAAAATTAAATTGATAAAATACTTTGTAGCCGTAGGGCCTAAATTCGAATTTAACACCCGCTAAGCTACGCTATAATGACATGCTTTTTGAACAAGAGAAGTGAAAAATCTAGTCTTCAATTCACAACATGAAATATACGTAAATATCAAATACCTCGTAAAACAGACGCGTTAAAAAAATGTGCTCCGTAATCCATTACTTGCAATCTTCGCATCCAATCAGCGCGGGACAGATGAACAATACGTCCCCGTACAATACTGTGCCAATAAATACAATCCACAGACAATATGAATGTATGTACATACATTATGTAGGTAAATTGTACGGATACGAATGAATCGTTCAGATGTGTGAGATAATTGAATTTATTCGCGTCCAATCAGGCGTGAGATGTGGGCGCTATCAACCCACTCTCAGAACGCAAAACGTTAAATTCTCTGTTTACCAAAGACGTTGTCGCAGATCTGGACAGCACTACTGCCGCACACCACAAAAATGTACTCGCTGTGCCCGCAACTAGGCTACACAAGATCAATGTATCTTTTAAAGGGTAATGTACCTATAGGTACCTACGCTACTACAACAAAACTCCAAGTCAGTTGCAAAATTTATCAATTAATAAATTCAAATAAATTGTCAAACATATCATTTGTAAAAGGCTTACAACAAAATATCAGACTATCTAGAAGATAAAAAAGCTTGGGACGTATTTTGCTCCTACTAACTCGATAAATACTACCTAACCCTGACGGCTAAAGGTTTCTTCGTCGCTTTTTTGCTTTAGTCTACATACCGAAGCGACAGAAATAAAAAATATCACTTTATTTCCATTTCTTAGTATACATTACAGTGTTTAACTTTAAGAATTTGACCTTTTCTAAGTATACATTTATTGTATTTACGGAAATAAATAATTTTTAATTTTTATTCAATTAATAATGGACTTAACTTGTGATTTTTAGGTAGTGGCATTATATAATGACAGCATTAGAAAACAGATAGCTCGTGGGCTTCTCACTTGCAGTTTGCGATAAGTCATGTTGGCCCTGTTAAATTCATCTAAATATTACAACGTTAAGCCCATATTTAAATGTTCATTTTTTTGCTGTGCAATAGCGGTGCTGGATCTAGAATAGAATAGAATAGAATATATGTTATTGCACAAAAGTTGTACATAGGCGAAGATAATGCTGGATAGCATTCTCTACCTGCTAACCTTTGGGTAGTGTGGACAACAATTTAAGGCAGTGCTCGAGAAGTACAAGAAACATACAATAGTAGATTGTTTGACAATGGACTAAACCATCCCATTATATACGAGGTTGTTATACTCCCGAGCGTAGCGAGGGAGGATGACAAGACCGAGTTATAATGGGTGGTTTTGGCCCGAGTAAAACACTCTACTTTTCACTTCGATTGCGAGAAAATAAAACAATTCAAAATTAGACAATTTTAAGAAATTTTATTAAAAATTAAATGTGCAGTTAGAGCAATTTTGAATGTTTAGTGATATGTTTTTCCCGGGCAATTTTATTTCGGTTCTCTGTGTGTTGGGATGTGATAATATTTTGAGTTGATTGTTGTGGAGTAAAAGTTGGAGAGACTCGACTCATGCTTGAGTTTCCTGCATTATTAAGATCTGAGTGCGGCTTCAGCTGAGTTGACATATTCATCCAATCCCACGATGTAGATGCTTGGGGTTCTGTAATGTTTGGTAGAATATTGATTCCTTCCGTAATCCGCTGCGTGACGTGATACTTGTTTTGTATAGAGTCCTCTATATAACCTTCAGCCACTTGATCGGACCTCCATCCACCGTGCCGTTTTATTGTCGTTATATTCGCACCAGAGTCCGCCAACAGAGTCGCGGATGTTCTGCGGAAACAATGGCCCGTGTGGAGTTCCGGATTTGGTAAATTTAGATAAGTGGCAATATCTTTAGGCATGTTACCAAATTTATTTTTGCCTATGACTTGCCTTGTGCATTTAACATTTTGATAATTTAGAAAAAATCTTCTCGTTGAAACATTAGTGGGACGTAACTCCTGATAGGCTTTAACTATATTAAGGTATTCTCCACTGATGACAAATTTACGCTCTTTGTTTGTTTTCGTGTTCGGCAGACTCACATCACACATCTTGTAGGTTTGTATCCGTTTCTACGTCTTCTAGCGTTATATTGGCAAGCTCTATTCCTCTGCATGCACCTCTGATTCCATAAATTAAAGCAACCTGTTGAACAAAAAAATAAGTGTGTTAATAATCGTAATAACCTAGGTACATAATTTAGGTATGTAGGTAGGTATCTATTTATTTAGTTTGAGTAGAGTACATAAGTAGGTTACCTTTATTTGGAGCGTTATTTAAAAATGTTTCGATTTCTTGTGTCGTCAAGATTTTAGATTTTTTTGCCTTGTATCCAGTGGACAATTTCTTCAGTAAAGCCGTTAAATTTACATATTTTTTAATATCGACGTCGTGTTTCGTTTGTAAGGTCATTCTTAACATTGAATATGTGCTCCAAAGAGTCGACGATTTGAATTTTTTCGATAATTCATCAAAATAAGTGAGAAAAACCCCTTCTGTAACAGAATCCACACGTTTCTCATCTCTCCATTTCATAAAATTTTCGTAACTCTTTAAATATTTTGTCGGCAACAGATTCATAATTATTTCTTTGCCCTTTTCTTCCATTTGCATATTAGCGTCTTCACTATCACTTGATGACATTTTTCACGTTCACAATTTGGAAGTAAAAGTCAGGAAGTTAAACGTAAAAGTTTTTGATTTGGAATGAAGAATTCTAGAGATTTAGCGCCAATACCATCTTTTTCTTAAATATCTATTTAACCCGCAACGAAACAGTTCGCATTCTACCGTGAAGGAAAGAATCAACCTTCATAAAACATCACCAAGACGGTTCTATTTAAAAAAAAAAAAATGATGGAGCACCAAGAAGTCAAGTTTTTATGTAAGAGAAAGAATGCTTTGTACGGGCTGATGATTTTAGACAAAAATTAAAAAGAAAAAATACTTTTTAGCCCGAGGTATTAAACTCGAGTTTTAGGCCCGCTAAGCTACACTATTATGATACACTTTTTGAGCAAGAGAAGTGAAAAAAAATATATATAATTAATAATTCGTGTGTTTACACATTTAGACGTCATAAAACATACTACTTACACTATTAGATACTTAGATATACATAAATATGTATATAAATAATAAAGTATTATAGCGTACCGAATTATTCCTGGGAAAGAAAGTAATTATAGACTCTAGATCCGAAGACATTTACTGAGGATACCTCGCGATATTGCATACGAATGTATGTAGGATCAACTAGGGCAAATACATCTTTTTGAACTCATTCGAAAACTGTTCATCTACACTATTGTAGATTGAATAGTTTTAGAATAAGTTCATTCGAAACTGTTCAATCAAGATTCAAGTCAAGCCAATTCAAGATTGATCTTATTAGAAACTGTTTAAGTTTCGAATAAGATCAAAAAGATGGTAACCGCGTAGACGCAATTACCCTATTTGACCCCCTATATCTTCATATGTGCTATGTTCTTAAAAATCTAAGTTTTTTAGTTAGCGTTTGCTTTTGTAAAAGATGTATTCGTCTCTCCAAAAAATAAAAGATACATCTGCTGCCCACCTCCATATTCAGACCGGACCCTAATTAAATATAACTATTTGTCCTATTTGACTTTCACATTTAAAGTTTCTGTAATCCAGAGTGATTTCAGAGAAATAGTATGTAATATTCCCAGTAGTTTCGTTAGAGAGCTCTACTTAGTTTAGTTCACCTTGATTCCACGAAGGAAAGATAAACCCATCTGATCACATTTATCTTTCACAAAGAGGCTGCCTTTATATGAATATTGAAATGTGTAGCCTAAGTACGTGATTAGTATTAAGATTGCAAGTGGGAAAGTGGACGTTGCTGAGAGGGAATCTCAGCTCGGAGCTGTGACGTCACCACGCTAATTACTCCTCCTCAAAGGCTCGGAGTTTCTCAGCTTCGAGCTGAGTAAAAGTTTCGCTGCTCGTACACATTCAAGTTCGCCTGTAAATGAAAAGAACGGTCTTATGTGATGATCCCACGCGACCTGAAAACGAATATATTGTATTAAATCATAATATTCCTTAAAGGAAATTAACAATTTCTTAACTAAGTATAGTTAATTCCAATTCATTTTAATCTTATATATAAAATTTCCATGTCACAATGTTAGTTACCGTACTCCTCCGAACCGACTTTACCGATTTTTATCAAATTTTATATGCGTATTCAGTAGGTCTGAGAATCGGCTACTATCTATTTTCCATACCCCTAAGTGATAAGGGTTGAAGGCAAAACAACGTTTGGCGGGTCAGCTAGTATTTAATATAAAATTAACTATAAATGAATTTTATGTGTATAATAATGATTTTATATGTATATGCATGCTATTTTCTTATAAATGAATCTAAAAACGAATATTGCTATTTTCTTATAAATGAATTTAGAAACGAATTCGAGACTAAAGAGTCTCGAGTTCGTTTCTAAATTCATTTATTTATTTTTATCGTTTAATAGGTACACTTATATACCGAAGTCTTGTAAAATAACAATTCGTTATACATATATTTTTTGGACAGTAGACCTTCGTTTGACCACAATCTCACCTGATGGAAAGTGACGATGTGGCCGACGGTGTATTACGAAGTCTAGAAAATACCTATTCACTCTTGTCTTGAAGAGACCCAGATTTTAATTATTGTAAGGGGAAGATCACTACCAAACTGCACGTTATTTTCAGAATAGCTTATGTATATTGCTAATGAGTACGTGTACTTTTAATACAATAAACAATTTTCGATTATTATTAGAATTTTAAAATCTATGTATAAATTAATTATCTTCTCTCTCTATCAGAAAAATACAAATAAAAAAAATGAAGCTCCATTTGCATGAAAAGTTCGGATTAATCAACCATAATTTACATTTCGTATAATATAATTAATTCTATAAAAAGCTAATTCAATATTAGCTGTATAATATATAGTTAAAAAGTATATCAGAAACCCTTTTAAAATCTCTTATAATAATTGCGATGTTCCCGAAAGAGAGCTCCCCACAAATTACATTTAATTACTATGTGCAAACTGTATAATTTGATGCGAGAGCGAGTGAGTGTAATTAAAGCGTCAAAGTTGGCGCTGACCTGGTTTTTACGAGTACACTGGCTCGATTCGCGAGGCGTCGTTGAAAGAAGAAACACATTCAAAAGGAACGAGATTGGGATCACATACGTAGGGAATATATCAATATTGATAGTGAAATTGAAAAAAGATATATGGCAATAGGTTGACTGCTCTTAAGAATTAACAGTATAGAATAGAATAGAATAGAAAAATCATTTATTGCCTTATATAATAAATACCAATTAAAGTTCGACTTACAAAAAAAAAATCAAATTAAAAATAAATAAATAAGGCAATAGGAGTAAATTCAGCTTTTGCTACATGCAATAAATAAATATGCATGTAGCGCTGTTTTTCAATTTACTCCTCTCGGGTAGCTGGTCACCGAGAGGTTTAGGTTAAAGCGTAAGTATCAGATTACTTACTACAAACGTTTGCACTTCTAGGTGTAAAAGAAGCGATGGGTTTAGTATAGTATTATATTATAATTTATATGTATGTGTTCACACGTGGATTCGGTTTTAAGATCTGGCAAATAACCGAAACAGGCAAAACCTAACGTCCGATTTTCCGACTGCAATCAGATTCGGTCACACGGCAAAATACATTTATGGGCAATTGCGTGCGCTTTTATAGTAAGCTTCCATCTGAAGCAGCTGAACTATTTGTAAATTTAAACAGTACATTAAACAAAATCTTATCAGGAAGGCCTTTTACTCCATAGATGATTGCATCAATGATGTTAATGCTTGGCCAGATGTCGCTCCGTTCCGCACTGACAGTAGTATGTAAGAAATTCAATGTTCTGTTTAGCTTTATAGAAATATTGACATGTATCTAAATCTAATTAAATTTAAATTCACATAGACAAAATGAACATGTATTAGAAACAAAAGTGATATATAAATGTGCAAGTAGTTTCTTTTTCACTTCTTCCACTAGTGGATAAAAAATTGGAGTCAAGAGAATATCAATAACACCTTATTTCTTATTTGATAATAATTACACAACATTTATATAATTATAGTATATAATTTGACTTGTCTAAGTGGTTATTTTGTAAGCCTAAAGAAATAAAGTGATTGATTCTGATTCTACCGAATACGGTTCAGTGACAATAGCATTTTAATAGATCGAAACCGAGCGTAGATTCGGTTTTAGAAAACAAAACCGAATGCCGTGTGAACAGAGCATTCTGTTTTGCCGTAAAAGGTATCCAATCCAGTAAAACTTGACTCAGTGTTAACGTGGCGTATTACGGCGTAGATATTAGTTCTTACGCCCGAGCGTGCTACGAAATACTATGTCGTAGATATTGCTACGAGCTTTTACGGCGCAGAGCATGTTATGTGATTCTATGGCGTAGATATTACTGCGAGCTTCTACGGCGTAGAGCGTGCTACGAGTTTCTATGGCGTAGATATTGCTACGGGCTTCTACGGCGTAGAGCGTGCTACGAGTTTCTATGGCGTAGATATTGCTACGAGCTTCTACGGCGTAGAGCGTGCTACGAGTTTCTATGGCGTAGATATTGCTACGAGCTTCTACGGCGTAGAGCGTGTTAGAAGCTTCTATGGCGTAGATATGAATAAATGATAATATTTATTTGCATGAATATAGGTACCTTAGTGGTCTTAAGATTAAAGTCGGTATAACTATACGTCTTGTGGCGTCGTGTGGGGAGGCCTATGTCCAGCAGTGGACGTGTATGGGTTTATATGATGATGATGAACTATACTCGACTTGTTAGTAATCGTGCAAATGTTTATTTACAAAATAAACATTTGCACGATGATTTTGCTACGAGCTTCTATGGCGTATAGTATGCTACGAGCTTCTATGGCGTAGGGCATGCTCCTACATGTATCGCTGCATAAAGACTGCAACGACATACTGTATATCACAGCGTAGAGATTGCTACGAGAGCCTACAGCATACATATTACTAGGATTGCGAAGAGTACGAGTTACCAGGGCGTAGAATACGCTACCAGTCGTTACGGCGTAGAATATGCTACGATATTTAACGACCAAGGGGTTACGATCATCAAAGATCAGAGTGTTGTAGATAAGCATTGCGAGCAGTAAACGTCGCTCGGTGGGTAGTTTACAATTTGTAAGAGGCCAAGTACGACCGTGAGTGAGAGTCAGAAGGTCGGTATAATTTTATGCATTCCGTTATCGTTAGCGCTGGCCCGGAGGCCGGAGCGGAGGTTATTGAAGTATAAATTAGGCGAGGGTTCGGAAGGGATGATTTAAAGCCTGCAGGTAAGCAGGTTTTATGCCGCCCTGAGAGTTGCGAAGTGAAGGCGGAGAGCTGGCAACAAATGGGTTAGTTCTCTTGATTTATTGAGTTGAAGCCGTCCGCACCCGGCCTCCTCTCGCAGCGCCGATATGTGGATCTGAGGATGTCTAGTTTCTATGTTTATATATATGAGTAGGTATTAGCACCAACAGCTTATACCTGGAGCTTTGACCGTTGTTGTAACAATGGGTTGGGTTGGGACTTCGATCCCGTTCCGAGGGATTAACTTCAATCCTTTTTAACTGATTTAGAAAAAAGGATAGCTTATATGTTCCACTGTACATATGTATGTTTTACGATTTTTCCGTCAATTAAATGGCCCGATTTTGAAAATTCTTTTGCTTTTGTAGAGACGACGTGGTCCTATAAAAATGTCCTTCCCGAGGAATTTGTATGTGTCCTGTAAAACTTAAAAACTGTGTAAAATTAAGGGATTCTGAATCGGTTTCAATAATTTGTTTGTTTTTTCAAAACAAACAAATTATTGAAGCTTGGAACCACAGCAGCCACATATTAACAATTAAATATATTTAGGTAAAAAAAATTCGAAAGTAATCTCGACCTAAATTCTCGTTATTAAAATAATTCCCTTTCATTTGGGAAATATTTTTTGTAATCCCCTCGTTCTTAATCTAGGATTTGTAAGACCTTGGCCGGCCGGGCCAGCGCAGAGATGTAACCAGAGCCCCGAGTACTTTACGATAGCATCAAGACGTGATCGTGACGTCACTTATTTGTATGGGAATTGCGTAGTTCCCTATCCGCGGCGCGGTACAAAAATCTATAGGGAAATGAGACGTCACATCACGTCTCGACACTATCTCAAATAAATGGACTCTTTGATTTACGAGGAATCGGGACAATTTACCGGAAATACAAGGAAAACACAAGTAAGCGTCAATTACAGAAAAAAAGTTAAATATGAAAATAAATTAAAGTACTTTAATATTTACCATCCATTTTTGAGTCGGCTTAGGACCGCTATTCGTGACGTCATTTAGGGGAGGCCTATATTCAGCAGTGGATGTATACGGCCTGATGATCTTTAACTTAAATCTTGAATCGTAGACGTTCATTCGCGCTATACCGCGCCCGCCGTAGATACTCATAGCAATCTGAAGTTCAACAATTATTCATGGTAGTAGAGATGCTACCCCCTAGGTCCGGCCCAGCAATGCTTGTTTGCCCAAGATTAGCGGATGAGCGCGTCTTATTCTCCAGCGGATATTGTTCCAGAAATGCTTAGCGATTAATAATTACTTCTTTCATATACAAGACTAAGAAAGAAAAGAAGAAGAATAGAAATAAAACCGTAGGAGTTTGAGTACTGGTGTATTGAATACTTTATTTATTTTCTCTTGCAAAAGATAATTGTTTACAATTTTTGTCTAAGCTAATTTATATAAAGTTATCTTATTTTGCAAGAGACTGGTGCCCGTGAGAGGTTTATAAAACCTGTGGTAGAAATACAAACTACTACGGTTAAATTTCTTAAAAACTTTAGGTTAATTTTACAATAGTAAGTACAAATAGACCAATCCAATTTAGGTGTTCTGATTGCCTTTTTGAAGCTATCCTCACCTATATATATATCAAAATATAATAATAATAGCTATTCTCCGCGGTTTCACCCGCTTTAATTCGAATTTCACATATCTAGGGGATAAAAAGGTATTTTTTCCCGTAAATCTCCAATGGGAATTTGATGTTTTACCAGGACTAAATCTCTATCCTTTCAAGTAACTCTATACAAATAATCATATCGATTAGTTCCTTGGTTTGGGCATGAAAGAAGGGCCAACAAACATACAAATAAATAAACTACCAAACAAAAACACTCGCATTTATATTATTAGTTAGGATTAAATGTGCCAACCGAGTGAACTTATGAAACACGAATATAATAATTTCGTGTAGTTTATGGCATTAAACATTTGCAGAGAATTAATATGTCAGTAGCAGTGCAAGCTGAATCTAGCTTCTATTAACATTAATTCCCTGTTAAACGTTAATGATTTCAGTAAGACTCATAATTATTTTCTAGCCCTACAATAATAAAACCAGTTTCTTGAGACCTGGTTGCTTTTCTAACTAGAAAACTGTGTTATTTAAAATTTCTAGCTGTAACAAAAACAAACTATAAGTTATATAAAACAAACAAACCTTAATTAATGTTACTGAACATTCTCGCATCAAGTATCCAACGTCTCGGTATCAAATATTTTGTCAAAGTCAATCTGATACCAAGCTATTACTAGCTTTGTTTTACGTAGTTCTAAAAAATACGAGCAAAAACTTCAAATTTTTGTCTGGTAAATATTTGCTGCGTGAATTAGTTTTATTAAAATTAGAAAACTAATAGTAAAGTTAAAAGGCATTCAAATTTGATTCTTGAAAATAAAATAAAATAATATTTTATGTTTTATTTGAACGCGAGTCGGTCTAGAGGAGAAGTTATGCGGTGGGTACAGAAATCTAAATAATTATTATTCAGATTTCTGTGTATTGGACCGTGGTAGATGCCTATAACCTTACAAACAGGGCGTAGTACCGGTACCAAAAGTTACCGGTACCGATAACATAGCGGTAAGTATCGGTATTTTCCATTTAGGTAACTGAGTATCGATATTTTAAAGTATAGGTATTTGAGCTCAAAGTATCGATACTAATAGCGGTTCTTGCGACGTTGCCAGCTCGCATGAAGGCACACCGCCGGCACCGCTCTGCGGCGCGGGTGGTACTGATGCTTTACGTAGACAGTATCGGTATTTTAGCGTTAAGGAACCGGTAAAAGTACAGGTATTCATAAAAAAATATCGATAATGCGTAGAGGTCAGTGGAACCGGTACTTGAAAATACCGGTATTCAAAGCCCTGCTTACAAGTCTCTGCTATTACTATCATTGGAATAACGGGCTATACGACTTGTGAGTGAAGCTACTACTAATATTACAAATGTCAAAGTTTGAATGGATGGATGTATGGATATTTGTTACTCTTTCACGCAAAAAACTACTTAACCGATTAGGCTGAAAATTGGTATGAGTATAGTTTGGGACCTGGAATAACATATAGACTATTTTTTATCCCGATAACACGCGGGCGAATGCGCGGACAGCACCTAGTACAATATAAGCAGGGTTTCGAGGCTCGATCGCGTTTAGGAATAAAGTAGATTTTCTGTTGAAATATTACTGAGCGGACCATACCTACGGGCTCCCATCGATCTTGCCGGTTGCCCCGGGCCCCCGGGGGTCTCCTGGGCTTGCTGCGGAATTCCCAGCTGTGGACTGACAAAGGCCCTCGATCTACACATAAATATACAATACACATCTCCTTTGAGAATGTACTTACAGGAAAAAGGAGGCCCGCCTCCATTTTTGCACATGAATACACGGAGATGTCAATTTCAATAAGTTTTAATCCAGTAGCAAAACCTTCGTCAAGTTCAAGGTGACGATGAAGATTTACCACGAAGAATCCCCTCCGACAGCATTGGGTTTAAAATGTTGAAAAAGTAACCAGTTCTGTGGTACTAAACTTTACATTTCTTGTAAATCTTATCCGGTTTTGGCACAAACAAACAGGGGGCCAATTCTGCATATCACATGATACTTTATCGAGTGATACTCATTATCACGGGATAGAAATATCATGTGATAATATAGAGTACCGCCAGAACTGCATTCACGTGCGACGTATCGAGCAACTCATCAAAGAAAAATATCGAATTGCAGATTTTGAGGTACGCTTGTTTATCACTCTATATTTTGACAGTTCTTGCCATATGTTAGCGAGTAGATTTATTGCTAGAATTGCCCTCCTGTTCCCAACGTTTGGAGTGATGCGGTGCTCAGTGACGAATGCGGCACTCCTCCGCTGCCAGTGGCGCCGTGCCCGATGCGTGGCGCGCTGCTAGTGCTGCCACCTGCCCCAGAGACCGAGACCTGTTTGAATTGTAAAAATAAACTATACGAGCGACTTACGGTCTCATCTCTAAGAAATAGGGTAGCAAATGGACTGTAAATCCGGTACCTTTGAGCTGCGCATCATTTTTAGGAGAGTTATTCCGTGCATGATTGACGCGGGCCTCCGCAGGGTTGCCATCTGCATTTTATCAAATAGACAAAAGAGGAATTTCCCTCCTCAAAGTTCGTTCGTCTAGTAAATTCTAAGTTTTGTGTTGATGCAAATAATTATCGTGTCCATTATAATGGTACTTTGTATGGTACACAGGTAATATTTCCCTGTTCTGAGGAACACATGTGTGTATGTTATTTAATTCGATGTTCTGATTTGAGAATATTCAATTTAGCTTCCAAAATATGAATATTTAAGCATAATTATGTAGCAAGTGTGGTGAGTAGAGGAAGTGTTCGAAAGGTCTCCCCGCAGCCGACAGGTGCTTGGCAAGCGTCGCAGAGATTTTACATATTTATCTATTTTATTTTCTCGTACAAAGAATTAATTTATAAAATTTATTATCTATGACGACCTCTGTGGCGCGGTGGGCGAAGGTCCGCCTGCGACGCATGAGGTTGCGGGTTCGATTCCCGCCTCGGGACAAATGTTTGTACGATCTGCAGATATTTGTTCAGGGTGTTCTGGATGTTTTCTATGTATAATAAAAAATATCTATCTATGTAGTGTATTATATTAAGTATATCAGTTATCTAGTGCCCATAACACAAGCTCTGCTTAGCTTGGGGCTAGATAATGCTGTGTGAATTGTCCAGCATTATTTATTTATTTATCTATAAAAAACTACTCGGATTACGATCTCGTTTTTTTTTAATAATAATTTTATTCAAAATATCTTAAGACAAAAAAGGTTAACATAAGAATAATAATAGGGCCGTGGGGCCGCGGCGTACGAATATCGACCCCTCCAACTCAACCCGCGGATGTCGTAAGAGCCGACTAAGGGAACCTACCAGAGGAAGGGCAGCAGCTTCCTTCTGAGTATTTTTCAACACAAACACTGCGATCACCAATCCGCCTGCCAAGCGTGGTGATTATGGCAAATCCCCCCTACATGGGAGACCATCCACTCGATGGACAGACGACATCGTAGCCGTCGCAGGGAGTCGATGGATTGAGGCGGCTCAGGACCGCTATTTGTGGCGTCATCGCACGGGGAGGCCTATGTCTAGCAGTGGACGTGTATGGCTGATGATGATGAATAATAACTTATGTTCTAAAGATTATGCTTGTGCCTGAACTAGGTTAAACCTGTATCTTAGGTGAAAGGTGCTAACAACGTAACTAATAAACAATAATCAGATACAATAGGTAGTACATAAAATGAAATGACAATCATATTTATAATCTCCCCATTATCGTTTCAAAAGAGCACAGACAAATTTTGCTAATATCAGTGCAATATATATTTTGTTAGTAGTTGTAAATACGGAAAAAGTGGCATTAAACAAGCCCAATACATATTATATCTCACATAAAAAATATTTGCTACTTTTCTGATTCAACAGCTATCGGACCAAGTTATATAAATTGAAAAATATGTGGCAAACTATAAAACGGTGATAAATGATGTTTGTTGGTGTTCAGCAGTACACAGTTGTGGCGACAATAAAACAACCCGGGCCAGGACGGGCTGAAATATGCAGCTGAATGAGAGAAACTATGCCTGTAGCCTAGAATGATCAACATTTTACGCCGGATTCTCTGACACTGATCAACGCGTACCAAACAGAAAATCTTAAAAACCAAAGATTTCATATCAAAAAGATCGCTAAAGTAAATTATTTGTTTTTGTGAACGCTAATTGACGACCGATGTGGCGCGGCGGGCGAAGGTCCGCCTGCGACGCAGAAGGTTGCGGGTTCGATTCTCGCCTTGGGACAAATGTTTGTACGATCTGCAAATATTTGTCTCCGGTGTTCTGGGTATTTTCTATGTATAATAAAAAATATCTATCTATGTAATATATTGTATTATGTATATCAGTTATCTAGTACCCATAACACAAGCTCTGCTTAGCTTGGGACTAGACGATGTTATGTGCATTGTCCAACTTTATTTATTAAAAAAAAATAAAAAAATATCTTTCTTTTAATTCATTTATTAACATTATGTACATGCTTCTTAGACCTTCTGATCAGGAGATCAGAAGGTGTTTTGAATAATATGTAATTCTTATTCTTTTAATTAATTAATTGTTTTTTAATAACCTTGTTAATTAAATAAAAAATAAAATATATGTATTCATTTCAGTGTATTGCGCCATTGTCTGTTGTTTCCCGCGGGGTCCTAGACGGGATCTAGCGACACCCGCCGCTAAATGGGAACATTTTAATTTGGGTGCGGGTGGCATTGGCCATTAGGCGACAATGGCGCTGCGACAACAATGCCCGAAGCCCCAAAACTGCAGAGTTTTTGCTACATCCGCATCCGCTGGTTAAATGAAAATGGAAATTATGGCACATTGTTTACGAGCGCGGTTTTATTCGCGTTCCGATGAATGCTGTACATCTGCCCGTACCACTGCGTCAACGAGTACAGGCAATAGCAGGCGCACTGCAAAATATATAGGTAGTTACAGCTATGGCATGGCACACTCATTTAAAATCAAGATAAAAAATTTGTCCTAAAGTTAATTAAGTAGGCTGTGTATTAATTTATTTACCGAATTCGAAAAAAGGAGGAGATTCTATGTTCGGTTGTGTGTATGTGTTTCATATGTTTGTTCGATTACTCCATCAATTGTGAAGCAATTTGCATGATTCTTTCGCTATTCTATAGAAAATAATCACGAGGTGGTTCCATAAAAAAATGATTCCTGAGTTTGTAGTATTTGTCCCGCAAAACTTAAAAATAGTGGGAATTGAATTTTGGGATTCGAAGTAGGTTTTTTTTAACAATCATATTATCTAGTCTAAATGCAGTCTGTTCAAAACATAAAAATAATATTGAGCCGAATCACTTAAAGAAAAAATAGGTTTCTAATCGTCCTCTTTCTACGAACTGCTAAAAGAACAGCCATTACTGAGCTCGATAATAAAAAAACATCGTCTCTTTATAAATGTCTACATGAATATCCGTAAGGTGTTTTCATGCCGTGCTAAGGTAGATAAAGTTTTAAGCTCGGAAATAACTTGCTTTCTCTTCGAGTTATTTCCCAGCTTTCTACACAACTTCAGGTCATTCAGATAGGCCCGATTGGAGCCGGGTGCCGGCACTAGTGATTGCGCGACCACGCAAATAATACAAAACAACTTTCTTAAATACATCCGGATATGCTGGTGATCACCAAATGGATATGACCATTCTAAATACGGTAATTACTTTTATAATAAATAAAATTAAATAATACTGTACAAATCGCTAAATATTCAACCGTACAACTGTAACTATAGGTAGTTCAAAAACTTGGATATTTTTGTATACAAAGGGGTTACAAAACTCAAGGAATATCGGTGCATAATTTTTAACGATTTAACAATTTTTGTTTTTAGAGTTTTTATTCATCATTTAATTGATCTTTCGTTCGTTTTCGAACTCAAATTTAAACATTTTTTGCTACACATGTGAGGTTATCCGTTGTTGAAGTTTGTGTTTTAGTTTGTAGTGATAAGTGTGTTATTGATAAGTTATCACACTTATCACTAAAAACTTGTAGTTTTCTGTGAGTGTTATCAGTTTTAGTTATGTTTTCATTCATAAATATCTTTGTTGACATAAAATATCTTGGATTATAAATCTGAGTATAGAGTTCGTGTAGCGTTAGTGGTCACTGCGATGAAATTATCCGAGTAGGTACCTCTCTCGGTCAGTGCCTAAATATAATCAAACCGACTGAAATTAATTTGAATTAGTCCTTTGAGAGAGCTCTCAAGAAAATTACGATCTGGTTCGTGTGACTACAATTATTAGGCTCTCTGAGCACGTAATGGCATTGTTCTAAAATAATTCGTCAAAGTAACGTAATGGTGGTCTGGCTAGAGGCAGTCGAGTTTGATATCGTGTAACCCAAATCATAAGCTCTGCATCAGTACCCTTGTCTACCTTTTGATGCTATGCAATAATCAAATCTGAAATTTTGCCTCCACTCGCGTCAGCCGAGTTCTGCAATTAGATCTGACAGCGGCTCCGCGGCGGCATTTCACTGGGCGTCTTCCTCGAGGTAATTCGAGACATTTTTACTAAAGAACTCTGTCTGTTATTTCGTTGATGCAAATCAAAAAAACAAAAGCAGAAAGTTGGCAACAATTTACCCATCTCCTTAGCTGAGGAGTTTTTAACAAGTTTTTTGACTTTCGCTTAATAAATGATGTCGTAACGGGAGCGCTCGGGGCTCCGCATGGACGGGCCACTTGAATAAAAATTAAATAAAATTTATTCAAAGAAACTCGTAGATAGACAAAACATAAGTTCACTTAGTAAATAAATACAGTACTATATCTAAGTATAACAATTTAGCCTGAACTAGGTAATTATGTGTTTCAGTAGACAAGACTGCTAATTATTATATTAAATAATCTCTTACTATTACTATAAAGGTATTTAGTATAACGATGTTGTTTATTTTACAAACAGTTAATGTTATACATGGAATATCTCTATGTATGCTGCGGCCATGACGACACGTGTCCCACACTGCCACAAAATAGAGCAGCCATCTATAACATTAATGATTTAAATGTAACATGAACTCTAAGCCGCAAAAGGAGAGCTTAAGCCACGTCGACACAAAAGTGGCAGCCATTGAAACTGGTCGGTGTGCCGGGCACCCCGAGATGAATGAGATGTCGCGCCTCAGGCGAGTTTGTTCTCAAATAACTGCACGATCCAACTCTAAGGCAACTTCCCGAAGTTTCTCGTCACCCAATCTCGGGACTTCACCTGCCTCTACCTTCCTGCTTCATATGTGCTGAGTGTAGGTACCTGTATGTGACTGGGTATGTACCAACGAGACGTGGATTAGACTTTGGGTTGAATTTTCTTATTTACTTTTGTGTACAGCGATTTTGTATAGAGGCTCCCATGTAAGAATGATAGAGAACTAATGAGAATGCGTACCTTAATGAGTACCTTATTGTTTACTTCCGCGCAATAACGGTCAGCGTTAAAGTTACGTGCCGCTACTTGTATGAATGATTGAAACGCGGAACAAAAGATAATCAACACTGCAATATATGTACGTATAGCTCGTCAAATTCCACTAAATAAATCGCTTCAACATTATAATGGTATCGTCTCAGAATTCTATTTCATGGTAGAAGCTAGAAATGAAGGGAAGCGTGTCAAAAGTGTGAATGTAAAAATCATTCTATCAAGCTTTCCACGAAAATAGCATCGCATGCTCTATCTATAGTTTCTTTCATCTATGTACGATTCTGCGACGATACCAGCTAGTCTCAGTAAAGCGATTGGTTGCAAGCAAAAATTGTTCCCTGGATTGAGTAGATACCATAATAGTGTAATGACGCACTTGACACTTGTGATTCAGTCTTCAGTTTGACCGTCCGCCCTCGACGCCCCCGTTCAATCCAACGGAAGACAAATCACAATGTAGCAGTTTTTGTCCAGTTCATCTCGCGCTTGCTCGTCCGGATTTATTGGCAAACTTCGGACAACGCGTCACACTCGCAAGTTTTTCTAACATTTTCATATAAATTGATTGAAGGGAAAGTTTCAGTGTTACAACGTGTTCTTGCGACTTAGTTTTCGAGAACAAATTTTCTTCTTGCGTTCTTTTGTAAATAAAGAACGAACGAGCGATTTAGCATTATCGGCTATTTCACGTCGCCCGGGGGAGTCGTGTGGAAGATAAAAAATTATACGCTGCTCATGAACAGCCATAAATAGCGGAATGTGCGTCTCAACTGTATCTGAGAGTTTAAAGTTAGAATCTCCGGAGGCGACGGGGTGGCAGTGGGGCGGCGGCATTCGTTGAATTATAACGAAGTGATTGTAGCGAGTCGCGCGTGAAGCGGCTCAGTTGAAAACAAACGGCGCGAGAGAGCGCCATTCATGAGGTCTTCATTGTCGTGCAGTCAATCCAATAACTTGCAGGTGGCTTCTCTCCCCCGGCCCCACCCGCCCGCACAAAGGCAGCGAGATTTATTGAACTCAATCTGATGGAAATTACAAAGACAATCGATTAAAGTATTCGTAAAAAAGCGTTAATTAAAAATTTACTTCGTTGGCTGTAGGTGCGGGGGCGGAATGAGGTGCGGGGTGCGGGGCGGTACTATAACTGAACTTACTCAATAAAGGACGCACTGCTGAAATGCTAATCGTTGGAAACTTAATCCATTTGCAGACTAATCTATTATTCATTCGCAGTTAATTACTTCAAAGCTTCAAACTTGCTCTTTATATTGTTTAAAAATACATTGTTTCTGTTTTGTTTTAGTTAAAATTTCATCAGATGTTCATGTCAGGCTCTCCGAGGAGCAGAGTGAATAAAGCTTAACGTTTTATTATCGTTATTTTATCAAGTTAGAAGTTAAAATGTTCAAGTTTATTTTACAAATCTTGTGACTTCGCATTGCTTTAAAAGCATTTCATTTTATAAAGTTAAGTTTATGATATATTCGTAAGTGGCTTGGCATTTCTATCTGGAGCACGGCACGGAGCGAAATTTAGCCTTAAATGTAATTTGGGAGCAGTTGACCGGCGGCGCGCGTGGGTAGTTTTTACTCGGATAAACACGGTATCACGTATAAAGTTAGAAGAACCCGGACATCCGGTAACCCGCGCCCGGGTCCCAGCAATTTAGGAAATCCGGAGTCCATGCTCTACATGCTAGTTAATACCGCCGCCCTGGTGTACTCACGGAGCTATGTTTGAATAGAGTTCATCAGGAGATACCTACATCTCTCCTGTACTATATCTAGGTCAAATAAAGGTATTTTGATTGTAATAACATACGTAATACTGTCCAAGGATTCACAGAACATTTTCTAATTACACGATACAAAGAGATATGTATGTATATAGCAAATAGGCAGGAAAAAAAACATTATCATCATCATCATCAGCCCATACACGTCCACTGCTGGATATAGGCCTCCCCCGTACGACGCCACAAATAGCGGTCCTGAGCCGCCTCCATCCATTGACTCCCTGCGACCGCTACGATGTCGTCGGTCCATCGAGTGGATGGTCTCCCATGTAGGGGGGATTTGCCATTATCACCACGCATGGCAGGCGGATTGGTGATCGCAGTGTTGGTGTTGAAAAATACTCAGATGGAAGCTGCTGCCCTTCCTCTGGTAGGTTCCCTTAGTCGGCTCTTACGACATCCACGGGTTGAGTTGGAGGGGTCGATATAATATGCCGCGGCCCCACAGCCTGAAAAAAACATAATACAATTCAATACGTTTATTTCAACCTTATAAGATATGTATATACTTTGCTTTATTGTGATACTTAAAATGCGACCGCTTAATGGCGCCTTAACAGGGCTCCTAATACCTAGCCTCTAATTGAAATATTTAAGACCTCTCACATCGTATGTATTAGGATTGCAAAATATATAAATAAATCTACATATTGAAGTCATAGATAAATTAATTAGGTTATTAAAAACAATATCTACACTGTAAGGAATAAATATATAATGTGAATGTGAGAGAATAGATAGGCGTGTGCGCGATGTTATTATCATGAATGGCCTATGAATGAAAGGTATGGTTCATCCACCCGCGAGTGAGCGGCGAAAGTAACCGAATGCCAACCGAGCGCTCAGGCGCTTTCAATCTCTTTTCGCTTTGCCTCTTTTTCTAACATTGCGCTGGATGAAACAACAAGCTTTTCAATCACGCTCGCGTTGACGATGGTAGGACCGGGAAGGGCCCCCTTAAGAACCTATTAAAAATTAAAGCCGTCGTCGTCATCAAAAGGCAGAGTGCCCAGAATGCTGGCAGTATTGCCACGTTTAATGGCAATGCAATACACCGAATAAAATAAAAGCATTGGTATGCATGATAATAAAATTATATAATTCAAGATACTTTACGTAAGATTATTTAATAGCATTTTTCCTGTTTTTCAAAGAAAAGAAATCTCGACGCATCAAACGAGACCAGCGAAACGAGTAACATACTCAAAGCGATTTGTTTCAAACTTTTTCTTTGTAATGAATTTTATCGTATCTTTCCTCCCGCGGCGGTCGGTAGTCGGAAACCCGAAGTATTATAAAGTAGTTAAGAAGTTTGCCAGTTACAAATAATTTAAGCGGCTTCAGAATCTCACAAATAACTTGGACCTCGGCCTTGTTTCATTTCATTAGGATTACACCGGGAAGTGAACCGAGCGACGAAAGACTGCAAACGAAATGGATTAAATTGCACAATTTCTCCAAATTGAATGCATAAGTGTGACTGTGTTACCCGTGGGAAGTATCTCTGCACGTTCTCACATTGTCTGTCGCCAGCCGCAGATATCTCTTCGCTTGGTTGGACAAATTCTAAGAACCAGAGTTCCATTAATGATTTGTTCGAAGTGAAAACTTATTGGAAACTTGTCGGGAGTTCAGTCGAACATTCGGGAAATTTTCCCTTTGCTCTTCAATTTGCTTTGTAATGTAACTAGCCGGAACAAAAAACGATTGTGAAACGGACGTGTGATGAGAATGAGAATGAGACGCTCATCATCATATCAGCCCATACACGTCCACTGCTGGGCAAAGGCCTCCCCCATACGACGCCACAAATAGCGGTCCTGAGCCGCCTCCATCCATCGACTCCCTGCGATCGCTACGATGTCGTCGGTCCATCGAGTGGATGGTCTCCCATGTAGGAGGGGATTTGCCTTAATCACCACGCTTCGCAGGCGGATTGGTGATCGCAGTGTTGGTGTTGAAAAATACTCAGAAGGAAGCTATCTGCCCGTCCACTGGTAGGTTCCCTTAATCGGCTCTTACGACATCCACGGGTTGAGTTGAAGACGCTCGTTTACCTCAATTACACCATGGACATCATCGCTCGGTAGGACACGGAGAAGTAATTGAAGATTCATCAAAACTGCATTTGTTGGAACTTTCTCTGAAACAAAACATTATGAATGTTAGGTGAGTATTTCAGAAAGAACAAAAGTTATGGTGGCTAAACTAGTAATCCTGAGTGCGGAGTGTGTTCTGTGGCAAGTTTTAAATCTAGGCAAGTCGCCGCAAGTTCTCGTAGAACAAGAAACGTCCCGCCGCACCCCGCGCCGCCCGCCCGCCCTGGGACCCACTTCAATGTGGTTTTTGTGCCAACTTGCTTAGCCATGAATAACTAGTCCGTTCTACGCAAACTTAATTCATTACTAAGAAACTTACATTAACTATCTTGGTTGTTTGAAATTCATACGTATCTCGTTAGTTTATACGGCTAGGTAGGAGGGTACCTAATGAACTATTTAATAGAAGTTCAATGTCTCTATTTTCGGAAAAGACATTATTGGGTTTATCCTATGTAGCAACGAAATAACGAGGTCAATAGTTCGACAAAAAGTAGGAAACCTCAAACATTCTCCTTCCTCAGCTTAGAAGCAAAATGGGACTATAAGTGAATCGAAGCCTCCGAGAGAGTCGAGCAAAGAAGCAATCGGCCCATAATCCCCGGGGACGGCAGGACCGCCGGGGACGCCGGGGCGCGACCAAAGCTCGCAAATAAAGTTGCTCAACTAAAATAACTGCTAACTTGTGTTTACTTACAGAAGTTGGGGATCAAAGTTAATGCATAAGTAATGAAGGAGTTTCAATCTCGGCGGGAGCGTCGAGTGACGTCACACGTGCGCCCGTGTTGTAATCTAGAGGTAATGTATACGTGAGCTTACATCATCCACATCCACGTGCATTCTGCATTCTATAACACAGTATTTGCTTCCCAATGCACATTAACTATCCCCGCAGTGTCGATCGCGGCAGCCACGGCAAGTACCTAATCCAAACATTTATCAAATAACATAAATAGGCTTTCACAGAACACGTATTTGATAGCAAAACTATCAATGCTGATTCAATGAAACCTGAAATGTATTTTATTAATAAACAAGTCATTGTATTGTCGTCTGAATATCGGAGTGTTCAAATTCACTAATTTGATGAAAATCTATATTTACACAATACATACACAATACATGCGAATGTTAACCATTAACCGGTTAAATTTAGAACTTATGTTCTAATTCACAAAAGCGACAAGTGGTGATAATTTCTATAGCACTGGATAGGTAGTTATGTAGGTAGAACGTTTATGTAGGTTGGTTACATAATAGGTATAGTGCTTGGAGTAGGTAGGTACCTATAGCCTATACCCAATCAAAACTGAAGCGTAAACCTACCGAATTTAATAAACAAAGATATATAGATCGCCGGAATCACTGCAATAGAGCGTGTCGTGACGCGCAACGCCGCTATATCCATACTTCAGTAGAGAACTCTGACCCTGCCAAGGTTTGGAAGTTCTTACGGTCTCTGGGAATCGGAAAATCAAAAGAACGTACAAAAATCCCTCCACAATTTAATCTCAATTCTCTTAACAAACACTTTACCTCTATATCAGATCTCGATATCCAACTGAAATCGAAAACTTTGTTTCATCTTTCTTCTACACCGATTCCTGGCTACTCACCTTTTCATTTTAATCAGTTCACGGACTGTGACGTTAAGAGAGCTGTTACATCGATTTCTTCTAAGGCTGTTGGCAACGATAGTATTAGTCGAAACATGATAACCCCTATTCTTGTCCAAATAGCTCCAGCTATTAAACACATCCTGAACTCCTCGATATCCACTGGTTTATTCCCATCTGTCTGGAAAGAAGCTCTAGTAACTCCTCTCCCTAAAAAATCCAAGCCTATTGGCTTCTCTGATTTCCGTCCTATATCTATTCTTCCTTTCCTGTCCAAAGTCTTAGAACGCCTTGTCCACCAGCAATTAAGCACATTCCTCTCCATGAATAATCTCCTAAATCCTTACCAGTCTGGTTTTCGCCCAGGCCACAGCACAGTGTCCGCGCTAGTAAAAATTACAGACGACATCCGCTCTGGCATGGAAGATGGAAAAGTAACTGTTCTTTGCTTACTAGATTTTAGCAATGCTTTTAACAATGTGGATTTTGAAATTCTAGTTGCAATATTATGCTCTCTCAACGTATCTCCAGCAGTGGCTGATTGGTTTCGCAGTTACTTGCATGGGCGTCGGCAGCGTATTCGCATTGATGATGAGTGCTCGTCTTGGTGCGACATGTCTGCTGGCGTTCTTTCACCTCTTCTTTTTGCTATGTTCATAAATTCTATATCTCAAAACATAACTTCATCGTACCACCTCTATGCAGATGATCTCCAAATATACACGCAGGCTACAGTAGATCAGCTATCGGGTGCTATTGCCACCATTAACGAAGACCTAGGTCGTATCCTGGACTGGAGCAACAGGTTTGGTCTAAAAGTCAACCCTTCAAAAACGCAAGTGATCACAGTAGGAAGCTCTCGAATGATAGGTCGGATAAATTGGGGTACTCTACCAACTGTGGTCTTTGATGGGACCCCTGTTGGGCAAAGCAAAACGGTGAAAAATTTAGGTATCCTCATCGATAGAAATCTGTCGTGGGGACCGCAGATATCTGAAATCAGCCGTAGGATGTTTGCTTCAGCAGGTTCCCTTCGAAGGCTGCGTAACTTTCTACCTATTGCCACTAAAATCTCTCTTGCACAATCTCTTCTCCTTCCAGTTCTTGATTACGCCGATTCGGCCTTTCTTGATCTAACTGAGCAACAGTTAGACAAACTTGAGCGCCTGCAGAATGTCGGGATAAGGTTCATATTTGGCTTGCGCAAGTATGACCATGTTTCGGAATTTCGCAGGAAGCTCAAGTGGTTACCTATACGGCTTCGCCGAAATTCTCATATTCTCTCTCTTCTCTTTAATATCTTGTTTTACGCCTCTGCACCCCCTTATCTCAAAGAGCTTTTTACCTTTCTCCATCATTCGCACGCTCTTTCTCTGCGCTCTTCTGAAACTTTTATACTTCAAGTACCTGTTCACTCTACTTCTTTCTTGGCCCATTCCTTTACTGCCCGGGCTGTACAACTATGGAACGCATTGCCAGTCTCAGTGAGGCGAGCAAAGTCGCTACCACTATTCAAAACCATGGTGAAGGAGCACTATTTAGGCTGTTGACATTGAACGCATACCTGTGTCCCTATGTATATAAGTAAATATATATATATATAAATTTATATATGTAGTATATTTTAGGCATTATATTTATTATGAGTATATTTATTTATTAAATCTATACTAGCACACAGATCCCCTAGTACTATCCAACAATCCTATCCATCCACGGTTGTCTGGTAGAGATCGCTCTCGAGCGATAAGACCGCCACTTGTAACTTAGTTTTAAAATTGTCTTTTTTTGTATTTCTGTTTCTTATCAATAAGTGTGCAATAAAGAATTTTCTATCTATAGTTCTCGCGATAACTATAGGTACTTCCTGCGGTATGCGAGCGGCGAGTGACTTGTGCGAAAAATACAGAAAATATATATTTTTTCTTTTGTCCGCAATAACTACGTGTATTATGTTTGCCTCTCGCCGCTCCTTTACAATGGTAAACTCGCAGAACTGCCAATATTTTTTTTGTTTAGAAACATGTATGGACGAGGCACCCATGTCTGTTTCTAGACTTTTTAAGCGTCTTCTTAACAATAGCGTAATGTCTAGACAACTGGCATTCGCTACGAAGCGATTCGATTTCTACAATCGTCATCGCTCAAACGATACCGAAGTTCGATTGGTAGACAAAGTAATCTTCATTAAACGATCGCCTTGTCTGTTCGTCTGATCGCTAAATACCGCGCTTAGTCTATGGTTGTCGACATTACATCTTTTGCGGTCCCATATCTAGAAAGAGACTGCTATTTCACAGGTTCTTGAGGGTAAAATGCACCGGAATTTTACAAGGCACAACAACGTGTAACGTTACGACATCATGACGTACATTTTTACAACACGGTAACGTTAATTAGCATCACGTCAACGTGCCTAACCATGACACCGCACCGTTCCATGTTGGCGACGTCGTCGCGCCGTGGTGATGGCCAGGTGATGACAAGCCTTACGCAAAGAAATAGAAAATTTAATTTGTTACTTGTACAAGTACATATGTATGTACAACGGAAGTCACGTGCCCCTCGTGCGGCTTTTACTATACGTAGAGCGACCTCACTCGGCAGTATTAAGCACTGCCCCGACGCGGAAACGCGGTAGCGGTAACTAGCAGCCCCATCAGCCCATTAGCATACTGGTAGTAATACTGGTAGTTCGGTAACTGTGTGGGACGGATCTCATCCTCGTTACATAAACATGAATCCTATCGGAGCCCCTTACTGTACCTCACGGCTAACAGCCTACTCACTCCCTTTCCATCACTCTGATGGTGATGTCCTCCTCGCCGAATTTCGGCCTCGGAAGCCATTCTCAACGATGACTAGCCTTGTTTGCAGGACAGTGCACACATAAATTCATTCTCTATTCCTTGGCTCAAAGGAACGGCACGAGGCACAGGGGTGTAACACAGCCAAATTTTTGACGTTCTAAGTCAGAAAGTTGGCTGTGTTACACCCACTCTATAGCCTATACAGTCTGTTGCATAGAGTTATTCTGGTCACATAGGGCTCTTACACCAAAATAAAGCTAGAAACGCAGAATGTTCGTTTTTTATCACACAGAACATAATTAAGCGAAGTCCATGAAGTACTCATACTCATACTCATTTATTCGCTGTAGGAGCACAGGGCACACTTGGATACGTCAATTTACAAAATATACTTTACAATAAATGGTACTTACTTATATCATACATATTATTCAAAGCCATAAAGCAGACATGACCGGAAAACAATCAATAATTAGATACAAAAAAAAAATGGTAAATTAAATCTATATTTAATAAAAATCAGCTGTAAATAGGCATCGTTAATGTCATGTAAGAAAAAATAATAATTATTAATTATTAGTGAAGGAGCTACGTTGCTCTAAGCTACCCAGTATCGAGTTAGCGCGAGTTTGGCTTGGAAATTGTATTAAACGAAGGCTTTCACTTTGGCTTATTATCTATGTACTCGAACTTTAGTATCGGCTTAAACACTATACAACATTATCTAATTTGTGACTATACTTTCATGAAATACTTAGAAAAAAAAATAACAAAGTTAGTAGTTCACAAGTGCAACATTTTCATTTTCGGATTTAAAAACCTTTTCTAAATGGTGCTTGAAAAAGATATATCGTCAAAAAGATACCGACCTAAAATGACTAACACAAATTAGCAGTCATTATAAATAGCAAATTCAGTGATCCGACATGTTTTTTCTTAATAATTTTATTTAGAAACAATTTATTATTGTGTTCGAAATCTGTAAATAGCAAAAAATAGATATAGCACGGTATTAAAATATTTCAATATAGATATATTATAATCTTTACTCTCACAATAGACTAATAACAATAAGTCAATGGAGTTTTATTCACCTAGTTAGTTAACAAACGCCATCTCTACATCGCCAACAAACTGATGTCCTAAATCAACAGATAAATTTATAGTTTATCTTCGCGAAGGTTTTGGTCACAGTAGAGACATAGATATGTTATAAATAACTTGTGAGCCATTTATCAAGAAAAGTTAATTTATGTGGCAGCTGAAAATATAAGACAGTGTAATAGCGGGGGATTGCGAAATAACGTTTATTACACGCATAAAAAGTAGCAACGTAGTGTTGTGAGCATGAGCCGGACAGCTGGAAACTATTCACGGTTACTGCGACTTACACAAAGACATTGTTATGGAACAGTTGTAAAGAAGTCAGTTAGTTCAGCTATAATAGCAACACGCTGCGATACACCGCTCGCTAAGATTTAACTGTGGGCCGCACATTTTGTGAAAGCGTGAAAAAGACGAACAAGCCCGCTGACCGGACATCCCCCTCCCTGCGTCGGCAAGATTAATGTACCGTGATGTTTATTCGGTGACCTTTTTCTTTATTTGATGTCTTGATCCCGAACTGAATGGAGGCGTTTTTTGAAACGTGTACAGCGCCGTCTAAAGATTCACCTTCGGCGAGGAATTTCGTAATGTGGACGTTACGACCCATTTCATTACATTTTAATGTTTTGATCCTTGATTTGACAATTTGGTCTGCCCAAGGTTTTTCATTCCAATTTCACGTGAGAAGAGATGTGTGGCTTTTTATGGCTCTTCTTATGACTCTCATGTGTCGGTGACGGGCTCTATGTGACGGCTACCAGCTGATTGGTGCTGTCGTAGAATAAACACGGAGTGGCCAACAAAGCAAAGCGCTGACGCGGTGCAAAAATGCTACAATCTGCAGGACTTGCGAAACAGTAGTAATTAGTGTTCGGTTAACAGGAACTCAAGTAATGGTATAGTAAGTAAGCTGTACACGAAGTTAGAATATACACAGATGGCTCAAAAATGAAAACAGGTACCGGGGCGGGAACGTTTTCGGAAGATCTTAACATACACAAAACAACAGCACTGGGTGCCCACAACTCCATCTTCCAGGCAGAATGTGTAGGTATAATCCAGGCCGCTACCGCAGTGCTACGAAGAAAGGTAACTGACCAAAACATCAGGATCCTCTCGGACAGCGCGGCAGTACTACAGGCCCTGAACAGGAAAGAACACAACTCGGGACTCACTATACAATGTCACCACCTGCTAGAACAAGTAAGTAAGTCCAACAGAGTTACTCTACAGTGGATAAAAGGACACAGCGGATCCAGAGGGAATGACGAAGCTGATGCACTGGCAAGGAAAGGTTCAGAGTGGCAACCAGCAGGGCCTGAACCAATAATTCCGCTACCTTTCAGCCAAGTCCGCTCGTGGATCCGCCAACGTACAGTGAAGCAACACCAAGACTACTGGGCAAGTATTCAGGATTGTAGGCAGTCGAAGGAGGCTTTCCCGGACCTAAATCCGAGATTCTCCCGAAAACTCAGCAATCTAAAACGTGACAAACTCCGCCTAATCGTCGGTATAGTCACAGGACACTGCATGCTTAACAAACACCTTTTTAATTTGGGTATTACGGACAGCCCCCTATGCAGAGGGTGCATGAACGCAGAGGAGACGGCCGCGCATGTGCTTGTAGAGTGCAATAGTGTAGCTACTCAACGACTACAGTACCTCGGGACACCAAGAACGCCCAGGGAGGCATGCAACAGCGTCAGCGAGCTGCTAGCTTTCCTGGAAGACATCGGGTGGTTAGACTAGCAGCCCCCCACCCGACACGCAAAAAGGGCCCACCTGTGGCCTAGTTGCGGATACCAGTCCAGAAACAAGTAACAAGTAAGTAAGTAGTAAGTAAGCTGAGCAGATGGACTGAATAAGAAGGATTAACTGGTCGATTAGGCGCTTTCTCTAGAACTGGATTACGATTGGGAGGTTCCTAATAGACATGAGCTATGGAAAGAGGTATGCTCGGAGTTTCTCTGAAGGTCAGGATTCGTAACGAATATATAATACAGAGACACAATCTGACGAGAAAACCTTACACGATTATGATGAGAGACTGTCGAACTAAAGCAGAGTAAGAAGTACAACTTGCCATAAATATCTTAGTCTATTATAAACATTAGCCTATGTAAGGCCACAGCTCGACAAAAGCCTCCATTAATGATCACGTAACATGATCACAAATCGATATGGATCTAAGAATTAGTTAGGGAAAGAAAGTGGCAGTGCGCCGGCCATATCTCGCAAAGAACCAACATTCGTTAGGTTAAACGTGTTCTTGAGTGGAGACTACGACTCCGCAAACATAGTGTAAGACACCCTCCGCCTAGCTGATATGATGCAAAAGACTGCTGACAGATGCTGGGTGCGGCAAGCTTAGGACAATATACGCCATGGTGCTTATTAGTGGAGGCCTATGTCCAACTGTGGCTAATAATAATAATGGAGATAAGAAATTTATGTCAAGCTGTACTTCTGGGTTAGTTCGAGAGAGTCTCTCGTAATTGTATAGTATTCATTCATTTCAGATATGTACTTAAATCCCAATCACAAAATTAAATAAAAATTTAAATTACACAGTCACTAATCTAAAATTAGGTACAAAGTATATAAAAAAGTTATTAAAGTAGAATAAAATAAGTTAGGTTAAATTACATTAGATAAAATTAAATTACATTAGATTAAATTAAATTACATGAGATCACCTGTCGGATGCTGCAGCCACAGATTATTATTTTATATTATATATATATTAATAAATGAGCAAACAGTCGCACCGCACAGGACAGACATTCCCCTAAATTAAGTGCATTTAATCACTTTACTATAACAAAGTATCGTCTCAGAATGACACATTTTGTCATTTTAACAACAACTTTCATCATAGAAAGAAATATGATGGAGGGTAGCGCGTCAGAAGAGTCAAGGTTAAGACCATTCTGTCACTCTCTCCGTGAAAATAGCAACACACACACTATTTAGAAATAAAAAAAAACATGACATAGTTTATTAGATACTACAAAGTACAGACATTATAAAGTAGGTAAAATGTAAATTAACACTGAAATAGAATATTTATTTATTTATTGATATACAGGTTGTCTGGCAGAGATCGCTCTCGAGCGATAAGACCGCCCATTGTCACTTATGTTGTTTTTGTCTCATTTGTAAACTGTTTTCTAGTTTTAAGTGTGCAATATAGTATTTTCTATCTTTCTATCTATCTATGCAAAACTGAAAACAATCGTATCATCGATATTAAATACATACATATAAAAAGTATAACTAAGGTTCATAGACTAGATTGTGATCCAAAACATGCATACGCAATATGATTAGATAATAGAGCAGTAAAATTTAAAAACTACAATACCAAGAGTATTCTACATGGCCAATGCCATGTAGAATACACAGAGAGGCTTCTCTTAACTACCGTACGTAAAGTACTGTCTACTAGCTAAAACACTGAAACACAGGTGAACAGTGGGTACTAAGCAGCTCATCCGTGGGAAGGTAGATAAAGCATATATAAGTAAGTAGGTGTGTCTAATGGGTCTTGGCTCAGCGTGGTGCTCTGACACAAAGATAGATCTAGAACTCCTTCCGTCTGTAAAGCGATTGATTAGTGCAATTTGACCCCAGTTCCCCGGCATACACGTGCATGTCTTTGACATACACTGCACATTGAACGCGGCAAGTGCAATTAACCCGCATGAGAATGGGTTGGTTGTGGGCAGCCCTCTCTGAGATCACAATCACATGGCTTGAGGACGGTGATTGAAGGTTACGTAAAGCTTTGTGTTTGGGACGGTTAACGTAAGGCTCAAAGCGTAGTTTCATCAAAACGGGACAAATCGAAATGTCTTTGACCCAACATTTTTGCGAAACAATATTAAAAGGGTCTCCGTCCTTCAGGGTCCTGTAAGAAAGCGGTATTAACATATTTCTCGCGGCGCGATTAAAGAACGGGCGGTTATGGAATATGGGTGCGGCCATCGATCGCATCGAGTCCAGGCAATTTGTGTAATGTGATGTGAGAGGAGAGACAGGGCCGCTCCAAGGCTTACATCTCATTTAATTTTCATCATTTCCTATTTCATCATTCTTAGCAATTTCCATACCTATTTCATCATTCTTCCCATGTTGTCATTTGTAGGGTTCTATACCCAAAAGGTATGAACGGGACCTTATTACTAAGCCTCCGTTTCTCACATATCATCATTCGCTGTTATATTTTTTTTTAACTACTTCATCATTCTTCCCATTTCATAATTTCCGCATATTATTCGTCGATTCTATACTATTTATGAACAATTTTGTGATCCTCGATCGTCGTACATGTCCACCAAGTGGCTGGTTGAAGAACCGCGTTCATAAACGAAGAAATAACTGTGAATCTTATGTAGTAAGCCGGACGGTCACAAGAACATAGAGATTGTTTAGTGGGGCGTAACAATTATCGTTTGAGTATATTGTGCGTAATTCTAGTAGGGTCAACTAAGGTAAATGCGTCTTACGGGGCTAATGAGTCTTTAATCTTATTCGAAATTTGTTCATCCACAAATATGTAGATTGAATACAAATTGAGTACAAAGCTACAACCCCTATTTTTAAACGTATTCCTAGAGGTGCCCGCATCTCTGTCGCTTCTGCTCTCTCAGAGGCCATTAGGAATACAGTATCAAAAAACACCAAACGAGCTTGGGAGCATTTACTAGTTTTAACACTACATGTAAAAAAAGATTTGGCAAACAAAGCTTCGCGACCCTCTTGGTCCGGCCATATTTAGCCTTGCTATCCAACCAGTAATTCAACGTCTTAAATCCAAACTTAATGTTTGGTATTTAGATGACGGAACGATAGGGGGAGACGTGGACACAGTTTTTAATGATCTAAAAATCATCACAGATGAATTTCGGCAAATAGGTTTAGACCTAAATTTTTCAAAGTGCGAGCTTTTTATTTCGGACTCTTGTGTAGACAAAAACAATATCATAATAAAATTCAAAAGTTTGGCTCCCAACATTACAGTTGTAGATAAATGTTCACTTCGCCTCCTTGGTTCACCAATTTTTGATGATTCTTTTCAGTTATTTGTAGATGAGAAAATTTAAAATTTCAACAAAACCTCGGACAGACTTCTCAAAATTAATAGCCATATGGCTTTTACAATTATTCGGTTTTGCTTGTTTGTACCTAAATTTACGTATTCTTTGAGATGTTGTCAACTGTGGAAACACAGCGAGCTCTTAGAAGGCTTAGACAACATAATAAAGAATACTTTATCATCGGTTTTGAATATCTGTTTCGATGACAAGGCATGGTCGCAGGCCTCCCTGCCTGTCAAATTGGGAGGCTTAGGTATCGGCAAAATTTCAAGTGTCGCCCTGCCAGCGTTCTTGTCTTCTGTCTACAGCACTAGTTCGTTAGTGGAAAAAAATTAAAAGCCGTCTTTGGTCTCACCTGGAAATTCATTCAAAATTTCGTTTTTAGACGAGGCTCGAATGGCTTGGCATAGTGCTTGCCCCGATGCTGCTCCCCCGAAATCTCTTTTGTCCCAACGGCAATGGGACGGGCCTCTGTGTAAGTTGACACGGAATTGTTTGTTACACACGTGCTCCAGCTCTGCAGATCGTGCCCGTCTCCTGGCCGTTTTTAAATGGGAGTCAGGACATTGGTTGCAAGCACTTCCTTCATATAATACTGGCACTCTATTGGATCCCGTAACTTTCCGTATAGCAACATGTCTTCGGTTGGGTGCAAGGTGTTGCGCGCCTCATCAATGCCAGTGCCGTACTGTTGTCGAACAGCTTGGTCATCACGGATTATCGTGTACTAGGGCTGCCGGTCGGATATCTCGCCATGCCTTAACGACATCAACCGACGGGCCTTTGTCACCGCTAACGTACCAGCTATTCTCGAACCGAATGGTCTGTTGCGTGACGATGGTAGGATGCCCGACGGCATGACTTTAGTCCCTTGGGAGCTGGGGAGCCCTATTGTGTGGGACGCTACATGTGTCGACACACTTGCGCCTTCCCATCTTTCAAGGACATCCGTGAGGGCTGGTTCGGAGGCAGTTTTGGCCGAGGATCTCAAGAGGCGCAAATATGCAGGTCTCGACAGAGCCTACGCATTTGCTCCCCTTGGAGTCGAGACCCTAAGTCGTGGGGTACCGAGGCTCTCCGGGTTTTTAAAAAAGTATCTGAGCGCCTGGTCGAAGCGACGCGTGACCCGAGAGCTGGTGAGTATGTGGCGCAGCGCATTAGCATTGCCATACAGCGGGGCAATGCAGCCAGCGTCTTGGGGACGCTTCCGACTGGTATTGATATGGACCAGTTGAGCTATCTGTAGATTGTTTGCAACAGTCTGCAGTTAGCTCAATTGTTTCAATTGTAAATACTAGTTTAATTTCTTTATATTATTTGATTGTTATTTTCTTTGTCAATAAAGACTTTATGTAGATTGAACAGTTTTCGAATGTCTTTTTGAACTTATTCGAAAACTGTTCAATCTGCATTTTTGTAAATGAACAATTTTCAAATAAGTTCAAAGACGCATTAGCCCCGTAAAACGCATTTATCCTAGTTGACCCTACCTATTTGTAGTAGTGGGTGTACCCGTACATCATAAAGATGATGACAATGAACTTGTTTACTAAACCTCTGAGTCCGTCCCTTACCACAAAGCAGAAATGATGCTTAGTCAAGTTAAACATCATTTATGCGCGTCATTAATCGCATTATTGACAAGGCCCGCTCGCGGCCGCGCTCGCTCTCGGCAAATTACATTTTTGTAAAAATCTCTTTGTGTTTCTTTCGTCGAGGTAATTATATTGTTCTTTATTTACTTGGTCTGTTTTTAGGAAATTCATAATTTTGTTTGCAATTTTGTTTATAATGCCGAAATAACAGATTATATTAATTAGTTGAAGAATACGTCGTTGCTTGGTATAAAAAGCTTACTTTTCAAAATGTTAGAATGAAAAAATATTTAGTAACAATTCCGCGTATATATTATTTATCAAAATAAGTAAGCTTACTTTGCTGAATACTATATACTGCAACTTACTTTGATATACTACCAGAGACTATCAGAGAAGGTTTGTTACTAAATATTTTTGCATTCAAATATTTTACAATGGATTTCCGCAAAGTAACGCCTGTATCTATTATTTAAGCTTTCTTTTGTAAAATACGATTTAAATATTGCCTGTTAATTTGTTTGTTGGTTAATTTACCATCTGTTAGGTGTAGGTAATTGTAATGAACGTAAACAATGGCACATACGTTCAGTAATAACTTTTTGTTTACACCTGCTCTCGACTTAATTAGTATTAAAAGCAAGTGAATGGCAACCTTTCAATGGGGCCTTCAGAAGGCTCGGTCTTCTATTAAAAGCTCCTCGTAAAGGTTTTAATTCGGTTAAGAGCTTACAGAAAAACAATATAACGACCAACTTTAGTAACATTCGGAGTCCATAGAATGGGTTGTCTTGTATTAGCTTACGAAAACTGTTTTCTTTCCTTCCCATATATTTAGCGCTGGGGAACTACTTCTCGTAGTATGACAGCGATTCAATCCTATCATACGAACTCTTCCTCTTCATTATTTCTTGTCTTCTTGTTGGGTATTTGCGACTGTTTACTGCTATTCTGAAGCCAAATTTTGCAAAGTAATCGCTTTTCTATGCCGTTAAAGCCCATATTTGAATGGATATCATTGTGTTGTGCGGTAGCGGTGCGCCTCTAGTCTGCGACAACCTTAAGTGTTCAATACCAGCATTCACAGGACAAGGCGATACATGGCTCGCAACTTCTTTTGCACATGATGTTGTTATACAATAATCCAATTTTTTTTTATAACTATTTTAATTTATATAATTTCAATACATTATTAAGTACGCGTGCACACTTAGTTTAACATGATTCTATTAGCGAATGCCTATTATTAGCTTTCTGTGTCTATTTTAAATTCTATTATAATTAGTTAAGCTGATGGCAATTCGAATTAAATAAATAAATACGTGTGAGCTCGATGTGCAGAGCTCACACAATGTTATTGGGAGCCTTAGTTTTCTCTCACAGCCTTTATGTGGTTTTACTAGTCTAGTTAATTAGTCTAGCGATAGATGATAGAGTGCAAACTCGTGCGGAGGAAAGTTATTCCAGTGATTAAGGCGTTGTAACTAACAATTCAACCTCCCTACCCTAATTAAATTAATATGCTTAATTACTGATCCTTTTAGTGATAACTAGTCAAGTTTCTATAAGTATTAAAATAAAGTTAGTTACGTTACTCTATATTTTGTAAGTTTGTAAAGCTGATAAACATTTCATTTCATGAGAAACTGAATATAAATACAGATGGTAGAACACTGTATTGAGGAAGGACCATCGCATTACGTACGTTTCGACAAAGCCCGTGTCTTGTCTAGGGAAAAAATCTTTATTCCTTGCAAGATACGCGAGGCGATAGAGATCGGACAGCACCTAACTTCAATAGAGATAGAACCTACCACCCGCTTGGATGCCGTGTTGCCATGGAAAACGCATAGCATTATAGAGCCCAGTGTAGATACTATTAGTTCCGTATGCACACACAGGATACCTACACTACCCGTCACGCTGGGATCTGCGTCAGAAGATGAATCTCCAACTCAACAGCATCACCGAGCCGTCTGCGAATATTTCCCACTATATGTATCTACTTGAAAATCTTTATGACTATTTCTAGCAAATTGTATTTTCGCCGAATTGTTATCTACGAATTGTTCTCTGTGAATTTTTCGAAAATCTCTCCGAGTAGCGTGCCCCCTGCCACCCCCGCAACCAGCGCCTTCGACAAGCGCGCAGCGCGGGCTCTCGCCCGCACGCTGAACGAGCGGGACGCGAACCGCACTCACCCTGAAGAAGTCCCCCGTTAAAGGATGAAACCTTGGTGTTCTTCCAACACAAACTAGGTTCGTAGTTAACCCACTTACATTAATAATAAAGATTATAAATATTTTATTTGTGTAACAAAATATAAAAGATGTGTGAAACATTTGATCTCCTTAGTAAAATGTTCCGAAAAAGATCTCATTGTATTGATACAATGAGATCTTTTTCGAAATTCGAACTTCTGTTCAGAAAGCAGAATAAAAAAGAAATGCCACGGAACAAGCTATCAAACTTTTAATATTTACTCGCAAAAACTATGAAAAGTAGAGTACCTACTCTACTTTTCATAGTTTTTGCGAGACGGCTCGGTGATGCTCCTTGTGCAAAAAGCTCTGTTTGTCTTGGGTCTGATTAAATCCCTCTCCTACTCAGAATTCTAGCATCTCCCTCGCTTCGCTCGTGAGTTTCTGAATTCGAAGTTGCGGTCGGGATTCTATAACGGCCGTGATGTAAGACACTGATTTACAACTTGGTGCAAAATCTACTATTCCAATTCAGGTCGCGACCGAATTTTGCAAAATTCTAAGTTTGTTAGTGCCCATTACGTGATTACTACTTTCAGACAAGATGGCTATCTATTTTCACGTGAAGAGTTGAGCACTTTGATCAGCTAAGTCGATTTAGGCCTTCAGTGGCTAATTAGGGCTAGAACCTGTCTGGAAATTCGAATGAGAGTGGACCGGCACAACTGGATTAAGTTATTACTTATGTTATTAACATAGCTAATTGTCATCTTGATGCTCCCACACTTATGGCTAAATTAAATTTTAACTTAGGTACCACATAATTATGTGTATAGGAAATCGTCACACCAAATTAATTTCGTTGCCTACGCCATTATGGCAAAAATGCCGTTATGTACCGAATTTGATCAGAATATAAGAACCGTTTCTCTAGTGAAGAGATATATATTCAATTCTAGAAAGCTAATTTAGAAAGGGTAAATAGGTAATAGGGTAAATAGGTAAATATTTATCAAATAACTACTATGCGCTCATTTGATAAATATTTACAAATATTACTTTTTAACTTTCTCGCACTATATTGGTAACAATTTTCAAACTGTTGTTATAATAACAAGCTATAATAAAAAAATTTAGGAACATTATTAGGTATTTTGAAATGCCTGTAAAGCCTGTATACATGTTAACATTTATTTGTAAACCAATAATATTATAACTGTTGGTCTTTAGATAAAGTAAATAAATATAAGATGAAGACATTCGATAATTTGATACAAATAGAGTGAAACTGAAATCTTCTTGCAGCGGTGCTGGCTACTGGGTGCACGGCCACCAGGCGTGCAGCCACGATAGTGGTGGCCACCTGGGACCTCGAGCCATCTTAAGACAGTCAGCACGACCAAACTCTGCTCTGTCGGATACAATACTCTAAATTGCACTAAAGAAAAGATTGAAAACGCAGCAAGTTGTAGGTAGCTGCGATTTGAACGTTGTTCATTCGTACAAAAGCACTGCATGCTAAGATTCTGCTAAGATTTGCGAAAAGAAAACTCAGATTCAGTTCTACAGCACGATACGATTTGCATTTTATATTGTACCGTGAGAATAATAAAATCAATTTCTACAAGTTTTTATCGCAGGGAATTGTCGGAACATTCGATAAAATCGAATAGAAGAGAAACGTTGTATCGACGTAGTGGTAGAGTTTGTCTGACAAAATGTAAGCCGGGCGGTGCAAAAGTGACGGAGAGGTTCACACATCACATTGCTTCATGAGCCTTATACTAATTCATGGCAGCACATGGGCCTCTCCGGATAAAACACCTTTTAACTCTTGTCTCTTCAAGGCAAGAGTGAATAGGTGTCTTCTAGACCTTTGTGGTATGGCACCGTCAGACACATCGTCACTTTCCATCAGGTGAGATTTTGGTCAAACGAAGGACTATTAACCAAAAAAAAGCCTTGATGACGCTAATCCGTTGGAGGTAATGCCACAGTCCCCACCCTGGGTATGCAGGTTGGGGATCGCAGATCGGCGGGGAGCAGCGCCGCCCTCGGTGGATATCCTTTGGTCATTTTTTTCTATGCGGTATGCACACTTCTTATAATATCTTACTTATTAGTTATTTTAGTTGTACAATATCTTTCAATACCTTCAGTTATTTTCTAACACAACACAGTAAACTGCTATTTATAGGTAACAATAACAAAAAAAAACAGAATTTAAATCCTCATGACAATTTCTTAGTGAAAATTTATCAACGATAAACGTTTTACAGTTGCTGCAACTGAAGGAATGGGAAATGGGAATACAATCATTTTATTTTTAAATTCACGACTGGTTGTGAAAGAGGAAAAGGAAATGTTACGTTAAAATTGTATGTACATGTAGGCACTGTTCCCTTTGTGTTTCGTCCCATGAGGCAGCTAGCACGCGCCCGCGACATCTCTTGGTAGGCCCATGGCTGAGTGTGACTGTGACCCATACCTGATGCCGATGTAATCGTCAAGCATAGTAATAGACATGATGACTGATTTTGACTATTCTGAGATATTTAGACATCTACTGAATACAAAAAATCCATATACACAAAATAAAAAACGGATTTTGAAGGAAAACTTGAGCTTTTCAAAATGACTAAAACGCTATAATATATGTATGTACGTACTAGTGGCGTCTGTCTATGACATTACCGATGCACGAACATCTGTTGATACAGAATGACCATAATATTGTCAAGAGAAGAAAGTCAGACCTTTACCATAGTTATTCTGAGCCTTTAGAATACATAAAAGTATTATTTTATTTCGAAAAATAATTTTTATTCGATTTTGACTTTCTTTATTTTGTAAATTTAAAGCACAAAGAGTCATATTTGTCTGTTTTTGTTTTTCCAATACCTTATGGTGTTTCCTATGTGAAAAGTTTGTGTGAATATTATAAGATAGTTAGAATTAACGACATTAAGTGTAACATGTGTACCTACGGTGGAAATAAATAATGACAAAAAAAAACAAAATCCCTATACTATCTTCATAGGTCGCAAATTCTAAAATTGAGTCAATTTCACGTGATCCTGTTTGGTTTACTTGCAATTACCTCGAGACCAGGCACAAGTAGGTACTTTTGTAGTACAATGTTTTCGGGTCGCGGAGTAGATTGATTTGTCTCGTACTTACGTCATTGAATTGTGTATCGGGTGAGAGGTGTCACGTCGCGAAGCCGTGTCACCGCCATCGTCTTGCCTGTAACGCTTGAAACAGACTAAGCTCACACAGCTTACAGCACGCAATGCATCAAAATGTAGGAAACGTCCGATGGCATGGGATACGATAAGTGTGTCGTTACGCCATCTGTTTTCATACAAGTTCAAGCGTCAATGTCACCCATAATGCGTCGTGTACGTTGCGTGGTGCAGGCTCAGTCTGTTTATAGCTTTATAACGCGTCTCTCGCGCCTTTGAATTCGATATGCGTTCATTAGCCCCTCTCACCCCTCCATCGACTTATTCACCTTTGAAATTGCGACGAAGTTGGAATTGCTGTAACGAAGTTTATAATAATGTAACGAACTTGATATTTATACGGGCTGTATTGCGAGGGTTTTATTTTGGCTCGACGTCGACTGAGACGACTCTCGATTTTTGTCTCCGTTAAATCTTCGCTTGGAAAACAGAATGTTAGGTTAGTGCGGTGCGCTATACAGTTACGTTTTATTTGTTCAGTTTGCTCTAACTAAACTATACCTACGTGTAGGTAGACAAAGCTAAGACCTGAACTGTACAGTGACTCTTCATTCGTTTTCATGCCGATTAGGGTAAGCGGATGAAATTTACTACGAATTATGAAATTTATTATAAATAAAACACACAACATAAAAACAACGTGCGTTATCTAAACGTTTGACAAGCATGCATACACCTAATATAATAATGTGTTGTCATCATCATCATCAGCCCGTGCACGTCCAATGCTGAACATAGGCCTCCCCCAAACGACGCCAATGTGTAGTACCTACAATTAATTGAGGTTAACCGTACCCATAAACAATAACCGCGGTATAATAGTGGTCTTACATGGGAGACTATCCACTCGATGGACCGACGACATAGTATAGCGGTCGCAGGGAGTCGATGGATGGAGGCGGCTCAGGACCGCTATTTGTGGCGTCGTATGGAGGAGGCCTATGTCCAGCAGTGGACGTCTATGGGCTGATATGATGATGATGATCGTGGTCTGCTTGTTTTAGTTTCATTTATTTGTAAAATTTAATTCTCTAATTTTGTTTTGCTAGGCTGGTTCATCGTTCAAACTTAAATATTATAAATGCGAAAGATTGTGTCATTGTAAGTCGGGACCAGGTGGAGGCCTATGTCTGGCAGTGGATGTGTATGGGCCGATGATGATGATGATGAGGGTGGGGCCATGAATGACAAAACTCCTGAATGCATCGGGCCGAATAAAAATTTATGCCATGCTTTTGCACAAAGTTATGTGCCTGTAGTAGAATAGAAACCGGTTCGCGTAGAATTTTGCAACTCAATTTTAGACCAGTTATCCTCAACAGATTGAGCTAAAATGTGGCATACTTATGTAAGCTCGGTGACAATGGAATGTCTTGGTGCCATCGAGCAGGTCTGATGATGGAAACCGAAGGTGGCCATAGGGACTCCTAAACGAAACGACTTAACCGCATCGAGTTCGCTTTATTTATTAATTTATTTAGTAAGGCGGTACCAATAAAACACATAATAAAACATTTTTATAGAAACATAGTGTAAAGATTATACTATAGAATGTGTGCTCATAACAGGTCTGCAGGTTCGTTGGATTTGTCTTCCCAAGCACTTTGATCCTAGATGATATTAAAGACTGTATTTCAAAGTTTTTTATATATGAATCAAATATTTAATAATTATTTCATATGAGTTGTGTGACTGCGGCCGCGACGCTGTAAATGCGGCGCGACATGCGAGAGTAACTGGTAATTAGCGACAACTTAAAACAAAACGTACGCAACAGAACAAGTTTCGTATTGTTTACAGTCCCAGCTCGGCGCGGAACAAAGCGAATATCACATTAGGGCTGATAGCTATGAGTATATGATCATTTAAGGCCCAGTTCCCAGCGCATTAGCATTGCCATTACAGCGCGGCAATGCAGCCAGCGTCTTGGGGACGCTTCCTACTGGTATTGTTAAGGACCAGTTGAGCTATCTATTGATTGTTTGCAACAGTCTGCAGTTAGCTCTATTGTTTCAATTGTAAATACTAGTTTAATTTGTTTAAATAATTTGATTGTTATTTTCTTTGTCAATAAAGGCCGAGTATATCTGAATTGACGTCATTTGGGTTACGTTAAAACCTTTTTCCTCCGTAATCTTTATCCAAAAGCAGGAAAAGCCTAATAATCTATGCAATACAAGGCAGGTACCCTTCTTTTGAAAAATGAAAAAACTACTATAAATATCAAAAATTATTGAGCAAAATCCATTTTTTTGGCTACTACCGTATTTCTCCTTAACTATCATCACAAGATTTTTTTTATTGTTATCACCGTATTCAATAATATCGAGGGAACTCTCGGCTTATTTTTGCATATAATCATCATCAGCCCATATATGTCCACAGCTGAACCTATGTCCAGCAGTGGACGTGCCTATGCCTCCCCCGTACGACGCCACAAATAGAGGTCCTGAGCCACCTCCATCCATTGACTCCCTGCGACCGCTACGAAGTCGTTGGTCGATCGAGTGGATGGTCTCCCATGTAGGGGGGATTTGCCATAATCACCACGCAGGCGGATTGGTGATCGCAGTATGTTTGTTTTATGTTAGCAAATAAATGTCCTCATTAATAGATTATAAGCAAAAACCGCCGTGGGGCCGCGGCGTATGAATATCGACCCCTCCAACTCAACCCGTGGATGTCGTAAGAGCCGACTAAGGGAACCTACTAGAGGAAGGGCAGCAGCTTCCTTCTGAGTATTTTTAAACACCAACACTGCAATCACCAATCCACCTGCCCAGCGTGGTGATTATGGCAAATCCCCCCTTACATGGGATACTATCCACTCGATCGACCAACAACATCGCGGCGGTCGCGGGGAGTCGATGAATGGAGGCTCAGGACCGCTATTTGTGCGTCGTATGGGGGAGGCCTATGTCCAGCAGTGGACGTGTAAGGGCTGATGATGATGATGATGCAAGCAAAAACCTGATTTTTGCGCCTATGACGCTCTGCTCTGTCCCGCTCCTATGAACGCGAAATCCTATGCCTATCCTTTTCACAAAATGGCGCCAATGTCTCCCTCTTAATTCTATGCTGCGTGAAAAACCTACACATAATTTAAGCATCAATTTGTTTCTGGAATAGGAAATTTCTTTTATGAAGTTTAATATGATAACTCAAAAGCCAAACAAGCCACAAATTGGCCAAAAAAATACGATAAATATAGAAAATAGAGATGAGTCCGGTATTCAATAACTAACTCAGTACCTGTTAGCATGGTCCTAAAATATCTAACGCTATTGTAATATCCGCATACCGCTAGGGAATAACTGGGCAAAGTGAGCATCGCGCCTAACCGACCGTGAGCCATAACTACCCAACGCTTCAATACCTATACTTACCTAACTATCATCTACGCATAGGTACTAGCGGACCGTTCACCCGTAAAGTTATGTAGCTGCAACAAGTTTTTGGTATTTCTAACCAAATCGGTTAGATGGTATTTGTAACCAAATCGGTTAGATGGTATTTCTAACCAAATCGGTTAGAAACATATTGGGTAGAAATCAGAACAGGTATAGAGTATTGTAACGTTATTGGGTACCAGTTGGTACTAGCGGTATTGAAACAAAATACCCAACTAATAACCGGTAGCCAAAATATCCAATAACTCCCATCCTTAATAGAAAACAAAATTGATTTGAAAGCACATTATTATTTCCATCTTCTATCCTTAACAACCAGGAAGTAGGGAGATTTTTTTGATTTAGTTGAAAGCAAAAGGCATGAGGGGGCCTGAGGCTACGCGAGATATCCAGGGCACACTAGACACTAGGTATTGTAGGTATACCTACCTTCTTAAGCAGACTCCCTTCGTGAGTCCGAGTTTTATTAGTGTTGCTCCCGTCAATAGTATCACAGGAGCCTCGGTGTTACTTTAAATACTGTATATTTCCTGCTTCTGTGGAAAATGTACATTGACATGAGAAAAATATACCTATTTGAGCTAAAAATGTGGAACAATACTATGTCACGGTGTAAACCACATAAATGTTATGGTTTTTGCTATTATAGAGCGTTAGCCTCATACTGGGGATAATTTCAAAGAAATTTAATAAGATCTCAAAAATTGTCGAATTTGACGGAACTTGAACCCGCAACCCTCCCCCAGTACGGGATGCGCTACCAATGTTATAAAATCTTAACCTTATGTGTATCTAAGTGTGTTGTCCCTATGTGGTAGAACGAATGTTTACATTACATAAATAAATAAATAATGCTGGACCATCCACACAGCATCATCTAGCCGCGAGCTAAGCAGAGCTTGTGCTCTGGGTACTAGATGACTGATATACATAATACAATATATTACCTCGATGAGTATAGATAGATATGTTTTATTAAACATAGAAAATATCCAGAACACCCGAGACAAATATTTGCAGATAGTACAAACATTTATCCCAAGGCGGGAATCGAACCCGCAATCTCCTGCGTCGCAAGCGGACCTTCGCCCGCCGCGCCACATCGGTCGTCAAAACATAGCCAGGTAGAAAGGTAAATAGTATTATAATTGGGACATGAATGAGTACAATAAAAAGCAAACAATGTGGCGACAACCCTCTTTCGGCTAGATCGCACAGCTATCTACCGTTGGCTATCGAAGCGTAGTTCTTGTCATTTCTTGTGTAATTGTCGAATTCATAATTGTTTGGAGACGTGTAATTTATGCCGGATCCTTTACTTTGCGCCGAAGAAACTGTCCTAAGGCTCAAGGCTGGTTTGACTTCATCATTTATACATTTCTTACTTCGGGACAATTACAAGGGCGAAAGTCTTTGAATGTTTTTGGTAAAGAAAACACTTTTATGTTAAGGAAAATAAAATGTATTCTTTCTGTGTGTGTTATAAATACTCTTACTTTTGAAATCTTGTTTAAAAACAAAGCATTCTTTGCGTCCCTCGTTAACATGCTTATTTCTTTATACCTGTTACCTGTGATAAGCCTAATGGTACTTCTACTTCGATCTATATTAAAACAAACATAATAATTTAACTTACGCAGAGACTTTTACGCAAATCGTATTATCGTCATGCTCTTTCGTAGCTGCCTACGGCGTAGAGCCTCTACGAGGTGTTCTTAAATCCGCTACGAGATGTTCGTAGCCCCTCTACGAAACGTTCTTAGCCCCTTTACGAGACGTTGAGTGCTTTCTCTTATCAATCATGTAAATTCCAGAAAGTGAACCTACTTTCATATTTATTTTCCTAACAAGCGTTCTCATGCAATATGAATAAGACTTAGAACTTTATCATATTTTTTACTAGCTTCTGTTACAGTTTCTTTTATTTCTTGGGACATAACTTTTCTCCTAGCCACATCACGCAAGTACCGTGATGCTGCTTAGATCATTTGCCATCGATGCAAGGTAAAAATCTGAAGTATTGGGATTCTGTAGTCGTGGGAATAATTCAGGTAATGAACAGATCGACACTGTAAGCGTACCTACGCCCTATGCAGTAAGCTGGACACGGTCAGGTGTCAGGCTGTCGGTAGCATGCGCCGCAGTGCGTTTAAAAACTATTTTCTCGTACATATTTTTGATTGCCGCTAATTGGACTGCTGACCGCGTTTCGGCGAAACACAAATTGCTTAAGGCCTAAGGTAGGCCTAATACGCACTAGCGGTTCACGGTGATGTAACGTGCCGTTGCAGAAGGCCGCAGTATATACGGTCTGCCGCACGAGATAACCCGAGCGGTTGACGTTCAAATCCATAAAAAAAATATGGCGTGTTTTAAAAAACGGTAAACATACTTCAAATTCCCTTACTTTTACATTTATTTTAAGTTTTGCGGGATAAATACTAAACCTATATAAAATAGGGGATAAAAAAATTATAGGACCCCTTCAGGATCATTTTCTATACTATAGTGAAAGAATTTTCAAAATCGGTCCCTTGTTGGCGGAGAAATCGCTTAACATAAATACAAAAAAAAAACATACAGACGAATTGAGAACCTCCTCCTTTTGAAGTCGTTTAAAAACGCCTGACCACAAGTCAATGCGTCGATAATATGCGGTTACATGATAAATCGAAGCGCGGCCTGCCGCAACACATAACGGCCAGCCGCTATTGCGATTTTAGCCTTATATTCGCAAAAAATAATAGATGGGGGATTGTTACAGTACAAAAGTAAAATTGGACAAGGTTTTTCGATAGTAAAAAGGGACACAGAGAAAATACAGAATTTGTGTCGATTTGAATAGTTTTTGGCTTAAGTATAATATTGTGAGTGCAAACAGAGGGTCGTATCGCCAGTAACCCTATGCAAACATCAGCCGAAGTATCCCGAAGATACACGAGCACGCACGAACCGCACTCGCCACTCCACTCGAGTGGAAAACAAACACCTATCACACATTGTGATACTATAATATCACGTGCTTTCTTTGGAATATTTTCATACTCATGTTTAGTCGCTGACTATCAATTTGATAAAGGATCAGAGACGACTTACTGTTGTTTTATTCGACTGTGACTATTTGTACCTGCACCATCACGTCCATCAGAGGAATATTATAAATGCGAAAGTTTGGACGTATGTATGGATGTTTGTTACCTTTTCACGCCAAAAGTACGTAGTGGATTGGACTGAAATTTTGCATGCAGATAATTCTAGGCCTCGAATTAAACATAGGATCTTAAAAATCTGGATAGTAGCCGAAGTTTGGATGAATGGATGGATAAATGGATGTTTGGTACTTCTTCAAGCAAAAACTACTGTACAAACTGAGCTGAAATATTGCATAGTAAAACCTCTTAGCCCGGAATCAGACAGGCTATTTATCCCATAAATCAGATCCCGCGGGATAGAGATAACCTTAAAATCTTTCCATGAATAGATGCACATTCACATGCAAAGCTGCGGGTAGAAAATAGTAGTTTTTCGGCACATCCTATAATCGTAGCAATTTTGGGGCTCGCGGCGGCAAAATTATCGAAGTTATTAAAAACAGAACGACAACTGGACACACCAAAGGCAGACTTTTCGAAGAAAACGCATGTATCCAGCTTTCCATCAAAATACATTGCATTGCCATACAGCGAGGCAATGCAGCCAGCGTCTTGGGGACGCTTCTGACTGGTATTGATATGGACCAGTTGATTGTTTGCAACAGTCTCCAGTTAGCTCAATTTTTTCAATTGTAAATACTAGTTTTTTTAACCACTTGTTTTCGGAAAATTTGTTAAATACTAAGGTTGCCTTAATAAATAAAGGTTCGAAAAAGATTGTTTCAGCAGTCTATAAATATTTATTCTTATTTGAAAGTATACTTTAGTTTGTGAAGGAAGGGCCAAGGGCGGGTATTCTGTCGCGGTCCCTGAAAAAAGTCACTGTTTGGGCGGCGGCGGAGCAACGGGTTGGCGGTGGGTTGGCAGCGCGGTGGGGGCGTATTTGACTGGTTCTATTTATAGGATCTTTCCGTCATTTATTTTTATTTTATCATTAGAACGAGTAGTACACTTCTCCAGCGTTTCAATTTAATACACGTCGCATAGAACTTTGATTCGCAAACACGGGAGAGTGAAAATCAGTCATCTATCTAGTTTAAGTATTTACATTAGGTACAAGAGGAATATGTATAAGTGTGGGGTAAAAAGACGGAGTGCTGCATAATACATAAGCATAATAAAACCTATTTCAAGTGAACAGTACCTAATAAGTCCATTTTAAGTGGCCATGTAAAGTTTTCATTGCTATAAAGAATTGCGAAATGCTTTTAAAAAATGATTTATTACCAGAAGGTCCTTACTACAAAGTGAGTTGATAAAAGCTCTAAAAAAATAATGATTTTACTCGATATTTATGAGAATAAAGATAAAATCATTGTTGTCGAGCTGAATGGAATCCAATCTAAAAATGAGCTCCTACAAAAGGCGGCTTGGAAAAGCCTATAAAGGTTTTTAAAAATGTAAACAGAAGGACTGTTTACCTGTGCTCGATAAAAACAACAAAATTTGAAGATATATCTGTTGTTACTTCATTAATTTCATTTATTTATTCCATTTAAAACAAAATAAATTGTGTGTGGAAAACTCTAGATCTAAAACTTCGGAGCATACAATAAACTAAATGTACAAACAAGTAAATTGTAAAAACAATTGAAATAGAAAGAAAACACTAAGTAATAAATAATAAATTATCCCCCGAATACTCAAACGAATCTCAAATTTAAGCACGTTTTTTGACAGATTTTCATTGAAAACTGTCAAAATATCGCGACATAAGACGTGCTTACATCTGAGTTGCGTTTGAGTATTCGGCTGTATGTTGGACAATCCACACAGCATCATCTAGCCCCAAACTAAGCTAATAAATAATAGCAATATTTTTGTATTTCTTTATTAATCAAACAGAATCTAATCTTAATATCATCAACTTATTATCCACTCTGATGGACCGACGACATCATAGCGGTCGCAGGGAGTCGATGGATGGAGACGGCTCAGGGCGGCTATTTGTGGCGTCGCGCGTCGTATGGAGGCCTATGTCCAGCAGAGGACGTGTATGGGCTGATATGATGATGATGAATCTAATCATATAATTATTCAGACACTCTAAACTAGTCTTGGGTTATACTAGGCAAAATCCGATACCTGTGACTTACGTTACTGTGACTTCAAAATATCTGTGACAAATACCAGTGACAAAATACTAGCTAGTATTTCTACCAATCACGTACAAATTCATTGTTTTACTGATTGAATAATATATTTATTGCAGCAATAGGACCGCTACGTAACAAAAATTCCTCTTGAATTGTATGTGTATAGCGCAATGTAAACAAAGTTGTTACCAACTTTGTTGCATTGCGCTATAAATTTCAAATTTCCAAGTATAAAATACTAGGTGTGTCTCATTGTGACTTAGACTATCAAAGAGAGAATAAAGATGCAGTATTATCTAGTTGAAGCGATTTATTGCGTAGGTACCTAATAAAATAACAACGATATAATATCGTGGACTCCTGACACTGGCACTGCCTGTGTGACAATCACAGATATATTTAGTTTCTGTCACTGTGAAATACCGCTAATTTTCTATACCTGTGACTTTTATCAGTGACGATAAATACGCCTCAAACCATTTTTTTTTTTTTTTTATTCGACGAGGAAAATCTTTTACGCATAAACTGGTCTGGGGGGGACCAGAATTATGTGGGACTCGACGCCCTGACAAGGACGTAATACCCACTAAAACCTCTCCGGTGACCCTCTCTCGCCATTTTCGCCGAGCCACGGGAACTTTTAACCTTCCGCGGCCCGACTGGCATCCCCTCTTCCTCCCATATTTGGCCGGCGAGCCCACCGTTCCACTCACTCGCCGACTCCATTCATCCATCACGTTTCCTCCCCCCGATTGGGACACAGACAGGAGAGACGCAGTTTGAAACGCGAATGTCAACCTCTGTGTCCAGATGGGCTTTTCAGTTGCCCCATACTACAAAGTGTGGGTCTCGCATTTACACACCCACTCATACTCTCATTCAAACTTGTTCTTACATACATTTCTCCTTTGTTCTTCACGCGAGTACAGTGCCGCGCACACTCAGCTTAAGCAGGCGCGCGCATCACTGCCCCGCGTGTCCCACACCTGTGCACGAGAGTTGCGTCCCGCGTGTCTCGTGCTATCCGTCACCTTTCATTATCATAAGACCTTATGGCTTCATGGCCCACTCATACATCGTCACATCTATCCCTCCTCATGGCGCCGCCGTGCCGGGGCACTGGCACGGCGACAACCCCCTCCTAAATACGCCTCAAGCCTACTCTAAACCAAAGAAGGTTTGTTTAGTGTCTGCGGTAAATAATATAATAGTTAATATTAAAAAGCTGTTATAAAAATAATGTAGAAAATTAATAGTATTATTATTTTATATATTATTATTTTGATAGGATACAGTGTCATCATGAAATTGGTATTATTATTTGGATACAATGTCAACTTGAATATTCAGTTCTTACTGTGAAATGAAATGATATATTTATTTATTGCATAAAACATGGTATAGGTATGTACATGCTGATATAATATTTAGTAATGAACTCATGTTTTACTATTCCGATAGCATGCAATTAAGTGACTTATGTCTATTTATGGCTTAAAATTTATAGATTTATTAATATCATAAAAATTACATTCAAATAATCAAACAATTTCCTTTTAAATACGAGTATATAATCATTCAGTAATTTTAATTCATTAGGTACCTTATTATAAGTTTGTATATATTATATATACTTTATACATATTATAGGTATTATACTTCAACCTCCAGGTGAACGTCCGGGCGCCGGGGTCGGCCTCGTTTCCCGTATTTACCAGAAATACGCACAATCTTTATTTGCCAGCCCCTGTTTATTCAGGCACGGGATACATGAGTACTAATTAAGTTTACATTAGGCAAATCATATGTAGAAATAGCATGTAATGCCGATGGAAGGTCAGGTAAGGTACCTATATCTATATCCTATATATACCTATATCTGTCTGTAGACTAGGTACTTTGGACTGAAAAAGGTCTTTAATCTAATATCCTAAATTAGCTGGGTTCTTAATAAGTTCGTCTAAATTATGTTCAAGGTACTATACAGTGCGGAATCCAGTGCAGAGTGGTAGGTGCATAGTTACTAGGTACTAATTCGCGTCTATGTTTCAAAAAATATTTTCCTGTAATCTCCGTGTTCCGGTAATCCTACAAATATTTTAAATGTCAAAGTGAGAATGAATTTATGGATGTCTGGTCCTCTTTCATGCAAAAACCACAGAACTGATTGGGCTGATATTTGGTATGGGTATAGTTTGGGACCTGGAATAACATATAGGCTATTTTTTATCCCGATAAAATGCAGACAAAGGTACGGGCACCAGCTAGTTATACAATACATAATTTTAATTTTAAAATTTTTAATCCTGTCTTTCAGGCGTAAAGAGTGCTATCACGAAACAAAATAAATACTTACAGTTATGATAAACCAGTTCCTGCCCGTGGTTTCGCACGCGTTGTTTCTATTGAAACGTTTAAATGTTATTTATATTCCATGGGAACAGATCTTTAGAATAAAAATGCCCATGTTTTATTCCAGGTCTGAACCTGTTTCCATATAAAATTTCAGATACGTTCAGCAGTTTTAGCGTGATGAGGTAACATCCATCCATCCATCCATCTAAACATCCAAACTTACGCATTTATAATATTAGTGTGTCTAGCTTCTGCCGGGGGTTTCGCGCGCACTTTACCGGGAGAAAGTAGCCTATGTCCGTCCCTGGGAAACCGTCTATCACTCTGCCTTTAATTAACATCCGCTCAGCCGTTTAGGCGTGAAAAGGTTACAGACAGACAGAGTTACTTTCAAATTTTAATATTAGTATATCCATACTAATATTAAAATTATACATCCATATAAAATATTAAGCCGTGGGGCCGCGGCGTACGAATATCGACCCCTCCAACTCAACCCGTGGATGTCGTAAAAGCCGACTAAGGGAACCTACCAGAGGAAGGGCAGCAGCTTCCTTCTGAGTATTTTTAAACAACAACACTGCGATCACCAATCCGCCTGCCAAGCGTGGTGATTATGGCAAATCCCCCCCCTACATGGGAGACCATCCACTCGATGGGCCGACGACATCGTAGCGGTCGCAGGGAGTCGATGGATGGAGGCGGCTCGGGACCGCTATTTGTGGCGTCGTACGGGGGAGGCCTATGTCCAGCAATGGACGTGTGAATGGGCTGATGATGATGATGTCATCATCATGATAGAGAGTTAATAAAATATTAAAACTTTATTAAAAAAGAAAATTACAATGAAATAACAGAAACAAATTAGAACGAGTATTTACAATTAAACTTACTACAGCCGTTTACAAACAATCTACAGGTAGCTCAACTGGTCCATATCAATACCAGTCGGAAGCATGCCTAACACGCTGGACGTATTAAATTTAGCAATGTTGTCAATGTTAACAAATTTCAGATTTCAATAACTTTAGTTCTTTAGGCTTATAAAATAGGCACTTATACAAGTCAGAACAGTAAGTTTATAATAAACTTGTATTGAATAAAAATTATGAAATTTTAATTTATAGAATAAATATTATATATCACTTTTGTTGTGTTTGAATGTAAGCACTAGATCTTGAGACGTCGTCATATAACTTGCCTAGTTAGGTATGTTGCGCCGCTCCGATGGTCTTCATAAATACCAATACCGGCTGACGACTTCTTGTGCCGGTGTAATTGTATAACCTCGACCGGTTCGGGTCCGGCACGACCGGTTCTTTTCCGGACCGGATGTTTGCCGGATGTTTATAGTTCTAGCGCAGGAGCCACCTAGAATATTTTTTAAGATGTAAAAATCAAACTTCAACTTTATATTGCTAATATCTTGATTTGATATATTGATATTACTTTATAACCGTCTTCGGAAAAAGGTGGTTCTATATTCGGCTGTATGTAAAGGTTGCCTGTAAGAGATCGCTCAAAGCGATAAGGCCGCCCATTGTACATAAATCTGTATTTGTCTTTCCCTTGCCTGTTTCTGTTTTTATCTGGTGTGCAATAAAGTATATTCGTTTCGTATCGTATGTACGTATGTTTTTACAATAAAAATTACAATACAATACTCTTTATTAAACAAATAAAAAAAAAAATCTCTTTATTTCGGATAACTACAGATCCATATTGGGTTAGTAAGCACACAAAAATATAACATAAAAAAGTACAAGCCTAAAAATACCAACTAACAATTTAAATAATTTTATTTATAAACGCATGCTCCGTTCCCAGAATGATCATCATCATAGTAAAGATACGTTTACCGGGATCACTCTGCGAACCAGGCATGCCCACAGCGGCGATGAAAACTTGTCCGCTATGGTTTTCAGGATGCTGTTGTTGCCGTCCCGCACTCTGCGGATCAGGGATGCACGTTTTTATTGGACATCAAAAAATAAAAACACCGCTTAGAAGCGAGTTTTTATGTAGATTCGCAGAATTATCCGTCAATTTTGGCGATTATTGTGGTTTTGTATAGAAAATAATCCTGGCGGTGGAGTGTCATATACATTTTATTCTCGAGGGATAACTATTTTTTTCCCGACACATTGAAAATATAAAGTAATTCGTAGTAGATTCGTTTTGTAAAAAAAAAATTACTAAAACACCTTTACCTGAAAAAGCACATAATAAAGCTAATAGCGTAATACGTTTCGTAATGAAATTTTACCTTCTTTTTAATTAACGCGTAAATCGTTAAATCGAGTAAACAATCCGTTATGAGCTGGAATCAGTGTATTAATTCCATTGAAACAATATGCATCGTGGAGCGAAGGATTGTGTGTTGTTTATCGGCGCGTGTGAACTGATAACGGCGCATTACGCCGCTACTAATTATGTAAATAATTAATTATTATTAATCGGTTCTGTTCGATGGAAACCACTAAATGTTAAAAGGAAACAAATTAATGTTAAAAATAAATGTAAAAACAAATAAATAGATAAAAGATAAAAAAATAATGTATTTACCCACAAATCACAAGAACAATAAATAAAGTAAGTCTAAAATTAACATAAGGTGACTTAACAAATGACTAAAACATAATAATATTATTAAAAATGGGGTAAAAAGGGTGCCTATTTCAGCGTTAAAGCGGTAAATGTTACCTGTGTCATTGACTCGCACGTGTTTTGTTATCTAGATATAAAATTTAACGTACCTTGGTAATTTATCTTAGTTGCATACTAACCTATTTTATTAAGAGTGTGTTCATAGTCAGTTATACGTTCAACGCTAAGGTACAACGGAAGACCAGCGCTGCAGTTGCTCCCCAGGCTCCTGGCAGCACACGCTGAGTGGCAGCCTTTTCGCCTCACACCATTTTTATTTCTTTAATTATTTTTCATAATTGTATTTTTTTTTCTTGTCAACCAATAAAAATAAAATTACTATCAAATAATACATAGAAACAAATTAGAACTAGTATTTAAGTAAACTACATGCAGTTTAACTGAGCGTATAAGCAACTTTGTTACATTGTCAATAGTACATTTTTCTATCTACCCTCGACTTTCAATTTATTATTCATTACTTTTATATTTTTGTACTGACTCAAATGTTTTATCGTAATAAGTTTTAGTAAAATTCTGGTTAATGTAACTAAGGAAGAGCGAAACCTCCTAGTACAAGTATTTTATACTTAAAAGGAGGCTTCAAAATATTGTATAAGGTAACCATGCACTTTGTGAACGAAATAAAACATTTCTATTTCTTTTTCTATTTCTACATTGGAGTGGTGGCGGGGAGTCTGCTCAGGACCGATATTCGTGGCGTCGTCGTTTGCAGGAGGGCTATGTTCAGCAGTGGACGTATTCAGGCTGATGATGATACTGACTATTGAGGCCTATGTTCAACAGTGGACGACATTATCGACATTATTTTAAAAATCCTACTACCTATAGATATATATATATACCTAGGTCATAGACCTATGTGAGTCAAGGAACAAGATACATAGATAGGAAATACATTATTACACACTCAACTTAAAAATTAAAATTATCGAATAAGCGACAGTTGGCGGTCTTATCGCTCAAGAGCTATATCTCCAAGACATTCTTGAACAAGCACATGGCATTACGTGGTAGCCCTCGCTATCTTTGTTAAGACAAAGCTTCATCTTGCAGGTCACATAGACTTAGAACGTCCCCACGTGTTAGAAGTTACAATACAAAAAACATATTTTCGACGGAAATGTTTTTTTCTTCGGATTTTAAAATTTCGTCATCTAGTACACAACAAGCCGCTAGCTCCAACTCTACATGAAAATAAATGTATTTATAATTGGATCCGAACAGACCGGAAACGGAAACGGACGCGATACCCAGCTGAAAGAGCGCGGAGGAAACATTCCGTTTTTTAAAAGTGATGTCGATCACGCGTAATGCGAAGTCAGACAGACAGCCGGCTCGCTCAATGACACAACAAATGTCACGGGCTACAGTCTAACTACTCTCTGGGTGCCTTTAATTATTTAGGCGAACGATCCTAAGGAGAGTTGGAAGTAGGTCAATGGTTTTAACAAAATCTTTGTTTTTTCTTTACTTTGGAACCTCTCTCCTAAATAAATAGACTCGGTAAAAACTGTTACCGTACTTTCTTACGACAATAATTACAGCTATGATATACATCCTTTGTCTCGCGGTCGGTAGGACACTGCTTTACAGTTGACGTACAGTTGCGAGTAGTTGCAAACAGAGTCAGGCTGATAAAGTTAACCCCCCTCCCACCCCCTCGTATCGTGAGGTCAGCTAAACTCAGTTATAAAGCACGTGCATATAAGCTCGGGTCCGCAGCTGACACATGCCTTTGTCTCGGTTATAAACTGCGAGGCACCTAAACTCGCGCTCTGATATGATGGTAAATGATGCAGTAAAGACAACAGTTAGGTACCTAATAGCGAGGAATGAATGAACACTAATGTTCTTAGAAACATACAAAAATAAAAAACCTCAAGGCTCGCTTTAAGCTTTATTCTAGCTTACGAGAGCTAGAATTCTTAATAAGGGTTATTCCGAACGTCTCACGTGAGACGTTCTCAGTCGCAACGTCTCACGAAAAGTATTCCCAACGTCTCACGTGAGACGTAGCCTAGTCGCAACGTCCCACGAAAAGTCAAAGAGTATCTTATTAAAATCCACAACATATACTGGCCAATAACAATAGGTCAGTTGAGCTACCTCTAATTTATATGTGAAAGTTTGTTTGTTTGTCCTTCCTTCACGTCCTAACTAAGCAATGAATTGACTTTATTTTTGGCATAGAGTTCGTTGAAAGGATGGAGAGTAACATACTAACATAGGCTACTTTTTGTCCTGGTAAAACCTCTAATTCTCATGGGAGATTTACGGGAAAAAAGAACTTTTTATCCCCCGAGAAATGTGAAATTCGTATTTAACGCTGGTGAAACCGCGGGGAACAGCTAGTAGGAAATAAGATGAGTTACAATTTAATAGGATTATGGCCAGCATAGTCCGTTAACTAACCGCACATGGGAGAACATATGACCCCTATAACTGACCCCTCGACCCTCTGCAGGGGTTTATTACTTATCAGATCGGAAGCCGGAACCTTGAACTGCGGACCTGGATAGCTTCTCATATTGTATAATGTTTCATGGAAAATGTATCGAGTTCAGCGTTAAACTCAAAGCGTGTTTATTAGTTTTACTGTAAACCACTGCTACGAACTAATTTAACTTTTATGAGACCTACCTGTTTGCTCAAGCCAAAATGCCTTATATAATCCTGCCTCAGCTACTCAGTGAAAAAGTCGAGAGGCACCTATTTCATTCCCTCTCCTCTGCATTTCTTACTCCGGAGATATTATCTATTCAAGCGACTGACTGCTCCACCACTTTACTCCGCTTTCCTAACGCGAATGTAATATTACGAGAAATCTACTTTTCCGCTTTTGCAGCAATTATGTTTTTTAAATTTTAAAGTTTCTTTACCATGCTATAAGCACAAAGAAATCTAGTAATTATATTCATTATACGTTTACCATGATATATGATATCGTGTATGATTATAAATACGAAAGTTTTTCAAGGTGTGTGCGAGTACAACGTCGTTACTACTGTTTCGCAGAGATGTAGTTCTAAAAGTCAAGTCAAAAGTCAAGTGCTTTATTTCCTGAAACCTTACAGTTCCCTTGAATATTTAGCATGTAAATAATTTAATTTATAATTGTTTATTTGCCTTGGGGACCGACGTACGAATATCGACCCCTCCAACTCAACTCATGGATGTCGTAAGAGCCGACTATGGGAACCTACCAGGAAGGGCAGCAGCTTCCTTCTGAGTAATTTTCAACATCAACACTGCGATCACCAATCCGCCTGCCAAGCGTGTTGATTATGGCAAAACCCCCCCCTACATGGGAGACCAACCACTCGATGGACCGACGACATCGCAGCGGTCGCAGGGACTCGATGGATGGAGGCGGCTCAGGATCGCTATTTGTGGCGTTGTATGGGGGAGGCCTATGTCCAGCAGTGGACGTGTTTTGGCTGATATGATGACATAATTTAAATCTAAAATGACAATTTAAGTTACCGTTTCCTTTGTACACCTTCAAAGCTTCCGGTAGAAAATATAGTTGTACATTACAGGTTAAATAAAAGATCAGACTGTGTGCAAGTGGAGTCGGTGTGTTTATGTATTAGGGCGCAAGGCGCGTCGCGAGTCGATGAATAGTTCATGGCGCGCGAACAAGTCTGCCTCAAAGGAACTAGGGCAGGAATCACTCTGACCGCGTCAGAGCGCCTGCCGAGCTTAGTGTGTTAGCAGGAGACCCCTGTGAAGTGATTCTAGCTGAACTGCAGGAGTTTCTTAGAACTTTACAGAGCGGAATGAGTGGTTGCAGATTTTGTCAGTGTTCTTCTTAATTGAAGGTTTAGTTTTCTGTATTTATTCTCTGGCAAAATCCTTTTAATTTACTATTCAGGTGAACCTAAATAGTAAATCAAAAGGATTTTGGCATTTCCAACATGAATGTTGGAAATGTTTGTTCGATAGTAGGTAATTTTGCACAACTGTGCATTTGTGAATTTACAATTAGCTTCCGTCATTGTAAACCTGAAACAAACAGGAAAATAGTTATAGATTTCAAATCTAATTTAGCGGATTAGCTACAACAGTACGATTAATAGCGCAAACATCACGTATTATGACATGAATCATCATCTAATGGGGCTAAACCAAACGGTTATGATATGCCAACACTTCGTGCGCGGATAGGCGCGGATTTATTAGTGTTGCGAGATTGGTGGAAAGCGGCGTAAACTAGCTCATTGTGAGCCGAGGCACGCGCCGCAGCCGCAGAGCGTACTTCTCCCTGCCCCCCTAGGTGCTACTAATCATTTAGGGACTAGATTATTGTCATTTATTCAACAAATCTGCAATCAAACCCTTTGTTGTTTGTTCAGCGGTGGGCTGATGCTGACTTAAGAAAAGTTCAAAAGTACGGTGGCATATCCTTTATCCAGCTTTTATTATCTCCTGGTTTTTGCTGAAATCTTCAAGAGCTGGACGCTCACCCGCAGTTATAAAGTAAATACCCGGTAAATTGTACTCATAATTAAGTGTTCCGATCGCGTAAGTTTAAAAATATTTATTAAGGGGCTTCCCTGACCCGAATCAGCGCCACCACCTATTTTATCGTATTAAGTTAAACAAAGGAATTTTCAAAAATCCCTTGGCCCGTTTTGGCTTCATCATATCTAAGCGTTTTTTAATTCCTCTGTAATATGTTTATATTGTATAGTTTTGTATAGTAGTAAGAGATGCGAAAACCGAGTTTGGTGGCCAAAAAGTGCAACATCGCATCTCTTCTGCCATATGTACTATATTCGGTACCGAAATGAATTATTTTACGGTACCAGTAAAATACAGGTAGCTACCGCTTCCCATGAAATAATGGTACTGTTTTTTATACCTGCAATAAACAGATACGTGAAAGTCGTCCCTAATTTGGATCTGAGACTATCAATTAATAATGATTGATGACAATATAATACAATACACGGCTATTATTGTATATTTAGTTCGGAATTACTATGTCGCACCCTTACCGGTCTATATTGGGAACGATGTAATCGAAGTTGTTGATCATTATGTCTACCTAGGCCAAATGGTCCAACTACGTAAATCCAACTTCGATAAAGAGGTCAGCCGACCAATCTAACTCGGATGGGCAGCGTTCGGGAAACTTCGCAATATCTTCTCGTCACAGATATCACAGAGCCTCAAGACGTCTTTTACCAATGTGTGTTACCAGTGATGATTTACGGATCCGAGACGAGGTCGCTGACTATAGGCCGTTTGCATTAGCTAAAAGTCACCCAGCGAGCTATAGAGAGAGCTATGCTCGGAGTTTCTCTACGCGATAGAGTCCGGAATACGGAAATCCGTAGAAGAACCAAAGTTAGCGACATAGCTCTCAGAATAAGCAGGCTGACGTGGCGATGGGCAGGGGAGTATAGGTTCTCGGGTGGTGACCGCGATGCGAAATGGAGTGTGGGAAGACCTCTCACTCGACGGACCGACAACATTGTAGCGGTCGCAAGGAGGCGTTGAGTGGAGGCTGCTCAGGACCGCTATTTATGGCGTCATTTGGTGGAGGCCTATGGTCAGCTGTGGACGTATACGGGCTGATGATGATTGGCTTCTGAGTTATTATATTAGACTTGTTAAAAGACATTTCCTATTCTTGACAGAAACTGATGCTTAAATTTTATGTAGGTATTTCATTCAGAATATAATAAAATGATCATATAGTAGTGAGCCCTCATGTGATGAGCTCGCTTTGTTCCGCGCCGAGCTAGCCGAGTATACGGTCTGATGATGATGATGACTATGTCCGTTGAAGTGGTCTAAGTGTGTGACCGCTGACCCCCGCGATTCCCGTGAGTAATCTACCTACGGAACCCAGTAATTAGGGTCACGTGGTCGCCGCCACAGTTGACGCAAACTGACGGCGGGCGCGGGCGTTTATATGTAGTTCGAACGTGGTGAACGCTGTAAATCCATACATAATTGCATTTTAGGTTTAGCATAATTTACGTGCAATGACCTTTGCTGATGAAGTGGAAATAACTGCATGTTGCGGTCTATTTATACTCAAAGCGTGAAATTGATAGCCGTCCAAACGATACATAGTCCATTCAATACCTAGTCTTATCAAGATGTAGTCACAAAGCTAACTCTAACCCCCTAAATTACTATTAAGAAACGTTGTAACTTGATCGACCCACCTTCTGACATTTAACATAATTCTGAGTTTGGTCTTGTTGCCCGAGGGACTCGCTAGTTGGTTGACTGTGAATGCCCTCGAGGCCCGAGGTCGCCGCCGCCGGCTTTGGGAGCGCCGTCTCTTCATTTCGAAAGGCTTATGATATGGCATCTTTATTGTTCCAAGCCTGTATCGAAAGTGCATGATTTAAATAATCTCATCTCTCAATCAGCTTACAGCCTCTTGCCGCAAGCCTTGAGTGCACATATCGAGATTAACTTGCGGTTCACTGATCGCTTTCGGAGACAGAATAATACTCGCTCAGATAATATTAATCTAGCCTCGACAATAAAGCATATTCCTAATCAGATATTAATTTAATTTCAGATATTTAAACCTCTCTTTTGTACACGAAGGCTTTATTGCGGCTTATGAATTTGAAGCAATAATATTATATTAGAACAAATTAATTGGAAGCAATTAACAATTCTTGGAAATTGGAGGCGTTCGATCCCGGAGCGATAAATTTCTTGTCGTCTGCAGCAGTTAGTTGTTTGCTGATGAATGACTTAAGGCTAGCGGCGACAGGCTGGCAATGGACGCTCCGCACTGACCGTATCACACAGATTTTAGTATTATATGTAACCGATCAGTACCTACCGCACGAAGCGGACGCATCAGACTGTTGACGATCCGTTTAGATAGTGCGAATGACATCATTTGGATTGACGATTCAGTGTTAATTCGAAAATTAGTCCGCTTGCTTTAAGCAGATCCGGAGGTCAATTTGAAAAATCGTTACCAATGGCGGTCACGTTGGCAAACCGTTTGTTGCGGTTACAGTGGACGCACCTAGCGGCATTATGTTTAAAAAAATCCTATGTCCCTGTAATCGCGTAGCGTCCGATGCCGGCCTGTCGGCGCTAGACTTTAACGTTCACTGAGCAACTACAGAAAATACAAGAAACAAAAAATACAGATAAAATATATACAGAGAAAATAATTGAAAACTAGATACGTATCAATCCTTTTGAAATAACAGTACGAACCTTAAGACCATTAATTCCTTTGTTATTGTAGGCTCGAGTGTACTTATACGTATGCGAATTTCTTAAGAAGGATCCAACCTTATCGAACTATAAAAAATATGAAACTATGTAGTAACTTTATGCAAATCAAATCTTATTTATTTCGGTTGTTCACCTACCTATAGACTAAGTATTAACCATATTAACAGATTTCAATTATTCATTATTGAGACGCCATTTAAATCGATAATCTTCGGGTTGTCTTTATGCAAGGCGAAACGGAATGTGGTAAAACCCACTCGATGGACCGGCGATATTGTAGCGGTCGCAGGGCTCGTTGGATGGCGGTGGCTCGGGACCGCTATTCGTGGCGTCGTTTGGGGAGACCTATGTTCAGCAGTGGACTTATACGAGCTGATGATGATGATGTCTTTATATCTAGATTAACTCTCCTGAAAGCATACTCTTGAATAAGCCTGTAAGAAGGTTGACATTAACCTTTCTTATTAATGCGCATATTTATCTTACCTATAGCCAACCAGCCTCGTGAACTTCGTGCACGGATCCGGGAAGGAAATCAGCATAATTAAAGCAAGACTGCCAATAATTGGGACCGAATTAAATATTTGGGGGATCGGGGGAAAGCTCCGCACGTAATGGATGGTAATGTACCGGACGATGTTAAAGCTATACTTTGTATTGGTTTCGCATTACGGCAATAGCGGCTATAGTACCGGTCTCCGTAGACGCGCGATTTACGGAGGAACTTTTTTTGAATAATAAGTAGATGTTAGTTTGTACCTGCTATAACTAGGAGCTCTGGTATATAACAAGCTGGTTATTCTATGTCCCAAAAAACAGACTGCGAAATCTCTCGGCGAGAGCTTTTGATTCAAACTGCATAATGAAATTGCAATTTGTCAAATTCACTTAGCGCTAGTTCTATGCAAATTCTATGAGAGTTGTATTTATCCAGTCCGTTGCGTCTCGGTTCTAGTTCCTTCTCGCTCCGCTTTCACTCCACATGTGCAAATCTCCGGACAAAAGCTTATCCTACTTCCTACTCCTACTAATATTATAAAAGTCAAAGTTTGTAAGAATGGATGTATGGATGGATATTTGTTACTCTTCCACGCAAAATCTACTAAACCAATTAAGCTGAAATTTGGTATGGGTATAGTTTGGGACCTGGAATAACATATAGGTTTTTATCCCGATAAAATGCGGGCAAAGGCGCGAGCAGCAGCTGGTTATATATAAACTACAACGAGCACAAACGACTATAGCGTCCCGCGCGAGCTCTGTGTAATATCACACGAATCTGCTCGAAACTAGGTTGTCTGGGTGTTTGTAAGAAGGCGGCAAAGTATAACACAATTAAGGTAAACTTTCTGACCTAAAACAACACGAATAGATATCCGAACAGGAAAAGTAAACAGACCGCTTATGGTCTTATTATACGCTTGTCGACATTTATTGCGGCTCAGCATTCTCAAATATAACCTGAATGGAATAAACAATATAATCAACAACAGTAAAGTGACTTTTGCCACGGTACATTCAGTAGGCTCTACATATGCTTTACGTCCAGAAATCAACAGGTTTACTTGCCAATATTATCTGCACATGCGGTGCCGATTCCTTCCTACCTCCGACTTTCCTGCCTCCAATCTGCAGATCAAAGCGTCATCAAGGAGGTCAGCTCTGTGATCTACAAAATAAATGGAGTATTTTAAAAAACTATAAAACGACTTCAAAAACCTTAATAATGAAAATGGGTCTGGATCTTTAGGCGCAGCTAGTGTGTGGTTGGGATGAAGTCATTTTATAGTTTTTTAAAACACGTATAGCGAGATTTATTTTTTGAAGTGGCGACATCTAGTCACAAATCGAGTCTAATTTAGTTTGATGAAACATGACATATAAAACGACGAATGAAAGGAAATACTACTTACTACTGTGAAACACGAAATGCGAAGTTTCTTTTGACGGATCGCATCGCACGAAACGAACAATCTTACTGCTGATCATGCAAACGTGCGTTGCTTCGGACGCGACACTAAGCTTTCGCCTACCTTATTTTCGGATCTCTCTGAAATAGATGTCGAAATCATTTTAATAGAAGTCTTCGAAAGAACGGTACAGTTGTCCTTCGTTTTATGCGATCCGCCATCTGTCAACTTTGTTATTTGTTTTTCTAAGTAAACCGCTTTATTACTCCTGTTGCCATCATTAGTTACCACCAGTGATTATGAAAATTAACATGTTGATGATGTTTATGACGCTTTGGAGGCACATATTTCCACGCACATTCAACGAGAATCAAACTTTTATGGGACCACCTCAAAATCAACCTTTCATCGGTTGATTTTGAGGTCAACCTCAAAAATCAATTAAAAATTTGCGAAGATATCATCAAAATAGTTGTAATTAGTCTTTATTTTTCTAAAATATTATGTTGTTTTTTTACGCTTGACGGGATAGGTATGGATGGTAACGTAATATTCGGAAATAAATTATTCTCTATACAACAGCAAAATATTTTTTATAATCGGTCTATAATTGGACCGATTTCTGCAAAAATGATCCAACCTCCCAATTTCGCTTTTGTAACCTATGTAATCAGTTTATGGTTTGGTTTAACATATCAAAGACTTAAAGGTTGGATAATTTTTGCTTAAATCGGTCCAATTGATAGAGAAATCGACGAATATACTAAAAAAATCTATCTATCTAAAGGAAATAACAATCAAATAATATAAACAAATTAAACTATGTAGTATTTACAATTGAAACAATTGAGCTAACTGTAGACTGTTGCAAACAATCTATCTATTGTAAATATATATATCTACAGCCGAGCATAGAGTCCTTTATGGATTTTTTTAAGTCGGTTAATAAGGCTTTCTTCACCACGCAGAAGCAAGGGCTATATTGGCGAGTTGACTAATCTCCGAATAAAGTGATCCCTAAAAAGAAAATAAAGAGTTGCGTAAAGTGATCCGTAATAGAAAATAAATGAGTTGCCTAAAGTGATCAGCATCAGAAAATAAATGAGTTGCCTAAAGTGATCCGCATCAGAAAATAAATGAGTTGCCTAAAGTGATCCCCATCAGAAAATAAATGAGTTGCCCAAAGTGATTCGTAACAGAAAATATATGAGTTGCGGGTTGGTTAAATGTCTGGTTGTCGGTGTGAATTGACACTTGTGCAGAAGGCACAAGCTACACAGGCCATAACACGCGAAGCGTGCTGCGGAATATTTATAATAACTCCGGAATATTGCTGACGTTTCAGTCAAATTTTTGGAATTATTTGTATAAGCATTTTCACTCGCCGCAAATAAGCGTGAATTTATTTTATGAGTCCCTTTTTAGAAAGTTCATGGAATTAAAACGATACATTTTAAATCTGCGAAGTTTTAATGTATCTTGTTTTGATTCTTAATTATGTAAATGACTATGAGTTATTGGTATGTCAGTCCCGTATTTTAACAAAAAAAGCTTTATTTCTGGAAAGATTACAGTATAGTATAATACGTAGGTAAAACTACATAAAACTTAATCATATCTAAAACTAACTTACCTAATCTATCATTTTAAAGCCGCATCACTCAATGGTGCGGCTAAGATAATTATTTTATAATTTCAGAATTAAACTCCCAAATAATTTATATTAAATTTTCTATTAGTAACACCCTTTTATAGTGAGTTCGTATTTCGAAGAGAACATCTAAGCCTCGTGAATGTGATCGTAAGCACTCGCCACTAATGGAGTGGGGAGGTGCGGGTAGTTGAACAAAGTTGTGTGGAATTAGCGTCAGAATTGGCTCCAAAGCGCCGGCAATAAAAGTGCCATAAACACGTTTGGTCCAATTTGCCGGTAATCCTGTCGCAGCCGCCGTTCTCTCGGAGGCGCTAATGTACGCCCTAAGTTCTTCTGAATAAAAAGAAGCATGGCGACTTGCCAACCGCAGAGTCTGCATGCGGAACGAGCGGCGGAATGCGGAGGCGCCGAGCGGAATGTGCGGCGGACTCTTTGTGGCGGGTGGTAGAATGCGCCCGCACCTGCGCCGCGATCCTTTGTGAAAGTCGCCAGATAGTCTTTTCATAGCAACATTTTAGTGAAATAGTGTCGGCTATTGTGCCATGGTTGGGTATCCGAATTTCCGAATTTGAGGCGAACCTTTCCTGGAAAAGCTGAATTTCTCTACCTCTCGAAATGCTCCAGTGTAATTACTTTTGAGCATTATTTGTAATACCTTTGTAACGTTATCAAGAAAACAGAATTTCCAAGTTTGAAAGTGCTCTATGTAATCCCTTTGTTGCTTCTCTGTCGAGTGGCGAGTTAACTAAACGCCGACTCTAAACTTGTGTTAGTGACCTCATTTCTTTGTAAACGTTTCCCTCACGCTTAGCGCTCGAGCGTGCTCAATAATTTCATTACATTAGGGTGAAGTTCATCTTGTAATAATTAATGTGGCCGCGACAAACATGTGAAAGTAAACTTTATGTTGATATGTGGAAGGTTGAGCATGTTCGCTGGTTTTGGTGGTATGTTAGCAGCATAAATTGTAGAGGAGCTGGTTAATTTATTTGTAAGTTTTGTTACTCTTTAGTGACTGCCAAATAAATTGATTAATTTTATCGAAGAAAATTACAATCAAAGAATATTCCGCGCTCACGTCATCGACCCACTGCTAATGACACGATTGTTATGTATGTCAGTCTCTTAGGTTTATTTTAAGGACCCTAGTTCCCTAGCTAAGTTACCTACTTGTCTTATGATGCCTGAAAATAAAAGATTATTATTGTTATAAAAAAACTAGCATTTACGATTGGAACTAAATTTTTTTTTATTCAGTAATCTCTATTGCGGCGTAAGTCTATAGTTCTTTCCTAAATATTCCTTTCATAAAAAACTCTTGGCGCGTGGTTTTTTTCAGCCTGCGTTTCAGTTTCTCAGTTCTAAAACAATATTTGCATGAAAAAAGCTACGAATACAAATTAAAAGAGTGCCAGCTTTTCCCGTAGCCTGTATGATCAGAGCACACCGGCGCCGAGCGAGGTATTAATGTGCGCCCCGTGATTTAACTACCGCGCCGCGCCGCGCCGCGCTTAGCACCCATACTCGATGTTCTGTAGGTACGTGTAGGCTTCGTGTAGCTATGTGTTGGTAAGTGAAGCTATATGTAGGCTACATACAGATATGTGTAACTACGTGTAGGTACGTCGGAGTGGCTCGTCAGTTCGCCTCGTCGCGCGAAATGTCTTTAATTCCTCGAGCAGCCTGCGCTTCGCAGATAATAAATAACGCAGAGATACAGCGCTTTAGTAAGTCTCGCCGTCGCCGGGAAGCACAAAATACGACGGCCACTAAATAAAAATAAATATCGTCTGAAACTACCCGCCCGTTCACCATTTACGGTGTTGCTGCTGAAGTAAGGGCTTCAATCGCTTTTCGGTAGAACGTAACCGATTAAAACAGGCAGCATTTTATGCAGAACATTAAGTTTTCCTATTTTATTGATTATTAAAGGTCGCTATTGGTCCAATAGTAGCATTGCAGTAACTAACTTAACTATAATGCTTAGCCTCAACTATAACAAGAACAATAACTATTTATAACATGTATGATAATATATACAGGGTAGCAAAAACTAAATTAACTACGAAATATTTCGAAAACAACAAATTCAAAAGCATTTTCGTTTTAAATGTGGATGTAAATTTACATATTTTGTCACATTTTACAAACTAAACACTTGCAGTATCCGCCTTCATAAATAAAGTATTTTATCTTTCAAAAAATGGTACCAGTTGTTCTCGATGTGCAAAACAAAAACTGGAAAGTGATAAAGTAACTGAAGCGTGTAACGGAAACAAGCGGGCAAGTCTGCCGCCCGCCCTGTGCCGCCCCGTCACAGCGCCTGCCTGGGCGAGCGCGGGCGGCGAGTCGCAACTGCAATTCTGTTTCCAGTTATGTTTTGCATAAGTCGACAGCTACTTCCGAGTGCATTGAATAGTTTAACAAAGTGCGAGCAGTAGTTGTAGTTCTACAGAGCACTATAGAAAATATAGTTAAAAACTAAAACCCGACTACATAAAAGTCTTAAACAAGCGTTCACCTATTGTCCTTATCATTTTCTTTTGATACTTAGCTAGTCGGAGGCCTTTGTTACTAATTGTACCGTGTAGGTATATGGGGTGGGTGCCTCCGACTACCTAAGTATGAAAAGAAAATAATAAGGACAATAGGTGAACGCTTGTTTAAGACTTTTATGTAGTCGGGTTTTAGTTTTGAACTATATTTTTTTATACCTTTTTGCTAATAGCTTGAGAATCGTTAATCTCACAAAAGGTTTTGGTAAGTACAAACAAAGACCTTTGCAACGATACCACACACGAGCATATTTACTAACATTGAATTTTTCGATCCTTTCTTCGACCCCCGCTATTTCGTTAGATCCCCATTTTTATCTGACGTCACATACACAGCCTATAACCATCGGGCTATTAAGACAAATCATATGACACCTCATTTGTTGAAATCGGACCAGTAGTTTCAGCGCTACGAGGGAATATAAAAATCGGCTACAAATATACATACATACATACATAGGGTGACAAAATCATAACCCTCTCGTAGTCGGGTAAAAAACATAGGCGACGCATTACCTAGACAGTAGGCATAATGGAATAAGTTTCACTATAAATTAATTAAACTAATTTACAAAGTTTTTGTTCCTTACAAAGTAATTATAGCAGAGCAGTGACTCATTTTCACGGAAAATAAAGAGCTTCTTTTAAGTAAAACTACATTTTTACTAATTAATAAGAATGAATGTTTTGGGCGGATTATTTCCCGGTGGAATGAACGGCGTCCCATTAGCGGGGAAGAGTGGATGTAGACAGCACTTGCCGCAAATTAAGCTCTGCTGGAACAAAAGGTTCTGCGTCATTAGCAGACTGTGTTGCTTTATTAAAAGAAATGGCTGCAACCGGCTGCAGCTAGGACCTGATTTAGAACAGGCTGTTTACCCTCTACTCCCCTCTCTCCCCTGCCCCGTAGTATTGTGTCAGTCCGACCCCCTGGAGCATGCGTTAATTGCCACTACGAGGAGCTAATTAGAGAACCTCATTATTTCTCAAAGGGACTGTTGGTAACATATGTATTTTGAGATGTGTTTGACTGTAATCAAACAAATCTCAAAACATGTTAACAACATTACGGAGGAACTCTGCAAGAATTAGTTTATGTAGGTTCAGCATTTATGTATGAGCGATATACAGGGTGGCTTTTTGATATTGGAGTGGATGTCTAAATTCGAAACTATGAGAGTTAGCGACCAAAATAATAGTAGTAGTAGTGTAAGCGACTATTTCGGTCGCTATAATACGGTTTTCGTTTCAAATTTATCGGTAGATAATTCAAATTATTTGATAAAATAAATTATATAAAATTATGTATATATAAAATAATTTATTTGACACGATACATGATAATTAACAGAGCGCTATGTATATATAGCAATCCGTAGAAGAACCAAAGTTACGGACATAGCTCTCAGAATTAGCAGGCTAAAGTGGCAATGGGCAGGTCATATAGCTTGTAGAACGGATAACCGTTGGGGAGTAAAGGTTCTCGAGTGGCGACCGCGATGCAATGCGAAACAGAGTGTGGAAAGACCTCGATGGACAGACGATATCGTAGCGGTCGCAGGGAGTCGTTGGATGGAGGCGGCTCAGGACCGCTATTCGTGGCGCCGTTTGGGGGAGGCCTATGTTCAGCTGTGGACGTGTACGGGCTGATGATGATGATGATGTATGTATATATTTTGGCTGCTGATAATTATTATTAATATTTAAGGAAAAAACTAAACTAAGTATGTAAAATATTTTTATTTTACATACTTAGTTTAGTTTTTTCCTAAAAAATAAAATAAAATGAATTTATGAGTAAGATAGATGAAGTGCAGAAACAGGTATTTTTTAATCGATCGAATTACAAACAATAATTTCATTGTTTTGAAAAAACTCAAAACTGACTTTAAATCTCTTAATTCTCCACTGTTTTTAAGTTATGCAGAATAAACTCTAATCTCTCGGGAATAAACTTTTTTATGCGACCACCTCGGGATCATTCTTTATAGAAAATATAGAACGAAAGAATGTCATAATTGACAGAAAAAATAACGACCATGCATAAAAACCATACACAGAGCCCCCTTTCCTTTTTCAATGTTGATTAAAAAGTACTTGAAAAGTAATACAAAGGTCATGCTAATATGTGTCGTTTAACTGTTTTTGTAAAATAATGTTTCTTTCGTTGGTGGCTTTATTTTATATAAATAAACAAAATACTCTATCAGTTTACTACGGAAGAAATTTCTTCTTTTCGTACGAAGTTACTCTTAATTCTTTCCCTTTGAGTTTACAAACAACACAATAGTTAGAGTCGTGGGAAACATGTCCGGGTTGGGAATGCATTATGAGTTTAATATGTGCGAGCGCGAGCAACGCCTCCGCGAATAGTTGCTGAATAAACCAGCCGCACGTGCGTACATAATGCATATCACACATACGCTCACACATGTTATACGTACGTATTTACTTCTGTACTTTTGGCGGAAAATATTCTTTGTATCTAAAGTAAAAGGGACTAAGTTTTTATTGATAAAGAAAATAACAATCAAACAGTATAAAGAAATTAAACCAGTATTTACAATTGAAACAATTGAGCTAACGGCAGACTGTTGCAAACAATCTACAGATAGCTCAACTGGTCCATATCAATTCCAGTCGGAAGCGTCCACAAGACGCTGGCTGCATTGCCCCGCTGTATGGCAATGCTAATGCGCTGCGCCAGATATTCACCAGCTCTCGGGTCACGTGTCGCTTCGACCAGGCGCTCAGATAATTTTTTGAAAACCCGGAGAGCCTCGGTACGACCTAGGACCTCGACTCCAAGGGGAGAAAATGCGTAGGCTCTGTCGAGACCTGCATATTTGCGCCTCTTGAGATCCTCAGCCAAATCTGCCACTGTACCAGCCCTCACGGATGTCCTTGAAAGATGGGAAGGCGCAAGTGTGTCGACACATGTAGCATCCCACACAATAGGCCTCCCCAGCTCCCAAGGGACTAAAGTCATGCCGTCGGGCCTCTTAGCATCGTCACGCAACAGACCAAAGTAAAAGTATATACATATATTGCAATTAAATGTCAATAAGATGGTACATACAAAATGCTTACGCTTTTTGTATGTACCATACACCACAATGTAATTTGCCCTTTACGGACATGCAATTATTTGTGACACTTTGAACATTGTAGAAAATGGAATCAATTAATAATAAATATAAATATATATTGTATATGCGTATGAAGACGAATGTCTTTAAACAATGTGGTCACTGGTAACAACCAGTGACGACTTACGGGTCCGAGACGTGGTCGCTCATTATAGGCCTTGTGCATAAGCTCAAAGTCATCCAGCGAGCTATGGAGAGAGGTATGCTCGGAGTTTCTCTACGCGATAGATTCCGGAATACGAAAATCCGTAGAAGAACCAAAATTACCGACATAGTTCTCAGAATTAGCAGGCTGAATTGGCGATGGGTAGGTCATATTGTTCGTAGAACCGATAACCGTTGGGGAGTAAAGGTTCTCGAGTGGCGATCGCAATGCAATACGAAACGAAGTGTGGGAAGACCTTCCGAGACTCGATGGACCGACGACATCGTATCGGTCGCCTCCATCCAACGACTAGGGAGTCGTTGGATGGAGGCGACCGATACGATGTCCAACGACTCCCTAGTCGTTGGATGGAGGCGGCTCAGGACCGCTATTCGTGGCGTCGTTTGGGGGAGGCTTATGTTCAGCAGTGGATTGATGATGATGATATATGTATATCATCATCATCATCAGCCCATACACGTCCACTGCTGGACATAGGCCTCCCCCGTACGACGCCACAAATAGCGGTCCTGAGCCGCCTCCATCCATCGACTCCCTGCAACCGCTACGATGTCGTCGGTCCATCGAGTGGATGGTCTCCCATGTAGGGGGGGATTTCCCATAATCACCACGCTTGGCAGGCGGATTGGTGATCGCAGTGTTGGTGTTTAAAAATACTCAGAAGGAACCTGCTGCCCTTCCTCTGGTAGGTTCCCTTAGTCGGCTTTTACGATATTCGTACGCCGCGACCCCACGGCTTATACAATATGTATATACGTATACTTATTTGTCAAAATTCTTATCGTTCATAAATTCTTTAACTATATAAAGGCTAATTTGTTTGTTTCAATATAGCTAAAAACCAACATCCTTTGTTTTTAACTTTTTTAAGTTTTAAGGGATAAATACTAATCCCTCGGTAATAAAAAAATTATGGAACCTCGGGATCATCACGGTGCTGGGATGACGTATTTGACTTGTCTACATTACTTTAAAAATTTATAAAAGTATAGAATGGAAACAAATACAGACTGTTGCAAATAATCAAGAGGTAGCTCACCTGATTTGTATCAATATTAATCGGTAACGTCTCTAAGGCACATACAGTGCAATGCGCTGTATGGCAATACTTGCACTGCGAAGATAGCTTGTGTCTTGGTTTTAGTATCCGGGTCAGTTTTTGAAGCCTGTATTTAGTAAAGATTTATTTATAAAGTAGCATCAATACCTGAGGTGTAAACAATTTTTCGGAATTGCTTTTATTTTGAAGATTGACTCTTCTTTACCACAAAAAAATATGTTATTTAAAAATATTAGTATTTTCGATGAGAAAATATACAAAAAAGAGTAATTTTTATATAGCAACTGTCACGTGTCTGACATGACGTCACTAACCGCAAAACATTGGTCACGTTTCATGACTGTATGTCCAGTTTATATGTTTTCTTATTTTTACTTGAATACAAAACAATCAAAATGAACACAAAGTTTTACAAAACCTTGACTGTTATTTATGTATTCGTAGATAGATAAATAGTATTAAACTTAAAACTGTACTTACAAATATGTTTTCACGTTCCGGAATTCTGAATCACAAAAGTTTTTGTTTCTTGTAAAAAAGTTTGGCACCATTAAAGAAAAATCCAAATCTTAAGTAAGTTGTAAATATTCCCTTTAGTGAATCCAGATTCCATCGTGGTATTAATATAAGGTAATTCACAGATTAATTCGTCGCTAAGATCGCAAACTATATTAGAAAATGCAGAGAAGTAAACAGTCTTTGACAGCTTGTTTTGCGGTTAGTGACGTAACAAGCTCCTATCGATGTTTGCAGTCACGTGACAACAGATTATAAATATATCATTTAAAATAATTTTCAATAAATATATAAAGATAAATTAAATTATAAAAATGTGATTTTCGAAATTCTAATAATACAAACTATCATAAAATTAACACTAAACATTAATTTGTGATTAGTCTTTACATCCCTATTCTCTTTTTGAGTATAGTTAGTGTGCAGGCTGTTCTCCGTGCAATGTGGCTAATCTGGTATACATTACACGTTATGTAGAGTCACGGAGAAAGATAAAATCATCTGAAATTCAGCGACAGAAACGTCTCATTATTTCTGACGCCGCGTAATTGTGATATCCGAACATACGGGAATGCGTCTAATGAGCTTCATTCTTTCGCAAAGGATCACATTCACGAACAAATGAAAAATAAAGATGAAGATAAGAGTTGATCCTATTTCAGTTTCGATTCTAATGGCGAACCACAGAGAAAAAATCATCATGACAGATCAGACTCAGTTGTCGCCAGCAAAAGGATACTTCTCAAAGTGCGAATAATAGCAACTCATCAACTTTCAGAACTCTAATTTCTCAGCTTAACTTATGACTGTTCATTCTCTTCAGCTTCACAGTTCAAGTATTTTTATTTTTAGTTATCGATCGTTCCTAATTTATAAATTTATCTCATACCTTGACCCTGAATAGGACCCAAATTATAGATTGCAGGGGTTCTGCAGTACAAATACGGTGTTAATATCTGAAGCGTTCCCCCACATCAGTATGCTATAAGACATAATACTATGGAAGTAGATGAAACAGACAAGTATTTATTAATAGACAAGTAGTATTTATTTATTAACGTGTGTAATATGACGGATTTTTTTGACTGCATACGCTGCGGAATTAATTTTTTTAGATAGCTTAATTATTTGTGGGCCCATTGAAGTTTACTATCTAAGGTTATTCCTAAGAATACGGTACTGTCTACAATTTCTAACGTGTCTACTTTTACGTTAACATTTCATCTTCGTTGCTTCAGAGTCTAAAGCAACGATTTCTATTCGGATCCAACGACCGACTATCAGCCTTATCTATCTTGGCAACAGTCGACACGATTATTTTTCGCTATTATCGAAGCCTGTGCCTCGCCGTTGGGTCCGTAGGCTGACCGCACCACGCCCTAGGCTGACCGCTCTCGTACTTGCGCTATCTTATCACTATAACTCGTGGTAACGACCAATTAACGCTGCGGAGTCTCCAGAGCACTAGTACATAAGGTAGGTAACCGCTTAGCTGCTGCAGTCAATAAACACGAGAGAGCTCTCCACAGTCGATGTACCCACAGCTTCCAGAGTGGCACTGGTCTAACGAGATAACGTTTCCGTAGGGTCTTTAAGTGAAGTAGTGGAATAAAGGGCAGGGGATATATCTGGCAATATTTGAAACTGCACTTAATTCTGAAACGTTTTGTTTTGTTGCTTTGTGCAATATTAACCTTGTGTATTTATGGTAAAATTAAATTCATTTATTTGATTGTTATTTTCTTTATTAAATCAGTCAACATATTAGGTCCATTTTTTGTTAGGGAGCTGTCATAAAATTTATGTGTAAATACACGAAAAGCACAATAAATAAATTTTAAGGAAGGTTTAGGACCTTTACTAGTGTCCCGATCAAGCTGTCTGAAGCGAGAGTTTCTACTTGATCATGACCCGAATAAAGGCCTTCATTACTGGCAGGTCGTAGCGATCTGGAATGACCTGCAGGATGCTGTTGGAACTGCCCCGTAGTAAAGATCATTATCGGGTATTTATCGCGATCGTGGTCATGGAATGACTTCACTTGAAGTTACTGCCGTTTGAACAGATTTTTTCAATAACATTTTGTAGATTTTAATGTGTTACCAGCTAGCACGAGGATTTTCTACTAGGATAGAATAGAGAAAACTTGTGTCACTTTGTAATCGAATGCGTAACTTATTTGAAATTCATTCCGTCAACTTCAATACTACTACTACGAACGCAATGTATGACGATGCGATGTCATTATTTTCTATTCTACTCTAGAAAACAATCCCCGTGCTAGGGAGCCTGGTCTAGTCAGTAAATATAGTAATTTCCATCAATATCACTCGCTGAATACGACTGAGACGGTGAGATTTACCCTAACTAATTAGCATGCATAATGCCTGCACCACTCGTCAGTGGGGGTGCCACCGTCGCCGTTAACGTTAACATTAACAGGTAGCTTGATTCAATTCACGTGAATAACAATGAGCGCTCGTGAGCCGCGACCTGAATTACAAACATATCGACTGTCAAAGTGCTTCAGAATATACATAATTAGAACAACCTCTATGAAACAATATTATGTTGCCGAAATTCTTTCACGAATAATCCTACTAATATTATTTTGAAAAATCAAAAAAATTCTGTCACCTTTTCACGGCTAAACGGATCTTAATGAAATTTGGCAGGGAGGTAGATGGTATCTCGGGGACGGACATAGGGTTCATGAAAAGCGCGTGCGAAACTGCGGGCAGCAGCTAGTATGAAATATTCTCCAAAAGATCAAAACATATGCTTCATCTCATATATTTTTGACAAATACACAGAACTTTTGTACACTGATCGCGGTACCTTAAACATGATATAGTATTCCCGAAGTCGTCATTATTTTTGGTTCATTATTTTTCCTCATCTCTCGCGAGATGAATGGGGTGAAAGAGGGATTCGTATTTTTCGGAACCTTCTTAAAAACAATAATAATTTACTCACTCCTGTCGGCACTAACGAGCAGTGCAGGTAGACACCGTCAAGGGGGCGGGACGGGAAAACTTCCCGATTTATGAATCCACGTAGAAAATAAGCATCAGCAGGAAGCTTACAAATAAATCAAAAACCGGGAAAACAGAAAACTCATCAAACTGCTTTACGAATAACTGAACTCCTGGCCGAAATTGGTTCTTGGGAAAATAGGGACTTTCCGATTCTTGAGTAGTTGTTATAGATTTGACGAATAATGAAATTTATCGTTCTATTCATATCTACGTCGTTCTTCTTCCAACTTTTGTATTCCTAGGAGTTTGATTTAGTTTGAAAAACAATCTTTTATGTAAGGTAATATAAGATAACGTTTATACTACACCTCTGCTCGGAAAGTTTCCTATTCCTTTTCCAAATATAAGATAGAAAGTAAGTCATTGCAGGCGTATCCGGGAGGAAAAACTCTATGGAATTTCATTTCTAACGTGTTATTTTTTTTTATTTCCTAAAAGATTGGCCGGTAGCTATGGTTATTTTCATAATAGGTCAAACGACAAAAAGTTTTTACTCCGATTCCGCTTGCCTCTTCCGATTTCTGAACAATATTTTGAAAAAAGAACCCAAGTGATAAAGGCTAACGCGGGAAGTTTTTCTAATTTTGAATTTGGTGTAAGCAATTTTATTAATTCTACAGAATGTCGTCGAGTGATAGTGAAAGTTTTATGACACCGCCAGAAATAAAAAAATTATTCTGCTTTTAATTTTCCTCGAAGGTGTAGTATAAAGCACTATGTATCACTCGGCAGAAAGTGCGATTCCTACCTCGTGTGTTTTAAGGCTGAAATGACACACTCGTTAGGAATTAGGCACGTTCTCGCCTATGTGTACAATGTACTATTATTTCCAAAAAGAAAGATTACATGCTATTTCTAATTTCTAGTGAAGTTTGAGTAAAATACCAAAATTGAACCAGAAAACATCAAACAATTTATGCGTACATGAATTCCTTTCACGTAGCCGCAGCGTAGCACTTAGCTACGAATGCTCTACGAAAGTGCTACGGAACTCGCTACGGAGGGCGGGCGGCGCGGCGGCGGCGCTAACCTAATCTATCTGTCGTTAGTATCGAGTGGCTCGATTATGCTAATTCCATTTGGTGTTTGGAGTTCATTATGGCATCCTTTCGAAAGGTCGCGATATATTCAAGTGCTCATTTCGCGGTCTTAGTTTAGTTTGTAGGATAAATGAGTTAACGATTCATTTATTTCTTCTGTTGACTTGGACTTTGACCTACTTGAGATGGTAAAAGTTTTGTTAAGGTGCAGAGATAAGGTGGAGTTTGAGAGTTAATTCATTGTATTTTACTTTGAATTTGAACTCATCTCAAACTTCTAAAATGCTGAGAAATGGCGTTTGCCACCACTACTGAAGAGCTTTGCTATCTCGTTTCAAAAAATGTATAGTAATATAAATTATGATATATAAAAATTATTGTTAGGTAAAAATAAATCTTACTAAATATTATAAATGTCAAAGTTTGTATGGATAGATATATGGATATTTGTTACTCTTTCACGCAAAAACGACTGAACCGATTAGGCTGAAATTTAGTATGGATATAATTTGGGACCTGGAATAACATATAGGCTTTTTTAACCCGGTAAAACGCGGGCGAAACCGCGGGCAGCAGCTAGCAATGTTAATATTACCGAAGGTTACAAAAGTAAGGCGTATAAGAAAAGCCGTGAATCGTGTTTGTAAGCGTAAGTAGTGAAGTAACCGTAGTGTGGGTAACATATTGGGGCCCGCGTTAAGTCCCTCATTGGCCTTCGACGCAAGTCCCGCTGCGTCCTATGAATACCTAATGAACGGTGACTTACCTCCTCGCTCCATGAAGCTCGACACGTGTCTTATACCCATGTACGGATAAGATCTTCGATCCTTAGAAGTTACCTCAAAGTGTCATCGGAGATTGAAGAATAGAATAGAAAAACCATTTATTGCCTTATACCTATATACTTATTACAGTCGGACTTACTTTAAATACATAAAATAAAATAAAAATTAAGACAACAGGAGTAAATTCAGCTTTTGCTACATCCAATAAATTAATATGCATGCAGCGCTGTTTTTCAATTTACTCCTCTCGGGTAGCTGGACACCGAGAGGTTTAGGTAAAAGCGGGACACAACGAGACAGTTCATAAAATTAATAATTAAACAATCCGATTAACAATCAGATGATCAGAGATGGTGTGCAAACCTACAGGGAATAGTTTATAACCGTGGAACCGAATTTTCCTTGGGCTTCGTCCGGGGCTGATGTTACAGGATTTAAAGCTCTCGGTACAATTTTCCTACTCGTATAAGGAAAACCCGGTACATTTTCAAGGTTATTGTTAATTTAAACACAATACTGTAATTGCGGGGATTCTGATTTGTTGTCGGCGTCGTCGGGCAGCCCAGAAATTCGATGTGTAAATATCTAGTTGCAAATTCACGGTAACGTTCAATATTCATGGTAACATTATAATGTTTTCAATCTGTAAGCATCATGGGAAGTAATGAAGCAGCCTTTGTCCTGTTGTCGGCCCGAGCCGCGCGGGGACTGAGGGGGAACGATGGGGGTGGAGATATCATTTACAAATATATTAGATCTACGTACGAAATGTGTTTGCTTTTTTATCTCAAAATAAAGTAACACTGACAAGGCGAATGTCTCTATTGACAAAGAAAATAACAAACAAATAATATAAAGAAATTAAACCAGTATTTACAATTGAGTTAACTGCAGACTGCTCACCTGGTCCATATCAATACCAGTCGGAAGCGTCCCCAAGACGCTGGCTGCATTGCCCCGCTGTATGGCAATGCTAATGCGCTGCGCCAGATACTCACCAGCTCTCGAGTCACGCTTCGCTTCGACCAGGCGCTCAGAAATTTTTTAGAAAACCCAGCAATATGTAACAAAAAAATCTAATAAAAAAATAATCTTTGTTTTATTTCATTGTTATAATGATAGAGACTTATCTAACAAAGACTAGTGGAGATTAGTGGTAGAAATGTTCCCAGTCACGCGAGACGTAGATTAAGAATATCGAATAGCTAGGCCTAGGTGTTTGTAGAACTTTATTATCTAAGTGATTTATACAGCGTCAGCAACTTTTTATGATGTTATAATTTATCATCCTTACAGATGAGTGCAACGATCCAATCCGACCGAGACAGGAGGTCTACTTTGTAAACGAATTAAGTTGAAAATGTCGATCGCACTAAACGAACCTTACCACCAAGTTACTTCGGGCGCGTCACCAACTGACATGTTTCATTTTGGATTTCTATGAAATAAATGTCAAAATAATTTTCATAGTAAGGTCATCGAAAGAACAGATCGGCCTTCGTTTTGTGCGATCCGTCGATTTCGTCAACTTCGTTCCTTTTACAAGGTAGACCTCTTAGACCACTTCAATAGATTTCAGATTTCAATAACTTTATTTCTTTAGGCTCACAAAATAAGCACTATAAGCAGCTATAAATATAGTAAGTATTATCAAATAAGAAATAAGGTGTTATTGATTTTCTCTTCACTTCAATTTTATGTCCACTAGTGGAAGAAGTGAAAAAGAAACCACTAGTACATTTTATATATCACTTTGTGTCTAGACATGTTTATTTTGACTATCAAATCTAAATACAATATATGTATGTATATAGGCTCTATGCATGCACACTGTAGCTGATTGAGTGGTCTGTCAGACAAAGTATTCTAGTAAAGATAATATCTCGCTGATATTTTTATCTCGTAATTCCAGTGTGAAAAGTAAGCGTCGTAAAATCCGAGATTAGAAAAATGAGTACTCTTGAGAAGGCGATATTTCACCCTGCTCAGCGGGTGAGTCGGCGGCCACCGCCCAATACAAGTGTTATTAACTTATATCTAAATCACTCATCCAAGTGCGTCACAATTCTTTTGTATGTACATGAGAAGTACTTACTTACAGTTTACTGTGTAGCTCACTGGCACTGAATATTGTTATCACAGAATCTAATGAAATCTAATCTTTAATTCAGGGCAGTAGTCAGCGTTAAATAAACGAACCGTTTTTTGACCTGTTTTTCTACAGTTAACGAGTTAAACGTTTCCTTTTTACCGCAAAACTAGTTGATTCCATCAACTGGTTAATTCGTTCAACGACAGTAACAGTTAAAATTCAACAGATTTTCAACATATCTACATTCAATTGGTGAGTTGGTGTTTCATCGCTTATCGTATATTTTCTTCTACTACAGTTTACGTTTCTACAAACCAAACCAGTTAAACGTGAAATAGTTTTTAAACCAGTAAAATATTATTTGGTTTTTTAACTAGTTGACCGTTTAACTTTATAGAAAACGGTTTAGCTAACGCAAAAACAGTCTACGACCCACTACTAATTCAGGGTGCGTAGGTAATATACCTTATCCACATATTGGCCGAGTCACAGTAAGTCTGCACTCGCTCTAGTTGTTCTGCCAAATTAAAAAAACGGTATGAGTTTAACCGACTTCAAAAGTTTCAATTTGACTTTCAATTCGTTGTATGTTTTTTTTCTTTTAGTACGTATTTTACGCGAAATCTCCCCCAATTATGGACTGATTTTGAAAATTCTTTCAGTATCGTATAGAAAATGATCCCGAGGGGGTCCCATAATTTTTTTATCCGTAGGCGATTAGTATTTCTCACGCAAAACTTAAAATAAGAGTAAAAGCAAGGGAGTTTGAAGTTGGTTTATAGTTTTTTAAAACACGCCATATTATTATCATGTTGTGTGGAACCTGTTCCAACTCTCAGAAACTTTAAAGTTGGTTCTGTAATAAAGGTCCGTACAAACACACATGTTTGCTTGTTTACAGGGTGTTTGTCAGTACCGGCCTCGGATGAAGTTTGACAGAGTCGCGACTCGACACGCCTTGACGTCGGTAATGAGTGACGTAAGACGAGGGTCCACTATTATACACCAGTTTCCTGATCTTGTACAACTCAATGATTCATATATTGAGTTGCGTTATTGATTAATCACTATTCTCGTTTGCGCTCAAGAACCGATTAGTTTTAGTCCGATTTGAATTTAAATCTTAAGTCTAAAGGTTCTCGAGTGGCGGCCACGATGAAACGTGAAACGGGGTTAAGGAAGACCATCCACTCAATGGACCAACGACATCATAGCAGTCGCAGGGAGTCGATGGATGGAAGCGGCTCAGGAACGCTATTTGTGGCGTCGTATGGGGGAGGCCTATATCCAGCAGTGGACTTGTATGATATGATGATGATGAAATTTTAATCTATATGAGTAACTGTAGCTTGTTCGAATAAACACATCCTTTTATGATAAGTATGAAATTAAAAGCTCCTTGATTGTTTAATCCTTTATACAGTTTCAACCAAAGATTCTTATCGAAAGGTTCGCGGCGTAGAATGTCCAAAATCTACCTAAAAAAAGCGATCAGATATTTACCCGTTTTAATGCTCGACCTGGTTTTGAGGGTTATTCCGAACTTCTCACGTGAGACGTTCTCAGTCGCAACGTCTGACGAAAAGTATTCCCAACGTCTCACGAAAAGTCAGAGTATCTAATATATTATTACAATCTCCAACATCTATTGATCATGTTTTTCAATAATGGCCATTAACAATAGGTCAGTTGAGCTACTTATAGATTATTTTCAAGTCTGCAGTTAGCTCAACTGTTTCAATTCTAAATTCTGGTTTTATAAAATACAGAGTCTTCTACATATTTCATTCACAAATTCCAACCTATTTTCCATTTTCCTCATACCTACTTAATAAGGGAAGCTGCAAGTAGGTACCTTTCATAAATGGTAAACATTCGCATAGTTATTATTTAAATGCCCGGAGCTCCTTCCTTCTGCTGCATTATTAACTAAATCTCAAAGTCGGGGCATGTAGGGGCAAGTAGGGTCATATGAAAGACGCGGGTTGACGGCTAGCACGCTTTGGGCACGTCCCGGACCCGTCACGTCATGTCACGTCCGGGAATAGTGGGATCACTACAGGGGCGGGGAGGTTATTACGTTTTTGTGGCGCGCCTGTCCGACTGACTTCGGGGAAATGAGACGAGATTGCGGCGACACCGAATTAACTGCGGCGGGGTAATGAGAAAGCTGGAATTACGAAATCATTGTCTTACGTATGTGTTTCTGAGTTGTTCTTTAATAATATGTAGAGCTGGCAACTCTATCAGAAATAAATAGTTCTCGAGAACAAACTTATAAAAAAGAAATAAGTTGAGACGTCTAGCCAGTAGAAATATAAATTTAGTCCATCGAAATCATTGCCTTACGTATGTGTTTCTGAGTTGTTCTTTAATAATATGTAGAGCTGGCAACTCTATCAGAAATAAATAGTTCTCGAGAACAAACTTATAAAAAAGAAAAAAGTTGAGACGTCTAGCCAGTAGAAATATAAATTTAGTCCATCGAAATCATTGCCTTACGTATGTGTTTCTGAGTTGTTCTTTAATAATATGTAGAGCTGGCAACTCTATCAGAAATAAATAGTTCTCGAGAACAAACTTATAAAAAAGAAAAAAGTTGAGACGTCTAGCCAGTAGAAATATAAATTTAGTCCATCGAAATCATTGCCTTACGTATGTGTTTCTGAGTTGTTCTTTAATAATATGTAGAGCTGGCAACTCTATCAGAAATAAATAGTTCTCGAGAACAAACTTATAAAAAAGAAAAAAGTTGAGACGTCTAGCCAGTAGAAATATAAATTTAGTCCATCGAAACTTACCTACTATCCACTATGTGATTTTCCTTCGAGAAATACAAGTAGAAGTCTGTGAATTTATGAAATAAAAAGGCGATGGGTCTACACATGGGCTCAGCTGTTGCTTGACCATTAGCCTCAATGAAGTGATAGTAGGCCGGTCCGCCTCCGGTCCGGAAGTGGCTGCGTCCGGTCTGGACAGGCGGACAGCACAACATGATTACCACATACCTACAACACTAACAGTCCAAGAAGATTGGCAGATTAGTTGACCAATAATATAATGGACTGTGTGTGTAAACTGTGCCAAGTCTCAAATAAAAGTTATTTGAGTTGAATGATTTGACAACCTTGCTTTTGGTAGTCATGGCGCTTGTCATGACGTTATAATTGTTAATTTGTATTTGTGTGTGTGAGTGTGACTAAAGATGGCGCAGCTTATATCATGTCTGTGCTAAAGACGCAAATCAAGCATTAATCTATTTAGTGTATCTAACCTCGGCCGTAGAAAAATGTCTCCTAAAAACCTTTAATGTCAAATGTTGAAAAAAGTTTTGCATTTGGCGAATTGGTTAACTAATGTTTGTTTTAATCAAAACAATAAGTATTTGACTCGAGATTTGAACGATGATTAGATCATTTTATATGTTAAACTTTTTAATCAAATCATAAATTCGTTTATTCCGAAAACATCTAATTGGTTCGAGGGCACGTTGCGTTCAGCCACACAATAAGCTCTTCGAGAGGTCAATAATTTAAACTTAACTACTGAACAAGCTGGTCTTTAGTCAACTTCATCTTCACAGTAAGCACAGCAGTAAACAAAATTAATGGTGTAATCATAGCAAGGTCTATGTAATTGGTAAACATTAGTTATTCTTGGCTCTGCGTAGTTTTGGAGACCGCCCGCAGGAAGGACGGCGATCACAATATCTTTCACCGGACTTGTTTACTCCTTGAACCTCTTGTACTACTTATTTATCCTAATGAACGTTAATTATGAATTTTCAGAAATGAAGGCGGATATGCGACAAATAAAAGCGAGAGAAAGGTGATTTCGTTCTGATAATTTTACTGATTGTAGAGTTAGTTAACCTTATTTATTATTTGAAGCAATTGTTGTAATTACTACACGAACACTGCATGAACCCTACGTGGATGTCAAAGGCCAAGGGGATGATGTATTACTACAATTGAAAAGAAAAGTAAGTGATTCAATCTCAAACATGATTGTTTATTCAGTCCCGCCTGCCCAACCGGGCACACGCCGCAGGCGACGAGCGGCGGGCCAATCCGTTATCAAATTAGCATTTTAATTGGGTGTTGCTAAGCAGTAAACTAAGCGGATGAACTAGCGCGTGTGTTTAGGCTTAATTTACAGGCCAAGGGCACACTGGAACTGCGTTGAGTGATAAAACGACTCGCTCCTATAATTATGTTCCTTTAATTACCATCTCGCTGGGATGTCTTAGTGGTGTTTGAAAATGATACAATTCTAACCTTTATGTTGGATACTTTTAAGTGCTACACTCTTTTCGTAGCCTATTTATTTATAGTTCGGCTTATCGCATCGATTAATAAACATTATTCAAGCTAGATTCAATCTAGGCTTTCAATACTAATCACTCCGTGCACTCAAACATATGGAGGGGATTAATCTGTTTCCACCGAGCGGGTTGGAGCTCTACGCCGTAGATATGCTACGGCGTAGCACCACGTCGTAGCTGGTGCTACGCCGTAGAGGCAGTTACCTTAACTAATCCACGGTAAAGGTCACCGGCTCTAAGCTGCCATTTGACCTCGCCTCGGGTTACCACAAAGATGTACTGAACGATGCAAATAATCGCGGGTCCTTAAGATAAAGCTGAGCAATTCATATCTGTACCGAGTCGTCACATTTATTCCGTCGACTTTTCCTCAACTCTTGAATTAAATACGTCTGGGTAAGTTCAGCAGATCTCTCTAATAGCTCTTGAAGAATAGTTGTCGACACCCACGCGTGATATACGATGCCGTGATAAACGACTCTCAACTTTATCAATTGGATAGTAAAGTTTCGATTGCTTTAGTTGTTTGGATTGATTCGAATGCTGGTTGGTTTTATTGCAATGAGACAGCATGTTCTGTAAGTGGAGAGTGCACTTGGTTGTTTCATGGGAACACGAGACTTGTCGGTTACAGGTCCCCCTCGGGCGCTCGCTTACTACTCCTCAGTTCATATTTTCTACAATGAGAAACATATTTTATTCATTACAAAGATAAATGTTTAAACAGTTTTAGTTTCAGTAATGGTATTACATTAACTAAAACGCGATTTATTGCTGAATGTTTCTCCGCTGTTCGTGAGCCGACATTAAGAACGCTTCCACACCATTTTGCCCGTTCAATGGATTCGCAGCGCTCATAATATAACCAAAATACTCGTTCTGATTAATTTTATTTGAGCTTTCTCGGAACTGTTCAATTATTCACAAATCTTAGTATAAATATTCTGGAATGAAGGATTTGAGAGATAGGTACGTTCAGTAGGTACTTTTAGAATTTTGCATGTGAGAGGGAGTATTAATTAGAGCTGCATCTTCCAGCTGGAAGATGCAGCTCTAATTTATACTGCTGGCAGTCAGTGAGTAATGCAGCTATCGGGCATCGATAGGGCAGGGCCGCAGGCGGATCTGGAGCATTATCTCGAAGATACCACCGACGCCAGCTCTTCTCCAGACAGTAAATCTCGTTAACGGCCCCCTCTCTCCCCGCCCTCGTCGGGCAAGCCTCTACGAGCTCTCCACTAAACGATCAAGTGCCGCCTATTTATAATGCATACTAATGGCCCATCAACTCGCCACTCGAGCTTGTCTCCTAGTCAAGGCACTGCAGGGGCTTACAGAATACTCGGAATAACGACTCGCTTCAGGCATGCAGAGGCGAGACCGAACTAAGTTATTCTACGTTTTGTATATGTGGATATTATTCCAATAAAACCTACGGCATGCTCGGGAAGGTACCACAAGGGTAGAAGCCACAGAGGGCGCGACGGTAATTAAAATTAAATTTTTAAAAAGTCGCAGCGAATCTGGAACAACGAGCAATTTAAAAGTGAACATTTTTACATAAAAGCAGTAAAACTTAATGATACCGCGAGCGAGAATTGCTCCTTCGAGCCCGATGTGGGTCAAGCACGAGTCGAGCGCCGCGCCGCACCGCGACGTGGTTCCGGCTTGGTATTACAACGTAACTATGTTTTCGTTCATGAGATATCTAATTTCCTAATTTCAACAACGAAGAGGCCGCGTTTGGCACAGATAAATCGACTCAACATGAAGTGTGTAGGCCGGATTTTTGATTGAAAAAGTGTCTGACCACTTCCTACTTGGTATCTTTATAGATTTGTACGAAGGTGATGATTTATAATGGCAATAAATTAAATCGGTGAGCGAGTTTCTTTTCAAAGACACAGAGCTACCTCCGCTGTTTTTAGTAAGTTCATTTGCAGTGAACATCATATAAAGTTAATACGATTTGGGCAAAAAAAATAGCAGCATAAATATTCCAATATCGTAAAAATAGTTCGTAAAGTGAGTTTGTACTCGGCTCGCCAACAACATTCTATCAACGATATGTTTTTAGTGCGCATCGTAAAACAAGATGGCCGCAACGGATCGGGATTAGTTATGCCATGTCGCTCATTATGGACACGTATTATAGCGGCCACTTTATAACGCATCGTTATGTTGTTACAACGCCGCGCGACACAAACATACACGATAAAATTCACATTAGGTATACGTATACTCATTGAATAATTTGTTATTTGTGAAGCGAAGCACACTGTGGGCTACGAGAAAATGTTTCAAGCGAACAGAGATTGAAGCTCCGAACGTGTCGGTTCGCGTCGCGTTTATTACCAGTAGGTACCTACCATGGGCGTCGCCGGCACGACCTAACCTATTTAAAATTCGTCGAGCAACGTTTTCTGTAAATAAAAACAGAATTAATTTCCATCGTTAAAACGCGTCGATTTTGACGGACGCACAAATATTTGATTTCATTTGAAACATTTTATTTTCGGGCGCAGAGGTCGGATGTTTGAATGTGAAATATCCCCGGGACAAAGGTAAAAAGATGAGATACCGCGCCTCCACACGCCGCTAATTAAACAGTCCCCGCGCTACCAGGCATCCGGGCGGGCGCGCCACAGTTATGCTGACTACGTCACATGCCGACCGTAACGAACCGGCGTAACCTACATCTACAGATATTATGACAACTTACTTACAAAGGTACAGACTGACTTGGAAATTGTGCTACATAGAGGTACATTATTCAAGCATCCAGCCTGTTTACTGAGCGGTATTATGTTTTGGCAACACACTGATCAAGCGTTCTCAAACTTTTGAAACAGGTGTTGTATTGTATTGTATTTATTTCCACCGTAGATTATCATGTTACACTTGATGTCGTTAATTCTATCTGTCTTATAATGTTCACACAAACTTTTCACATAGGAAACACCATAAGGGATTGTACGAAGAAAAAACAGACAAACATGACACTTCATGCTTTAAATTTACAAAATAATAAATTGTTGGCTTTAAGAGGTTAAAAATCAAATAATAATAATATTTTAAAATAAAATAAATAACTGGTAATTAAATTAAGGGTATGTCAAAGTGCTGCTGTATAGGGGCGTTGTCAAACTAAACTAAACATAATATACCGTGGAATGGGGTGGCTATGTGCCACGCAGGTGAGAATGGGCAATGGGGGTCATCGGCAAGATTATTTTCGATTTCTGTTTCGATGTCTGTGATAAATGTTTCCTTCTTTCATGGCTAATCAGTTAATATCCACTTCTCTTACAATTTATTCACAATAGAATTTACGTGAATTATTAAATGAAATCATCGTTATTCTCACCGGCTCGACCATTTATATGATCCACATTAAGATTCAAATGCGGTGCGATCGGCTCGATGATGGAATCATTACGCAGATTGTTCGCAAGCGCCTGTCGTTACCGCGTTCCGCCCGCCCTGCCGCGCCATCCGTTTCATGAACGATTTATGAACGCGATAAAAATGCTAAACGTCACCTCCTGCTGGCAAAACTGAACACACACGTCACGCGGACAGACAGCGGACAGGCGCTATGGGGACACGTCACAACAAGCCCTTCTGAAATTTAGCCCTTCAGTTGAAATTTATGTACCCTTTACTTTTACGAAGGTGTTCGATTGATACGAAATATAATGTAGCTTATCCGAGTTTATATATACAAAATTAAAGAAAAGGAACTGATTAAGGATCCCTTAATTAGGAATGCAATTCTTTATTCAGTTATTTTCAGAGTATGAAAATAATATTTTCAAGTAATTTCATACATATGAAATTACACCTTATTTATGGTACATTTGAATTTAGTATGTAGGTCTTTGTACCTTCATATTAAAGCCTAACATTGTTCAGCACGATTGGGTGTCAGGTCACAAGATGTAAATAAAGTTGATTTCATGAGAACAGTCTCTTGAATTTATTCTGCATACGTCTAACACGGCTCTTTGTATGTATGGACGTGGTTCTGTTTTGTTTATGATTCCTATCACTACTGAGTTGATCTAGTTTACAGTTCGGCAACCTCCGGGCAGGATTCACGATGTGTGACCTGTGACTCCGCTGAAGTGGACCATATATTCTTCTGCTGTCCTAAACTACGTGGTTCTCTTTATGAGGTTCTCCCTACAGAAATTCCTCTTCCTACTTCCTTTAAATGTCTGTATTATGTAGATTTATAAAAATCAATAATATCAAATTGTAAGTTAGATTTACTCGCTCTTATCTCGTTCTCTTCTATATTCTAAATTTGGTATTCACCTATCTTGTTTTTTAATCTTTTGGTTTTATTTTTTAAACATTTGAAATTTTTGTATATCAGTAATGTTTATGAACTTAGCAGTACAGACACTGGCAAAATTGTGTCGATCAGACTCAGAGCCATTAAACAAAGAAACATTGAACATTGACTCCCCTGAAGAAATCTCACGTCTCCATCATTTATTAAAGCACGAATCGTACTTAAAATTAAACTACACAAATTTTAATAAATTAAATAGATACACAGAGCAATTAAATATACCAATTCCAACAGTTTCACTTTTAACTACCTCATTGAAACAATTCCGATTCCAAATGTTATAGGGTTTGTTAGTTGTTAAACGATGCGTACAACTTTTGTACAGTTATTACACGAACCAAGGACACCCACTACATCCCGAGATACTCATTTATCCTTTCACTTATAAGGTCAAGGAATTCAAGCATCTGCTCTACGTTGGAAAGTTAAAACGACGGTACTTCTAACTAAGTACATATACATATGTACATATGTGTGTGTTTTATGCGACAAATAAATGACTTACTGACTTACTTACGTATAAAGTCAAAGAATTCAAGCATCTGCTCTACGTTGGAAAGTTAAAACGAGGGTACTTGTAACTAAGTACATATACACACGTATGTGTGTGTTTTATGCGACAAATAAATGAGTTACTGACTTACTTACTTGAGACGCGTCTAGAGGCAATAAAACACACGACCTACATCGCAAAAACATGAAATCCAATATCTCCATGGAACGTGTAACGTGTCAATAATGTCTGTGGCGACGAGAGTGCACTTAGAGGTACAATGCTGTCTCTGTTTATCGAACCTCTCGCAGAAATAACTTGAGTTTGTATTTGTTATTGAATCTGATAGTTATTTGAAGTTGATTGTGGGCTGAGTGCGCGGCGAGATGAGACGAGCGCGTCCCGCGGGACCACCCCTGGCCTGACGGAGGCTGCGGTCAGCTGGTAGGTACTTACAACTTCTAATATCTACCACCTACCTTACCATATAATTATCATCATCAGCCTATTTGTAGACAGATCCACTTGTGGACATAGGCGAAAGCCTATGTTCTATAGTTCTGAAAGATTTCTTATTCTGATGTGCTGTGGTGCTCAGTAGGGAAGCCTGATGAGTGCCACAGCACCTTATCTTCAGCTTGTCGCATCCAGCATTTGTCTATACTATTTCACAGGTCGTCATCCCACCGAGCCAAGCCGAAGGACATCCTACACTACGTTTGCCTTAACGTATTGAACTACGTTATTATTAACGGAGTTTTATGTATGTATAAATATAATTTCTAGATAGTTTCTAGTACTATGACTTCGTTTTGCCTTATAATCTATGAACAAACGACGCAAAACTATGAACAAACACAGAGGTGTAATTACCTACTCCCAGTATGTAAACTCGTCCTCCAGTTTCTCGGCTCATCTTTAATTTCAGTGGAAGTGTGTCAGTGCCCTCAGTCACACGACCCACGACCTGGATCCAAGCTTCGAAGATTCGGCACAATTACACATTCATACCACAGTCTCTGTTCACTGTTCACTTATTTATGCATGTTCATATCATTAACACATTTACGTTGTTGAAATAAGTAAGCTTAATACTTTTAAATCTTTTTACCACAATAATCATGAACATCTTCTAGTAAATGTGTTTATGCAGCATAACTAATAGTCTAGACGCTAAAGTTCTCTCATGTTTTGTGTCTGAAAGTAAAGATGGCGAGAGACGTAACGGGACGCGCAAAAAGAGGGATGGGATCCAATAGTCTCATATTTCTCAAGGATGTTCGCGCAAATAGCTCTATTCAGTGGGTCTACTGCGAAAATTGATTGTGATCCAATATACGCGAAACAAAGGGACTGTGCTGTCAAGTTATCAAATTCAAATGTTAGGTAGATATCGTATTGCACGTAGGGTTTACTTTTCTCTTCTTGTCAGGCTTTGTCCTCGAATTTCAATTTATTTCATTGTTCAGGATGGGACGTCGATCTCAGAACAGGGAAATATACAAACGTCACTACCTTCTATATCGTTTTGCAGTTTTGCGAGTAGACACCCAGACTTTGGGATATTGCGCGATATCTCGGTGATTTGCGAATAGAAAGAAAATGCAATAGGAAAGTATTGGGGTTGGAGCGACGGTCTCACTTTGTAAGTTGTCTTTTTTAGCGCGAATCCGGGCGGCGGTGGCCATTTGTGCGCCCCGGGCCGCGCCGCCATAAACACCGCTCAGCGCGACGCGGAAAATGTAAAAGGAACTCTAAGTAATCGTTCCGTTTGCCGAAAATAAAAACGGTATACTGCGCTTACAAAACTCTACTGCTGACTTTGCCTGCTGGGTTTATTTTGCAAACAGGTTTATACTTTGAATCTATTTAAATACAATGGTGGTGGTTGACTGCATGTGACAGGTCACAAAACACACGAAATATCACAAAACATATCAAGTACCCGCGTCTCGCGTCGCCAGCGCTGGGCCCGGGCGTGCTATCGACAGCACCATCTCTGACACACATGACGAAGGTCCAAATGCGAGTATGGCTAGGTACACTCGTTTAGTCAGCAACTTGTAGTAATTCGTCCATTGTGAGGCGAGAGCTGTCAGCCGCAGCGCCATTAGCGAGTGCAAGAAACTTGCACAGCAGATACAACAATGGCGTGATTTGTGCTGACGTGGCGCCGGCGAAGGACCCTGGCAGGAGCTATTGACTTGTCTTCAGCGCGTCACAACCTTTGTCAAAGTAGCTTGTTCGCTCTGAGCAAACATTTACAAGAACATAGGGATCTTAGTACCTGATAGCAGAAGGGATATGCGAGCGAGAGGTCGGCCCCGAAGCAATAAATTATGAAAATGAGCTCACAACAATTCCCATGAATTAGTTGATTAGAGCCAGCGTAAATGATAATGCGAGTTCGGAACTACCTACATCTTCACCTTTGAGAAATTCCCAAACTTGCAAAATTTCCCAAAGTTTAGCAAATTCCCAAAAGCTGAGGAAGGAGCAGATGAACCGGGTTTAATTAAATCCTGGAACAATTAAAACTTGGTTCTTTGTTTAGAGATTACCGCACGCGCCGCACGCGAGGGTTTACCTGCCTCGCACGGCGGTACCTTGGCCCCGTCCCATCACTAGCATAGTGCTGCGCCCGCGAAGGCAAGAGGGCGCTCTCACTCCACTTCTCTCATTTAAACTTCTGTTTGCGCGAGCGAACTTTACGACTGCATAAAAATGCAGTTCCATGCCATACCGCACTACGAAGAAGTTCCTACGGTATAGGTGCTAATATAAAGTTAAAATAGTTTGGTAATGTACATACTTTCAGACGAAACCAAATTAGGAATGGTATGCGTAATTAAGTATTTAATAAAAAGTCGTGTCCGTTAGTGCAAGTAGTTTTTTATAATTTTCCTACAAATATGGAGCAAAGCCACGTGTAAATTATTGAGGTACTGTGGAACCAGTCTATATTGAAATTAAATGCATAGAATTCTAGCATTTGTTAGGAAAGCAGTGGATTATAGGTTTAATAAACTCTTCCGTTATTTTAGAAGAAATTCAAAAAGTTTATCGCAGTGCGGGCGTCGCGGAGTCGACTGGTTCTTTGTAGTACGCGCTGCGCTTTGTAAATAATTTTTGTGCTCACTGTTTGAAAGTGCTTACGAATTGGACCATGTTTTAATTCTGTGTAGCCGCGCTGCAGACAGCAACATTTGTACGCCACCTTGCAGCAGGTAAATAACCCGAGTTATTTCAGCGGGGAGGGGGGAGCGGCCCTTTCTCTCGGAGCGTTGGAAACACAATTATTTAAGGGCTTTGTAGCTGATTAGATTATGAAGGCGAGATGAATTTGCAGCCAAAACCGCAGCCGCAAAGTGGATCTCGGAGTATTTAAGAGGTCTTTCACAACACTGAACACGATTTACACAACAAAGTACATTTAATAACAGCACAGATTTTGGCCTAAAGTTGTATCTAATGGTCATTATGTGTAGGTAATATAGCATATTTCATGCCACAACTAGGTACTATGAATTTTATTATTATCACAAAATTGTTTATTGTTTATTGTTCCAAATATTGTACACTATCCTTACAGGCACACCTAATTCGATAGTGTACTATCTATAGTCATAATCTTACTAATCTAGTTATGGTATGTACATATATAAAGCATAAACCGACAACATTGGTCACATTTTAACATAATTAAATTCCTGTCTAATAATATTATACAAATTTATTCTAGACACACAAAATTTAATTACATAATCAGAAAATAATATTTAATGAAATAATAAATAGGTACCTAATATCATAGATGAAGGATCAATAAAGATAGCCGATGCCCATACAACGTTGCGTTCCTCTGAAAAAGGTCGAAATTCTGCCTAATTCTAGATGGCGCTGATCAATAGCCCGAAAATTAATTTAATTTTTGACGAATCGCTGCACATAGCGTCATCTCGCGCTCTATCAGATAACTAGTAATCGGTTCTCGGTCTGAAGTTTTGTCAGTCAATCAGTTTTGTTCCAAGTCAGTCAACAGTCAGTTTTGTTTCAAGTGAAGGCTTTGTCAGTCTTTATAGTTTAATTCGTCCATGCTAATATATATAAAATAAAATGAGTCATAAATTTTATTGTATTTTATTGTAGTGATTGGTGTATGTGCGTACTCATAATGGACAATGTCTGAATAAACAAACTTTTTTTTTTATACCTAAAATGTTTGTATTAATGTCAGCTAAATGGGCCGTGGGGCCGCGGCGTACAAATATCGACCCCTCCAACTCAACCCGTGGATGTCGTAAGAGCCGACTAAGGGAACCTACCCGAGGAAGGGCAGCAGCTTCCGTCTGAGTATTTTTAAACTCCAACCCTGCGATCACCAATCCGCCTGCCAAGCGTGGTGCCACAACATACCTACCGAATATACAAAAAAAAAACATTTAAATCGGTCAAACCGTTTCGGAGAAGTTTTGTTACAAACACTGTGACATGAGATTTTTTGTAAGATGTATTTGGATGAAGGTACAAAGATGTACAAACGTATCGTGCTTCTTCTATCATAATTAAAATAATGTGTTAAAATTTATGAAAATCTCCATGCTTTAGGTACTCCTCGCATTACTTGGTACTTACCTACTTAACTAGTTTATGTATGTGGCGAGTGAGTGAGCACTCGCTTTGCATGTTTATGAAGTCAGTGAAACTTCTCTACAACGAGCACCGCCGTTAAATGTTGAGAACGTTCCAGAACGAATGCTGCACGTCACCGTGGCGCCAGTATTTGAAACACCGCCGCCGCGGCGCAGCCAAAATGTGTTTTATCGGTTGCCCACAAATAGCGCTAAATATCCGCATAATTCTGCATTAAGCGCTTTCCGCGATCAAAACGATGCTTTTAATAACAGTGAATTTTCCGGCGTTCAGTGTTTGCTCCACTAAAAGCTTAGCTTACTGCGAAAACAAGCGCCCCGCCGCGCCGCGCCGTATCAACTTCACAGAAGAACTACTCAGCGATAACTCGGCACACATCGCGGTTGTTGACAGGCGAGGGAGACTCTGCTAAAAATCATAAAAATCTTTTATTTCGGATAGCAAATACACCCATAATTGCAAAATCATAAACGACCCTAAGATGAATCATTGCAAAGAGGAACGGAATTGATAACCGATATCGGCACATTTCGATTCGAGTATATCGCAATCACTCTACACAATGTTGACTTCAACCTTGCCTGGGAACACTCCCTCCAACTTCCCATGGTCCTGCCAACCTTGCGGTTATACGGACCGAAACTGTGAGAAAAGAGCCACTCGGGTGACTCAAGACTCTACAAATCCTACGCACATGGTCCCAAACACTCTCCCCCTTCTGGGGCATGCCACATCACATCACAGATTTCATATGCCGGGCTGCTCCTCCCCAGCTCGGTGCTGCTCTGTGCCCCCGTCCCAATGCGAAAATATGCCCTCCTCAGCGCGCCTAAGTTTGTGCCAAGCTTTAGCAAACCTTTTGAGTTTGCTAAAGTTGTCCGCGTTGCTTATCAGGTCTGCGTGGTAAATCGGTCCCTCATGTCCGCCCTCCCTAACTATTCCCTCTAATAATTTACTACGCTCTGCCGCGTACAATGGACAGTCCCACAAAATGTGTTCTCGTGTTTCTGTGGGGTTACTGCAGATGCAAGCAGCTGTGTCGCTTAACCTCTTCCTAAAACATCCGTGCCCCGATAAAAGCTGCGAAACCTCGAGTTCCGGTTCAACCCAGCGCGCCTCCATGCCCTCACCAACGTCTGGAAAGAACTGAAACAGCTCACGCCCCTTGGTATCCGACTCCCATCGCTTCTGCCAATCGTCAATTATTAACGCATCAACACTTGCCCGGATACGCTTGTGGACCTCTCTGGGCTGTCCTTCGGTTTCTACCAGCCTACGTCCCGCTCGGACTAATAGCACGTCAGCCGGCAAAGCCCCTGCCAGAACGGCAAGCGCCGCGGTGCTGCAGGACCTGTACGCCTTCGTTAGTAGGACTAAAGAGGGTCTCTGAGTCCTGAGCAATACGCTGCGCACGACGTGAAAAGATGCTCGATGGTACCATATCTTGGCCGCATACGTTATGGTCGCTTCATAGGTGCCTCCATAGAGTACCCGCAGAGCTCGGTACCGAACACCCCATCTGTTCGCTGATATGCGCGACATTTTCCCGAAGCTCATACTGGCTCTTTCACCGATCGATGCCGCGTGGGGGGCAAACGATTGGGTGGAGTCAATAATGACGCCCAGCACCTTCGCTTTCGTCTCGGAACGTATGGACTGGGCGACGGCGGTTTGCAGTCTCCCTTTCAGGGTCATGGTCTGGGACTTAGGGGCGGCGAAGGTTAGCCTGTTTCTGGCACCCCATTCTTCCACCAGTCCCAAGACAGCCGCTCCTTTCCTTTCTAACTCCCTCCGAGCATCCCCTGCTACCAACACCGTCACGTCGTCCGCATACGCAACAAATTTCACCCCCACTGGCACCGGTAGGCGGAGCAGGTCATCCAAGAGGACGTTCCATAGAGTGGGGCCCAGTACAGAGCCCTGGGGGCAATCCATGGTCGACCTCTTTCACACCGCCCGATTGCCCACAACCATGCACAGGACCGCGTCGCGGTCTTGCCCGGCTCGCCTCCATGCGGATGAGCAGCTCATAAACACTGTCCAATATGGATAACACACCCGCTTTAAAAGTGGGACAGCTAAATCTGGGTGGTGCAGGAGTGGTAACGAGGGAGCTCCCCGCAATCGCGGACTCGCTTGGCCTGGATATTGTTCTAGCCCAAGAACAATACTCCACGGCTGGCACTTTCATCCAATGCGGGGAAAACTCCAAAGCGGGCATTTACTTGCGAAACCGCTTCAATCCGTGTGCCATCCTGCACCACCTCTCTACTGACCACTTTGTGTGCTGTCATCTGGAGACCCTCAACTTCTTTGTCATATCCACGTATTTTCAATACAGCGAGAGCATCGACATACACTTGCGTCAGTTGGAGAGAGCCTTAGACCTCCTGAAAGGTAAAGGCGGTGCTGGTGTGCGGGGATCTGAACACCCATTCCCCACTGTGGCACTCTGATCCCCGACATTACGTCGGAAGAGGCCACACAGTCACCGACCGCCGAGCCAAGATGGAGGACTTCATTCTCGGTCGGGATCTCGTTGTACACAACACCAGTAGCCAGCTGTATACCTTCGGCACGGTTAACGGTGAGTCGAATATCGATGTAACCCTAAGCTCGCGTGGTGTTCGCATCCGCGGGTGGAGGGTTCACGACATATCATCGAGCGACCACCGTCTAATCACATTTGAAGTTGTGCACCATACGGAAAGGCCCTGCGTACGTACAACGGATCCCATTATCCCACTGCGCTATCGAACTCGAAACGCGGACTGGAGGGCGTTTGACACGACGATACATATGAGAGTGAGCGGTCTCCCTATGAGACAGTCTGCGGAAAACCTCAGTAGGGCCTTCACCGAACTCATAGAGCGCGCTGCGTCAGAGTGCCTAGGCACTCTGAAAGCACCCACCAAAGACCGCGGCTACGAGTGGTGGACGCCGGCTCTTGATGAGCTCAAACGCCGCCAGCTTAAAGCGCGCCGATCCTGGCAGAGGACCAGAAGTGCGGAGGGCAGGATCGAGGTGGAGGCCAGGGAAGAATTCCACAAAGCCAGATTGGCCTATAGGCAGGCGATGGCTTCCGCTGAACTGGAACACTTTCGTAAACTGGCCGAAGCCGGAAATCAGGACCCATGGGGTCTTGCCTATAGGGAGGCGTGCGGCCGCGTAAGACCGCCGGCGAATGTCGTGAATGGGGTCCAATACCTCGGTTCGAGCATTAGTGACGTAGGCGAGTCAATGACCTCGCTTATGTCGGCGCTGTGTCCGGACGATGACCCCACTAATGACACCGCATATCACCGGCAGGTCAGAGTCGCGGCTACTTTGCTTCCGTCAGGCGAGGCCTCCCTACCTATCGACCAGACATCGCTTCAGCGGATCGTCTTATCGTTGCGGAACACAACCCCTGGAATGGACGGTATTGAGGGAAAGATGCGCAAGCACGTGTGGTGGGCCGCAAAGGTTGAATTCACCCACGTCATGAACCGATGCATTTCGGAGGGCATTTTTCCCCCAATCTGGAAAGACGGGCGTCTATTGGTCCTCCCCAAGGGTAATGACAGGCCGCCGACGGATCCTAAGGCGTACCGACCGATCACCCTGCTGCCTGTGCTTGGCGAAGTCTTGGAGAGACTGATGCTGTGGAGTCTTCCGCAGCTCACTCGTGGAATCTCCTCATGCCAGCATGGGTTCACGGTGGGTCGGTCCACTACGTCAGCTTTGGGCACCATCCTGGACGAAGTGAAGGCGAAGCGCGGAGGATGCCCGCCTAACATTTATAGAATGTTGGCGAGCTACTTCCGCGATCGCAGGGCCACCCGGCTATGGTTGTGGGCAATCGGGCGGTGTGGAAGAGGTCGACCATGGGTTGCCCCCAGGGCTCTGTACTGGGCCCCACTCTATGGAACGTCCTCTTGGATGACCTGCTCCGCCTACAGCTGCAACTCCAGTGACGCTACGACCCCGAGTATTTCGTGGCCGTTGTTGGTGATGCCGCCAATGTCTGCCTTGTTTAGCTTCGAGCCGGGGCCCGAAGCTATGGCAACGATGCTTTTGATGGCACCACGGACGCAATCAAGCAGCTCTATTTTGGAGGCGGTCGCGAGTTTAAGCCTCCCTGTCTGGGTAGCTTCCTGCGACCGCTTCTCAGGCACTCCGGTTGTCGGTGCTGCCACTGGAGGTCGTGCCGGTGTCTGCACTATCCGCTTGGCATCGTGTGCCGCCTGTACCGCCTTGGTACGCGCGCTTGACAACTTAGTACGAGCGCGCGACGTACCTGGCTGAACGTCGACAGGCGACGTCAACGGGTGCTTCCGCCCGGCTGACGGCGGCGGTGGGTCCTTTGGGTTGTGGCTTTGGGGGTAGAACTACCACCCGAGGCCTCGTCCCACTCCACACACTCCATGTCCGACATTGCACAGAAAACTGTTTCGCGTACGATAACAGTTTTACACAAAGTACTTTACACGTTCACATAATAAATTTTTAACTAAAAGATAAGAAGTTGAGTGACCCAAGACCGAGCGTACAAGTCCCTGGTAACACGTTCACAGAATTGCAAAAACGCACAAAATAAAAAATAAAATTATAGGTAAAATTAAAATCCAATTAAAATAAAATTAAAATCCAATTAAAATAAAAACATGTTCAAAAAATAAAATTCAATAAATAAAATAAAATACAATAATTAAAATTCAATAAAATTAAAATGTCAAATGATAAAATTGAATGGAATTAATTAATTGTACAAATTAAAATGATATCATTAAATTGGGATTGAATTAATAAAGTGAGCGGCGGACGGGAGGTGATGCCTCTCCGCCCGCTGTACCTGTATGGTTGCCTTCCTTGTCTAGCGGCAAGATGGCCGCCACCACCATACACTGATCACCCTTGCAAGAGCAGGAGGGTCCGATAATGTTGCAGGAGTGAGGCCCCCGCACCATCTGCTATCCCCTTTTAAAATCAATATGGCCGCGGCACAGATAGGGCTTCATTGCCGGGCTGCTCCTCCCCAGCTCGGTGCTGCTCTGTGCCCCCCCCATCCCAATGCGAAAATGTGCCCTCCTCAGCGCGCCTAAGTTTGTGCCAAGCTTTAGCAAACCTTTTGAGTTTGCTAAAGTTGTCCGCGTTGCTTATCAGGTCTGCGTGGTAAATCGGTCCCTCATGTCCGCCCTCCCTAACTATCCCATCTAATAATTCACTACGCTCTGCCGCGTATAATGGACAGTCCCACAAAATGTGCTCTCGTGTTTCTGTGGGGTTACCGCAGCTGCAAGCAGCTGTGTCGCTCAGTCTCATGTCACTCAACCTCTTCCTAAAACATCAGTGCCCCGACAAAAGCTGCGAAACCTCGTGGTCCGGTTCAACCCAACGCGCCTCCATGTGCTCACCAACGTCTGGGAAGAACTGAAACAGCTCACGCCCCTTGGTATCTGACTCCCATCGCTTCTGCCAATCGCCAATTATTGCCGCGTCAACACTTGCCCGGATACGCTTGTGGACCTCTCTGGGCTGTCCTTCGGTTTCTACCAGCCTACGTCCCGCTCGGACTAATAGCAGGTCAGCCGGCAAAGCCCCTGCCAGAACGGCAAGCGCTGCGGTGCTGTAGGACCTGTACGCCTTCGTTAGTAGGACTAAGGAGGGTCTCTGAGTCCTGAGCAATACGCTGCGCACGACGTGGAAAGATGCTCGATGGTACCATATCTTGGCCGCATACGTTATGGTCGCCTCATAGGTGCCTCCATAGAGTACCCGCAGAGCTCGGTACCGAACACCCCATCTGTTCGCTGATATGCGCGACATTTTCCCGAAGCTCCTACTGGCTCTTTCACCGATCGATGCCGCGTGGGAGGCAAACGATTGGGTGGAGTCAATAATGACGCCCAACACCTTCGCTTCCGTCACGGAACGTATGGACTGGGCGACGGCGTCGGTCTTCAGCAGTGGTGGCCTTTGCAGTCTCCCTTTCAGGGTCATGGTCTGGGACTTAGGGGCGGCGAAGGTTAGCCTGTTTCTGGCACCCCAATCTTCCACCAGTCCCAAGACAGCCGCTCCTTTACTTTCTAACTCCCTCCGAGCATTCCCTGCTACCAACACCGTCACGTCGTCCGCGTACGCAACAAATTTCACCCCCACTGGCACCGGTAGGCGGAGCAGGTCATCCAAGAGGACGTTCCATAGAGTGGGGCCCAGTACAGAGCCCTGGGGGCATCCCATGGTCGACCTCTTCCACACCGCCCGATTGCCCACAACCATGGCCACTCTGCGATCGCGGAAGTAGCTCGCCAACATTCTATAAATGTTAGGCGGGCCTCCTCCGCGCTTCGCCTTAACCAGGATCATGGGCCACCAGGCGTTGTCGAAGGCTCCCGAAATGTCCAAAAATATGGCCTGCAGGTATTTAGCTTTGCAGCTCTTCACTTCGTCCAGGATGGTGCCCAAAGCTGACGTAGTGGACCGACCCACCGTGAACCCATGCTGGCATGAGGAGATTCCACGAGTGAGCTGCGGAAGACTCCACAGCATCACTCTCTCCAAGACTTCGCCAAGCACAGGCAGCAGGGTGATCGGTCGGTACGCCTTAGGATCCGTCGGCGGCCTGTCATTACCCTTGGGGAGGACCAATAGACGCCCGTCTTTCCAGATTGAGGGAAAAATCCCCTCCAAAATGCATCGGTTCATGACTTGGGTGAATTCGACCTTTGCGGCCCACCACACGTGCTTGAGCATCTTTCCCTCAATACCGTCCATTCCAGGGGTTGTGTTCCGCAACGATAAGACGATCCGCTGAAGCGATTTCTGGTCAATGGGTAGGGAGGCCTCGCCTGACGGAAGCAGAGTAGCCGCGACTCTGACCTGCCGGTGATATGCGGTGTCATTAGTAGGGTCGTCGTCCGGACACAGCGCCGACATAAGCGAGGTCATTGACTCCCCTACGTCACTAGGGCTCGTACCGAGGTACTGGACCCCATTCACGACATTCGCCGGCGGTCTTACACGGCCGCACGCCTCCCTATAGGCAAGGCCCCATGGGTCCTGATTTCCGGCTTCGGCCAGTTTACGGAAGTGTTCCAGTTCAGCGGAAGCCATCGCCTGCCTATAGGCCAATCTGGCTTTGTGGAATTCTTCCCTGGCCTCCACCTCGAACCTGCCCTCCGCACTTCTGGTCCTCTGCCAGGATCGGCGCGCTTTAAGCTGGCGGCGTCTGAGCTCGTCAAGAGCCGGCGTCCACCACTCGTAGCCGCGGTCTTTGGTGGGTGCTTTCAGAGTGCCTAGGCATTCTGACGCAGCGCGCTTTATGAGTTCGGTGAAGGCCCTACTCAGGTTTTCCGCAGACTCTCATAGGGAGACCGCTCACTCTCATATGTATCGTCGTATCAAACGCCCTCCAGTCCGCGTTTCGAGTTCGATAGCGCAGCGGGATAATGGGATCCGTTGTACGTACGCAGGGCCTTTCCGTATGGTGCACAACTTCAAATGTGATAAGACGGTGGTCGCTCGATGATATGTCATGAACCCTCCACCCCCGGATGCGAACACCACGCGAGCTTAGGGTTACATCGATATTCGACTCACCGTTAACCGTGCCGAAGGTATACAGCTGGCCACTGGTGTTGTGTACAACGAGATCCCGACCGAGAATGAAGTCCTCCATCTTGGCTTGGCGGTCGGTGACTGTGTGACCTCTTCCGACGTAATGTCGGGGATCAGAGTGCCACAGTGGGGAATGGGTGTTCAGATCCCCGCACACCAGCACCGCCTTACCTTTCAGGAGGTCTAAGGGTCTCTCCAACTGACGCAAGTGTGTGTCGATGCTCTCGCTGTATTGAAAGTACGTGGATACGACATAGAGGTTGAGGGTCTCCAGATGACAGCACACAAAGTGGTCAGTTGAGAGGTGGTGCAGGATGGCACACGGATTGAAGCGGTTTCGCAAGTAAATGCCCGCTTTGGAGTTTTCCCTGCATTAGATGAAAGTGCCGGCCGTGGAGTATTGTTCTTGGACTAGAACAATATCCAGGCCAAGCGAGTCCGCGATTGCGGGGAGCTCCCTCGTTGCCACACCTGCACCATCCAGATTTAGCTGTCCCACCTTTAAAGCGGGTGTGCTATCCATATTGGACAGTGTTAATGAGCTGCTCCTCCGCGTGGAGGCGAGCCGGGCAAGACCGCGACGCGGTCCTGTGCGTGCTATCACGCTTGAAGCGTTTACACGTGGCACAGCACACGACCGGTGCCTTGCACTGGTCCGCCCTATGGCCCGCCTCCCCGCAGCGTCCGCAGGTTGGCTCCTTCGCTCGACAGAATTTTTCCGGGTGCCCGTACATTTGGCATTTGTGGCAGCACGTGACACGAACAAAGTCGCTCACCTCAACGTGTTGCCACCCGATGTAGACTATCCCTAAGTCTACTAAGACTTTGCGCATGCTAGCTGTGCACTCGAACACGCAGGTGGTCTCCTTGTAGGGACTACCCCTACGCGACCTCTTAAAGGCGCCCTTCATAGCCTCTCTAACTGCAGGCAGCGGCCAAAGCGGGTTCTCCCTAAGGTTAAGCTCCCACATCTCGTCGATGAGGGCCTCAAAAGAGGAATCCCCATCAACATTATGGAAAGCAACCAAAGGTTGCTTCCGCTTCGGCTCACCACTCTAAGAGACGCCGGGGCTGCCTTCTTGAGGCGCTCCGCCGCCGCAACCGAGGCCGTCTGGACCATGATGCCCGCGTTACCAACCTTCCACACGTTTTCAACTTGCACTGAGATTGTGCGGGGCTCGACTGACCTCTTTTGCTCGGCCTTCGTCTGGTCAGACGTATTTGTCTCGGCCTCCTCCCTGGGGTAGAAGGCCAAGACCGGACCGTGCGCCCTAATTGGCTTCGGCAACTGTCCCCTGCCCATCTTCAGCGCATTTGCGAAACTGGGCTGATCAGGGACAGCCGCCGAAACCACTGGCTGTACCGGTTGGGAGGCCAGCCGAGCCTCCGCCAACTCTGCGCGCTTCTCTGCGTCAGCCAGCTGCAGCTCCAGTGTCGCTACGACCCCGAGAATTTCGTGGCCGTTGTTGGTGATGCCGCCAATGTCTGCCTTGTTTAGCTTCGAGCCGGGGCCCGAAGCTATGGCGACGATGCTTTTGATGGCACCACGGACGCAATCAAGCAGCTCAATTTTGGAGGCGGTCGCGAGTTTAAGCCTCCCTGTCTGGGTAGCTCCCTGCGACCGCTTCTCAGGCACTCCGGTTGTCGGCGCTGCCACTGGAGGTCGCGCCGGCGTCTGCACTATCCGCTTGGCATCATGTGCCGCCTGTATCGCCTTGGTACGCGCGCTTGACAACTCAGTACGAGCGCGCGACGTACCTGGCTGAACGTCGACAGGCGACGTCAACGGGTGCTTCCGCCCGGCTGACGGCGGCGATGGGGTCCTTTGGGTTGTGGCCTTGGGGGTAGAACTACCACCCGAGGCCTCGTCCCACTCCACACACTCCATGTCCGACATTGCACAGAGAGCTATTTCGCGTACGAAACAGTTTTACACATACACATACAGTTTTACACGTTCACATAATAAAGTTTTAACCAAAAGAAAAGAAGTTAAGTGACCCAAGTCCCTGATAAGACGTTCACAGAATTACGAAAATGCACAAAATAAAAATTAAATTATAGGTAAAATTAAAATCCAGTTAAAATTAAAATAAAATTAAAATCCAATCAAAATTAAAATTAAATTAAAATCCAATTAAAATTAAAATCCAATAAATGAAATAAAATCCAATAATTAAAATTCAATAAAATTAAAATGTCAAATGATAAAATTAAATGGAATTAAAAATTGTACAAATTAAAATGATATCATTAATTTGGGATTGAATTAATAAAGTGAGCGGCGGACGGGAGGTGATGCCTCTCCGCCCGCTTACCTGTATGGTTGCCTTCCTTGTCTAGCGGCAAGATGGCCGCCACCACCATACACTGATCGCCCTTGCAAGAGCAGGAGGGTCCGATAATGTTGCAGGAGTGAGGCCCCCGCACCATCTGCTATCCCCTTTTAAAAACAATATGGCTGCGGCACAGATAGGGCAAAACCCCTTGCCAGAGCAAGAGGGACCGATAATACACTTCACGGAATAAATAAATAGATGAATAATCGAGCGGCACTGAGGAAAAACACGTCCGTCCCCGGCCCGAGCCAGCAACGAAGTCTTGCCTGGGAACAGTCAACTACGTTTGTCATATCAGTCCATACACGTCCACTGCTGGGCATAGGCCTCCCCCATACGACGCCACAAATAGTGTCCTGAGCCGCCTCCATCCATCGACTCCCTGCGACCGCTACGATGTCGTCGGTCCGCGTGGATGATCTCCGAACACTCCGTTTCGCGTTGCATCGTGGCTGCCACTCGAGAACCTTTACTCCCCAGCAGCGGTTATCAGTTCTGCGAGCTATATGCCCTGCCCTTTGCCACTTCAGCCTATCAATTCTTGGAGCTATTCCGGTGTCTTCTACCGACTACGTTATTCATTGTGAACCGGGACTTTAGTTCTTCTACGGACTACGTTATTCATTGTGTACTTTAGTACTGCATACCTACTGACCAATGGGTTAGAAGCTAAGACTACATCTGGATTTGACTAGATAGCAGTTATGACTAAACAATTAGTTCTTACGTCAAAAACAGCTCTACAATTATCAATAAAACGGTAGTCCGCGAACCCACCACCCCATGTGTATTTTTTTCAGCAGCTGCATTGCCATCGCTACTTTATTATAATGAAGCACTAAATTACACCAATATAAATGCGAAAGTTTGGATGAAGTTCGGATTAGGTGGATAGATGGATGTTTGTTACTTCTTCACGCCAAAACAATTGAACGGATCGCGTTGAAATTTTGCATAGATGTAGTTCTAGGCCTGGAATAAAACATAGACTGCATTTTATCCCATAAATCAGTTCCCATGGCATAGAAATAACTTTTGAATGCTTTCATAAAAACACCGCGTGCGAAACTACGGGCAGGAACTAGTTTATCATAAAAACAATTTTCCTAAGTATTTATTTACGTATTACATAATGCTGAATAATTGGAGACGAATACGAGCAGCGCTGATTTTATAGCAGCATATAAGATTTATTTTATTTTGTTCAGAGAAGAAATTATACCTACCTCGGTATATGAACAATCCAAAAAAACAACATTTTTGGACTCCAATGTTTGCGGAGATAATAAAAGCTGTAAATTTCTCGAATAAGGAGTGAAAAAACAGCTGTAGGTCAAGAGATAAACATAACATAGTTAATTTATCAATCACACGTTAGATCCCCGAGTGTGAACTCGTGCGGACTTTGAACCCGAGAAGTTGAGCCGGGGCGCGATGGATGGCCGGATTAGCTGGCAACATCACGAAGTGTACCTAAACACACATTCTGCAACTTCTTTGGTGGTCAAGAGTCACGCCGTATGTGCCAATAGTCTCCTTTCTGAGGCTATTTGAGTGGCGCGAGGTGATTAAAATTTTGAAAAACTAATATTTTTGAAATGCTTCACTATTGGTTGAGACTTAAGACAGGCTATTGAAGTCTGAAGTCCGGCTGAAGTCTATTGCATCTTAATGTTATGTTCCTTGACACCGCCTTCCATCCATCGCGGATGACGTACAAATGTGGCTAATTGCTCGGCAAGTGTTGCAACAAATAGCTATCTCGCCCCCGCGCGCGTTGACACAGTCTCATAGGCTCGCACTAAAATCGCTTGCTTCAGGCGGTTGTCGCGACGAAATAAACGAACCAAGATGTTTTTACACGCGACATACCTTTGAAATAAGCCGTGTTTGTTTTCTATGTTGTTTGTTTTTACATGAATAAGATAAATTATGGCAAAACAGGTCACTTCCTGCTCGAGCGTTATGGATCAACGATTGCGTCGCACAAACAAAACATGGATACATGTCTGAAAACGTTTGTTTTTGCTTTAATGAGTTATGTGAGCATCCATCACGGAGGGAGTTGTGGGGCGCTTTACGGATGCGGACGACGGGGCGCGGGCGGTCTGGGCGGGCGGCCGGCAACGGCGGCGTGCCCGTGCTATTTCAGGACCCTAGCAACTTTGAGAGTGGCGCGACTGGTGACAAGCTCCGGTGGGCGGCCTTTGTAAATAATGTAGCTACGTTTACTTAGGCACAGATTTCTATCAACATGTATTATCAAATCAATACATAAAAAGCAAATACTTGTCTGAATTTCAGCCTATATCTTGGTACTGCGCATGTTTACCGTCTATTTGACAATAGAAACAGGTAAAGCGATTCAGATAGGTGTGAAATATGCGACGCTATGGACAGGTAATTCGAGGGCTTTGTATCGAAAATAATGAATAGGCAATATATTAGGGCGGTGCTGACCACCGCCGTATATTTGCGGCGAGGACCGACGGCGGGTTTACCAGAGGTACCTAACTTTATATCACAGCGATGTACTTTTATACCAGATGGAAAGACAAAAAAACGGAGAAGCTTTCACTGAGAATTAAATACTAAATAATTAAATGTTTTCTTTCATAAAACACAAGATCCATAAAAAATAAAATTAAGATTAAAATTACATCGATTTATTTATGACAAAAAGCATAGAAGCAAAACATAGAGTTAATAAAACAAAAGTTTGGTGCATCCTGGTACATAATATAAAATACAGAATGTACTACTTACTAATTTATTAAGATGCGATTAGCACCCATATATGATATACATTTATTAAAATAGAGCAGATCTTTGAAATGGTACTCATTGTAGTGACTAAGTACTTATTATATACGTAAGTAAAAGGAACGTTAGCATAAGTACCTATAAGAGTTGCCTCTACTTTTTGTTTTAACATTATGTATTATGTTATGTCTTAATTTTGCCATTTTTAATATGTAAACCAATTGTATGTATGTGTTTTATGTGATAAATAAATTATTTACTTACTTTTTTCTTACTTATTTATTTATTTAATAGCGACCCGCTCGGTTTCTCACAGGTGCAATGCTGATACTAAATTATACATAAAAACTTACCTCTTGAATCACTCAAACAAAAAAAAACCGCTTCAGAATACGTTGCGTAGTTTTAAAGATCTAAGCATACATAGGGACAGACAGCGGGAAGCGACTTTGTTTTATACTATAAGTTTTTGTTAGCCCTAGGCGATGCTGTATCTACGTAACTTATATTAATCTATACTTCTAATAAAACTGTTACAGGTCCAATTCTGTACATTGAAGATATTTAGAAAAATTTTTTTGGAAGGCACTCTATTAAAGATACTGATGCCAATAATGATTTTTTTCCCATCATGTCTGTCTGTCTGTCTGTCTGTATCTTGGCCGCGCATAGCTCCAAAACTACTGAACGTATTGAAATGAAACTCGGCAGGATTTGAGTTTATACTACGAGGAAGGACATAGAATACTTTTTATCGCGGATTTCAATAGGGTTCCCTTGGGAGAGGGGATGAAAATAAAATTTGTTGGCTGCGCATAGCGTCGGAACTACTCAATGTATTCAAATGAAACTTGGCAGGATTTGTGTTCATACTATGATGAAGGACATAGGATACTTTTTATCCCGGATTTCAATAGGATTCCCTTGGGAGAGGGGATGAAAGTAAAATTTCTTGGCTGTGCATAGCGCCGAAACTACTGAAGGTATTCAAATAAAACTTAGCATGATTTAAGTTCATATTACGAGAAACGGCATAGAATACTTTTCATCCCGGATTTTGATAGAGTCCCCTTGGGAGAGGGGATGAAAGTAAAATTATTTGGCTGCGCGTAGCTCCGAAACTACTAAATGTATTCAAATGAAACTTGGCAAGATTTGAGTTCATACTATGAGGAAGGACATAGGATATTTTTTATCCCGGATTTCAATAGGGTTTCTTTGGGAGAGGGGATGAAAGTAAAATTTGTTGGCTGCGCATAGTGCCGAAACTACTGAATGTATTCAAATGAAACTTGGCAGGATTTGAGTTCATACTATGATGAAGGACATGGATACTTTTTATCCCGGATTTTAATAGGGTTCCTTGGGAGAGGGGATGAAAGTAAAATTTGTTGGCATAGCGCCGAAACTATTGAAGGTATTCAAATTAAATTTAGCATGATTTAAGTTCATATTAAATACTCTTTTTTTATCCCGGAACTCAGAAGGGATCCGTTATGAGAGAGGGTGGAAGTGAAATTTTGCGCGTTGCAGGAAGGCCCACGGGGCAAGGGCGGTAGAGAGCGATAGCCCCCCACTGTGGGGGGCACTGGCAATGGGGCCCCTCACGCAACCGGACCCTCCCAGTTGCCCCCCGCAGTGGGACCTCAGTAGCCCCCACAGTGGGGGGCACCGGCAGTGGGGGCCCCCGGCAGTTTGCTCCTGCAGTGGCCCCCCCACATTGCCCCGCAGTGGGACCTCTAGTAGCCCCCCCCCCGTAGTAGGGTAAAATTTCTTGGCTGCGCATAGCGCTGAAACTACTGAATGTAGTATTCAAATGAAACTTGGCATGATTTAAGTTCATACTACGAGGAAGGTCATGTAATACTTTTTATCAGTTATATTATATCTTTTTAGAACTGACATTTCTCGGCCTATAGTAGCGCACAAAACTACTGAATGGATTCGAATGATACTTAGCATGATTTGAGTTCATACTACGAGGAAGGACATAAAATACATACGAGTCCATATCCCAAAGCCAACAAAATGATTACAAAATTGTTATTAGTGCCGATAAACGACCTACTGGACAGCATCCGGTTTGTACAAAGCTCTCGCTACCAATGATGTTTCCGTCGTCCTGGTAGATCAGCACTGTCGACAGGCGGGTGCAATGCATTGGCGAAACGCACCAGGCATTTGATACTCTTCAGTCTCTACTCGCTATATTATATATATAGCGATACAACTTTGATCTTCGACATGTGAATCCGAAAACTGACGAGACTGGACACTAAAAAAGTTTCTGCAATGCAATTCTACGCCTAGATACATTTTATCAATAAGAGAAGGTCGCATTGCTCACCTGCAAAGGTTTATTTAACCGTTTTCTGGTGGACACTTACGCCAAAATTAAAACGAAGCATTTGGTATAGATCAGAACAGAACTAATGAGAGAAGACAGCGCGCTGAGAATTATGTAGATCTGCGAGACGCTATGAATCAAGATAGAAATTGTGAAGATTTAGGAGGACTGGTGATTCTTCCTTCCAGTTTTCGAACTGGACAATAGATGTGTAGTGCCTTATTCTCCAGTAGGTACTATCAAAAGCTTTTGAAGCGCATACTATACCCAGGTAAATGTGGAGCTGTGTGACGTCCAGTCAATAAAATCTAGGTATATGTAAATCTATACTATACTACACAAATAAAAATAAGTAAGGTTTGTGTGGTTGTAGGGGGTAATCTCTGAATCTACTGAGCCAATTTTGAAAATTCTTTTACCTATTGAATTTGTTTAAACTCGCATCGTTTAAACCACATTATTTGCGAGTTTTATAGACTACTAAAAATGTTTACCGCCTATTGAAGTGGGCACGGGTCAGCTAGTTTATAATATAACATTATTAGATAAAATAATTAGTTAGGATTAATAATTTAAGTTAAGCCTCAGGGCCCAAGAGTTATCTACCTAATTAAATTTAGATTTAGTACATATTTACTATTTAAATTTATGTATTTTTTATTGAACTGTAATGTTTTTATGAGAAAATAAAGTTCTTTAAACCTAATTAATCCAAGGTACAGATACTATAGGATCTACACATTTATACATTTTAGTTGAGCATTTAGTTAAAACGACCTGTGCCATTTCTAAGGCATTCGGCAGGTTTTGGTAAAATAACGTCCACGCTGTTATCGGATAGAATATATATATATATTTATTTATTTATTTGGCACACAAAACGGAACACAATCAAAATATTACAAAATAGAAAGACACGATATTAAGATCTAGATTGTATCCCTAAGTATGTGTACACAGCATCATTTAAACAGTGCAGTTCTGTGTACAAAAAAAAACATTGTATATAACAGTAATATAGCGATGGATAGGATATTGTAACATGGGGGCAAACTTAAGTAGGTTAGTTCTAATTTGGGCATCTCAAGCACGTAATATAGGAATTGATTGAAGGACTGAAAATGGCAAGTCATTGAACGATATATTCTTGTATTTTAAGTTTAAGTGGTCTTTTGATTCAGTATTCAAGACAAGTGCCGCGTGAAATCGCCAGCAGTTGGTCAACGCGAAGCGATGGAGTCCGCTCTTGCGCACAGGTAAGTACAGGGTTGCTGCAGGGATGACCCATCACACTTATTTCCTTTGTATTAACCTAATAGCGCAAGAAGGAGGGTTATAATGTGATTTAGCAAAAGTTTTTTTTACTATTTGTCGATTGCACTCGAGACGAAAATAGTCATGTCATTATATTTTAATACGCGCATATTTCTATTTTAAAGTTTCAACACAATGCATTCCTATATTGTCGTCGAACGCTTTAATGAAACACATTCTCGATTTTTATCTTTTAAAAAGCGTATTTTCCCCTATCATGTCAAACAGCAAATCCACATGAGGTATATAATTTTCAATTACATTGAGGAAGGTTCGCCCCGTAAAGCGGCAGTGGCCACGAGGGACGCGGGCGTTGGGCAGCCCTATCTCGCGCGTGTAAATCAATCGCCGCCACGCGGTCGAATTAGGTCGGGACGTGTGCTTTTTTGATGAATGACTTTTCCATTTTTTTTTCTTCCATTTCTTTTTATTATTTTACAATAAAACCTGTGACATAAATCATAATTGATATACAGGATATTAGAACAATTTACTACCTGAAAATTGATAAAGTTTTTCGGTCGAGTTTCCCTCCGAGTGTTTCCTAACCGCTTTCTAACTAAACTATCCACATTCTTTTATTTCATTGTCTTAGAGATTCATTGCTTCCCGCGTCCTCCCATCGAGCAATAAATAACATCGCGGGGCTTCCCAATTCATCTTGTTATTCACGTCCATTGAGCATCCTTTATTCCCAGGAGTTGATACTAACGATGTTGTCAAGATTTTAGTGATCACGTTAATTTGGGTGGATGGTTTCAAATAAAATTTATCGGAAGCTGAAATATAGGTCGGAGTGTGTCTGTGTGTGAGCACGAGTCGTCAGTGGTTGTAAATCAATCATCACGCTGGCTCTACTCTTTTATTTTACTGTAAAAGCTGCTAAATACTCACTTGCTGCAGTGGCCGAGGGCGAGGGCGGGCGGCAGCGAGGGCGGGTGGCAACGAGGGCGGGCGGCCAGGGCTGCACCGCACGCTGCTCGTAGCATTGATCGCTCCACTTGATTAGTAAAATAAGATCCATTTCACTCGTTGATTAAAAATGGCTAGGATTGTTTCAAGATTATCGTCTTGAGAATTTCCCCGAACGCAACGATTTTAGACCTTCGCCGGTTTGTTGAGTCGAACAAACGATACTGTCATCGAGTTGATTAAAAATGTCGACATTATGTATAGGCTTTTTTAGGAAGTGCTTTTGAAGCCGGAGTCAGATGAAGTCAATAAAATTCCCGCGGCTCGCGCGAATCAAAGCCGCGCGCGGGAGCGCGGAGGCTCTGCCCTGATTGATGAATCGACATCACGACGTCAGCCCGCTAGCGCCACGGCGGCGCGGCGGCAGCGCGGCGTGACGCAACGCGGCGCAACGCATGCTACGGGGCACGCGAGATGAAAGTTTTTTTGTTTTATTTTAGAAAATATAAAGGGTCTTTGTCGCTCAGCGACCACATCGTCCTACGATGAAACGTGTTGGACGCTCACAAAACTTTCTCGTGACATTTCTTTCCACAAATTCTATCGCATTCCTCCTCGATATTGAGCGCCGTGACGTTCACGTAGGTATAGGTACGATTTAGTATATTTGAAGCTCAATGTACGTAATAGTTGTAAAATTAATGATGAGAATCCAAACTGGCTCGACATTGCCAGATTGTTCATCGCAAATAAAATTATTTCAATTTGATTGATGGAGCTTGTGCGTGACTCCACGACGGCCGCCGCCCGCGGCGCGTACTGGGGCCCGCGCTCGGGGTTCATGGTTACGGACATATTGATATTTGAAAGTGTAATGAATCTCTTCTGTGACAACAGTAGGTACCTAACGATTTCAAGGGGAAATTTGGTTAGAGCCGAGTAGGGGAGAGAGGGGAGTGACCGGTAGTACCGAGATATGTTACTGGTAAACCAAGCAATAATGGTCTGTCAGACACAAACCTGGATTGTGATTGACCGACAATTGATTTTCCATCTTGGCAAAGCAAGAAAGTATCCTTATTTCCACCGAGTACATTTGAAAGCGAAAATGAAGTTATTTTGCCGTCGTCGGTTAAAACGGCAATAAATTTTGTAAATTCAGAGCTGTGCGCGAAGCAGCTGTCGCACTTAGCGCAGATTGTGATCAGCGGCCTTAATCTCAACTCGCCTAATATTGTGTAAAGTACCGCCCGCCCGCCCCTCGCCCCTGCCGGGTCACGAAATTCACACTTATCCTACTAATATTATTAATGTCAAAGTTTGTATGGTGGATGTAGGGATATTTGTATACTCTTTCACGCAAAAACTACTGAACCGATTAGGCTGAATTAGATATGGGTATAGTTTAGGACCTGGAATAACATACAGGCTATTTTTTATCCCGATAAAAGGCGGGCGTAGGTGCGGGCTGCAGGTAGTATTAAATGCGAAAGTCTGGATGGATGGAATGATGGATATTCGTTACCTACTTTTTTTTCTTCAATAGACATTCGTTCGACTACTGAAGGGATCGGGCTGAAATTGAGCATTGTAGGTTGAGTAAAATAAATACCTGGAATAAAAAATATGGAATAAAACAAAGGCAACTTTTTATCCCATAAATCAGTTCCCATGGGATCGAAATAGCCTTTCAACTTTTCCATATAAATAATGCGTGCGAAGAGAAGGCCGAAACAAGTATTTTAAAAAAGAGATGTGAGACCAACAACGGCTCGCGATACCGAATGTGTCACTACTTGCTAAAAGTGGCTGTGGCTGTGGCTGAGCATTGGTCGTTTGGGGAAATGGCCGAACTGAGACGAACAAGTAATTTGGGTGGTGTCCGTCCAAAAAAGTGGCCGTGGTTGACCAGTGGTCGTTCGGGGAAATGGCTGAACTGGGAAATGGACGAACAAGTAATTTAGGTGGTGGCCGTCCAAGAAAGTGGCCGTAGAGGACCAGATCCAAAGAAAGTTTGAAAGGGACCAGAGATGAAATTAAAAACTAAAACCAAAACTGTAAGCTATAAGAAAGTCATTACATTCCGTACCAACTGCCGGCTAATTCATAAATAGTAAATCTTTTGCATCATTTCAAAATGCACGCTTCGAGTAGCTTATGGGATTGCACACGCGCAACTTTTACGAGCAGACATGATTTTTATCATTTTTTGCTATAGGTAATTTACATATTAAGAATTAAACACTATTATTCAAAATAGTGGTTATTATTACTATTATCCAAGAAGTGGACTTGGGCAGGACACATTGCCCAAATGGATGCGTCACGCTGGACCAGAAGAGTCCTGGAATGGAGACCCAGAGCCGACACCAGAGGACGAGGCCGACCACCGAATCGTTGGGTGAACGACATCAGAAGGCACGGAAGACATGACTGGATGAGGCGGGCTCAAGATCGACAGAGACGAAGGGAAGAGGCCTATATCCAAGATTGGATCATGAAAAGGCCACCATGATGATGATGATCCAAAATAGTAGTTTATTTGACCAACGTTGCGTTGCGTGACGGTCGGTAGCCAAAATATGAGATTTATTCCCTTTGTTCACCACCTGAGTACACCACCACTCACTCGGCCCACCGTAGGAAAAATACAGATTTCAATTCTCTTTATTCTTTGACAAAGGGGGATACTGGGATTTTTTGATGTTTTTATGAAAAAAATATTGAAAAGAGTTTTTCTTAAAAACAATCCCAGTGTCCCCCGGGGGATATCTCAGTGGTGGACGATATAATACGACAATGATAATTTGCGTTAATCCCGTATTAATGCAAATTATCATTGGAATCATTCAAGATGAATCGGAGCTACTTACACCTGGTTGTACATCGCACTTGATAAAACCGTGCCTGTTTTTCCACAAAGCCCCAATTTATTTTGTTTTTTAATTTTTTTTTTGGAACTGCGAAAACTGACTCTGTTTGGAGTCCGATGTAAATTTTTCGCTTTATCCAATTGTAAAATTAAAGATAATAAAAATATAACGTTTTTGTTAAATGTTACACAGAGGGGCAATCAATTTAAGACGAATCTTGAAAAGTTATTATCTTGCAGCATCCTACCTCGGCTCCCCATAACGCAGTCTCTCATTATAAAATATGAACTCGGCTGTCACGTGAGTTGTAAGCTTCCGCAACAGTAAATCCAGCCTCTGGGATTCCGTTTGTGCGGAAATCATATAACAATGTCACGTGTCGCGGGGCGGGGGGCTGCTCCGGACCGCCGTGACATTGCGGCTTCCGCCCGCCGCCGCCGCCGCCGCCACGCCAAGCGCGGCGGGGTGCGTATCTCACCATAAAACAGATTCCTTTGATTATTTATAACTATCCTCTGCCAACCAAAAGGCATTTACATTAAATTTAACGATTTATCAATAAGCCCGATTCCCAGTACTGTGATGTGATTACCCCAGGCGGCCCACAATCAAGAAATATCACTGGCAACGGGATAACTCCTCGGCATCGGCTTATTTTACCAGGAAATGACGGGATTATTATATTTTCCATTAATTCCAGAGATTTCTATTTTATTCCGTGAGTAATGATGGACTCGGCGGATGCATTAATATTAACGTTTTCATTTGCGAGTGTGATTGCTGGTTCGTGGTGTTTCGTCTCGCCCCTGCCTCCACCCCTCTGTCCACGTTCCGGCTGGAGTTCGACCGTGGCTCATTATACTCTGCACGTATTTATCTCATGGCAAATACTGAAATCGCCTACAATTTACTTTAGTAATATTTCAATCAATGGGTAGAGCAGACAGCAGTGTAGATAGCTGAGTGGTTAGTGCGCATGAAATAGCTAATCGTTTTTCGGAGCACTCCATCGAGCAGTTTTAATGTCTTTCCGATTGCGGAGCGGCCAAGCGTGAGTCACGCCAGCAGACCGCTTTCGTTCCATTATGTGTGTAAAAATACATAAGGCTCAAAATGAGTTACGTTTTTGAATATTTATTTCAGAAGTTGTTTTTAAAAATAATATTGTGAGTATACAATGTGTCCCACGGACATGAGACGGACCAGGACTACACACATACACACACTGTATATGAGTGTGGTGCTTTTTTTTAAAAACTGCTTAAACATTTTCCCCAGCTTCTTTTCCCCTGTGATGTTTGTTAATGAACCTGTTCCTTACATGGACAACGCCAAGAACTTGGGTGTTATCTTTGACAGCCGTTTGTCTTGGTCCCCTCAAATCAACAACATTAGCAGTAAAGTCAACTACGCTTTTCAGTCCCTTAAACGTCTTCATAAATTTCTACCTCATGAGACCACACTTGCCCAATCGCTGCTTCTTCCCATCCATGATTACGCGGATGTAGCTTATTTAGACGTCTCAGAGGAGCTTTTAAATAAACTAGAGCGCCTTCAAAACTTGAGCATTTTATTTACGGGCTGCGCAAGTTTGACCACGTGTCTCAGTTCCGATCCCAGCTAAAATGGCTTCCCATTCGTCGCCGCCGGGATCTCTACATTTTATCTTTCCTTTACTTTATCCTCTTCAATCCTCTCTCCCCTTCTTATCTTCGCTTCGAGTTTCTTATTCCCCGTGGCCAGCCCTGTAGAACAATTACATCTCTTCTTCTGAGAACTCCAGCGCATAGATCCACCCGCTATCATGATTCTTTCACTGTGATGGCACCCAGACTTTGGAATACCCTTCCCCACTCAATACAAGCCAGTCCTTCACATAGCGTATTTAAGTCAAAGGTAAAAGAGCACTATCTCTCGCTACAGTCATAGCAGTTATATTTATATAAGTAGGATTATAATTTTATGGTTATAATATATATCATATTCATCTATTTAAGGTATTTTAGTTCTTGCAGTTTATGTAAGCTTTGTATGTAGATTAGATTTTTATTTAATACTAACTGACCCGTGCCCACTTCGTTGAGCGGTAAACATTTTTAGTTGTTAATATATGTATATAGCCCATAATACTCACAAATAACGTGGTTTTCAATAGGTTGAGGAATTTTCAAAATGGGCTCAGTAGATTCAGAGATTACCCCCTACCACCTCACAAACCTTACTGGGCCACTGAGTTGGTCCCACTGCAGGACAATGTGGGGGCCCCACTGTGGGGAAATGTGGGGGGGCCCACTGCCGAGAGCCCCACTGCCAGTGCCCTCACTGTGGGAGGCTACTGAGGTCCCACTGCGGGGCAATGTGGGGGCCCCACTGCGGGGGGCTACTGGGAGGGTCCGGTTGCATGAGGAGCCCCACTGCTGGGGGTCCCCACTTCCAGGCCCCCACTGCCTGGGGCTCCACTGCCGGTGCCCCACTGTGGGGGCTCTCGCTCTCTACCGCCCTTGCCCGCGCGCCATCCAGCAACGCGCTTGTCCGATTTCGGTAGCCGAAATACAAAACCGGTTAAATAACTATAGAAAGTTGTTCGTTAAATTAACCTGTATCGAAATCCATTTGCGCTGATTAACCGTTACAACGGTAGCCGAAAAGAGTCCCTGGTACGAAGTTTCATTTGAACTCATTGAGGATTTTCGGCGCTATTTGCAGCCAAGAAATTTTACTTCCTTCCCCTATCCTAAGAACACCCTTCTGAATTCCGGGATAAAAAGTATTTTCTGCCCTTTCTTCTAGTATGAAATCAATTTATGCTAAGTTTCATTTGAATTCATTGAGTAGTTTCGGCGTTATGCGAGGCCGAGAAATTTCACTTCCATCCCCTCTCCCAATGGAACCCTAATGAATTGCGGGATAAAAAGTATTTTTGCCCTTTCTCGTAATATGAACTTGAATCATGCTGTTTCATTTGAATACCTTCAGTATTTTCGGCGCTATGCGCAACCAAGAAATTTTATTTTCATCCCCTCTTGCAAAGGAACTCTATTGAAATTCGGAATAAAAAGTATTCTATGTCTTTCCTCATACTATGAACTCAAATCCTGCCAAGTTTCATTTGAATACATTCAGTAGTTACGGAGTTATGCGCGGCCAAAAAATTTTACTTTCATCCTGTCTCCCAAGAGAACCCTACTGAATTTCGGGATAAAAAGTATTTAATATCTTTTTTGTCCATAGTATGAACTCAAAATGTGCTAAGATTCATTTCAATACATTCATTAGTTTCGGCGCCATGCGCTGCCCAAAATTTCACTTCCATCCTTTCTTCCAAGGGAACCCTTCTGAATTCCGGGATAAAAAGTATTTTCTACCCTTGTAGTATGAACTCAATTTCTGCTAAGTTTCATTTGAATACCTTCAGAAGTTTCGGCGCTATGTGCAGCCAATTAAATTTACTTTCATCCCCTCTCCCAAGGAAACCCTTTTGAAATCCGGGATAAAAAGTATTCTGTATCCTTTCTCATAGTATGAACTCAATTTTTGCCAAGTTTCATTTAAATACAAAAAATACTTTCATCCTCTCTCCCAAGGGAACCCTATTGAAATCCGGGATGAAAAGAATTCTTTGTCTTTTCTCGTACTATGAACTCAAATCTTGCCAAGTTTCATTTGAATACATTAAGTAGTTTCGGCGCTATGCGCAGCCAACAAATTTTACTTTCATCCCCTTTCCCAAGGGAACCCTAATGAAATCCGGGATAAAAAGTATCCTATGACCTTTTTCGTAGTATGAACTCAAATCCTGCCAAGTTTCATTTCAATACATTTAGTAGTTTCGGAGTTATGCGCGGCCAAGATACAGACAGACAGACAGACATGATGGGAAAAACATAATTTTGGGAATGATGGGAAATTTTTTTTTCAAAATGTCTTCGATGTAAAAAATTGGACTTGTTACAGTTTTATTATAAGTATAGATTATTCGCTATATATATTTTTTTCTGTCTTGTATGTAGTACACATTATCTATCCACCCACACTCACAAATTCTCATTGTAACCGTAGGTTTGCTGTAAGAAAACTCTTTTAGGGTTAAGCTCGCCTTTGTACATGTCCAATAGTTGTTATTTTTATGTACGATGTTATTTGTGTGTACAATAAAGAATTTAAGAGGTTCTGATATCTGCCTCACTATGGCTGCGTTTAGGGGATCAAAAGAGATCTCGCGCACTCCTACGCATAGAGATGCGTAGGAGTGTCCTAAGCCATCCATACGACACTCCTACGCATAGAGATGCGTAGGAGTGTCCTATGGATGGCTATGGGCATACGATTCACCCTATTCTCAAGATTAAGGGCCAATACCAATAATACAACAACGTACCGCCCCCGTGGTCGCAGCCATGAGGCGGTGCGATCGGAAAACATGGCGTCGGCGTCGCCGCGTCGTTATGGCGATCGGCCGTTACGACTCCTTCGTTAGCGCTCGTAAACTAAGCACTCCACTTTTATATCCTCGCCCTCAAATTACACTAACAAGGTAACAACGGTCAAACAAGTTACTTGCTACTAACAGGCTTTCTGAAGAACTAATAGAAGCTAGTTACGAATGAAGATAGCCATCGATTTTACATCTTTGTGTAGATACGATTGAAATAACTATAGGCCTCGTTCATAAGCTGAGAATCGCTCAGCGGGCTACGGAACGAGCTTTGGTTGATGTTTCTCTACGTGACAGAATCCGGAATACGGAAATCCGTAGAAGAACCAAAGTCACCGACATAGCTCTCAGAATTTTAGTAGACTGAAGTGGCAATGGGCATGTCATATAGCTCGCAGAACTGATAACCGCTGGGAAGTAAAGGTTCTCGAGTGGCGGCTACGATGCAACGCGAAACGGAGTGTTGGGAAACCATCCACTCGATGAACCGAGTCGATGGATAGAGGCGGCTCAGGACCGCTATTTGTGGCGTCGCCTATATCCTGCAGTGGACGTGTATGCGCTGATATGATGATTTAAATAATCTAGCATTTTGAAACTTACACTTTCGCGTGTACTACTCTGAGAGAGTACTTGTGTGTTGGTTCGTTGTCATATCGTGATCATTATAACCAAAATATCAGATATTCTCGGAAGCACCTCTAAGCTTCGCAATAGTTGAGCGACTATTCCCGCTCTGTACCCGCTAATGAGCTCGGGCTGCCAATTAAACCGCCACCGCCCCGCCACGTCCCGCCCACTTCCCGTCGCCACTAGCTTATTACTTACCGTTAGTGGCGGCGTCGCGAGTAGCAATTTTATAACCAGAGGGCCTACTCGCAAAACGAAAATCGAAGTTTCTGATTCGTTTTCAAGCAAACGGTAATCTTATGCAAACGACATAAGAGTTAGTTTTCCAAGAAAACGAATCAGAAACTTCGTTTTTCCTTTTCCGAGTAGGCCTGCTGATTATAGCTGTACTCGTGGTATTAAGGACCCAATTATAATATTTGCAAATATTATTTCAATCAAAATGAAAGAGTGAACGTTACCTTTTTATGAACGAAAAGCCACACAGTTCCATCAAATTATAGCATGATTAAAACTACGAATAAATTTTATTCCACGTCCTTATTTCGTCTTGTGTCCTTATTTCCAGATCTTGGTTATTTAAATATAATGTTGTTAGTTATACCACAGTTATAATGTTATTGTATGAGTTTAATGATCCCAAAATACAATTAAATCAAAGTTGATTTTATGATGGTTTCATAGAAATAGTTCACGATTTGCGCCAAATTAATTTTCCGTTGGTTTTATACTTTCTAAAACGGTGAAAAAATTCAAAACCACATAAAAATATGCATTTTGCAGCAACCCGTGAAGATCGCCCCGAAAACTTTATCTCCGAAACTCCTCTCTTAACTTTATCAACAAAATCCGTTACTTCTACTTAGTACAGAGGTATCAGTGTCGAGAAATCTACAGTAGAGTCTACTACCATAGACAGAATTTTGACAGAATTTACAACATTGTTCGATTTGAGTTTTATGTAGACTAGTCTTGGGTTATCAAAATCCGATACCTGTGAGTTACGTTTACTGTGACTTCAAAATATCTGTAATAAATACCTGTGACAAAATACTAGCTAGTATTTCTACCAATCACGTACAAATTCATTGTTTTACTGATTGAATTATATATTCATTGTAGCGATGACTAAGTAGCGTGTTGAATAATGTTGATTAAACGAATAAATTTAAACGGTATTTTCTTCAAAAACTTTGTTACATTGCGGTATACATTTCAACGATATAATATTGTGCACGCGTGATACTGGCACTGCCTGTATAACAGTCACATATATATTTAGTTTCTGTCACTGTGACATACCGCCAATTTTCTATATCTGTGACTTTTATCAGTGATGATAAATACGCCTCAAGCATAATGTAGACTAATTATTTATCAAATTGGAAAACGTTATTATTTTACATGTCTGTCTGTGTCATGGCTTGGTTACTAAATATAGTATGTTGTCACATCAATTTGTATTACTTGTCAATTTGTATTATTGTATTACTTGCTGCTGCCCGTGCCTTCGCTCGCGTTTTACCGGGATAAAAAGTAAACTATGTTATTTCAGGTTTCAAATTATACCCATATCAAATTTCAGCCCAATCAATTCAGTTCTTTTTGCATGAAAGAGGAACAAACAATGTATCCATTCTCACAAACTTTGACATTTGTAATATTAGTAGGTGTACAAATCTGCTGATAATTTGCTTTGCTCGGTTCCATTGTCCAAAAGAGAACCCTGTTGTTCGGCAGAAGACACGTGCCGTGGAGTCCGTAGAGGATAGACGTTACTGCCTCCGGATGCTTTACGGACTTTGTCAAACAAGATATGTCCTAGATAGAATCTATCAACCACCTATGAACCTTTTCCTGCTGTGAATTCTCTCTCCAGTGCTGTGATTGTGACCTAACCATCTAGCTAGACGCAAGGACACCTGTTCGGCCATTGTTGGTGTGTCGACGGACGCAGTTAGTATTTAAATCTAGTATCTGATCTAGTAACTAATCTTATATTTAATTGTACTGTGTGCACTGTATTTTTTGTATTTTTATGTGATATGGGTCGTTTTTGTGCCTGCAATAAACTGATTTTATTTACAGATTGTATTTATATTTATCAGGTTAGTAGTACAGTGCATCTCACGAAAAGCAGAATTGTTCGACCTTCTCATCATATCTTCATTTATCTTTCCATAATAAAAATTCTATCAAACTCAGAACCTAATACCGCCAAAAATTTTCGAATTGAAGTGAATATCACACATTAGGATAATAATAACAATCCACATACATTAGCTTGTCATAGTGCGTGGTTTTAGCGTCGGCCGACGTCTAGCGAACGTCTTTGATGTCGTCATTGCGTCAATTTTCTATGCAAATTTATGTTAACTGGAAAGACCAATCTACCCATATACACTATACATATACACTACCAACTATACTAAATTCTTGTACACTATAGCTACTATACTAAGTTTTTGTACATCATCATCATCATCAGCCCATACATGTCCACTGCTGGACATAGGCCTCCCCCGTACGACGCCACAAATAGCGGTCCTGAGCTGCCTCCATCCATCGACTACCTGCGACCGCTACGATGTCGTCGGTCCATCGAGTGGATGATCTCCCACGTAGGGGGGGATTTGCCATAATCACCACGCTTGGCAGGCGGATTGGTGATCGCAGTGTTGGTGTTTAAAAATACTCAGAAGGAAGCTGCTGCCCTTCCTCTGGTAGGTTCCCTTAGTCGGCTCTTACGACATCCCCGGGTTGAGTTGGAGGGGTCGACATTCGTACGCCGCGGCCCCACGGCTCACGGGCATTTTTTGTACACTAGCTTCTAAAGTTCTTGTACACTAGTTACTATACTAAGTTCTACAATCAGAGATATTTTATATCAACAAAGACATTTATGGATTAAAATCTCACTCGATCTGCAGGCACATGAGGTACATGAGGTATATATACTACATATAGAGCCTATTTTCATTCTCCAACACGTAATTTCGTAAGGTTTTTACTCTTACAAAACTTATGCGTGAGCCTCACGCTGGGGGTAATTTCTAAGATTTTTTTGCTTAAGCCCCATTTTTTTATAAGTCTATAGTAGCAGCATACTAAATGAAACATAAGTCATTGACTGGTTTGGATAAATATCAATGTTTCCCTATAGGTGGAGCAGATGGCGCTTTAGTTCGAAGGAAGTATCAGATATTTTGATCGAAAAAATCGAGGTCAAGTACACTACCTGACTACCTGTACTTGACCTCGTGTCGCAATTAGTTAGCGCATCCCAAGTCCCGTCGAAATTGAAACACTTTTGCGATTTTGTTACTACGAAGTTTCGTTTCAGCTATTTGGTGTACTCTTTCTCTCTGTCTAACTCTCTCTTCGTATACAGTGATTAGGGTGCGCGAAGACAGAGCAACTGCAACTGGCAACTGTTAACATACAAACTTCTTCTTAAGCCTTTAAGGTACAGTATGTAAACAGTTGCTAGTTGCCGCAACAGTTGCTCTGTCTGCGCTCACCCGCATTAAAGTAGCAATTTGCATAAAAAACTTAATAAAACAATCGAAAGCGTATTTTGGAGAATTAAAATAGGTATTCAGTGGCGAAATGTGTGGCCAAGCAAACAGGCCGATCGACGCTCTATGTTTATATTGTACTAGCTGCTGCCCGCGCTTTCGCCTGCGTCTTATCTGGATAAAAATAGTTTATATGTTATTCCAGTTCCCAAATATACCCATACCAAATAGCCCAATCGGTTCAGTTGTTTTTGCGTGAACGAGGAACAAACATCCATCCTTACAAACTTTGACATTTATAATATTAGTAGGATTTATCGGAATGTAAACTAACTAAGCCCGACTACGCAGTCAATGGAGTCTCACAGTGAGTCCATAATAGTGTAGGTACCGACTTATCAGCAGATTAAGATACCATCATCGTCAGTCCGTATACTTCCACAGCTGAACATAGGCCTCCCCCAAACGACGCCACGAATAGCGGTCCTGAGCCGCCTCCATCCAACGACTCTCTGCGACCGCTACGATGTCGTCGGTCCATCGAGTGGGACTCCATTCATACAAACTTTGACTTTTATAACTTTATATATAGGATTATTTGAACAATCTCCAACTTGCTGTATGTCCATCATTTGATATAGTATATCATCATATAACACTTTATTTATTTATAACCTCGTTAACAAAATTTAAGTACAATAGAAAATATAAGTACAGTAGAAAATATAAGTACAATAGAAAATAATTTAACATAGATATTCTTAAATGCAATAATGTAACACGAGAGTTGGAATGCTTATTATTAAATTATAACCTGAAACTTGCATTAAAACAGCCAACTCGTTTGATTAGCAAATCTTGCATTGATAACATCGCACATAACTACAAATCGGCTTGTAAGACAGAAGTGTTAGAATTTGGCCTATCGGATCATACAGCACAAATTATTAAACTCCCAGCTCAAAAAATCATTAAACTTACATATTGGCGTAAGGAAGTTCGAGACTATAACACAGATAATATAAAAAAGTTCAAGGTATATTTAGAAGGTGTCTCTTTTTCTGATATGTACAGCGCAAAAAGCTCCTCTATAGCATACAGGGAGTTTATTGAAACATTCATGTTGTTTTACGAGTTATGCTTCCCGAAAAAGTATATTTTAATTAAAGTATTTAGACAACCAAAATGGGTATCACGTGGTATTCGAAGTTGCAGTAAACGAAAAAGGGATCTTCTCTGGAAGTACAGGTCTAAGCCCACAAAAACCAATAGATTAATATATAAAAATTATACAAACAGGTTTAAAAAAATTATTTCACTTACGAAACAAGCTCAAAATAACCACAAAATATTGACATCAAATAACAAATCTAAAACAACATGGCAACTTATCAATAAATGTCGACCAAATATACCGAAAGAACCAATAACTAAAATAAAGTACAATAATATAAATATAACAAGCCCACAAGATATTGCAAATATATTTAACGATTACTTTATAGATAAGGTTAAACCGATACCAGGGATAGGTAACAACGTGACAGCAACGATAAATAGGCAAGAAAAATCCATGTTCTTAGCACCCTGTCTGCCACAACATGTCTCTAAAATAATAAAGTCTCTGAAAAATACAAACAGCTCAGGATTTGATGGTGTTAATACTAAAATAATTAAAGCAGTGAATGAAACTATAAGTCCTCATCTTAGTTACTTAATAAATCTTAGTATAGAAACAGGACAATACCCAGATGACCTGAAAACAACTATAGTCAAACCAGTTTTTAAAAAAGAAAATAAAGAACTGATGGAATGCTATAGGCCCATAGCTCTCATTTCCATATTTTCAAAAATATATGAAAAATATTACTACGCCGAAATAAACACATACCTTGAAAAAAACAATATTCTGTGTGAAGAGCAAAAAGGTTTTCGTGAAAAGAAAACAATAAACATGGCTGTCTATGATTTCTTCTACAATGTAATTTCAAAAGTTGACAAGAAAATTCCTATTTGTAGTATATTTTGTGACATGACGCAGGCATTTGACTATGTGGATCATAATATCCTACTAAACAAACTCGAAAGTTATGGAATTAGAGGAAACGTTTTAGACTTAATTAAATCCTATCTTTCTGACAGAAAACAAATCACAGAGATATCAAGAATAGAGACTAAAACCAAACTTGAAGTTGTGCACAAGTCAAAAATACGATATGTTAGATACGGCGTGCCTCAGGGCAGTGTGCTGGGACCGCTGCTATTTATTATATATATTAATGACCTGCCAAGAGCAACAACTAATCCCATGACATTATTTGCTGATGACAGCACAATAACAATTTCTTGCAATGACATTTATTCTTATGAAACCGACGTAAATGAATCAATTGAATCAATTATAAAATGGCTTGTCAATAACAATTTAAAAATAAATTTAACTAAGACCATGATTATGCATTTTGACCAAAGATCCCAAAAACCATCTGACATGAATATAAAATTTAATAATAATATAATTAATCAAGTGGATACTACACGATTCTTAGGACTTATCATCGACAAAAGACTCAATTGGAAAACACATTTAGAATGTCTAAGTAAGCGTGTTAGTAGTCTAGCATATGCCCTGTATAAACTGTCGTCTACAGTTAATACAGATGCCATATTGACTGCATATTACGGTATGGTAGAGTCAGTTCTACGATATGGATTAATATTTTGGGGCAACTCTACCAATAAAGACATTATTTTTAGGCTACAAAAAAGATGTGTGAGAGCCATGTTTAAAATAAAAATCACTGATAGCTGTAAACCATTATTTTCTAAGCACAAAATTCTGACACTTCCGTCCCTTTACATATTAGAAGTAGCTCTTTTTGTAAAAAGCAATCCTCATCTGTTCCCACGGCTATCTGATTTTGTTAGTCGAAACAGACGGGATAATACTAGGTTAAGAACACACCCTGTAAAAACAACACTAATGCAGAAAAGTATTGTTGGTGTTGCTACCAAAATCTATAATAAACTACCTAAACTATATAGAGACATGAATTTACAAATGTTTAAATTAAAACTCAAAAAAATGTTAATATCAAAATGTTATTATAATCTTAACGAATTTTTAAATGATAAATTATAATTGAATTTTTATAGTTTAATTGTTGCATGGTTAGTTTTATATGCATGCCATCTCTCCTAATTTGCATACTGTTACCGGTCAAGCATGTTGTTTCACCTATATTTTTGACATCTTTTATACACATGTTTTTTGCAAATAAATATCTTTATCTTTATCTTTATCTTTAAGTACAGTAGAAAATATAAGTACAATAGAAAATATAAGTACAGTAGAAAATATAAGTACAATAGAAAATATAAGTACAATAGAAAATGTAAGTACAATAACATATATAAAACTATTCTACAGTAAAAAATATGTCAAAACTGTGAACGGTCGGGAAGCTAGGCTCAATTTTTATTATTACCTTTGTGTTATCCACGTAAAAGATTAGATTTTATTTTTAGATATTATAACGAGGGCTCTGGCGGTGCGGGGAGATTATATTTATAAAATGCCACAAAGGCCCCGTGTGCCGAGAGCCCAGCGCGCAAATATAATACGCTAACAATTAAATACAATATTTTGCACCATCTTCTACAATTTCGCCGTATTCATAATTAAGCAAAACATTATGAAATATTTGGTTTTAAGTCTAGTAAAACATTTTTGTGTCACACTAAAATTATAAATTCGAAAATTTTGTTGCATGAAGTGTATCGACTCATCACGCCAAAAGTACTGAATATATCCAGGCAGAAGAAGTTTTACATACAGATGTTCTTGGCCAGGAATAAAACAAAGGCTACTTTTATCGAAGTGTTCCCATTTAGAGCACCGATTCCAAGGGCACCACTTGGTACTTGTTTCTGGACTGGTATCCGCAACTAGGCCACAGGTAGGCCCTTTTTGCGTGTCGGGTGCGGGGCTGCTAGTCTAACCACCCGATGTCTTCCAGGAAAGCCAGCAGCTCGCTGACGCCGGTGCATGCCTCCCTGGGCATTCTTGGTGTTCCGAGGTACTGTAGTCGTTGAGTAGCTACACTATTGGACTCTACAAGCACATGCGCGGCCGTCTCCTCTGCGTTCATGCACCCTCTGCATAGGGGGCTGTCCGTAATACCCAAATTAAAAAGGTGTTTGTTAAGCATGCAGTGTCCTGTGACTATACCGACGATTAGGCGGAGTTTGTCACGTTTCAGATTGCGGAGTTTCCGGGAGAATCTCGGATTTAGGTCCGGGAAAGCCTCCTTCGACTGCCTACAATACTGAATACTTGCCCAGTAGTCTTGATGTTGCTTGACTGTACGTTGACGGATCCACGAGCGGACTTGGCTGAAAGGTAGGGGAATTATTGGTTCAGGCCCTGCTGGTTGCCACTCTGAACCTTTCCTTGCCAGTGCATCAGCTTCGTCATTCCGTCTGGATCCGCTGTGTCCTTTTATCCTCTGTAGAGTAACTCTGTTGGACTTACTTACTTGTTCTAGCAGGTGGTGACATTGTATAGTGAGTCCCGAGTTGTGTTCTTTCCTATTCAGGGCCTGTAGTACTGCCGCGCTGTCCGAGAGGATCCTGATGTTTTGGTCAGTTACCTTTCTTCGTAACACTGCGGTAGCAGCCTGGATTATACCTACACATTCTGCCTGGAAGATGGAGTTGTGGGCACCCAGTGCTGTTGTTTTGTGTATGTTAACCAAGGGCACCACAGTTAGGGCACCGATTTCATTCCCATTTAGGGCACCCGCAAACACGTTGTTGCTAGTAATGGGGTTTTGAAATAAATCGCGGTAACTTTTGGAATTAGATCTAGATAAAAGAAAATCCTACATAGTTTTAGTACTAGGTACAAGCACTTAGGTATCTAGGTGTTTTAAAACTAGCTATAACTTTTGTAATTATGTCTAGATATAGTATAAACCTAAATAGTATTAGAACTAGGTACTAGGTAGAAGCACTTACTAGGTGTTTCAAAACTAGTTATATATTTTGTAATTAGATCTAGATCCCATTTTATGGAAAAGAAATAACCTTTAAACGTTTCCATAGAAAAACACGTGCAGAACCGCGGGCAGAAACTAGTAATATATAAACAGAGTAACAACGACTAACGTAAACATAAAGAGTAGGGATGACGACACTAACTAAAAATCACAAAAATTATGTATTAACCGAATTATACCCGAGCCATAGATTACAAAACACGTATTATATTGGATGTATTGATCGCGAATAATTATTATATTGATAAAATAAAACCACAAAATACAGCAATTCGCCATAACACGTTGAACACCAATCAGAGAATACACAACTGTGACGTCATCCCGTCACAATATGTAATGTAAAGGCACAGAATAGCTGGTAAAGCTTCTCTTGAAAATATTATGATCATTCTGTATCATCAGATGTTCGTGCATCTATGATGTCACCACGAGACAGCCGCCACGAGTATTGTAGAGTTTTTGAGCGAAATTGAAAATGCATTTTTAAAAGCTGTTTGTTCCTTCGAAGACCATTTTTTTTTTGCAGAATTATGAATTATTTTGCAAAATGTCACGGTGTAGTTTCTCAAAATCAGTTGTCATGCCTATTGTATGTTATCAATTATAGTTTTATTTCTTCTAGACTAGTAATACGGCCATAGCCGTACATATTGCAAGTATATAAATAAATAGAAACTATGCCATGCTGCCATCCATTATGCCATGCCCACCAGTCTGGCAACTATGGACGCTAGTAGAGTCCGTAGGTAATTGCCTAAGCCAGCAGACCCTCCTCGTTCCAGTTGGCAGACCTCCATGCGATCTGTCTAAAAAGAAGAAGTGACTCAGCTGCTATAAAAGCAATCATTTGTACATTCATATCAGATGCAATTTAGCGAATGCCTCTAATAATGTTATGAAAAAAAATATTCTTGGTCTTCAAAGTATGCAAAACTGCAGAATGCAAATGGTGTGGAAACTGAAGGAAGCATCGAAGTTGAAATCGAATAAAAATGTAACGAAGTCCAATGTAGTAATGGCGGCTCTAACAGAGTGCAAACTGCAGTAGGATAACTAGCCTGTGAAATGGATGAAATAAAAAAAGAAATGACAATGTTGCATTTACCTTAAAATTTGATACACAGAACAATTAATTAACATAAACTAAACTAATATTATAAATGTAAAAGTTTGTAAGGATGGATGTATGGATGGTTATTTGTTACTCTTTCACGCAAAAAGTTAGGCTGAAATTTGGTATGTATAGTTTGGGACCTGGAATAACATATCGCTCATTTGGTGGAACAATGGCAGATTGGCAAGATTGAGTTAAGTATGCCAGAACATCTGTAAGTAGTATCTAGATTTGGAGAAAAATCGACGATATTGTATATGTGTGTCTAATAGTTTCCGGTAGATGGTACAAACGTCGTTGTGGCATTTAGACCAAATCCTGAAACTGTTGAACGATACAACGACGAATTGGTCAGTTGCGCGGGGGGACTCGTGAAGTGCGGACAATTTGAGGGCTACATCGACCTAAAGGAATTACCTTTAGGTCGATGTAGCCCTCAATTGATATAGAAATATTTTTGAGACTGTTTAAACAGTGTTCAAAATGACCCAAAAATTTCCCTATGCGGTTTATAGCATTAATCGATCAACGAATGCATTTTAAATGCAAGAGTAGAACTAATTTTGAAAAATCACCTCTGGAAACCGAGTAATAATTTTTTTAGATATTGTCGTTTTTATTTTTTTTTTCTCCCAAAAGACTCAAAAGTGCGACTTGTGACTAGCACAAAAATATAGCTCTTATCAAGACCTATCACTGGTAAAAATACCATGTTGCACTATTGCGGCTTTTAGGAGGAATTGAATTTCAAAATATTTTATTAGGGTTGTCACTCAACTTGACCTTTTATTTCATTCAGTTTTGAACTTTTTAACACGTTACTAATAAAAAATACAATAAAAAAATAGTAACAAATTAGAACATTTAAAACAATTGATTTAACTGCAAACTGTTGTATACAATCTACAGATAGCTCAATTGATCCATATCAATACCAATCCGAAGCGTCCCCAAGATGCTGGCTAATGCAGCCAGCATCTTGGGGACGCTTCCGCTGTGTGGCAATGCTGATGTGCTGTGCCAGATACACACCAGGTCTCGAGTCACGTGTCGCTTCGATCACACACTCAGATAAATCTTTGAAAACCTGGAGAAACGTGATCCCCACGAACCTAGGGCCTCAACTCCAAAGAGAGCAAATGCGTACGCTCTGTCGAGACCTGTATATTTGCGCCTCTTGAGATCCTCAGCCAAATCTGCCGCCGCACCACCCTTTGGAAGATGGGAAAGCACAAGTGTGTCGTCGTATGTAGGGTATAGCAAAAAAATCCGACCAGCGGCTCTAGTACACGATAATCACAACCCTATTTTGTATAATTTGACCTCAGAACGAAATTGCATATTTTTCTCAAAGGCCGCGATAGTGCAACGTGGTATTCTACCAATGCTAGGCCTTGTTAGGAGCCATATTTCTGAACTAGTCACAAGTCGCACTTTTGAGATTTTCGGTAGAAAAAAAAACGACAATATGAAAAAAAAATATTACTCGGTTTCCAGAGGTGATTTTTCAAAATTAAAAACTGCGGATGGTGTTGCTAAAGACCTTTTATCAGAGCATATTTAATTTAAAAAAATATCATGGACGTTTACAGAATTTATTTAAAAAATTCTCAGTCAAAGTCACCCAAAGTTCATAATTTTTTATAACAAAAAGTATTTGACATAGACACGTGGGTGTTCTACTCTTGCATTTAAAATGCATTCGTTGATCGATTAATGCTATAAACCGCATAGGGAATTTTTTTTGGTCATTTTGAACACTGTGTGTTTTTGTAAGTAAGATTTAAGAAGTTACAAGACTAGGTGTCAATTCAGATGTCGTCAAAACTAAATTAAACTGAAGTTGAACAGTTGAAGTGACAGCTCTGAAGTTGTCATCGCCCCTGATATAGCAGTCGAAATGGGAAGGATGGAAACATTTTTAGTGGTATCAAATTAGTACAGTTTAGTTTTGGCGATATCTGAATATGTCACCATTATGAGACTATTTTAGTAGGTTCTATTCTAAGTGAGATTGAATAAGTTACAAAGACTATTAGGAGTTTGAGTTTTAATTATGATTTTGAGGTTGTTGTGATCATTGTTTTGTGCCTTTTAAAAAGTAATATTGAATCGTGATATTAATCTATGAGTGCTTTTCTAAAAATTTTAATACTTTAATAAGTTAATAAATGATTAGTAACAAAAACAAGTTTTTTTTGTCACAAAATCACCCATTTTGTACGAATAGTTTTATTCTCCATGACTGTATTCTGGTGGAACAATGACTTAACTACAGGTACCTCAGTAGTTATTTTTACATTACGGAAATTCTATACATCTTTTTAATAATGTCAAAATGATATTTGAAGTTCCTTGAATACAACTCTGATATACATCTAGTATAATCGTAATCCTACCACCAGTTGCTTACAAATTCATTAGGGAACTCCAAAAAAACTCAATAATTGCTCTCCTGTAAAATTGGAATACTGTAAATTACGTCGATGTTCTACCAAATGAGCGATATAGGCTATTTTGTATCCCGGTAAAACGCAGGCGAAAGCGCGGGCAGCAATTGGTTAGCGTTATACCTACGTATGTTGAGCTATATTAATTTGGTTAGCTCGTGACCGTAACTCGGCTAAAAATGGGACGCCGACATCCTGCAACGTAGAAAGAAACAATACAAGCAGCATGTCCGATTTATATGGCGTATATTCTACAAGCCTCTAATGTTACACGACCGTAATTAGAAACTTGTTCTGTGGAAGCCCAGGCACTGGATACCTGCAATAACCGTGAATCTCCACCCAGTTCACTGCTCTCTCAGTAAAAACTAACGGCAGCTTCCTGGACGCCTTGAAAGGAGAGAGAATTTTGATATTTTTCTGTTTTACAATATTTTAATGATCTCATGAAATTCAGAATATGAAGAACTCGCGTATTCTGTGGTTTTGTAAGATAATAAAGTCAGTTGAGCATTGCATTTACGATTTTGGCGCCAGCCATCGTAAAGTTGTGTGACGTTTATTTTTGATGAGAACAACAAGTTGTGCGGTGCTGGGCGAGAAGATAATATCTTGTTCATAGTGTTTTGACATTCGGTACCCCTATATACCTGTTCTCCAAGCTTGATCAGACTCGTACTAAATATAGCGCTAGGCCAAATAAAAATTTGTTGCATTATTCTAAACATAAAACAGCTAGGTTTCGGGGCAGTTTTAGGTATCTAGCAACCAAATGCTGGAATAATATTCCACCACCCATTAGGCTGTTAAAATCCAAATTCACTTTTAGAAAACGGCTAAAATGTGTTATTTTGGATCACCAAAAGTCTGGGTTGCCTGATTCCGATGCCCCATTTAAATGTTAGATTAATCATTATTATTTTAGTTATATATCTATACTAATATTATTCTCTTTTTAGAACACAGAATTTATACTAACGCACATAATAATCTCAGCATATTTATTTATTTTACACCCTATTTTGTTTCCTTGTATATTTGATATTATTTATGCATAATAGTAAAAAAAAATCTCTCAAAGGCACTACTATTATACCTGAGCGAGTATATTTATTTTATTTTGTAATATTTTGTTGTCGCAGGGTCCTGTGATTGTTCTTGTTATGGCCTAGGCAGAATAACAGCGCCTTCTGCTCATAACAGTTGGCATTATGCTGAGCCTGGGCCCATTTGCTACTGCACAGCACACCTACTTATTCTTGTACTTATTGTTAATTAGTTTTTTTTCTACATATTGCATTTTGTTGTTATTTATTAATGATTAAGCAATATATTTTTGTTATTTCAAAACTGGTAATTGTGTGTGTAAATGTAGTGGCAAATAAATGATATGTCTATATCTATCTTTCCTCGATACTGAACTGAAACTGAATTAAAATATATCCATTTAATTTGCAGCCGCCGTACCGCCGCCGTCTTTCTACCGGCGCAGAGGAAAGCAATAAACGGCATCACAGCGGCCGCGGCTGCGCGAAACCACACCGTATTCACACCTAGACAAAGCACAGTTTCAATCAATTAATACCGAACGATACTAATACTCCTTATGTTGCGCCAATTCGAGTCTAATGACAATGTAATAAAGTTTAATTTCCCACCAGCTGCAGCGCACCCGATAGTTCAGGCTAGGGCTGCGTCTCAGTTCGCGGGTAATCCGAGTGTGTTTGTTTACTCGCAAGCGTTATTTCTAGAGAGTCGCTTTTGTGATCGTTTCTCAGAAAGGAACTGCATTTTTTCCAGTTCGTTGAACTTTTATATTTAATCGTGTTTATTTGAAGTACCTCTCTAGATTTGTAGAGTTAGCTTAATTGTATGAAATAACATCGCAAAAGATAACAATGTAATGTGCCTATGAAAAATAAATAAATGAATGTATGAAAAGGCATAAATCTTTTTTATTGAATTTATTTCTTTAACTTTAAATAAAACGGACAAGGATAACCCATAACAGGAAGAATGGCTAGGTCTAGGGGAGGCTTATACGGGAAGGCAAGACAATTTAAATACCGGTGTCAAATTATTAATACATGTAAGATAAATAGGCTAATATATTTATAAATAGTTATTCACAAATGTTTAGTAAGATTTTTTAAAAAAGGCTTTTATTATAACACGGACAAGTCCAATTGCAGTATGTCATTTCATTTCTTTTTTCAAACAATTTACATTGTGTCGGAAAGTGCACAGTATATAAGTACATACATATATGTTTATATACAATAAGTACAATTAATCAAATCTCTAAATAAATAATTATGTTCTTAATGATAGCCATGCCATCTAGTGGTTTGAGTAGGAGTGCCAACCCTGGAACGCGCCGATGATGCAATAAGTCGCCAGCAGGCTTTTACGGAGTGTTGCAAACTTTTTAAACTGCCCAGATATTGTTAGATTGCATCCACATGGCCGGATACCGGCCGCCACCCGGCCTCGCTTCGACGTCGACTCTTCAGCTAGATCACTCTGATGATGTCCTCCTAGCCGACTTTTCGACCACGGCAGCCTGTTTCAACTGAGACCAGCCACTCTATCATAATAATAGACCTATGTCTATTGGAGTAGGAAGATGGCATTCAGCGATCTACTTTACCAGTTCTGTCTAGAGGATGAGGATGAGGTTTTACTAATTTTTATGTTATAGAAATAATTATCTAGCAGATACATTTGCGCACATAGTAAGCAATGTCAATAAATTGAAAAAAAGAACACTATTTTTCACGCGGGATCTTATGACTAGTCGATAACTAAATTGTTATGTTTTTTAATCATGTTTATTTATGGGGGAGGGTAGGTAATGCCTCAAATGTATGGATTATTTAAAAGTTTCGAACTGTTAGACAGTTTAAGACCACTTGCAAAATCTTTTCTTCTCGCTGGTTTTGATTCAGAAACTTCGTAACTGCACCCAAACTCCGCATCTACTCGTAGCTTGTATACTTGCACAAAACTACTTTTAAAAGAAAAGAAAAAAACATTTATTGCCCGATTAATCAAACAGCTTATGTATATAAACCTGCATGTATAGGTTATCCTATTATAAATGGGCACATAATTATAAAACAATTTTTTCCGCCGCGTCTGTCTGTCTGTCTGTTCGCAACTTAAAAACTATTGAAGGATTTTCATGCGGTTTTCACCAATCGATAGAGTGACTCACGAGATAGGTATATAATTTGACTAGTTTTGTGGAAATTGGTAGAAATATAACGATAATTGTTGGAAGTGTCGGAAGCAGTCAAGCTGCTCCTGGGAGCTTTCATCGAAAACGCTGCCTAATTTTGAGATATATGCTCTACTACCCATGCGAAGCCGGGGCGGGTTGCTAGTACCATATAATAAAGTTATTAGAGTAAGTATCGAATATTATGCATTAGTAGTTATAGCTTTTTTCAGGCAATAAGGATACGCTCAGTATAATACCGACAAGCTTATCAAACATGTACGGCGCTGCTTTTCAGTTTACCCCTACGCACGACAGGTGATCGTCGGCAAGATTGAAGAGTTTATTTTTTGCGGTTGCTTTTTGCTTGCTCTATTATACCAAGAATGGTGCATCCAGTTAAGTGTTTGTGTGTATGTGTTTAGGTAACCTTTGGTCAGGAAACGAAATTGACAGAAACTCAAGTTTAAGATATTTATTTACTTCTCAAAAGATTTATTATCACTGGTGATAAACAAAATAAGCTTGTTATCTAGTGTTATACTGTATTAGTTCAGTACGAGCAAATAATCAGAATAATGAGGGTTTTTTTGTTGCATTGTTCATTTTATAAATGAACTTTATTAGCAATATTGCCATGTCTTACGTTAGTTTTATTTTCTTTAGTTTTGTGTTAAATCCACGTCTTTACTTGCCATTTTCTTTTTTTTTGCAAAAATAAAGTACAAAGGCAAATAAAGGCACAAACACACTAATACAAAAATTTACGTTGACTATTTTTAGGGACAGCTTTGTAAAATGTTGGTTTTAAGGGGAGATTTAAATTGAGTTAGAGTTTTTAGGTCTTTGATATTTTTAGTTAGGCTATTTTATTTTATTTTTAAATGCATCTATTATATAAATGCATACCTTCAAACATTACATTTTTCTTGCCATAGTTAATAATTCGTTGGTACTGCCGAAAATTACATCATCATTCAGATCATTTGGATCTAAATGAATTTTCACCAATTCTAGGATCGTAAGGAATCTTTTGTAGCTATCAAGATTTAAAGAACTGGAATTCCTCATTTTGCTTATTGTATAAAAGTATTACCTGGAAATTCTTACTACCTTCAATTTTACGAAGAATCTCTCCAAATACAGCGTACCTAAGCTCGCGGCTCATAACATTCTGAAAGTAAAGACAAACTCGTCGGAAATGTAGCGTCTTCTCCATTTCTTGGTTTACTTCAGGAAATGTTCATTATTTTAGTAACAGTTTGCGTTGAGGTAGAGTTGGAAACATTTTATTTGGCAGTTATCGCGCAGAGAATGTATGGAACCGATGTTTGCATTCTGGTTTACACAAATTTATTATTTGCTTGGATACATAGCAATTCAAACATAGAATTTTCTGTACATAATATGTAACGTAACTTACTTATGTTGAATAACTGACCTAAGGTTGTCTGGGAGAGATTGCTTTTGAGCGATAAGAATCAGAATCAATAACTTTATTTCTTTAGGCTTACAAAATAAGCGCTTTGACAAGTCACATTTTATACCATAAACAGTTATAAATTATTTATTATCAAAAAAGAAACAAGTTATTGATTTTCTCTTCACTTAAATTTTTGTCCGATTGTGATTGTATATAAGACGGCCCACTGTAGCTTATTCGTTAATTATTATACAGACAGGCTATTATTAACGTTGACTTACTAGTTCCGTACACAGAACTAGAAAGACGTTTTGTCCCACAACCTCTGTGCAGAGAACAGTAGACAACACAAGTCATTGAATTTCACGCCATCGATTTTTACTATAAATATACAACATCGCCTAGCCGGTGAATATAGTGCCAAAATATAGACCCAATACACAGGGCTAGGCCAGCAATTTGAAAACTGGTCGAAAGCTTTATGTATGCCTTTTTGCGCGGCATTAGCAGCGCTGGCGGCGCTTGCGTGCCAACTGGGAAATGCCACGCCGTGACGCACGTGACACGCTGGCTGAGTCGGGCGGGACGGGGCGCGACGGGCGAATAATGCCCCTCACAGGGTGGAGCACCGAGCGTCAAAATTGCACATTCACATTTTTACAGGGAATATTCGCAGCCGCAGCTTCCGTTCTATCAATGTACACTAATGAGGTGTACCCTGTCATCTACTGTTTCTGCGACTGAGCCGAGTGCCGAGTCAGTTCGCAGGGCTCATCCTTTGTGCAGACTTCTCGTAATTACCGCGACGGATCCATCCGCCCTTTGTACTGCTTCCTGACGACTTTCCTTCGGTATCGGAGTCAGCACACTGATATGGATGTTCGTAGGTACATTTATCTGAAGTACCTATAGATTTGTTTTGTGGTGTAAATGTAGGCGATCTTATAGCCCGGCTACAAGCTCAAACATTTGTGCATGCATGATTGTACAAACTAGTTTACCCAAGCAAGATGAGCCCGGCCACACGCTCCATCTTGCTTGCGCAAACTGTATTTGTGCAATCATGCATGCAACAAATGTGAGATAGAAACAGAAGCGTTGGGCGCCTGGCACGGAAATTTTAAGGCTACGTAAGTGCAACATACAAGTTTTGTTTGTAAAGGTCTATATCCCTTTACTGGCGGCCTTATTAATCGAAAGATAAAATAAATAAATAATAATAAAATAATCATTTATTGGACACAATTACAGGGTTTCAGTACAATATTGAATCCGTAGGGTCCTGAACTAGCCTAGGCTGTATTTCAGGATCCAAGGCTTCTCCTTAAAAAAGTTTATACAATGTGCCTTTGAATAGAAAATAAGAAAACAATAACTAAAGTAAAAATGAAATTAAAAATACAAATAAAAATGAAAAACCTACTTATAGATAATCAGGAAAATGTAAGAAATTTAATGTGGAATTACAATAATAATGAAAAACTAAAAATTTGCATTAACTTCAGAAAATGAACTATAAAATAAGATATACTTAAAAAAAAAACATATACATAACTTAAGATAATTCTAATTATTAGATAATTAATTTTTAGACAACAATACTAATAAAATTGATATAGATAATATGAAAAATAAGTAGTGTGCGTGTATAAATTAGAAATATAGGTCGGTGAGCATTTTTTCAATGCCCTCATAATCATAGATTTTAAGCCAATCTAAAAGTGTTTTTTTAAATTCAAATGATTTTAGCGATTTTATAGATTTTAATTTAAGGTCTTTATTTAATTTGTTGTAGAGTTGGGGAGCAATGAAGTTATATTGTTTATTGGCAAAACAGGACATCGAAATATTCTTTTTGAAGATACAGGCAAATAGGGTACTACTTTTTTATGGTAGCGCTTAAGTGTTTCAAAAATAAATAATTTCCTAATACTAAACACATCGGCTGTATTGTATACGTCTGTAGTAGAATGTCTGTAAGGAAGATGCAGGAGGACCTTTAGGACAGACCGTTGGGCCCGTTCAGCCGCAATGAGGTTAGTTTTGGCGGCAGTACCCCAGGAACAGATGCAGTATCTACAAATACATTCACACAATGCCTTATATATTTGGATACATAGTTTTTTATCGGCTACAGATCTTAAGGTTTTAAAGATATAAATCAACTTCCTTGTTCGAGATGTAAGTGCCGTAATGTGCTGTTTCCAGTTCAATTTATCGTCAATAAGCACGCCAAGATACTTAATTGACTCAACCTGGGAAAGAGTAGAGCATGGACATGGCGTCTCTCGTTCAGTGTTGATGTTGCAGGGATAGGTGTGTATTTTTAGATTTATATCAGTAGCAGGAGATCCATAACTTGTTTTACTAAAACACATTTACTTTGTTTTGCTGGTATTTAAAGTTAGGAGACTTTTTTCTAGCCAATGTGTTACAACTGCAAGATTACTCTGCTAAGAGCGTAGTCTTTGGCCATGTTTTGTCATGTATAAGAAGAACAGTGTCATCTGCAAACATAAGAAGGTCTAATCCCGTCAGGGTAGTACTACATAGTTCATTGATGTATAAAAGGAATAGTGTTGGACCTAGTATACTACCCTGAGGTACACCAAATGTACACGCAGTACTCTCACTCACATGTCCATCGACTCGAACTCTTTGCGATCTTCCTGATAGGTAGTCAGTAAACCAGTCATGCACGATCCCTCTAATACCCACACTCTCCAATCTAGACAAAAGAATAGGGATTGACACAGTATCAAACGCCTTCTGTAGGTCCATAAAGACGCCAATACACTTGTCGCCATTATCAAGGTACTTTTTTATCAGTGTGGTCAGAGTTAGTACAGCGTCTTCAGTGGAGCGTCCATGTCTGAAACCATATTGGTTGACACTAAGGAGGTTATTTTTCTCAAGGTATACCATAAGTCTTTTATTAATGAGTTTTTCCATAATTTTGGAGAGTGTAGATAACAGTGAGATCGGTCTATAGTTAGACGGGTTTTTCTTATCACCTGCCTTAAATACAGGGCTAACCATTGCTTTCTTGAAAGAAGCTGGGAATGTACCAGTGTTGAAACCAAGATTACATATGAAAGCAATAGGTTCCGCTAGAGAAGGTAAGAATTTTTTCAGTAGAGTTGCTGTAATTTTGTCCCACCCAGGCGCACTATGTGACCTTAGTTGTAAAACTATAGATCTAACCTCTGACGGATCCGTTGGTAATAATGACATAGACTTTAAAGGAGCAGAAGATACAGGTATCCGAGAAGCCAGATCAATTTCTGTTGTATCAAGTTTAACCAGAGTTTCACTAGCAAGTTTGTCACCGATAGACGTAAAAAACTGGTTGACTTTATTAAGTGAAGCCGTGGGGCTATTACAGACGTTCAGAAGATCTAGAGGAGGCATTTTAACCTGACTAAAGTTACACACTTCTTTTACAATTTTCCAAGTTTCTTTAATATTACCTTTTTCTTTTTCTAATTTGTTTTTATAATATGAAGCTTTTAGATCTTTTATTAATTTGTTGCATGTATTCCTGTAATTATTATATTTATCCCTTAGTTCTTTGTTTAGTGGTGTCTTTTTAAGTTTCATATGTAACTTATCTCTTTTTTTTATCGAACGTACTATACTGACTGATATCCAGGGCTTGAGAGGTTGATTCCTCTTAGAAAGAACTTTGGTTTGTGTATTGTCATTAATTATAGACAGTAGTTTTGTGGTAAATATATCAGTAGCAATATTCGCGTCATCGATTGTATATAGGTCGAACCAGGATTCATTTTCCAATACTTTTCCAATTCCTTCATAATCCACTGTAATTTTTTTATGTGTGATCGATGATCTAGAAATTCTAGCATTATTTATATATAGTAATATTGGAGAATGATCGGTCAACTGTTGTTCAAATACTAGCGTTTTCCATGATCCAGCTACTTTTACCATAAAATGATCAATGCATGTCGTAATTCTAGTGGGTAGGTTAATGCCTTGTTTAAGTTCGTGAGTGGCCATCAAGTTAAGATAGTTTTCCAATGATGGTGTCAAATCTTCTGTTAAGATGTCCAGATTGATGTCGCCAGTGAATATTATGTTCTTGGTATTTATATTTTCTAACACTCTGTCAACCGATTCTAGATATCTATCAGTATTGCGGAAGCTAGGTGGTCGGTATGTGCATATGACAGTATAGTCTGGTGAAATATTTAATATAAGACAGTTTCCGTCAGAAAAGGATGGTTCAGTAGAAGAAGATTTAATTTCACGACGTACGTAAGCCACCACACCATCATTTTGGTTAAGTTTATTTTTGGTCCAATACATGTCGTAGTTTTCCAATGTAGGCGGGGGTTTATGGCTACTTGTCCAACATTCGGTTAAAACAAAAATATCAACCTTTATGTCTAGACTTGATACAAGAGCAAGGAATAGATCAAAATTACGGTGTATACTACGTATGTTTAGTGTCAATATACATAAAGTAGAGTTCACGCATGGCATTTGACCTAAAGCCCTAAGACATCCATTAGTCTCGGCTACTAGGTGACAGTCAGGTAAGAAAGACCTATCAACTTCTGTAATTAAGAAAGAATTATCATCCATTTTGTTTGATAAAAGTAAAGGTGTGCTTGGTTGGCAACTTTGCATGCAAGTATTGCGTAAAGGTGTATTTACAAATAGTAAATTTGTGTTTAGTTATTGTATAAATATTGTAAAAATGTATAAAGTGTATAATAATGTAAAGTAGATATGCTATAAGAGTATAAGATTTTCTGTGGTTTAACATTATCTTTAAACTATAAAGTAGGAAATTACTTTGACCTAAGTAGGTATTTGCTATAATGTAGTACATTTTAAGTAACATGCAAAATACAAAATAGAAGTACACAAAAGTATTTATAACTAGTCACTTAATCGTTAGGGCTTCGAGGTCGCTCTCACTGTTGATCTTCACTAGCGAAGATCCATCTGCTCTTCGTAGGTATACTTGGCCACGCGTGGTCCAGCAGTATTTGTACCCGTTTTCTTTGGCGAATTCCCGCGCCAGGAAGAAAAGCTTTTTAGTTTGTGCCGAAAGGCATTCCGATATAAATACCGGTTTGGTTGGACCTTGTAGTTTAAGATTAGCCGTGCTAAATTTACTGGTCTTATATGTCCTGTTATATGCCTTCGTGGATCCAACAATACTTTCCTTTAGGATTACACTTGTGAATTCCGCAATAATAGGCTGGTTCTCAGACTTATTATTAATGCGGTACACATCGCGTATTTCTGTTTTTTGGACCGGCACATTTAAGGCGCTTCCAATATTCTTGACCAGGTCCACCAAGTCGGCCTTAGTCTCGCCAGACTTTTTGGGTACATTACGTACTTCTATACTTGAACTACGGAGGCTACGTTCAGTTTGTTCCAGGCGAGACTCTAGGGACTGGATATACTTCCGGTCCGCTAACTTCTCTTTTTCAAGCGCGTCAATTCTAGCCAACATAGCATCGTACTTTTGTCCTAAGAAATCAATCGAACCAGATATGTCTTTATTTTGCTCCGTGTGGATACGTATTCCATCCCGGACTTCATTAATAATCGCAGTGAATCGCTTTTCCTGCTCTTTCACCAGTTGTTCAAACATATCACTAACCTCCGTTTTACTAATTTCGTCCAAGGGGCGTTTCATCGGCCGGTTTATATTAGGCTCGCTCGTCGCATGCTCGCGCATTAAACGGGGTAGAGTAATACTAGTTGTCGATTTTGTTGCATGCGGGCTGGTTATGTCCGTCTCGGAAGTTGAATGAGTTAGTATTACGGGCGGGGGCAGATCACGGGGAGGAGAGCGTTCCAGCGGCATACTGTAGTATGGCAGTGAGTACCAGGGTCGCAGAACACGACAGGCAGAGAGCAAGCGCTACGCGCTATCGTCGTATCAAGCAGCGTAAGCGCAGCCACAGCGTGCTATTCTCCTTGCACTCAGGCGTCGCTTGCATGTGTTGATAAGGCCAGTAAGCGCTTGTAGGCAGTGAGCAAGCAGTAGCCTATTGTGCGTGAGCGGGTTTGGTTAGCACTCACCGATGCACACGTAGGAGTAACGTGGTCGCAGCGGGCAGCGGCGCGCGGTGGGGCAGCTATACGTAGCGGATGCTACGTGTACTACTTGTCACTTTATGAGCTCCTGGTATTTCGATCGAATAAATTTTTGATTTTACTTAAATAAATTTAAAATAATTCAATACGGGTTTTGTGTTGACACGTCTGCACTGTGCAGGGGTCCGGGGGAGAAGGGAAGGGGAAAGAAGTTAATTATACAACCGTTTCTGGCGAGCGTGTGGCCGAGCTCATCTTGCTGGCGCAAACTGGTTTACCTTTAGTTTACCTGGGGCACCTTTACTAATAAAACTTGTATGTTACACTTACGTAGCCTTAAAACCTCCGTGCCGGGCGCCCAACCCTTCTGTTTCTATCTCACATTTGTTTGATGCTTCATCATTTCCATTTAGTGTTACAATTCAATCGCATTTTCCAGCCGAGTGGTTTTGATTGAAGGCCTGATGAGCGAATCAAATACGAGTATTAATTAAATGTACTGTGTTACATTTAATTATTGGCGGTTATTAATTAAATGTACTGTGTTACATTTAATTAAAACATTGTTTAGTAAGTTCTCCATTCTATTACCTAGTTGGTTACCGAGGCGCCGCTGACAGCGCGGGGCTTACCAACTAGCTTACGTATGAGCTAGCATGCTTTCTCCGGGCTAGGGAATTACTTTGTTGCTAATTTTTAAGATTCCGTGCCTCAAAAGTAAAACCGAAACCCTTATAGCTTCACTTTGTTGTCTGTATGTCTGTCTGTCAACCCTCTTTTCTCAGGAATGTGTATCGCATAACCTCTTGGAGTCGTGATATAAATCAAACTTATAAGTTAATGCAATCAAAAGTTACAGCCGCCTAAATCCATTTTTTTTTAATTTCCCAGGGAATCGCATGCACACAAAACCTATAAGGTACTTCCAATTGACATAGAATCATGAAATTTAGCAAGAAGCATAGAGCACAAGTAAAGGCAAAAATCGGCAAACAGTAAATATGTGGTTTATTAATAAAAAAAAATAGATTCTCGCTGTGGACCGAAAACCTATAAAGTACTTCCCGTTGACCTAGAATCATGAAATTTGGCAACAAGCAAGGTCTTAATTATCAATATACGGAACCCTGGGTGCGTGAGTCTGACTCGCATTTGACGTTTTATTCTGAAGTAACTAACAGGTAGGTACAGTGGCGTTCATTATATTAGCTTTTACGTTTTACAGAATTTTTATGAATACAGAACTACTTGAAAACAGGAATCATTCGGTAAAATTAAGATAGCAAGCCAATTTATATAAAAATTACATGTTTAATGATATAAAACCAGCGTGTTAGATTATCCAAGTATAAAACCAAACCAAAACTAATATAATAACGAGACTTGAAACCTGCCTTGGAGTCTGCTCAAGATAAACATAATGTATGTTTCTTTGTCTTATCGCAACAAAGATTGTTCTGTATCAGAGTTAAATTTATTAATATGATATATCCAAGAAGTGTATATTTCTTTCATTAATAGAAATAAAGAATTTTTGGGTTTGAACTTTTGTTTCGAATATATTATATATATTTATTTATAATATTTGAAGTTAATCAACGCCTTGCAAAGATTATAATGCAGTCTTAGCCCTGCCAAATGTTTTGTTAGGGAGATGTTAACAAAGCCATTTTAAAATGTGTCTTATCAGCGCAAAGGGTGAAGGAAGATTAGAGGCAGATGCAGGGTTTGGCAAACAGAAGACAGGGCGCTAGTTTTACAAGTCCAATAGACATAGGCCTTCCTTTAAAGAGCACCATACTCTTTAAAGGAAGGCCTCTGTCTATTGGACATTTAAAACTAGCAGGTAAAACATGGATTCGAGTAGAGATCGAGGAAGATGGAAGGAGCTGGAAGAGATTTTGATATAGATAGATATTATAATATGTACTAAGTAAGTAGGTACATACATAAGTTAATTTGTGTGAGAAATAAAAGCTGTTTTATTTTTATTTTATTTTTATGTCTATTGGACTAGTATACGCTGATGATGACGATCACAGGTGCCACTGGTCCCTAGGTCGCTGATTGGGCGAATTGGGCGCGTGTTGAACCGAGCATTTGTTAGCGGCGCTCCGCTGAGTCGCTTTCCGATCCAATGGCTAACCGCACATCGCGAATATTTGTGATATGACCATAGAGTATCGATATGATATTACCGGTTTATTTCAGTTGTACGATTTTTAATAACAATATGAGATCAGAATAAAACTGTATGAAAAGAATGTTGATGAAGAAATACAAAGACCGTTGGTCCGTCAGTATGCTGTTTGAATGGAACGTAGTCAACTGCGGCATATTGTCGGCCAGTTTCGATGAACACGGCAGTAATAGCAGTTGGTCTACTTTCAGAGAGACCACACTACCCCTTGGTTCTAACCACACTTGCGCAGGCGGCATCTCGTTGAACAACTGGAATTAGATAAGTTTCCCAAATCGCATGTTCGCACGCTCACCGCGCCAGGCGCGCACCTCAATACTGATTGGGGCAATACAAATCGCCACAGTGCCTCCAGACCTCATTCGTTGCCTCAAGGCCTTAATCGGTGCTGCCATCTGCAGAGGATAATGCGTTGTACAGGAGGTGGCCCTCTCTCCTCCTGCCGGTTGTCGGCGATTGCTCCGAGCGAGCGCAGATCGCAAAGCAAGTGGCCGTTTCTGCCACTAAAGCACCGATTTATGCTCGTACCGTACTTAATACTTTACCGTTCACGTTACTGCATCGGAAACAAGTTTTATTTATTACAATTTCTAAAGATTTAAGTCCTACGTATTGGTTGAGAATGGCCCTAGTTGGAAACGAAATATGTAGCTTAGGATATTAGCAGTGGGAAAACTGAGCTGACACAGATCTTAAGATTTTTCATAGATTTTGTGTTTTCTTTCGTTAATAAGAAAGTTTCTGGGTACTTCCGTGGGAAACCGCCGCTGGTTCGCCCCGCCCCGCGCTGAGCCGCGTCGTCGTCGTTTGCCAAATATCGATGACCTGCGCTTTATGAACGCGCCGACAGCCGAGCGACCGGTGCTCCTCGGTCCCGACACTCCGACGCGACTGCGACCAGCTCCACACGATCATCTCAATAAATAAATAATTAACCCTCGATAATCGAACGCAATAATGCAACTAAAGTTGCCAACTGGAATCTCTAACAAGTGTTTTATGTTTACACTACATTAAAATGGGCACATAATCCATGTTGGTGCTGAGAACATTAGCTCAATTCACATAAGAATGGGGTATTGTCGCGTCTTCCAACGCTCCCATTTTACAATTTTATTCGGCGCTTCAAAACAAGCGCCTGCTGTCGCACTTTTTATTGCCCTACGAATTTCTATCGTAAAACAGAAATATTTTACTGCATTTTATTTATTTCATTAAATGGAATATTTTCGAGGATAAGTCGGCACTTATCATGCAAACATTCGGACAATATTAGAATATTATTCAACTACTCAAATCTGAAATAATTTTTCCTTTGGGCATTTTTACCATTATTGGCGACTAGCTGCTACCTGCTACTCGCGCCTTCGCCGGCGTTTTATCGGGATAAAAAATAGCCTATATGTTATTCCAGGTCCGAAACTATACCCGTACCAAATTTTAGCCCATCAGTGCAGTCGTTTTTGCGTGAAAGACTAACAAATATCCATTCATCCATCCTTACTTTGACATTTATAATATTATTAGGATTTATCGGAATGTAAACTAACTAAGCCCGACTACGCAGTCAATGGAGTCTCACAGTGAGTCCATAATATTGTAGGTACCGACTTATCAGCAGATTAAGATACCATCGTCAGTCCGGAAACGTCCACAGCTGAACAAAGGCCTCCCCCAAACGACGGTATGAATAGCGTTCCTGAGCCACCTCCATCCAACAACTCCCTGCGACCGCTACGATGTCGTCGGTCCATCCAGTAGCCAGACAGATAAAGATCGAATTGGGCTATTGCTTTAATAGCAAACCAAACTAATAGCTGCGTTATTGACCGCAGAGGCGTGGCCATACGGTGCTTACCCGCCGCTGTCCGGCCCAGCCGGCGCAACTAGCGGTCAGGGCCTAATTCTGCTAGTCAATATAACTTCACTACGACAATAATTAAAACACCTACCATCTTTGTTACCTTACCACATGTTTTTTGCAAATAAATTATCTTTTATCTCTTTTTATCTTTATCTTTAATAGTATCGACGAAGAATCGTCACGTAGAATCTTTAGATGAAAGAAACTTTAGATAGTGCGTGCGAAGAGATTGATAGAATGGTTTCAATCTTGACACTTTTGACGCGCGTCCCTCTATCAGTGGCGCAGGCCAGACAGAAACGGCGCGGGCGTACCAACAGCGCACCTCTTCTATCTGTTTTGCACCACGTCTCTCTCCTAAATTTTGTATGAATGAACCCCGTGCCCGCGGCGCGCCCGCGTCCAAGCGTGGCGTGCCGTCTCGACGCCTTTCCTATGTTCTTTAATACAAAATGAAGAAGAGGGACGTGGTGCATAACAGATAGAAGAGGTGCGCTGATGGCACGCACACGCCCGCGCCACGCTCGCGCCGTTTTAGTCTGGCCTACGCCTGCAGTTTCTTCCATCTAAAGTTGAATGCCAAAATGTGCCATTCTGTGACAATACCATGGTCATAGTGAAGCTATTAACAGAATAGGACCCAGGGTATTTTCTGCTGACTCGGCGCTTAGATAACTAAGCTTATTTGTTTACTCAATAACATTTGCGTTTCATTGGCGCTGACTATTCCACCTCAACCGCACTCCAGCATTTTAGCTTAATTCACCTGAATATGCAATTACCGTTTACCTAGTCTTTGTATGTTATAGCAGGAACGTTTAAAATACGTTTTGTTCTAGCTTTGATTTTTCTTTCGATTCTTGAGTGCTTTAAACAAACTGAGGCTGCCGCCGCCCGACCCCGCCCGCCTCGCCGCGCCCCGCCTCGCTCAAACTTCACGTAATTGACTCGTGTCGTTATTTTTCATCGCGCGAAATTTTCAACTTAAACTGTCGTCGTTTAAACTTAAAAGGTTTATTGGCAGTAATGGTGGATGCGGCTCCGATATCGACAATCACCTATTATTCCACGTAGGTACTCTCTCATCGCTCAATGCCCTCTTGGATGCGAACCCTAAATGCGATGTATTTACGGATGCATGGAAGCTACTGACCGCAAACTGCCTGACTTTTTGCGAGATACTAGATAGATATGCTAAATTTGTAATCTCTATTTTATTTTATTTCGATTTTGAATTTAAGTTTTAATTTTTATTGTTTTTCATTCTTAATTATTATTTTTATTAGATAATATATTATTAGTATTAAATAAATTGACTATGTAGGGTAGGTTTTTATTAATTCTTTTGACATGAAATTTTACATATTATTATCACCTTGAATTGTATCCAATTTATTGTAATTTATGTATGACTAGTGTTATTGGAAAGGTATTTCTGTCATCATCATCAGCCCGTACACGTCCACTGCTGAACATAGGCCTCCCCCAAACGACGCCACGAATAGCGGTCCTGAGCGGCCTCCATCCAACGACTCCCTGCGACCGCTACGATGTCGTCGGTCCTTCGAGTGGGAGGTTTTCCCACACTCCGTTTCGCATTGCATCGCGGTCGCCACTCGAGAACCTTTACTCCCCAGCGGTTATCGGTTCTACGAGCTATATGGCCTGCCCATCGCCATTTCAGCCTGCTGATTCTGAGAGCTATGTCGGTAACTTTGGTTCTTCTACGAATTTCCGTATTCCGGACCCTATCGCGTAGAGAAACTCCGAGCATAGCTCTCTCCATAGCTCGCTGGGTGACTTTGAGCCTATGCACAAGGCCTATAGTGAGCGACCACGTCTCGGATCCGTAAGTCATCACTGGTAGCACACATTGGTTAAAGACTTTCGTCTTGAGGCTCTGCGGTATCTGTGACGAGAAGACATTGCGAAGTTTCCCGAAGGCTGCCCATCGAGTTGGATTCGTCGGCTGACCTCTTTATCGAAGTTGGATTTACCTAGTTGGACTATTTGGCCTAGGTAGACATAATGATCAACAACTTCAATAACATCGTTCCCCACATAGACCGGTAAGGGTGCGACATGGGCATTAGACATGATATTTCTGTACTAGCTCAATAAATAAATAAATAAATAGACGGTACCGACTACCGAGAGATGGTGTCAGTTCTTTCATCTATAGCACTTTCAGTTGAACTTCAAAGGTTTGCTTGATCTCGAGTCCACACGGCAGCATTTAATTAAAAGTAAACCAACTCTGGGTTTAAGCAGGAAAATTGTCTTCTCAAGTAAATTGATCTCGTGAAATGCAATTCGTTTGAAGTTTTTCTCGTATTTATTTCGATGTCTAGTGGTCTGTAACGTTTCTTTTAAAAACACTACGCGTGTATTTTATCGCGTTCCGATGAGCTCGGGAAGGGTTGGGGAGAGTTGGACGCACACGCACTTGGCCACTAGTACGCAGTACAACATCTACATTATACCTGTTAAATAATAGATAAACTCTCTGACTTTTCGTGAGAAGCGGAAACTAGGTAACGTCTCACGTGAGACGTTGGGAATACATTTCGTGAGACGTTGCAGTCGCAACGTCACACAGCGTCAACATGCTCAGTCGAGCATGTCTAACGAGAGACGTTGGGAATAACCCATGATGTAGATTGTAAATTACGACGCTCTGACTTTCTTGAGACGTTGGGAATACTATATTTTTATTGAGAATAAGCGCGTCTCTCGTGAGACGTTGGGAATAACTCCTATAAACTCGTGGATATATAAACTCACCTAATCACTAAGACCTGATGACAATCAATGCATTAAATAAAAATACTGAAAATAAATATACAGTGACACATTAAACCCAACAAATTCAATAAATATTTAGTACCGTGAATTTGATTGTTTTGAAAAAACTAAAAACTACTTCAAGTTCCTTGATATATACTGGTATTTTTAAGTGAGGGACATAAAGAACTAATTCCTCAACCATCAAATTTTTATGGGACCATTTCGAGATCATTTACTATACAATAACAAAAGAAACATTAAAATCGTTCCATTGGGCAATTCACTATCCGGATGCGACGAAAAAATCGGCGAACATACTTAAGTAGAACATACTACAACTGAACATAGAACCTTCTCCTTTTTTGAAGTCGTCGGTTAAAAAGAGCCTACATTGCATGGGCATATTCCACTTTTACCCCTTTTTAAATCCCCCTTAGGGGGGAAAGTGCAATCTCAATTTTAACCCCCACCGTTTTTCTTATTCCATTTTCCTCCTTGACATTAAGGTTACTTTACACGTCTAATTCTCAAAATTCTGCTAATCAATTGCTTTACTATGACAATGGTATCGTCGCAGAATTGTCTATAAATGAAATAAACCCTAGGTAGTGCGTGCGGTGCTATTTGCACGGAGATATTGAAAGAATGGTTTCGACCTTGACACGCTTCCCTCCATCTGTAGTTTCTGGGGGTTCGTGGCCAGGGGGTGCAGTCTCGACATCGACATAGTTAGCGATCGTAAAGTACCGATTGCTAACTATTCACACAACATTTGCTTGATATACCGATGTTTTTGCTAAATGCAAATCTTCTACCAATAAAAAGTGTAAAATCGTAACTTGAGACGTCGCAAACTTATCAAAAAACCGCAATCATAGCGGATAAATGAAGTTTGAACGCATTATTATTGTTAACTACCCGCAATTTAAGTAAAATAGATAGGTTGCGACAAAAATCGATAGTTCTGGTGGTAGATCTATTTTAATTTAAGGAATTTGACCTTTTTTTAGTGTACATCTATTGTACTTACGGAAATAGATAGTTTTCTATTCGTTTGAAACTTGATTCTTGTGTAGACATTCAAATATACTTAAAATGTGACCGGTAAGCCTTTGCGACCGATGTCGGTCGCTTTGCGATCGCTATCTATGTCGAGACTGCATCCCCTGGGCTCCAAGAGGTCGACGCACCGGTGGCTGACGCCTACGGTCAGTTAAATTTCATTCGAAGGTAGTGGGCCGATGTTGAGCTGCTGGACCTCCTATACTACGCCGAGCAGCGAACTACTTCGCATTATTTATTCTCCTTTGATACAATAATGGAGGGTTTACTTTGTAGCTTTTTCCGAACGCGTCTGTTCTCTCCGTGTGCACTCGATACATATTTAATCGGCTCCGTAAGTCACAGGTGACCTACTATCTGACTTACGATTATGTGCATTATTTGTATCCTTATTATAATACTAGCTGCTGCCCGCGCCGTCGCCCGCGTTTTATCGGGATAAAAATAGCCTACAAATATGTTATTTCAGGTCCCAAACTATACCCATACCAAATTTCAGCCCAATCAGTTCATTAGTTTTTGTGTGAAAGAGTAACAAATATCCATACAACCATAGGTACATATATCTATACAAACTTTCACATTTATAATATTATATAGTAGGATACGTAGCTTAGGCAGCGTCGGCTTGTTCGTGACGTCACCAGTACAGGATCTAATGGCAGACCAGTGCTGGCTTGGTCTCTTACGGGAGCTTAGCCAGCATTATGCTGAGTTAGAGCCCTTTTATACAACTTTATATATGTACCTATTTATAAGTGTGTCTCGTTTTTAACTGTATTGTTGTTATAAATAAATATATTTTCCTATGCGTCTAATCTCTAGTCTTTGTGAACTTAACTTATCACGTTGTGATACATCATCAGGGGGATAATTCTGCGTATCACGTGATACTTTATCGAGTGATACCTACTCATTATCACGGGATAAAAATATCATGTGATAAATATCGGGTACCGCCAAAACTGCATTCTCGTGCGACTTATCGACCAACTCATCAAAGAAAAACACTCGTTGTTTAAAAAATTGCAGATTTTCCAGGATACGCTTGTTTATCACTTGATATTTTGACAGTTCTTGCCATATTTATCAAGTAGATATATTGCCAGAATTGCCCTCCAGCCGTTATGAAATGGACGACGTAATTAGTAGTGTGTACTGTGTGTACTGTATATTATAATGATCATTTGGGCACGCATTTGGTTGAGCTTACTTGGGACCATTTAGATGGGCGAGCTGAGCATTTTAATTTCAACTCTCAGTTCAATAAAAAACCCTAGTTTATTGTAGAAAGTGGCGTTTACCTATCTTCGATCATATTGTTGTAAGTAGATCATGGGCTTTTGCGGGGGTCCACGGCGAAATTTATTTACTACACACATAAAACAGAATTATAATGGAATCGAAACATGAAAAAAACATAATATTATTAAAATAAAATCCAGATTCCCCTGAGCGAGCGCCGGCGCCTCATTTGGAACAGCTAATTGATTCCCGGAACGAGCGCCGCGGCGGTGTTGCCGGCTGATGGCGAAATGTAGCCTTTTATGTGCTCTCCGATCTCTCAATTTCTGAATATTCGTTAGCAAATATAAAAATATATTTTTGTTACGATCCGGATCCCTGGGTGTTACCCGTGTTCCATTATACTTGTTAAAATCCATACAAGCTTTTTCAACGCAAAATTTACCTCATATTAAAAGCATTTCAAAGAATAAACCAAATATCTGTCACCATATTTGCTTCGTCAGTGAAATGGAGTTTCAACAATAGGTTACATACAATAAGAAGCTTTTCAATTACGTTAGGATAACAAAGAAATCATGTTTTGAGAATTTAGTAAAGAGAACGAATGAACGAAATAAGCTACAATTTTAAATAGAAATACGCTGATTGTGTCCACATTTGGCGAGCTTCGGCTATTTCGGAGCAAATATATGTGCCTGTACTAGCGCAAATCGTTTCTTTTGGAAAAGTAGATGTTACGCCAATACGCAACATGGCTTCCGAGCTTCAATTGTGCAGTGCAGTGCAGTGCAGCCTCAATAGATACATTTTTAAAAGCTGGCCCGGCCCCTCTTGTTTTTCGTATACTGGAGGCCTGGATTTGTGGCGTCAGCGTGGACAATTGATCGAGTGAGAAAAGCGAACGAAGATCTTAGTAACAGCTGGGTGATTTGGCACTTGTATCTAAGCTAGATCAAGCTCTCATTTGTATTGTTTTGAACTACGAATTCGTATACCACATTCTATTATATATCAAAGTTTGCAGAACTATTTAACAATAAGAAATCTATTTAGATTTAAAAAAAGAATTGCCCCACTACTTCTCGCAATTTTTTACCGTCATAACTGCGGAACCGCAAGGGACAGACCCCGTTATTGGGTCTGGAATGAAACTAAAACGGTCACGACGATATTGTTTGGGGCTAACTACTAGTTCCATGAAATAAACAAAAAACAATTACGCCATCTTTTAAAAATGTACCTACACGAGCTACGTCGTAGCTATTTGTTACGACGTGCAAAGACAGTGCTACGGAGTATTATGAATAACCAGGAAGTTACAATATGTGTACACTTGTAGCTCTCTCACACACACACTCACACTAATAATCACACAGCCCACAGGGGCTGCCAGGGCAACAGTGCCTGGACTCTCAAGAGACCAGTGTCCTCGGGAGCACCCAACCTAACACACACACTCATACACTTACACATACACACATATCCACACTAGACAATTGCATAATGCACAACTCAGTCGCGCACACACTCAAACATATCACACACTCTTGGAAAAGCTGTATACAAAAGCCTAGTATAAAAAATTACCTAGAAGTAACAGAATTTAATACCTAGGTTAAATTAGTAGTAGTTAAAATTACCCAACGTTAAAATTACGAATCATCCAGCTTAGCGAGGGTCCCTTGCATTTATTATTCAACTAGCTGCTGCCTGAGCCTTTACCCGCGTTTTATCGGAATAAAAAAATAAACCTATACGTTATTCCAGGTCCCAAACTATATCCATACCAAATTTCAGCCTAATCAGTTCAGTAGGTTTTGCGTGAAAGAGTAACAAATATCCACATGTCCACACATCCATACATCCATCCTTACACACTTGGCATTTATAATATTAGTAGGATACTTACTGTACCCAGTACTGCGATAGCACTCATAGTAAAAATAATATTTTCATACATGTACTCTCCTTAATACCGTATCCAATTAAGTAAAATGCTGTATTTATAAGCTGAAGACATTCGTTCTAAAGGAGCATTAACAGCGCGAGCAATTTACAAAATAAACGGTAGCTTCCTCGCACTTTGCGGACAATTTACTGAAAATGCAATTCCATTTCATTCTTTTACATTTTCATATCAATTTCAACGAAAAACCTTTGTTCGGTGCATCTGCGTCTCGCATGAATTCTGAATTCATACAAATTTAAAATTCTCCTGCAAACCATGCACCCTTATTTATCGTTTTGATATTCGAGACTTCTGCCATGTGCAGTTGTGCAGGGGTGCGGGGACGCGTGATGTCCCGTTTGTCCCACCAGCTTAGTCCCACCAGTGGGACGAATGGGATAATAATATTCTGAATGGACGCGGGTTGCAGATGCACTTGTAGGGGCTGATAGTAATCAGGGCGGCTCTTTAAATCCTATAAAAATAATAAATATACATATAAATAATTCTGGACAATCCACACAGCATTACCTAGCCCCAAGCTAAGCAGAGCTTATGTTATGGGCGACAACTGATTTATAAAATACAATAAATTACTTCAATATATATTTTTAATTATACGTACAAATGCAGAGAACACTCGAAACAATTCTTTACAGATCGTTTAAACATTTGCCCCAAGGCGGGAATCGAACCCGCAAACTCCTGTGTCGCAGTAATATCAGATCACAGTGAGTAAAATTCCATATTTATTCTTAAAATTAGTACGTTTTACGATGTTCGACTAGTTATACACTGAAAAAAAAAAGATATTTGAACAAAAAGAAAATGATATTATTCTAATAAACCAAGCTAAATTTTAATCATTTTGACTTTATCGCCAAAGATCATTTTGGCGATAAAGTCAAAATGATTAAAATTTTAATAACGTTACATTAGTTTTGCTCTAAAGTAACTTTTCAAAAACAGTCATTTTGAAATCCTACTTAGTCAATTCAATAAAGCAATAGAGTGTCGTGATGACGATACACCATACCAGATAACTGAACAAGTTTTGTTAAGATTTACTCAACCGCTGTATACAATTCATCAAAAAACGTTATTATGGCAATAAGCGATGGAATCCAAATGAATATCTTAATAGGTCTCGTTTATATTAAATATTCGATTTTATTCCCATGACAATGTTTTTGTTCGAATTTGTTGATTTATTATATAGCCAGAGAACGTTAGGCGCCTCGAGAAACTTGGGTGGCATACCGGTGAGCTCATTAACATTTACTTTTATCTGTGGATCCAGTTTCGTACTAAGCCCGAGGTGCCAGTTTAAACACCACAGTTTACTTTAACATCGTGTTTTTACGACAGCGAGTATCCTATAGTGCCTACGAGTATCTGGAACATCGGGATTTGGTCTGAGTTAGCTGCAGGGTTACCGAGATTGTCTAAATATAGGTCCCGTATATGGCTGAATGACTAACTGCGGCGCAGAGCTTCTCGTTCGTCGCCCGACTGCTGTTTTGTTGTAATAGATAATTTTATTGTTTATAAAAAACTTAAAACCTTAATTTTACACTGTTTTTAATTTTGCCGGATAAATACTAATCCCTCCCAATTATAATTTTATGGCAACACCTAATGATCCCTATAGGGATCATTCTCTTTAGATACAGACAACTGCTAAATAATCATTCAAATCGCTTCATGATTGGTGGTAAATCCGACGAATATGCATAATAAACATACAGCCGAACATAGAAATTTGCCCCCTTTTTCAAGTCCATAAAAAAATATAATTGATCGCTCGTTGTATCGCTTGACGTCACTAGGTGTGTCTACGTGTTTTTATTAAGTCACCAAACGGCTCTGTTGGAAGATCAGTTAATACGTACCCACAGCAGTACATATTAACAACTACATACCTATCTCATGCTGAGATAGAGACTGTTTTGTGAATCAATGCAAAAATAAGTCTGTTTTCTCTTTTCAATCGACTTCAAGGAGGAGATTCTCAATTCGACTGTATTTTTTTTGGATGTGTAGTACGCGATCGTTCTGCCAATTATGGACCGATTATGAAAATTCTTTCACTATTGTCTGGAAAATGATCCCGAGGTGGTCCCATAAATTTAATATCTCCAGGGGATTAGTATTTATCCCGCAAAACTTAAAAACACTGTTAAAGTAAGGCATTCGAAGTCGATTATAAGGTTTTTGAAACAATCAAATTATCACAATGACTGGTAACAAATAGTTTCCATGACAACAGGTGTAAACAAGATGTCTACTTTGAAAAACAAATACTACTTCAATCCAGACCCATTTTCATTATTCAGGAATTTGAAGTCGGTTTATCCTTTTTTAAAACATGCTAAATAAATAAATAATGTTGGACAATGCACACAACATCGTCTAGTCCCAAGCTAAGCAGAGCTTGTGTATGGGTACTAGATAACTGATATACATAATACAATATATTACATAGATAGATATTTTTTATTATACATAGAAAATACCCAGAACACCGGAGACAAATACTTGCAGATCGTACAAACATTTGTCTTAAGGCGGGAATCGAACCCGCAACGTTCTGCGTCGCAGGTGGACCTTCGCCCGCCGCGCCACATCGGTCGTCAAAACTTTATATTATATGTCTGTTTTCGTTTGAGTAACATGATTCTTCTGAATAAATTCTTATTCATTCTTACTGTCATAATCCAGAGTATTCCAAAGGTTTGTATTTAGTTTTAAGGGTAGATACGTACTACGTAGTTTGCCGACGCTCTAAGACCGCTCAAATAAAAACGAACTGGAGCACAAAGGTCCCTCGACAGAAGTTGCGCTTGTGCCGGACTGGAGTTTTGGTTCGTCGGTGACTATGACTTCTTACTCTGCGTTCACACGAGACATGCCGGATCTGATTTTTGCACGATACGGTTAAGTCACAATACATAACATAACATTACACTTTATTGCACACCAAAAAAATATAGATATATACAAAAAAATATAAATAACATAGTTGCACAATGGGCGGCCTTATCGCTAAGAGCGATCTCTTCCAGACAACCTTGGCCTAACCAATACCTCTACAATAAATTCGGTTTTAAGCCGAATGCACATGTGAACTCATACATATCAATTGTATTGTGACTAAACCGTATCCTGCTAAAATCAGATCAGGCCTGTCTCCGTGTGAGTGAACGTAGCGGTACTTGTGGGAAGACTGGTTATAAACGTTGTACTGTATGTTGTTATCAGTTGTTATCAGTCTGTGTTATAAAGCAAAATCTCTGCTCGCAATGTCTACGGCAAATACTTATCAAGGTTGTCTGATAGACAAGGTTGTCTGGTAGAGATCGCTCGTGAGCGATAAGACCGCCAGCTGTCACATTTCTTTTTTGTATTAAATTCTTTGTAAACTGTTTTGTTATGTATGCAATAATGTATTTTCTATCTATCTATCTATCTATTGCCTCTCGAAAATTGCATTTAATACGGCAAACACCGTACCGTACAAAGAATGGTATTTTATTGTTAGTCAAGATAATATTTGTACCTTTTTCAGTAGAGATTAATTCAAATAATAAATAACGAAGTGTTATTACGTTTCAAATAATGAGATTCTGGAGAGCTCTCCAATATCTTTATCTTTTTTGTAGGTTTTCTTATTTGATGAAATACATGAATGAACAATATTGTGTAAATGGTTCAAAGACGGTGTTGCTCAATTGCGTGGTCGCTGCGAATTAGAACCAAGGAAGGCGTTTACATTGTCTAATACTAAAATTAAAGTACCTTTTCACAGACATGTTTAGCCTGAATTTAATAACAACTTAGTTATGCATCTAGCCAGTAAAGACATCATAACATTGAATGTCTAAAGTGCAAGCTTGCTCGATAGGGTGGGCTCTACGACGAATGCTTATCGCCTCGCCGCCGTTTGCCCACGCGCGTCTGCTACTCGTCGATGGCACTTAGGACCTAAGTTTGTTTTGATTAAAGAGTAAAAAAGCTGTTTCCTGACCCACTAGCGCTGCCACCTATTTCTATCGTATTATTACGTTAAACAAAGGAATTTTCAAAAATTCGTTGGCCAGTTTGTGATGTCATTAACTTATTTTTAATGCCTCTGTAAGAGTTTTATATTATAGCTTAGGAGTATAGCTTAGGAGAAAATGCGAAAACCGTGGCCACAAAGTGCAACTTTGTGGCCATCTCTTCCTAAACTATAGAAAATAGAACTACCGTCGTAATTCGTCATTCTTATTGAGATTAAACACGCTCATTGACGTCTCATTGTAAATCTTTATGTCGATTTCCTTTAAAGGTATTTTTTAAAAACATTTACAACGTTCCCGAATCCTTTACCGCCTAATTAGTAAAATTGAATATTATATAGTGTGGTAACACATACTCAATCTAATTTGGACACTTTATTCTTTCTATTCGTATTGTAGTCGTAAAGAAACACTACAAACATGCTTTTAAAAGACACGGTAAAATCCTTTCTAAGCCTCAAACCCACGTAAAATAATGAGAATAAAAAATATAAATGGCACCCAAGAGGTTTCTTTTATCGCAATTTAATTAATATCAGTAATTTTCTCCAAACGAGTTTTGCCAGTCATTAGAAACTTTGCCTGTATTAGGATCAATACTTTTAATATTGAAGGACTAAATTAACGACTAACGACGTAAAAATCACGACGTAACGAAAATGAATCAATCATAGTCGAAGCCAACGACCCGCGTATTTTTTCTGATACTGGACGTTTCGTTGTCACATCGGCCATGATGCATGTTACGTATTATGCTAATTTGTGCTTTAATGCAAATTATGTATTTGACGGGGCTGCAAATTCCTTTATAGTGACAGGATCTAGGTATCCTGTCACTAGTATTAAAGTAAACATATATAAACACACGCTAATACTCTAGGATAGAGGCGGCTCAGGACCGCTATTTGTGGCGTCGTTTGGGAGAAACCTATGTATGTTCAGCAGTGGACGTATACGGGCTGATGTTGATGATGATGAATACTCTAGGTATTCTGGTATCCCCTAGCATTTATTCGTCTCTCACGTTGCTTATACCTAATAATGATAATATGGCGTGTTTCAAAAAACGATGAACCGACTTCAAATTCCTTTACTTTTGCACTGTTTTTACATTTTGTAGGATAAATACTAATCCCCAGGGGATAAAATTATACATTTAAACATTTTCTATACAATAGTGAAAGAATTTGGAAAATCAGTCCATAATTGACGCGTAACATACCTACATAGAAAAAAAACTTACAGACGAATTGATAACCTCCTCTTATTGAAGTCGGTTAAAAAGATAACTTGTATGTATGTATAAGTATCATAAGTTGGTAGATAGATAATTAAGTTTTTAGTCTAACGAACCTGGTTTTCTAATGTGAGAATCCCCGACGTTCATATCACCATATCACAAGTGGGTGGACGATCTGGAGCTCCGACAACAGGGTAGGTCTTTTCTCTATAGTTCCATGAATTATTTTCAAGTAGCTGACCCGCCCGCGGCTACGCTCGCGTGGATTATACATGTAAACCTTCCTCTTGAATCTTTCTATCTATTAAAAAAAGACAGACAGCCGAAACCGACTTTGTTTTATACAATGTTGATGATGCCTTTATTGGTAATTTCTATTGAAGACTGAAGACTAGAAGACTGGAAACTAGAAGACCAAAGACTAGAAGACTGAAGACTAGAAGACTGAACCTGTGAACATCGGATCATCTACAAATATTTATCTTTTAAACCACCCCTGAAAATACTAATATTAATAATAGTTTCAGAAACTCAAAAGAAATTAAAGAGGCTGGCGGCCCCAACGAAGGCATTTTTAGTTAATTGGCCAGAAAGGTGGTCATCACCGACTTGTGGTAGTCGTCGCCACAGTATAAAATATTAACAGTCCATATCTCTAGCGGATTTCTTGCACGGCAACGTTTATAAAGTTAGAATCAAATCAAATTATGTTCTATCAATCTTTTTATTATTCTGTTTAATTTTTTCAGTATAATTTATTAACTAGCTATTATAATTGTTATTAGTGAATATAAAATTACTCACAGTAGTACTGGACAGAATAACAGTGCTCTTCTTGTATAGCTTAGTTTTCATTACTTTTGAAGCTGAAGAAAAACTTTAAAAAACTCGGTATTACTCAAAGGAAGCTCGCGCCGCCGCAGAAACCCCATCAAACTCTTGATATTACGCTGCCGCCGCGCCGCACCGCCGCCGCCGCCCGCCAAGGAACAAGGGGCCGGGGAGGGGGTGAGGTGCGGGGGCAATTTTCATAGCTTTTAAAAAAGATTAAAAGTTATTTGATGATAAGTTTGTTTTCTGTTTGGATTTATCATCAGTCGGTTTTTCCCACGGACATTAAGTGATTACTGAGTTATCTTTTAGTTATTTCTGTGAGTTACGGTGACGGAGCGGCAGTTGCTTAGTGGTGCGGTGGGTTTGAGGTCTCCTAGTTATTGGCGTCCTGGTGCCATTGAACTTCGTTCGCATAGTTACCGATCTTGAACGAGGACTTTGACCGGATCTGTCTTTGTAATTTCCCTAATATTACGGTTGTGCCGTCATGATTACGGTAATGGCTGGAACAAAACTTGTTTACGGCTCAATCAGCGAATATCAGGACGTAAGGCTAACAATTTCGTGAAGTTGTCACGGCAACAAATTATCCGACATAAAAATAAAAATACACGCAATAACGTTTCAGCAATCAGACCTTTGTCACCGTTCTGAGAAATAGGTATTCCAAGTTTGGCGAAACACAAAATATAATTTTGGTAAACACGGGTCAGGCGTAAGTTCGGGGCATTATGTGAGTTGGGACGTAACGATAACGCGTCCTCTAACAATCTAAGTTTAAGGCGGCCCGCGTCACCCTAATGCGGCCCGCGCCTCGGCTAATGCGGCCCGGGCCAGCTCATACACATTCTCCTAAAGATCCCGTCTACGGCATTCACTCAAACCGTCTCAACGACCATTCCGTGTTTATTTTTATTGAACACAGCTTCTAGTCCACATCAAAATTGTTGGCATTTTCTATGAGAGTGCTACTCAAAATGTCTTGTAATATTTGTATTTGTTTTTCTTAGAAATATCTACGTATAAACAAAAAAATATCTATTTAAAACTAAACAATTTGTAATACATGGCCGTGGGGCCGCGGCGTACGAATATCGACCCCTCCAACTCAACCCGTGGATGTCGTAAGAGCGCAGACTAAGGGAACCTACCAGAAGAAGGGCAGCAGCTTCCTTCTGAGTATTTTTAAACAACAACACTGCGATCACCAATCCTTCTGCCAAGCGTGGTGATTATGGCAAACCCCCCTACATGGGAGACCATCCACTCGATGGACCGACGACATCGTAGCGGTCGCAGGGAGTCGATGGATGGAGGCGGCCCAGGACCGCTATTTGTGGCTTCGTACGGGGGAGGCCTATGTCCAGCAGTGGACGTGTATGGGCTGATGATGATGATGATGGTGATGAATTTGTAATACACGTAAGAGGTTATGTTTTTAGACACTGTCTATGTGGTTGGCGGACACTCGTTGGTACCTCCAAGTATCAAAACGGCTAAAGCGATTTGACAAATGAGGTATCAAAATACTCGTCTCCTGGTTCCCTATATGGTTCATAGCTACATTTTGTAGGCCTTTGCTGTTTCATTTAAATAATTTATTAAATAAACATATAATGGTGGATAGTTCCCACAGCATCATCTGTTGGCATTTTCTGTTGGAAATTCCTAGCTTAGTGTTTCCTATTTAAGTATGTCTTGTGTCGTGCCAAATAGAGTTTTTCATTTCATTTCATCTCGCCCCAAGCTAAGCAGAGCTTGTGTTATTGCTACCAGATAAATAATAGAATTTGAGGCACCTTACTAACAAACCGAATGTATTGTACAGTGGGTTTTTCATTTCAAAAGAAAACCCTCTTTGTACAATATTTTGTTAGGAATGTTGGCAAAATATATTTCCCAACTCAAATAGGAATGCTCCTTTGTAACACCTTCGTGCAAATTTGTGCAGTTTCCCGCGGATATCCCCCCGGCCTCCGCAGCCCGGAGCCGGCGCTGCGTACAAACACGCTGAGCTTTACTGCCGTTTGGCGCGCCACAGCCATTGTATTACTCTTTTTTATTTCTTTACAATAAATATAAGTCAAACACGAATTAACTTTCATTTCAACTGTAAAGTGTTACCTTTTAGTTGGTAAAAGCCACCTCCCTTAGAAAGCATGTTATCACGCGAGCCCGGCCGCGGCGCGTTATTTCCTGTTCTTTTGGTACTCGTAAATCGCAATTTTGAGAGAAACAGTTCTAAAGCCGCTTCTATCTCCACAATGTTGGATTCACACATCAAATCATATGGTGTGAACCTTGCACTTTGCACAGCAAAGTTGTTTTGTCTTTATTGTATTCCTGGAAATGCGATGAAGAAGTCAGTCTGACGCAATCGCAACTACGTGGGTGATATGGACGCGATTGCGGAGCGGCGGTACATATATTGTTGAATTCCAACTTCAAAAAATTTAGGGTTTGCCGTTTCACGATCGCGTGTATGAAAAGTACTCGTAGTATGCAGTATCAAATAAAAATCATGGTTTTATTTATTTAACAGGAAAGCAAATATAAATGTAATTAAGGTTTTTGTTATAATAGAGCCCTCGCACTCGGGGTAATCTTCCTCTTAGGGGAAGGTCGCGGGTTCATGTCGCGGCCGAATGCAAATTTTTGGGATATCATTTAATTTCAACAAATCTAATTGCTATCTCTGAGTTTTGGCGGCGGCGCTGCCCAGTTTCGTTACAACCTCTTGAGTCGTTTCATAGTACAACGAGCACACTTCTCAGTTTCTGAAGAATCGCCATGCGCGACTATACCAGCTGAGACCTTTTGGGCAATAATAAATACGTTTTAAATGTATAAATACGTTGTAAATGGTAATTCTATTCTACGCAGTTTGTCCAGAAGTTAGAAGGCCCGGGCATTTACGTCGACCGGCGGCCGCTGGAGGCGATATCGTTTTAATAAAGTTGGAAGTTGTCGCGTGAAATCACTTGAGCGTCCTGTAGTGGTAAGCCGTAGCGTGATCGTCTTTTAACTATTTATTTGTATATCGAGGGTGTTCTACAGTTTTCCTAGGAAGGTTTGTGAAGTTGAAGAGATCAGATTATGCATGTGAATTCGTTAATGTTTTATCTAGCTTCTGTTAGACGCGCCAGTACATAAGCCGATGGACATAGAACAATCAATCAACCATTCCACGGAGCTTATTTTAAGTCGTGATCGCCTGTATCCTCCTTAGCGACTCTAAGGAAGGGGTATAAGTTAGATATTTTGAAGAAAACAGAAGAAACTATGATGAATTAACTTACAGACAATCACAATAAGTGATCCAATGGCGTGGTATTAGTGCAGTGAACCAGTATGAGTTTTCTCATCAGTCAACGACCGTTTACACTCTGACACAGGGAACCCTACGCCTGTGACTGGCTCTGATATCAGATTATTGGGGCACAACTGAACTGTCTATTCGCTGAGAAGCGTATATCCTCAACGCGTAACTGGACGCGGAGCTGTCGACGTATCAAAAGACACGGAAAAGGCGCTCTAGTCTGCCTGCCCCATTTTACCATGGATTTATTTATATGATTTGTGAGTATAGTTAAGTGCGACAGTCAGTTGTTTAATAAGAGGACGTGTAGTTTGGTGCCCAGAAACGCTGCCGTCCCGCCGGTGAATATGTAAAGGCTTTATCTCAGGTGTGTGAATCGATCTACGTGGTTTCCCCTAGCCAATAGCCATCCCCTTTAGATAGCTGTTTAGCCGTACATCAAGCACGCGTCAGCATTCACACGATTTACCTGGTATTAGGTCAAGTATGTCACAAGTGCACATTTTATCTGATCTCAGCAACACCGCGGATTTTATGTGAGGAACACTTAGCTGAAACAGATCTATAGCGTATGTCAGTACTTTATACAAAGTTATATGTCCAAATGTAGCTCCATCACGTAGGCTGTCTCGTACTCGTGCGTCGCTCCGTCTCGTTCGCTCGTACCGGTAGGTATCGGGCCTAACTCAGCTGCTTGCTAGCTTAAATCGTAACCGAACTTCAGTACCTATCAATCTAGTATTGTCTAAAGCCTCTTTGGGCTATAAACCAAATACTAGATTCTTAAAGTTTAGTTTTTTTAGTAGGCTAGGCCATGTTCACAGAGAAAGCGAATAACCAAATAAAAAACTCTTGTGAGGCCATTTTAAATACTAGAATTCACACAAAAGACACATAATATTTATACACAGTTCATACTATAAGTACACACATGCTCAACCTTAGCTGTAATGTCGGAGTGACGATACCTTGTCTAGTTTCATTTAAGGTTTTACATGAACTGAAAATGATTGTTTCTATGCATCTTCGATCCCGTAATCTCGCATCGCTTTATAAGGTCATCACTAACTGGTGGGTTTACCTCCACGCTGATTAAACTTAAGAGATTCATAATCTGTCACTGCAGAATCAGGCATTTACTACATAAGCGGTTTTCTTATTTACTAGTATAATTCGTCTAAGTCCACGATTCACAAGCTTGTCGTCTTCTGGTAAATTAATGGCTGAACCACGACTAGTCTGATTGTAGGTGTGTTTAACTGAGGTATAGGTAGAATCTCTACGCAAGCCTTTCCTTCTCTACATCATTTCCTCTATACTTTGGTACATCTCATAGTAATCATACATGTGAGTAATGGGATGAGTAAAGCCATCTCTAGTTGAAATAGGTATTGATACTAGGTTAGAGAGGCGGTCAAGATTGTTAACTGATATTCGTTTCGATTGAAAGGGTGTGGCTAGATAGCTGTGTATTGTGGAGCTAGATTAATCTTAAACATGATAGTATAGTACATTACCGAGTTCTCTATGAATGAAATGGTTTCCTTGTGTTTTAGAAAGTTTGTTTTTAAAAGTGGCTGATTCGCATTATATTTTGTTAGGGAACGGTTTTGTCTTAAATTGCCCTGCACATGTTTGCTGTTACTGAGAAACAGGAACAAAAAATAATTTTAGTTAAATCCAAATTAATACAACGGATACCTTACCATCTCAGTCCGCACGCTAGCGGCAACCGTCCGTTCGCTCCTAGCCTGTTAGGTTAGTGTCTTCTTTCGGTTACATATTTGAAGGACAGCGAGAGCGGGTGGAAACGAATTTCTGATAGTTTTCGACGTGTCCTGCCGAGCGAGATTTCCTTTGAAAAGTGTAAAAATAACTCTTTACAGCAAAGTCAGCCTTAGCGCTGCTGCTGGCCGTTCTATTGATTGGACGGCTCCGACTTCACGCGTTAAACGCACTAGAGCCTTCCACACGACGCCACTATGTTTTTATTTGCTGGCAGTTTGTACTTTTTACCGCTGATTATTACTGAGGTCTGTAAAAAACAACAAATTAAGCAATAATCAATTGTAAGTAAGTAAATAATTTACTTGTCACTTAAAACACAGATATAGGTACATACTTCAATTAGTTTACAAATTACAAAACGGTAAAATTTAAACGTAACGTAAATTATTACTTATACCATAGAACTATAAGTGCAGGTAATTTTGTGTGTTGCAGCGTGACAAAAGTGCCATGGCTCAGTGAATTTTTTGCCGAAAAGTAAAAACACTGCCTTTCCGCCAAGACCTGATCGAGAGCGAGCAAAACGAGTTACAAGACAATGTATATGTAGGTAGGATTATTAGATAATTTAAAATAACAGACACAAAAAACTCTTCGTTACATTCAGCAACGAAATCATAGAAATCCTATAATATTGATGTTATAAATGTCAAAGTTTGTAGGTATGGATGTTTGGTCCTATTTCACGCAAAAACTACTGAACTGATGAGCTGAAATTTGTTATGGGTTTGGGACCTGGCATTCAAGTACCTATTCAAGTATTTATTTTGCAATCCTAATACATACTGTGTGAGAGGTCTTAAATATTTCACTTCGGGGCTAGGTATTAGGAACCCTGATAGGGCGCCATGCAACTTGAGAGGTAATTTTAAGTATCTCAAAGCTTAATTCTATAAACATTGCACATAATTCAGTACTACAGCTAATCGCTTAAGTATCACATGTATAGCTAACTTAATTTCTATCGCTTATTGCACAGAGTTATTTAGGATTAAAATCTAGTAATGTTAATATTAATTTAATGCAATGTATCAACCATAAATTCTTTAATTTAGTCATAAGTTTTATTTAGCAAATAACATAAACGGTATTTTTTATCCCGATAAAACGCAGGAAAAGACCGCCGGCAGCAGCTAGTACCTGTATATTTCTTTATTCTTTGCAAAATACATTGTGGAACATCCTAACTGTCAATATTATAATGTAAATCCGCGAAGTAGGTCGACTTACGGCGAAGGTTGTTTCGCACAATGAGACGGGGCGCTTGCAACTGACTCGCAGACAACCGACAGCCGACAGGTGCGATGTGACGTACAAAGGAATGACTAATCGAAACAACACGCCAACTTCCGCCACGTCGCTCAGGACTGGCTCAGATCAGCACTCTGCATGGAACACCCGAGGGCCTCGCCTCGCTGAACATTAAGGTTTTTTTTTTATTCTGAATTTTTAAGGGACTTTGAATCATTGAAATGACTAAGTAAGCCCCGTAATTTAACCAACTACTAGTAAAACTAAATTATATCTAAACTTAACCTAAATAATTTTACAGCCGCATTACTCAGTGGTGCGGCTAAAATAATTTGTATAACACCAGTATCCCTTAGGTTAACATCGTACAAATCATTAAGCTCTGATCTTATACACGCTCCGCTTACAAGAGCAGCCTGCATATGCACCACAGTGGGGTATGAATTGTAAACTTAAAAGAAAGCATATTGTAATGGCTCATAGACTTCGCTCCGGGCACATCCCCCTTAATAAATTTAAATATTTAATGAAAATTACAAACTCGCCCAATTGTAACATTAAGGTTGCTTAAGGATGCCCATTTATGAAATACTGTCTGAGATTCCTCTTAAGCATAGTGCAATGGAAAATGCAGCACACTCTGACGTCTTGATTTGTCAACATTCGCATGCCATCTGAGCCTAGTAGCGTACCAATGCAAGCCCTTAAACAAAAACATTTTTAGAAGCTTTCATGCCGCTCATAACTGATTGATCTGGCATGCTAAAGAGGAGGGTTATACCCAGCCGTGGATTTCAACTGGTTGAGATGATAATTTAAGCTTATGGTGTTTACTGAGATCTCAACACATCAACACCTTATTTCTTATTAACACCTTATTTCTTATTTGATAATAATAACTATGTTTATAGTATACAATTTGACTTGTCTAAGTGCTTATTTTGTAAGCCTGAAGAAATAAAGTTATTGATTCTGATTCTGATCTATAGCGAGACAGAACGAATATGGTGAGGTATGTGTTTAATGTGTTTTGTGGTATTAATATTAAATAAATCGATGCTGATTGTAGCGAATGCATATATTCCGACCCGAACAGCGTGAGCGTGTCAGGTTACGTGACGTATCTGCGCAGAATCACGTTTTTGTTATTGTAACGTGACGTAATACGTCAGCTTGCGGAGTGAAGAGTTGCGACGACCTAATAATTCACAAATGGTTTACGTTTGGTGCCTTGTTCCAAGGGATTTTCGCAAAGAGATTGAAATTTTATTCGGAACGTATTGAACGTAAGAGGGTTTTGAACGATGCTTATGGAGGTGAATTTCATTTCCGTATTCTGAAAGCGACGAAAATGACGATAACTAACGAGATTTATGGTTTGCTACAGAATAACTTGATGCTTACCTCTCGTAGCACGGCTACGGCGTAGCATAGTGCTACGGTGTAGCAGCATGCTACGGCGTAGCAGGGCGCTACTAGGCTAAGCCCCACGTGTATGTATTTAATGAGGCGGCGCCGGTGCTTATACATTAGTATGCTAAAACATAAAGTTTCAACCGAATAAGTACCTAGTTCCTTTGTTTATAAAACTAGGTCGACTGGAAACTGCCACAATACACTGAAATACACTCAAAGGCTTTGGAATAAACTAAATTATACACAGCAATTTTCTGTTTGTAAATAAATGCATAAACATTGTTACGTTTTCATTGAGTCTTGAAACAAAGAGTATTTTATGTCTAACACGTGTTTTTAAAGTATGGTACATACTTAGTTTTTTATTTTCAATAAAAATACCAGATAACATGCATATGCATAGATTTTTTAAGTCGAGATAACCGAAAAAGTCTATGAATATAATTTCTTTATAAACTCTATCTTTAGCATTGTGAAGTGGAGCCGTGACCTCACTTGTTTGCTTTATTGGCTTTGCGTTACTGTCAGGGTGCCGTGCAGTGGAGCACTCGACTTGACTAATGTGCGTCTGGAGGTCGCAACTCGCCGCCAGAGGAGGCGTTGGGGGCGGGTGAAGTTTGTCGAATGTCTAATATAGAAACAACTAGTTTTAACTATCACGAAAATAATCAAATTGTGGTTTCACACCATGCAGCTTTAACCTATTAAAAAAATATAACATATTTTCCTTTTATTTATTATATACCGAAAGAGTATTGCTGGCGTACTTTTCCAGTGTTTGTTTTAACGTGAGGTTTTGTTATGTTTCCTTGCCAAAGTTTGTTCACTTCTATTATTTGCTTAGGGCCGGATAATCTGCTCTGTAAATTACCTCCGCCTCGCACAGACCGATCTCGAGCGCTGCACTAAGCCTCGGCTAATCGCCCTACAATGGGTACCTACTCTCAATATACTATATGTATTTATGTCTAGGTGCGTGTTTATATATGTATGTACTTGCGACGGAGGATAATCTGGCGCCATATGCCGCGCTCTCATCGGAGGTGGTGGTACAGCCCAGCGACTACAACTGGGATACTGCACGACATTAGGTAGAAGGTCGTCAAGTCTCAGGTCATAAGTAATGGCGGAGACATATGTCTCTAGCTTTATGTAATGTGATAGCTACTCGCTGCCTTACTTATGCTTTTCTCGAAACAGTAACTACTTTAGGCCTTGCAGAGACGAGTGGAGGTGAGCGGAGGGAGCTGTAAGCCGATTAGCGACAATGCATCGCAGCACTTCGCCTCCAGCGCTCGCATTTAGGGCTCTGCAGCGCTCCAGCGGATGTACCCGTAATTGTCCTTTCAAGCTTCCGCACCGCTCGCGTCTGGGACGACTAATTATTATTTGTGAAACCAACAAAAGTCACGAGTTTCTCTGTTGTTATAAATTCGTTACAGTCGTAATTATCGTCTCTGTGAGTGGAATATATTATTTACGAATCAGTGCACAAATACAAATTATACTTTTGATTAGAAATTTTAGTCAGTTATTATTGTATTTAAGCGAAGACAAATCTGGAATGTCAATCAAGAGTTTGGTAATTACGAGCCCGCGCTGCTCCTCAGACCCCTGCCACGAACTTGTGTTCAAATTATGTTCAGACTAATTGTCTAGAAACTTAACATAAAGAAAAGGCCCAACAGGTATCGTATCTAATCACTTATCATGCCTCGATCCGCAACCCCTATTGACCATAATCCTCAGCCCATCGTGGGGATTATGCCCAAAATATCTATGCCCACTTATCAGCGGAGGTCTTTGTCCAGCTGTGAATGAGGTAGTATAGACGAAGTAATACATCATTACTTAGGTTTTAAAATTTTTGTGACTTAAAATGGGTTACTGAGAAAACATACACATCTGGAAACAGACTATCGACACGCCACGCCTCCCAACGAAATACGATGCAAATTTAGTTAAATCAAATTGTATTCTTTTCTATACCCAGATTCACATTATATTAGTGTATTTAAATGTGATTATGTGTATTACTATGGATCAATTAATTGGGACTGAAATAAATGATTTTTTATTTTTATTTTATTTTATAAACATTCGACACGACGCAACGCGCGCTCACGCCGCCCGATCCGTCTCTGCTAGATCGACGTGTTGCGGGGGTGAGGGTAAACACACCACGCGACGCAGCGCACGCGGTGTGTTTTTAGTCCAAACCCAACGTCACGGGTCAGTTTTTCAGCTCCAATGAAGCTTGTCTGTTGGAAGAAATTGTGAGTGTTGTCGTGGCATCGGGTGTTGGTAATGTGCACGGTGCAGATGGGGTGTCGGCACGTTGCGTCGCGTTGCGTTTTAACAGTGTGTTTGCGCCTTAACTCTGCAGTTCTGAACAAAAGATAACTTTTCAACATCAATTTTACTATTGGAGAGCGAATGCGATTTCAAACACATACGACTACTTCACCGGTCTGGAAGTTATTAGGACAAGTTGGAATCATTTGAATTAGGTACCTTGATCCTCCGGGTAAGCCTGATCTGGCTCAGAGGCGCTCGTTATCGGGATGGAGTGCAGCGACCGATACGTGACCGGCCTTCCGAGTGTCAGGCCGTCGGGACGAGCTACCGACGCGCTAGTACTTAGGGATATACATACATAATTGTATATAACACCTAAATGGGACCTACACCACATGTATCACTCTAACAGCCTTGTTAGTCATTTTGTACGTCATTTATTCTTCACTTATGTATGCTCACTTATCCTAGTCAAGCGTATGAACTAGTTATATGATTTCTATTGTTAGATTTTTTTTTTAATTCAACATTGTCATTTCCTTAAAATCTATATAATAAAAATGATGCACAGCGATCCAAACAGCATCATCTAGCTCCAAAGTAAGTAGAGCTTGTATTACGGGTACTACATTCTTGATATACTAAAAACAATTGTTGATAGAGCTCGGATTGTTGTGATAGAATCAGTACGGACGCTGGAGAGCTCGCCGCCCGCCCCGCACGCCCCAGCCGCCCGCCCCGGTCCACTTACATGAACTTATCTACTGTTTGTTTGAACTCATCCAATATTTACGGCGCCCTACCTGCGGACTATTCAATAAGGAAAACAAACAGATACCCCGAGGTCAGCGAGACTCGCGGGCGCACCCCGCCTATCTCGCCGCTGCGCCTCCGAGTGCGTGATCAGATGATATGACCTCTCAACGATGATATTCTTCAGTGCACTAATTGCAGTGTCAGTTTATTTATTCAGTTAAGTAGTTATTAATAAAAAAAATTGCATACATTTAAATCAATGGTAGTATTTGCAAAAAATAACTTGAAAACTAAGTTACCAGACAACCGCAGATAGTTGGATAGTACTAGGGGATCTATGTGCTCATGTAGGTTTAATAAAAGGAAATACTCATAATAAATATTATGTCTAAAAATATACTACATAAATAAAATTCACACACATCATTGCATAATGCGAGTATAATATTGTACCTACCTAGCACAAAATCATTTTATTTGCGAAGAACCATACTCCGACTCACTCTGACTTACCGACACAAGGATTTCAATAATTCTTTTTTACTTAGAAAATCAATTATTACTTTATTTATTATTTGATTATAATATAAAGTTTAAAATTTTACTTGTCTATTAGCTTATTTTGTGAACCTAAAGCAATAAACGTTTTAGATTTCTGAATATCTGCTGTCAACAATTGATGTAATGTGACTTTGACCGTAAAAGGACTAACACAGTAAGTTTTTAATGATATTGTTTGCGGTGGAGACTGTGCTCCCAGACTGCGAGCGGGTAGTCCGCTATAACATAACGGCTCCTACAACTACCTTTCGCTTTTATTGCTCCTGAAACCAGTGAGAGGCTGCTCAGTGCTCAAATGGCGGAAAATAGATGAACTGTATGAACCATCAGCAAAATAGAAAGTTTTGGCACTCCAGAGTACCGAGTGCAGTAGAGATGTACTGTGAATCTATTTGTACCTTTTAAGTTACCATATGAAGACTCAAACAGAATTTTAGATTCAAAAATAAAAGAGAAATAGAATATTTATCATTCATTCTCTTATAACCGTCTAGCCGCTTACTATGGTCCCGCTTGGAGCAACCCGTATACCCGTACCCCGAACTCCCCCGCTGTGGAATGAATTAGCCGGCGCGGCATGAGCTCGCGGGTACGAATTGTTATTCCGTAATTGTGTGCTTTAACGTGAATTCCCGCGGAAGGAACTCGTAAAAACAAACTACATACAGAGGTAACTAACTGCTACTGGCAAACTACACGTACTGGTAATAACGTACCCTCACTTCGAATCGTAGCAGAGAGCGCTATAAGCCGTTGGAACCTAAACCACTAACACAAAATGCCACCATTGCGTACCACGCCACGCTAGCGGGCTGACGTCGTGACGTCGATTTATCAACTCCGTCTTCAAAAGCACTTCCTATAATAGCCTAAACATAATGTCGACATTTTTAATCAACTCGATGACAGTATCGTTTTTTCAACTCAACAAACTATGGTTGTCTCTCAAACTTTCAGAACGTGTGATATACATATGTGCTATTTCAGGTCAAACTACTTCCTAAATCTATAAATTTATAGTCTATAACTATATTTATTTGAAAGAAATTTTGTCTCTCAGTCTGTCTGTCTATCACCTTTTTCAAGAAGAAACGGCTTAACGAATCTCAATGTAATTTGGCAGAGAGATAGATAATGGAAGAAATCGCTTCTAAGCGATACAGCGGCCGTCCATTGTACTTGTTCATATCTATGTTTTTTATTTAACTTTGTGGTATACAACAAGAGTTTTATACCGTAGGTTAGATTATTTTCCAATGATACCAGGTGACCTGGCCCCGCGTTAGTTACATCCCCCTCCTCTCTCGAGACTCGAGCCACTAATCCCGAGTATTCCCACAAAGCCTTTATGTATAGCTTATGACTAGTGGAGTAGTGTCGCGCTCAATGGACTCCGCCGCGTACTTACAGAGTACGATGTATGCTGCGGCGGCGGTGGCGGGGCGCGGCGGTGCTACGATTATAAATGTGTATGCGCCTCCCGAATGACCCGGGACTCGTTTTATTCCATCTTTAAGTCTTAATTTTCTGTTTCATTTTACGAAAGGTACGTAAATCGGCGTTTATAGGAGACTACAGCTTAAGGCTTTTGTTTTGATCGTTCACATCGTTCACCACTGCAGAGTGAGTGGTCGCAATCTCACATCTACTCGCTACTCTATAAACGGCATCCCCTCTTAATGATTTTGTTGGTATTTTACTTATCAGTCTCTTGTCTTTTCAAATGCTTATAAACAAGCTGCGTATAATTCAGTACCTAATGTAATTGATAGCTTTTAATGGAGTCTCCTCTTACCTAAGAAGACAAGTAATTCGAAGGTCAGAGTGCTCTTTAGAAGTAATGTTTATTTTCTAAACAATAGCACGGCGACTAAGAGATCCGCTTTGTGCGCTTCAAACGTTTACACAATAAACATTCGCGTAGTCGTTCCGTTTACGGTACGCGCTCGTACGGAACCATCAGTCGCCGGGAGTGCCTATTCTGCTGACAGGGACGATTGCGTTGGTTTCCATCGGAACTGGAGGCAAAAGCGCCTAGCGCGCCGTTTGCATGGATATGGCATGGCTGCGTAGAAAGTAGCGAACGAATGGTACCTATTTATATTTACTACGGAGAAAGGGGCCATTTGCGACAATCTTTATATACATAGCTAAAATCAATGAGCTCGCATACTACGATATGCCCTTAGAAAATACTTTTATTGCACACTTAAAACTATAAAACAGTTTATACATGAGACAATAACATCATAAGAGACAATGGGCGGTCTTATCGCTCAAGAGCAATCTCTGCCAGACAACCTTCCTGCCCTTATTTTATTACCAGTAAAATATGCGCACACGCTGAGCTATGTTGTCACTGCTTTGTCGTCTTGCGTTTTGTTTGTTATTTTAACACATATTAAAAAGCTTTTATTATTTACTTTAATAATGTTATACAGTTAATATACACACATCAACAACGTCTAGGGATATTTTGTATAAAGTTCTTGAACTCTAAAAATACTGGCCGGTTTTAAAATCTTTTGAAGAAACCTTATTTTTTAGGCCTTTTTGAATGATTCCAAATTTGAATTTGAACAAATGAATAAAAAACAAAAGATTTGCGCGGCATTGCTATAGCGAAGGTCGAAAGTTACAATTTATCTTCCATAGTTTATGGAAATTTTTTGTGTCAAATTGAAGTTTTAAAACACGTTATTAATTAATTTCGATTTTATACTACTAAATGCATCATGCGGCGGCGCCATTTAACTAGAGATAAAATGTTAAGGGCAGTAGGTATGCTCCAAGCTGGGGCTACTCAGGTGAGTGTTGCTGAGGAGATTGGAACAAAACAAAACGTGATCTCAAGGTTATGGTCACGATATCGTGCTACCGGTAAAGTGGCTGAAAGACACCCAGGCGGGAAGCGCATAACCACCCAGCGACAAGACCGATTTTTGCAAGTTTCCGCTAGAAGACAACCAAATGTTACGGCAATGCAGTTGGTTCAAAGGCTCCAGTCAGAGCACCAGTTGCTGGTGAGTGACCAAACTGTGAGAAGAAGACTGCATGAAGCCAACCTTCATGCTCGCAGACCGCTTCGTACTCCAGCACTACGCCGAGGAAATCGTGGACGAAGATTAGAGTGGGCTCGTGAACATTTGCTCTGGGAAGAAAACCAGTGGTCTGCGGTGCTGTTTACCGATGAGTCCCGATTCGGTTTCCATCCCGATTCCGAGAAGAGTACGTGTATGGCGAGTTCCTGGTCGTTAGAGCCGTCTGCAACACCCTCAGGAAGTCCATCCATACCGCGGTGGGACAGTTATAGTTTGGGCGGGAATACGTATTGGTGGAAGAACAGATCTCGTTTGGATCAGAAACACCATGACCGCTGAAAAATACCGTAACCAGGTGCTAGTACCAATAGTCTACCCCCATCGACTACAAATGGGCCAAGAATTCACGCTCATGCACGACAATGCCGGATGGGCATTGTTGCACGCAGCGCGAGTGGTGACCAGCTGGCTGCAGGAGCACGACGTGTCGGTCTTAAACTGGCCTGCGCAATCGCCAGACCTAAACCCTATAGAGCATGCATGGGACATGCTCCAAAGAAGGGCTATGAACCATTTTCCTGCAAACATCGCGACTGAAGAGCAACTTTTTTTGCATCTTAGCAGGACCTGGGACAATATCCCGCAGCAAGACTTTGATAACTTGATTCAAAGCATGAAAACCCGTTGCAGGACCGTTTGTAACGTCATGGGTGGTTTTACTGACTACTGATTTTTCGTATAATTGCAAAAAACAGGAAATTTCGCATAATTTTGCATTTTTTTTTTAAAACACAACATCCTAAGTGTAAAATTTTTTCATATTTTGTTTTTTATTGAATAAAATTTTATTTACACAATAAAAATATTTCTATTGTATTCGAAGGTCTAGTCTACTAAACGGGCTTTTCAGAAATATATACATGTTGCATGTTATTTATAACAAATTTTGAGTAAATTGAGAAAATATGAAATATCCCTAGACGATGTTGATGTGTGTAGTAGGTTATACAGTTACGTGTAGAGCGCCTAGCAGTGCGAGGCCGGCGACTACGAGCGACACGTCTACGTTGACGTAAATTACTTCTACCATGTCTATCAAACGAACCCTTGCCTCATGAATTATACCTTATAACTGGGGAATAAAGTCCAAACTTTAATGTTACCTCGATCTGTTAAATTGCAAAATTATACACACTGAATAATTCGCTGGAATTTACTGGTTGATGTACCTAATTTTGCACTTTTACAGCGAGTTTGAGAGTACCCTACACGCTATTTTTCACAAGAACGTATGACCCGTGGATGGTGCTTACAGTTAACGGTGAGGTTATCGTTGCGGCATGGATCTTGAGCTCTCAGTTAACAGGGTCCAGCTATCGATGTCGTAAAGATGGGAAAATTCGTGAGTACTGTGTTGCTGTAGCAGACACCAAAAGCCGATACATAAATTAATCAAGTCCCAATCCGTACCGCATTTCAAGGTGGTATATACTTCGATATTTGTGTACTACGCTGTACCAGCTTATCTGCGGAATGCCGGGTGCCGGCGCTAGCTGGGGCTAGGTTGATGTATGATTTAGGGCCACGGCCCTTGGTCGGCACAACAAGGCAAGTCGCGCGGACGTGTTCACAAGCACGGAATAACCCAATCACGAAGAGGCTCAACTTGATTGAGTTGTGTAACAGAAAGTACGTAAATGAGTTTAGGCGGAGAAAAGTTAACTTTTGCCGAAGTCGCTCGCAAATAAGAATTTCCATCTCATCCCATAATCCTAACCACTCTTTTGGTCAAACTTTACCCTCGCTCTTGAAAACAAAATAAGAAGTATTTTCTTATTTTATCGTGAAGTATATGAATGAATACTACCTGAGTATTCATATACTTGGCTGGCTTTTTTACACTTTACATGTATTGAGCGTACTCCATAATCACAAAGGCAAATAAGTATTAAAGTTAAATGATAAAATACAATACAAAGGACGCTTGTTTATATCTTTAACATAATCGGGTTCTACTTTTTACCCGACTACGAGAGGGTTATGATTTTGACACCCTATGTATGGATGTATGTATGTAGCCGAATTTTATGTTCCCTCATAGCGCTGAAACTACTGGTCCGATTTCAACAAATGAGGTGTCATATGATTCGTCTTAATAGCCCGATGGTTATAGGCTATGTGACGTCAGATAAAAATGGGGGTCTAACGAGATAGCGGGGGTCGCAGAAAGTGTCGAAAATTTAAATGTTAGTAAATATGCTCGTGTGTGGTATCGTTGCAAAGGTCTTTGTTTGTACTTTCCAAAACCGTTTTTTAAACTTTTGTCAGATTAACTTCTTTAGATTCTCAAGCTATTAGCAAAAAAGTATAAAAAAAATATAGTTAAAAACTAAAACCCGACTACATAAAAGTCTTAAACAAGCGTTCACCTAAGGTTTTTATAGTGCTTATGCCCGCACTTTGGGTAATCTTAAAGAATTTTAATGATATCCCAAAAATTTACGACTCCGGCGGGACTTGAACCCGCGACCCTCCTCTGAATACGAGGATGCGCTAACCAACTGCGCCACGGAGGCAAGTACCCGACCTGTCGAAAATCTTTGGGACTTACGGACTATAGCGCCGTTAGCTCCACCTACAGGGGAAACATTGAAGTTATCCAAACCTGCTCAAAGTCTAAAGGATAACTTCAATGTTTCCCCTGTAGGTGGAGCTAACGGCGCTATAGTCCGTAAGTCCCAAAGATTTTCGACAGGTCGGGTACTTGCCTCCGTGGCGCAGTTGGTTAGCGCATCCTCGTATTCAGAGGAGGGTCGCGGGTTCAAGTCCCGCCGGAGTCGTAAATTTTTGGGATATCATTAAAATTCTTTAAGATTACCCAAAGTGCGGGCATAAGCACTATAAAAACCTTAGAGATTAGCAACAGCGATACCTCTCGTCAAACGATCTAAATGTAACTTTAGACTTTGAGCAGGTTTGGATAACTTCAATGTTTCCCCTGTAGGTGGAGCTAACGGCGCTATAGTCCGTAAGTCCCAAAGATTTTCGACAGGTCGGGTACTTGCCTCCGTGGCGCAGTTGGTTAGCGCATCCTCGTATTCAGAGGAGGGTCGCGGGTTCAAGTCCCGCCGGAGTCGTAAATTTTTGGGATATCATTAAAATTCTTTAAGCGTTCACCTATTGTCCTTATCATTTTCTTTTGATAGTTAGGTAGTCGGAGGCCTATGTTACTAATTGTACCGTTGGTAGGTATATGGGGTGGGTGCCTCCGACTACCTAAGTATTAAAATATATTTTTTTTTAGCTTTATTTTGTTCCCACCTTGTCAATTCATGACCAAAAAAATTTAAATAGGACCCGGGGTATAGAGATCTAACGATTTCTCATTTGTCAAAATTGGCAAGTACTTTGACCACTAATGTAAGAGGGAACCGAGACATTTCATCTACATACTGTACCATACATACAAACATAGCAAGTACACTCTTCCGCTGGTATTCGGGTTAAAAATGAGATTTGTCAATATTTTAGGACCTGGTTATTGAAAATTGTTTATTTGTATAAAAATATGTTTGTTACATGCTAGACAGTTGTATGTAAGAATACTTGTGTCAAGATGTCCTGTTCTTCCATACAATACATGGATTTAACAAATAAACTAACAATAAATCAATTATTTACGATTAAGTTTGAAAATAACAACAAGGATTGCTTTGGTCCAGAATCGTATTGTTTATTTTAAGATTTGAATATGATAATACGATACAGAAAGCAGGTCCATATCATCTTGTGAATTCAGTTTTATTGAAAAATGTTGCTTTCTCATAACGGATTGTGTACTTAAATTGTAAATGCATATGAAATAGAAAAGTTTGGAGTGTGGCAGTGATTGCGACGAGGCGAAGGCGTAGGCACCCTCTCAATATGGTAATGACAATGAACGAGCGCACAATTGCATTGTGTTGTGTGCCTCAAACGTTCTGATTACTTATTCCCACACAGCCCAACTCGTAAGTCGATGCATGCATATGATAAATACGCTAAATATATGAATAGAAAATTATGATCCTTGTTTGGCCCAATTAAATATTCGAATTGATTACCTATTCACACGCAGGCAGAAATATATGTAGTCACAAACGTTAGCTAAGATAACGCAGCAATCTCGATGGATAGCATAATTATATAAATTTCCTGCAATTTAGATGTACCTACATATTTACGAGTATGTAGAATTTCATAAACTATAAAACCCAAGGTGAAAGTAACTTACTCGTCCCTGGTAACCACAAACATTCAATAAGTGTTATTTTTGTATAGGCTAGAGTAATTTCATGTATGTTTTTGTGCGAGCTGAAATACCCCAGAATATTCCATCGTACTGTGCAAATATTGTCAAACATATTCTCGCAAAAAGTCCCGAACCTATGAGCGGGGGAATGTGCAGAGCTGACAAACCAAAAATGTTAGTGCGAGCGCCAAACTGCCGCCGCCACAGCGCCGCGCCTCCGCCGCCACCGCGCCGTCCCTCCTGCGGTAAGACGCCACACACAAATACAACATATTTATGTAACGATTCATTAATTGTGTCTTTTCTATTGTGTTATGTATTTTAATAATGGATTGACAGTGGTGATTTAAAAAAATTGCTTCAATGTAAATTTAGTACCATGTATGAAATAATGGAATTCTGATAAATATTAATAAGACTAGGTAGGGTACATGGTAGGTACACTATTGCTATGAACCCTGTAAAAATAGTTGTTCTTATTATGTATAAATAAATGTTTTTAACTAGTTATTAAATAATGTCATTTATTCACTAAGTCACAGCACATTATGTATAAAAAGTACAATATAAAAATTTGTCATTAAATAACCCACCCCTGACCGTGCCCGGTGCAAACGTGCCCATAATGCTTGCAGCATTACCTCGCTGAATAGCGATGGCTATCCTTTGCACCAGGAAAGACCCGGAGCGGGAGTCACCTGTCACTTTATTAAGTTTACGGCCTAATTCTCCCACTAAACACTTCGCATCCACACTCCAACTACCCAAGGTCTCCACTGCTATAGGTGTAAAAAGGTAAAGCTGCTCCAAGGCAGCGTACTTAAGCCTTTTTTTGAGCAAGCATTTCAGCAGCGGCTGATGCAGAGAGCATGGTGCGACTTAGGTGACTGGCGGCGACAGTGCTGACGTAAGTTGCGTCCCATAAATAAATTAATAAAAAATATTATCTGCATATCAAAGGGATATTATTATCACCAGAGTCACAAATCTAAGATAGTTAAGATCATTCTTAAAGGACACGAAACGACAAATATACGCACATGATCGTCGTATCAGCAATCGGCCACTAACATGCATACCTGGCCTACTGTATCCCGGGCGCTGTGTATACAATGTTCCCAGTAATTGTGGATCCTGACAGGATCCCGGGGAAGGGGGAGGTAACCCGCCCGGGACAGCGAGGGGGTAGGACAGGTACGCCCAGGAATTTACAATTACATTTTTTCACCTCGAACGTCTGTTGCGGTGTTCAGGCATTCCTTACAATACCAAGAGTTCGGAGCGTAATAAAGGATTCAGTAAGTGCCTTTTCCAATTCGAGTACCTACCTCTACGTGCCGGCTCCGGAGCGCGAGCGGCGCGGTGTGGGGGCTGGAGCCCCGCGGTCGGCCGAGCGACCTAACGTTACCTACTTTATCTGTGCCCTAATTTATTCTATTACGTACTGCTTTTACCTAATATCTCAATTATGGAAAATTATTTCTCGTTTTTGATCATATTTTAATTTTTCAATTGTGGGCGGCCTACTCCGTATTAGATAGTATTTGAAAGTCCATTAGAAAGAAAATTTAATATTCTAAAAGTAAATTGAATTGGTAAATTCACCTTGAAATTAAATAGAAGTCTGTGGTCGTCACCGGGCGGAGGCGGCGCGAGATTCTCTATCTACTTAAGCGTGTGCACATCGGAGCCGGGGCGGGCGCGGCTGGACCGCGGACTAAGCTTATCTAATTTATTGTCGGGCTCTTTCTTACTGATTATTCAGTTAACACTTCTTATCAAAGTTTTAGCCGTGGTGCCTGTTTACAGTTTGTACAACTCTTCCCGCAGATATCGTAGGGACGACTCAGGGTTATTTCCAGGGGGGGCGGGTAGTAGCTCCTCCTGCAGAAAATTTCTACCACCGAACTGGGATCCTCAACCCGAATGCCCAGCGTGGAAATTATCGGCATTAGCCCCATGAGATAACAACTAATAAGGGGAGGACTGCGTCTATCAGTGGACCAATATAGGCTGTTGTGGTTGAGGTATCAATGCTATACCTCTGTTATAACTAATCAGAAACGGTTCGTCCTAACTATAAATCAATTTCCTCCCAAAATCACTTCTCGAGTGGCCCGTATCTCCAAGTCCGAGATTATTAAGAGTTTCATAGAAGGCCGTCTATCAGATATCGTCTACCTGATCTGCCCGTCGTCGCCACAGAGCTGCTTATATTCAGTTTTACTCCGATGATATTCAGTCTCACTTTTCTAGATTGTTACCACTGTATAGAACTGTATCTAATAGCCCGGCTACACGCTCAAACATTTGTACATGCAGATTGCACAAACACAGTTTGCACAAGCAATTTAAGCCAGCCACACGCTCCATCTTGCTTGCGCAAGCCGGTGTGCGCAAGCAAGATAAGCCGGCCACACGCTTTATCTTGCTTGCGCAAGCCGGTGCACAAATGTTTGAGCGTGTAGCCGGGCTATAATGTAATTTAGTAGTAGTCATCTAGCCTTTTGTTGTGTTTTGTTTATTTTCTTCATATTTTATACTTATTTGTTTGTATGTTCTTTTTATAAGTACTAGACATAACAACTATGAAGCACTTTCTGTAATGTTGTGTTCTTTACAATTAACGAATTAAATTGAAATCTTGTGCGCCGTTGTGTGATTGAACCATGGCTGCTGCCCGCGAGGCAACAGAAGTGCCTAAGTCGAATCTGCAAACGGATTAAACATAATAGCATTTGTTCGTTTCATCCATTCGCCTGTGAAAGCCGGCTGCCGGCACGGGAGACGTCGTTGTGAGCCCCTTCAGCCCGCGCGCGGATTGGCGCTCGTACCGAAAGGCTTTATCGCTTCTCTCCTATTGAATTATTGTATATCTTACTTTGTGAATGAGCCTTTGAAGTTGTCTAAATAACATCTCACCCTTTCGTGTGCGATACAGTGTTCATCGAACGAAATAAATAATTCGAGCTGTGTATTTATTGTGCTACGAAAATTTAGTTGTTATCCATCAACGTAATATTACTAAAACGCTTCCCCATAATTGTCTATGAGGTGTATGATTAGTAAATAAATATGTTTATGATTTGTTTGTGCCGCTGTTAAAAGCACGAGCGCCCGTGGCCGCGCCGGGCGCCTGCCCGCTATTACGACGCATTTGTATCACGAAAGTTCATGTCGCACGCGACATTTGCCGTGTTCTAGGAACTACTCCGGAACTATAGGACGCGGCCTTCAACGACATTGTTCATAACAGTTATTTATTTAAATTCGATGCGGAAACGTAACGTAAACCAATATGTTGTGGCTCGCAAGTCGCAGCTCACAATAGGAACCAGTCAGCTCGACGATGTTTATTCTGCGAACGCTACCATACCAATATGTGATGAAACTGGCGTCAAAGGCGTAGGAATAATACATCTGCTGTCGGCAGCTGCTCGTTCGGATCTCAATATTGCATGTACCGTACTATGTGTACGACTATCTGTATGCGTGTGTTCGGTGAATGCAGTGTCTGCAGAGCAATGGCGTGGCAATAGCGCGGCAATGGCGCGGCAATACCGCCGAGTACTCGATAAATAAATCATGGAATTGTTGCAGCCGTCGATTGCGCATCCTAAGTGCCGCCGAAGTCGCGCGAGTCTGCACACTTTCAATTCATAAATTTAGTGTCATTCCATAACACACAGATATACATAAGGCTCTTGTCTAAAGATTTTGAACGGAATAAGTATTTTCATGGGCAAACCCTTGAACCATTACTTGATTTTGTTAGATTTTCAGTAGTTTTTTGCAAAGCAGTTGCTAGTTAGAAAGCCGGCGGTGGCGGCGGTGGTTACCGCGCTGCTCCGCCTACAGCCGCCGCCCGCCGCCGCTGGGATGTAGCGACGTGTGGAGCCGCATTATGCAGACGTGTGGCGCGAGCCTTAGGTTTGAGAGAGAAACGTGTTCGATGCAAACATCTCGCGCAGTCAGGGAGATTCGAGTGGGACGCGAAAAGGCGCCTTCAATCGCTTTCTATTCTACTCGATATACGAGGATTTTAGACAGAAGGAATTCGCTTTTGGATGTGAATACAATTGAGATCGACGACGACATTGGCTTAATCAAAAAGTTGAATAATAAATTGGCGATTATTATCTTCTTGTTTTTCTGTTCGCTTGCTGGTGACACATGTATTTCGGCCAGGGTTAGCTAACCTGCACCGATCAGGGACAGTTTACTGTCTTTCAGTCGGCATAAACAATAGTGAACAATATTGCGGCGCAAACCACTAACTCTTAATCATTCAGCTTTCATCAAAACAAACGGCTCACAAATAAAGTGAACGAACAACGACTTATTTCTTATTGATTATTTCAGAGTAAGGGCGAGGCCCCATTAGTGCGTTGCGTCGCGTCGTCGCAACGGAACAACGCATTGCGCAGTACGCCACACTTGCGTTGCGTTGACGCTGCGACAAGGCAAGAGGTATGCACGCCGTTGCAGCTACGTCTCAGTTCAGCCTTCGCAATGGATAGATACAAACGTCCTATCGTCGCAGCAGCGCATAACCCTCCCTACCGCTTCGTTTCTGGTCCAACGATCCGTTGAAACGGTCTAATGGATGCCCCATTAAAAATATATGGAAAACGACGATGCGACACGCAACGCAGCGCAACGCACTAATGGTGCCTCGCCCTAAGAGTTATTTTGCGCATTTATTTTGTTCGTTTTTAAACCTGCCCGCCCACGCCGCCGGACCGAATCACAAATTGATATTCCTAATTAATCCGATAAGAGGAAAGCGAAATCGCTTTTTCATGTTCCGAGTCCGCAAGTTGTCGCAACTTCCTAAAAGGTTTTTAATATTAAGTAAGAGTCGAGTAAATCGACTTCGTTATCCATATTCCGGCATTAACAACTTCGATGATTTTTATCGTGTTTTCTTTAGAAGTTTATGCAAATGCCGTCCTAAGGGAACTGGAGCGACTTGATTTAACCTCGAATATTGGAGCCTTAACGAGGGCGCCGCGGCAGCCGCGGCCTGACTCTTGATAATAACAGGTAGTGCGCGAGGTGGGTTGGTTCCCGGTAATCTTACTACTTACCGAGGTATGTTCACTCATCTACAGGTTGATCGCTGTACACGATACAATACATGATACAAACCCTACCTTCTTGTTACTCTTTACTAAGTAATGAGTATTTTTTTTAGATAAGCCTAGATTTATTAAATTGAGAATTGAACGTGTTAAATAGATAGATAGATAGAAAATGCTTTATTGCACACTTATCAGAACAACAACTTTACAAACAATTTGATACAAAAAAGAAATGTGACAATTGGCGGTCTTATCGCTCACGAGCGATCTCTACCAGACAAAAATATAGGCAGAGCTGGCACTCGTCCAGCGCTGGACACTCACCAACTATGAGCTGACTGACGCATATTTCACACGATCCATCTTGTATCCGCTCCGCGAAAATCAATAAAATATACCCCACAACACATTACAGTATCTACATCGGCTAAAATAAGCCAAAGCGAATTTGGTAATCTTCCAAAACCATGGTGTTTATTATACCCGTGGTGGATAGTGCTTGGCTGCACATCAATGTTTACTATGGAAGTGACTTTGTGTCGTAGGCAGCCCGCACATAGTAAAGCCAGGCAGGCGCGAGGGTCGACAACTTTTGGAATTGTTTATGTTCATGAAACTCCCTTTGTTTCCAATTTTGTGTTGACAGTTTGGTTTTATAATTCCAGTTTGTAAAGAGCTAAATTAGTATAATTAATTGGTTTCAGGCTTGTTAAAATACCAAGATCATGGTTTGTTGCTCGTTCAGTTTTAATTGAATTTATATGAGAAAGCTTCTGTAGACATGACTGATATCTAAACATACATAAAATCTATAATGCTGGAGTTTTGCTAGTCCCTTGTATTATCCAGCGCTACCGGCGCTGTAGTTGCTCCCCGAGCTCCTGCAGCACACGCTGAGTGGCAGCTTTTTGGTCTCACATTGTTTTTTTTCTCCTTTTCATTATTGTATTTTTGTTTTGTGAACCAATAACATTTTTCTTATCTTATCCCGAAAAGCACCGGTCATCGAGACAGGTGAGAAGGGAGTAAAACATTTATCTAAACAATATTGAAATAATACTAAGGTCTTATCATTTATTAACAAAGAAAATAACTACGTATACAAAGCCATAATCTGTTCTGGGTTCTAAGGTAGGTACATAATCACACTCAGACTTTTTGGCGACCCAAATTTGTTTATGCAAATGGTTTCCGTTGACTTATATTAACCACTATTTTTCATATTGTCCTATTTCTATCGATATTGTCATTTGATCTGGTGATTTCTAGGCCCTTCCTCTTTCACCCCCGCCCTTGTCGACACACAGGCCGTCGTCGTTCGTTGCACGCGCGCTTACTAATATTGCATGAGAAACAGAACTCTTTCCGCGAGAATAAACTACTCGTATCTGCATTGAAATATTTAGCATAGTATACTTCTCAAAATATTGAAAAGGAAGCATAAATGTTCTTAAATAGGAACATAAAATTAACATCCATACTGGCGAAGTTGAATGGAACTTTTAGCTGGATGTTTTTTTTTACATTTTATAGGCTTGCGTTTGGCCGCTATCTCACCTGATGGTAAGTGATGATACGGCCGAGGATGAAGCACGCTTGCCTAGAAGAATGTTGCATGTAAAAGAACATTACGGGCTTATTACATTGCAGCGGCGATTCGACGACGTCGTGACGGCGGCGGCGCGACGGCGACGTGGAGGTACTAGTATGCATCTATGCAGTGTCAAACGTGACTCGTGTAGGTGTTGCCAGACTCTGGTCTAGGCAACTGTGAAAACCTCACAGCACGGTCCAGCGGGCCTCAAATAAAATTCAACTATTTCTATCTGATCATAGTGGCTAGTATGGGTTTGCACAGTACCAAAACGAAAAATTTTTTCGTTTACTACCGCTAACCGATCATAGCTTTCAAAGTTGTAACTAAAACTTAAATGCAACACAAATCACTCAAAATTATTCGAAAACTACAATTTGTTGCAAATTGTCGCAAAAACCAAGAAGAGTTTCTCTCTATACCATCGGGGCGCTGCAAGGCACTAAATGTACGGTAAGGAAACGAAAGCGAAAATAGTTTCGTATATGCACAACCCATACTAAGGACTCAGTAGCATGTGAGTCTGTGTGTGAGTGTGTAGTACTGTGCAACTTACATATGTGTAATGCTTACTCACTGTTGACGTCGCGAGAGGAGCGGTCAACAGCATATTATTAAGTCCGGACTACCCGGCCGGTGTCTTTCATCCGTTTTGAACTCTAGCGGGCATAATTGCGCACACGCAGTGAAAAAGGTTCATATCACTGCGCGTATGCCTGGTTGAAGTTTGTAATTTAGTGATTACCTTGCCGTAACCTTGTACTTGAGGTACTGTTATTGTGCTCTGTTTTTTCAAGTGTTCATTCATATATGTCTTTGTTAACATAAAATAGCTTGGATTCTAAAACCGAGTACCAGTACGAGTTGCTCAACTTTTGTGGAGCAACATTAAGCTGAAGTGGAGCCTATTGGTTCACTGGGCAGGCGCTTGTTATTTAAATTATTTCTGAAAACCTTTGTATTGAAGTGTTTGCCTATGTGTATCAATATATATTAATTATCTTTTCTTTTCTTCTTTTACCAATAGATAAACATGGTCTGTTCGCCGCTTGCGATTGATTTCGTTTACTAAAACTAACTTCCATAGAAATTATGTAATTTTGCCCCCTTTTCGAAATCTTGTACTATTTATTAGTTCATTGCTCACTTTTCTTAACTATGTGATATTTTATAAAAATAATATAAATACGCTCTTTTTGGATTATTTTTGAATAAGGTAGAGATCTGCCCTATTCTGTACCGTCGAAAAAAATATGACGGCCGGCAGATCGCGGCATCGCTCCCAGGACAACGCGGCAAACGACCGCGCCGCATGACTTTCGCACTCGGACTTTGTTTGTGACTAACTCCGCGATTAACTCGCTAGCTGTTTACTCGACAAATACAACCTTTTGTGCGGGACCTACCACTATTTACACGTCGTGTCACTTTACACAGGCGACGAGTTGAAAGAGATATTTGTGGACCCCATTAACACACTTCCTACTAATATTATAAACTAGCTGCTGCCCGCGCCTTCGTTAGCGTTTTATCGGGATAAAAAATTGCCTATATGTTATTCCAGGTCCCAAACTATACCCATACCAAATTTCAGCCTAATCGGTTCAGCAGTTTTTACGTGAAAGAGTAACAAATATCCATACATCCATCCATACAAACTTTCACATTTATATTATTAGTAGGAAGTAGGATGTCAATGTTTGTGAGTATGGATGTTTGTTCCTCTTTCACGTAAAAACTTCTGAACTGATAGTATAGGTATAGTATATACCTGTAATTGGGGGTCACATATGGTGATGCCTTATGTGTTCTTTAAGAGTATTCTCTGTTGGTAGTTCTAAATAAATAAATAAATAGTTTTGGACCTGGAATAACATATAGGCTGTTTTTTATCCCGATAAAACACGGGCAAAGGCGCGGGTAACAGCTAGTATATTATAAATTCGAAAGATGTATGGATGTTTATAACCTCTTCACGTCAAAAGTGCTGAACAGATCGGGCTGATAATTTGCATACAGTTAATTCTTACAGACACACAGATATGCGTTTTAAGTTTGCTGTAAACATGAATAAACAAAAAAGGTTATTATCCCTTTATTTTGAAAAAAGTTTTCATCACCGAGGCAGTTTCTTTTTATTTAGAAAGTTGATTATTAGAGCAACTCGCGTGTGAAATATATTATTGCGTTTACCTCCAGCTCCTTTGAAGTTTACATCAAAAGGGGGGATCGCGCCGTACGCGGGAGGAGGGAATCATTCGGCGTGACGCGTATTGCTCCTAAAGGAAAACATTCACTTTCTTTATGCTTTTATTAATAGGACAAGCTGCCAGATTCCCTTCCGACGAGACACTCGTCACACTAAAATATTTACTTCTTGTGGTATCAGCGAATAACTTTTTATATTATCTTTGTCAGTCAAATGAGGCTTTTTTACTCCTTACCTGATAATCATAATGGTTCCCAGGATACAGGCCCAGCCTAGTGTGGGAATTATTATCATTTAACTCAATTAATCATCTCTACTTAAATAATACCAATTTCTGTGCTAAATTTAATTCTGTAGATAAGTAGTAATACACTTATTTTTCTCGGCAAGGATACATATATAAGTATACATATTTATGTGCTACAAGGTGCTATGTGGTGCTATGAAGTGCTTTTTGGTGCTACGAAGTGCTATGTGATACTACGAAGTCCTATATGGTGCTACGCAATGCTACGAGGCGCTACGAGGTTCTTTGAGGTGCTACGCGGTGCAACGTCTTGCTACTAGATGGTAAAAGGTGCTACGATGTACTATGTGGTGCTACGAAGTGCTATATGGCTATGCTATGCATTGTTATGAGATGCTACGTGGTACTACGTGGTGCAAAGAGGTACTAAAACTGTACAAGAGTCTACAAAAGAGATCACTAACATGAAACTATTACTATTACTAATTCATAATCTAAAAAAAAAACATAATGGTACGTTGCGCACCTTTTGAGAGAATAAATGGACCTTTCTGTGCACTCCTCGTATTGCAAATTCTTTGAAAGCATCTAATAAATATCCATTCTACACAAAGAGAAAACACCTGATAATTTTAAAATAATTTTATAGTTTTAAAAAAGCTAAGTATCTTGTTAGCGGCCAAAGCAAAACAGATTATAATTATTAGCGAAACGGGCCGAGGGCAAGGACCGAGGCAAGGGAAGGGGGGCGGGGTGTTTGTATAATAGTTTACGATAAGCACCCTTGCCTTTGATGGCCGCAGCGGACGCCACATTATTAATTCCCTGTGAGGCCAGCGCCGCATCCTGTTGAGAGCTGATCTCATGGATCTGCTGCAGCCAGTTGAGATCGAATGAAACACAAAAACTTAGTTATTCCGTGTTCATCCCAATGGCTTCGGTCCAAAGTAGCTCGAACACGGAAAATCAAATTCAGTGGTGATTTCATTCCGCATTCGTCCGATTTTAAGATTTCTAACAGAAAAGTATCCAAAGTACTGTCAACCGCTTACTCCTAGTGACTGCACTAGGAGTATACATAGAGCGTGCTCCATCTTAGGCCACATCTTCACTTTCTCAAGTGTGATTGATGGTGGTCAAAAGATTAACCATTTTTTTATCTAGGAGTATGCAGTTGATACGACCTGACCCACAGACTACTGAGTCTTGATCGGTGTTTCGGTCATTATTTTTCTATGGTAAATATAAGTAAAACATGTGTGACCTGTGCCGGATTACACGTCACTCCAAAGTTTCCTGGAACCCCGAATAGGTAATTCTACGGGATTTGTTATTGTAGTGCTTATGCCCGCGCTTGGGGTAATCTTAAAGAATTTAATAATATCTCAAAAATTTACGACTCCGGCGGGACTTGAACCCGCGACCTTCCCCTGAATACGGGGATGCGTATACCCGACCCGTCAAAATCTTTCGACTCTGTCGGGTAGTTGCCTCTGTGGCGCAGTTGGATAGCGCATCCCCGTATTCGTAAATTTTTGGGATATTATTAAATTCTTTAATTCTACGGAATGCGATTTCGCAAATTTGACGACTTCTGTGGCGCAGCGGACGAAGGTTTGACTACGATTTGTTCCAGGTATGGATGTTTTGTAATATCTATAGTACCCATAACACTAGTTGATCACTTCGGGCTTGCCGATGCTGTGTGGACAGTCTAGCATTATTGCAATTTTTTTTTTCAAAGTTCAAAGTAATTTATGCTAACATAAGTCGTAGAGATAAAGAGTAGTATAGAAGCACAACATGTTCTACCTTAATCTAGGGCATGCAAAAATAGGTTTTCACAACAAATGAAATATATTATCAATAAAATGACATACAAAAGTGAATAAAATTGTATAAACATGGTGCCTATTACTAATCAATCAATTTGTTTTAATCAATTTGCACACCTGTACCCACGACAAGTTACATCAATGGCAGTAGAGTTGCTTTCCAACTGATTTCTTAGTGATTATCGGATATTTCTTTCTCTGTTTTCGTTGATTGTTTTTTGGGATAGCTAATAAATAGGTATCGCCTGTGCCCCTACATAATATAATCGCTCTCTAAGTATTTTCCATTGAGAGACCTCACAGATTCACACAGACCTCACACCTCAGACCCTCGAAGATCACCCCGCACCCTGCAGGGATACTGAGAAACACTGGAATATATCGTACAGTATATTTTTTATCAGACAGTGGAGTAGTTTTTAAATCTAAAGAGTATTTCTAGTTTCAGCACTTGCCAGTTTGCCTGACCTTCCCGATATCAATGCCCATCCTCCCCCTAACAAATAAAGCGTGGCGTTAGTATAATTTTGCGCAAAAGAGTGCGGTGTCTGTAACGGAATGATCGAGTGATCGTGCTGCTTAGTTTTTCTCTGAGCTGTGTGATTTTGCCTGCATCCAGCCTCCGGTCGAGACGGGGTGCTCGAATGAGCAGCAAGTGGCCGGATCCGCCGCGGCTATTGTCATGCAAAACACGCGCTATTGTGATGTCACCGCTGCTCCGCTCCGCTGACCTCTGCGCGGATATTTTCCCAGAGAGTTCGACAATAACTTTCATGACAATAAGCTAAACACAAAGGCTGCCTATAAATAAGCTACTTTATTCCGATACGATCGTTCCTAGAATGTCTCGAGAGAACACGCCGAGGACGCAGTTTTATCGAGTGAGGGCCATTAAATAGTAACATCTATATCAATGATTGGAGCCATATAAAAGATTGGTACTATCATAAAACAAGTTTGTATTCGCGCGACGCTCGGCGGTACAGTCCCCCGGTAAATGATTTTGACAGCAATTGCCTGCGAAATAGCGCACTTTGAGGGAACAAATTCCGCCTCGCGCCCCGAGAGGGTAGTTTCAAATAAAAATCGGAAGACATTTCTCAGTCGCGAGCCGAGCTGCTCTTCCACTCCTGGGGCGAGCAAAGGCTCGCAACTTTGCTGAATAAATAGCTCTCCTAGAACTACGACTAGGTACATAGGTCTAAATACAAGGTCGGTACCTAAATAGAAACCTAACTACCAAGTAGTTCCAAAGTATTCGTGTTTAGCTAACTCATATTACTAGTTCCACAACTTTTTTTGGGTATTTGACAGGATTTGCGTAGATAGATAGATAGAAAATTCTTTATTGCACACTTATTGGTAAGAAACAGAAATAAAAACAAACAGTGCTGAGGTCAGGAAAAAGCCGCGGCCGCTGCGAAAATAGTTTACGCAGCGGCCGCGGCTTTTTGGACAATTTCGTGATAAAGCAAAAGATTTAAAAAAATTCAGTTCTGGTTTTCTCGTAAATCGAGGCCCTTTCATGACTTTTTTCTAACTCTCATGGTTGCGGATTTGATCATCCACTCCATCCAAAAAGCCACCCTGTATAACGACGGCTTTTTGTCTGCCGTCCATCGCCTACACGACATTATCTCGCTGTTTGGTAACTCTTTAAAATGCCTACATAATATTACAGTTTAGTTAAATTGAAGAAAATTACGAAAAATATGAAACCGTTAGATTTTTTTTTATAAATTAGATTTACACCGTTGGCTGAAAGTTAAGATCCAATGTTTAGCGAACTCTGCCGACAACTAATTCATTAGAAACTTTTCATAATTGCTGAAGAGCTGAACATTCTCAAGAATTGTTCACCCAGTTTATAAGTACGTACTTTTAAGGACGCGTGCAGTATTATAGAAGATATACGAAGGTGATGTAGCAGTTGGCTCACTCAACTGTGGGACCCTCCGGTGTATAGTATTATAAAATCTGTGCTCCGGTACACAATCTGGTTTACCCTAAACTCAGATAGAACTATGGCTTGCTGCGATAATTATTATTTCAGTATGGAATGGAAACACAATCAGTTACTCGCTCGTGTTGTTTCTACCAGATGTCGATTTATCGTCATGACACGTTTCAGGGAAATGTTCCAATGCAATAACGATGCAATAACTCTACCTAATTATTTAAATGTAGCGTAGCGCGCGAGCCGACATTACAGTTTCACTATAGTGCAGTTGACAAGCCGCACAAAGCGATAAGGTTCGTTGTCGCCGGTAAGACTGCAAATGATAAGATTTCAACGCAAAGCTTTTATCAAATACGTGTTACACCTGCTACAACACCAAACTATAAGGTAATCAGCTATCACCATAGTGGGCAGATGAACTAAAATGTAAAATTTTACGTTTTGAGGTATTACAAAATTAGCGAATAAGGAATACAGTCGTTTGGAACCATTAGCTTTGAGTACATCGTAATTACTCATACTATGGTAAAAAGTACGTAATTAATTACAAATGTGATGCTTTGAAAGCAAAGCGATGTCAATAGACAATAATAAGGTATGTACATAACTACTGTAGAGTACAGGCAATGCGAGTAAACAAGTAGGTTTAGTACCTATACATTACATGTAGGTTTAGTACCTATACATTACATGTAGGTTTAGTACCTATACATTACATGTAGGTTTAGTACAGTACTTACAGGTAGTTATAGAGTACAAATAGGCAGTAGTTAATTGGGGCGGCTCGCGCGGTCGAATTCCATAATGTTGCTAATTACCCGCACCGACATGCCTGCGTCCACCCTACACTACACTACACCCTGGAATATCTAATATACATAACAACACTACACATACATAGCCGTGCTGTAGACACCTAGATTACTGCCTATCGGGAACAGTCCAACAGACTACATGCCTATGTTTGCTAAATAATTACGAGCTAAAATTCTTTGCTTTATTACTAAATTGTGTCTTTGTACGCCTAATGAAAGATGACAGTGCCCTTAATTTTATGTGTGAGCATCGCCGTAATACTTGTGTATCACAATAAATAGATAGATACATAGATAAGTGTTTCGGACGGTTACCAGGATGGCCTGGTACGCCCTGGGAAAGTATCCCAGTTAGGTTCGACGTGCGTTCCTTTCCTCTTCCTGGCTGGTAGACGCACGCCGCCGCGCACCCCTGAATGCGTGAGTGTGGGTACGCCGACCTGATGACCTTCGGGAACCTCGACTCGAAGAAAATGAACGGCAGCGACTTTCTGGTCTGGATCCTAAGCTTCGGCTCGTTCCTATTCTCCCTATCACTGCTTGCTGTGTTCCTTTCACTTCTTGCCTCTTCGGTGGCTGAGCTGCGACCAGTGTTGCCGGCAGTCAAACGCAAACAGGTCCGATCCGAACGCAAATATGGTCCGAAATATGACAAAAAGGTCCGTTTTTGCATTTTGTACAAAAATATTCAATAGCGGGGATATTAAGTATTTCTCATGTACATATTTTAATGTATACTGCTTTATCTATGAGAACTTCAATAAATTTCGCATATTTTTCTTATTTTTGAATACATTTTATTACAAAGATATCGATAGGATAACCTGAAAATCGAGAGACAAGGTATAAATATTTAAAGGACTGAGATAAAAAAAAACGTTATTATTGTGAATTAGGTATTCGAAATATCATTGAATTCTAACTTGTAATTGTACGCCGAATTGCCAATCGATTAAATGAAAAACCGATTAACCGACTGATATTATGGCGGTTTTTCACCGGTTTTTTTGTTAAAATAACCGGGATTTCGTTTTTTTTAGTAATAAATGACAAATTTATTTCAAACTACTACGCTTTGCAGACTTTATTTAAAACGACCATAGCAATATCTTATCCACCTAATTATTTTACAACATTTTATGCGTTATCTATACAAAAATTCAAACAAACACCACGGAAAACTTTGGACCGCATAAAAAGTCGTTACTGAATGTTGTCATCATGCAAATAAGCTATTATTATTAACTGAGTAAAGCAAGATAGCGACGGCGGCGTTGCATAGGTGCATTGGGCGCCACCGTCGCTCGCTGTGATTTACTACGGTAAGCGGTAGAACTGTTCGTTTGAACTGGCAAACAGTGTGGCCAACGTAGGTGATTTATCGCCACTGAGGCTACTCACAATTAGAATCGGCGATGAAAAAATCTGAAAGGCGAATATTGCCTTTGAGGCTACTTACAACACAAGCCATTACAAGCCATTAAAATTGCCGAATCACAAATGAAAAGCTTTTAAAAATCATAGTCACCCTTAGGTCTGTGCAATTATGAAACCAAATTTAGGATGCAATTAAGTGATATGTATTTCTTTTGCAGTTAGTGACTATCGCATTTATTTAATTTATCAACTGAATAAATAAATCGGGATTTTTTGTCACTTTGCTTTTAACAGATATCAAAGCCATGAAAAATATGTGAAGCATTAAAATAATATCCGTCAGACACAGGATGCTGGGCAGCACCAATAGTTTGCCAAGGGTTCTGGCAGACAGACATTGCAGTAGTTTGCAAAGGCACTGGATATCAAGTCTAATGAACCCTTATGCTAAACAAGTTTATTATATAAATTAAATTAATTCTATGATATTTTTCCTTGCATGTATGTGTGTGTATTATAAACTTTCTAAGATTTGATACCTATAGATGTAATTGTCTGAATTAATAAACGTTTTATTTTTTATTATTGCGATTAGTCCGAAACGCACACGGAGGGTACCGTACCATCTCACATAACTATTTCGCAAAAGGAACCTTTAAAAAACGGTTTCATTATTCGAAAAAAGTACTCGTAAGTACTGACTTCGCCCAACGACGTCGTCGAGTAACTATGGTGATCGGTATGGGCGTTAGGAGTCTAACGCCCGTTATGTAATTATATTATTTTTATATATTTTTTAATCGCGGCAATACACATCCTGTCAATATTTCAGTTGTCTACCTTTTATAGTTCATGAGACGTAGCCCGCGGATGAACGGACGTACACTAACGTAAACTTTATTTGAGTACGAGACAAACAGGCAGTTTTATTACTACCAAATAAGAAAGGGAATAAAACTTAATAGTTTTTAAGACAGATTTAGTGTAAAGTTTTAAGATATCTATTTTGTTGATTTTTATAGCTCTATTTGAGTAAGTGAGAGTTTTAATACTACCAAATCAAAAAAATAATTTCATTTAGTAAGTTTTATGACTTATCTATCATATTTTTTTCGAATTTGAGCAAGAGTGTTAATTTTTGTTTTGTGAATTTGATTGGTGATTGCATATCAAATTAATAAGTTCATTTTATTCAAATGTTATGGTTTTATTTTGTCCTAAGATACTTATGTTAATAAACTGAAAAACCGGTTTAACCGGTAAACCGAAAAATAAAAACCGAAAAACCGGTTTTGTTAAACAACTCGGTATTTACATACTCTAGTAAGTACCCAGAATAATGTATGAAGGTAAGTTGAGGTTGTTTCGTATGTGCACATGGTGTTAAAACTGGTTTAATAAATGCTGAAAGCAATAATAAATAAAACACTAGGATCTATCCAATGATATTCTATATAAACTGGATCTATCCACTTACCTATATTATATCCCTACGTCACGCAATAACATTCAACCACGTATGATGTAATGCCTTTAGTTAGTCAGTTTTGCCTTTAGTACTAATACATCTATGTTCCTTCCTAGCTAGTACTCATAAAATTTATTCAAATTTCAAACGATAGTGAAACGTGAATTTGCAAAATCTCACAGTCCGCCATTCCATTCATTCACCGCAAAAAGATGAAGAGACCAACGAATCGAAAAAGTAACCTCCTTAAAATATTAGTGGTCCTTCCTACTTAAAAAAATAGCCTTAAAAATAACCTTAGTTCTATTTTGTTACAGATTTGTCCTACTGGACATACTATAGCCTATTGGGCCATACTTCCTGACCTTTTTCATAAGTACTGGGTGATGTTTTTTCAAATCATAAGGTATGCGCTGGGATGTACTGAGGCCCTTTGGATAGGCGTTTTGGTCCGAAAAGGTCCGCAGATACTCATGGTCCGCAAAAGGTCTGCAGAGGCAGAAAAAAGTCCGAAAAGGACCAAAATGATCCGCACCGGCAACGCTGGCTGCGACTGACTGCCCGGCAAGAAACGCCCCGTATATAGTAAAATATATGGTCACGCCTTACCGGCAAGACGACGGCCTATTTTGTTCTCGAACTTTCTAGCTATTTTCACTTGAGCCGAACCCTTTGATCTTTATTTATTAATTATTCTTTTACAGAATCCTTACAAATTATACCTTTTTGGATAGGGAATGATGCCTTTCACCTTATAAAATAATAATATCTAAATATTTACGTACAAATAAAAAGTTCCTAGAACAAAAACTTACAAAAAACTACAGTTCGGAACGTTTTCCTTACACAAATCTTAAAATATCTCTAAAACTAGTTATTCGATTTACATAATTCAAACGGAAAATTAATCCTTAAGCCTAGACCTTTCTAAAAACATCAATTTCACTACAAAATATTCACAAACAAGAACAGTACAAGTGCAAATAACGTAAATCCTAAGTGAAAATTGACATCTATCTAGCTTAGAGACAAAACTATGAAATAAACCTTTCTAATTACAATTAAGCGACGTAATCTATCTTACATAAGGGTTTTATCGCCGACAATAAGATTTTTATTTGCTTCTGCAACAGACAGTAGTACACAGGTTGTTTATATACAGTCATTTGACAAAACAATAAAACAGGTAGCGTACATTATACGAAGTATTTTTTTTTTTTGTATTTATTCATTTCCACCGTAGGTACACATGTTACACTTGATGTCGTTAATTATATCTATCTTATAACATTCACACAAACTTTTCACATAGAAAGCACCATAAGGGATTGTACAAAGAGAAAACAGACAAAGATGACACTTCGTGCTTGAAATTTACCAAATAACAAATTGCTTTAAGAGGTCAAAAATCAAATAAGAATAATTTTTCAAAATAAAATAACTAATAATTAAATTAAAGGGTATGTCAAAGTAAAATAAGGTTAAACAGTGTGTGCTGCAGCCCAGCATAAAGGCAATATATCAGCGTATAGTTTTGCTCAAAGAACAAACACTAATTTTCAGTATTAAATAAATATATAAATACAGTTGGACAATGCACACAACATCGTCTAGCCCCAAGCTAAGCAGAGCTGTTATGGGTACTAGATGACTGATATACTTAATAGAATCGATAGATATTTTTTATTATTTATAGAAAATACCCAGAACACCCGAAACAAATATTTGCAGATTGTACAAACATTTTTCCCAAGGAGGGAATCGAACCCGCAACCTTCTGCGTCGCAGGCGGACCTACGCCCACCGCGCCACATCGGTCGTCGTAGTATCACCTTCCAAGGTGACCAGAAAAACGAGATACCAACAAGTAGAATGATATGTCTTGGTTAAGTATTAAATGAAGACATTGATTCACCAAAAAATTAAATGAACTATGAACGAAAATTGACTGCTAGACATGCAAACAGCGCAAGTGTAACCTCTTGCAGGCGCTATTACATGGACTGGTGCTGACATAACACAGTTCACACTGACATTACAAAAACATCTACGTGAAACTTACCTACTTGTGCTAGGAAGCGTCAGTGTCTTATTTGATAGGGAGATGTGAGGCCTGATTCGGTTGAAGATAAAAAAAATGTCGGACAATGCACACAATATCATCTAGCTCCAATCTAAGCAGAGCTTTCTTTATGGATGACTGATATATGTACATAATTATAATCATTCCGTGTTCGTCCCACTGGCTTCGGCCCAAACTAGTCCGAATACGGAAAATTATATTCAGTGATGATTTCACTCCGCATTCGTCCCACTTTTCAATGGCAGGCTTAAATAATGTCAGCCACACACTTCTCGTGAGAAGCGGCTTCAACAAGCTAGTAGCTAACCGTCCACATGTAGACATATTTGATGATGCATGGAAGGACTTCATTAGTGAATGCATGCGATTTTGTGAGAGTAACGGAGGATATGTGTGTATTTACAATACATTATTTATTGTACTTATTGGCCGTGGGGTCGCGGCGTACGAATATCGACCCCTCCAACTCAACCCGTGGATGTCGTAAGAGCCGACTAAGGGAACCTACCAGAGGAAGGGCAGCAGCTTCCTTCTGAGTATTTATCAACACCAACACTGCGATCACCAATCCGCCTGCCAAGCGTGGTGATTATGACAAATCCCCCCCTAAATGGGAGACCATCCACTCGATGGACCGACGACATCTTAGCGCTCGAAGGGAGTCGATGGATGGAGGCGGCTCAAGACCGCTATTTGTGGCGTCGTACGGGGGAGGCCTATGTCCAGCTGTGGACGTGTATGGGCTGATATTGTACTTATTATTTATGAAAATGAATCATCATTGTTGAATAGTTATTTAAACATTTTAATTGTATAATTTTAAATTGAATTTATTGAATTTTTATTTTTATTGACTAATCCAGATTTTATTGTGACTTTTATGTGATATTTGTACCTATTTTATTTATTAATTTTAAGTTAGTGTAAGTGGCTGTATGGCCGTTCTTATTTAATAAATAAAATTGAAATTGAAAATTGTTGTATCCTGAGAAAATATTTTTGTTATCTCGAAAAAAACGGGGTGAATCTCACTTCATTCTAGAAGAAACTTTTCTGCTGGGTTAACGCACTCGGTGAATCTACGGACAAAAACTAGCACATGCATAGGTACATAAGCGACTGCTTCTATCGCTTGTGAATATGTAGTGTAGTGTAGTGTAATGTTCTCGTGAAGCGGCCACTCGTTAGACAGTGTAATTAGGCAGAGTGCAGTGCGCAACGGAGTCGCCGAGTCGTAGTGCCCACTCAGCAAGTTATTTATACTTAGCGTTATTGTATCTACCTAAAACAGTCTCTCGTGGTCGGCTGCGCTTTATCTACGGACATTTTAGTGGAAACACTGAGATAGTTCATGTAGATTGTGCGTAGTTTTATTTAAGCGTATTAGCTCTATTGCTTCGCCTGTACGCTTACACTGCGGACCCACCATACACTAGGGTAAATGTGTTCTTGAGTGGAGACCGCGATACGGCAAACGTAGATGACAATCTGCGAAAAGCTGTAGTCAGATGCTGGATGCGGCAAGCTGAAGACAGGGTGCTATTACGCTTATTAGGGGAGGCCTATGTCCAACAGAAGACTGGTATATGCTGATGATGATGATGAATTAAAAGTCTGGTCAGAGATAGAGACAAATAAAAAAGTCTTTGTTAGGTAACAAAGAAAATTACAATCATCAAATAATAGAAACAAATTAAAACTAGTATTTACAATTGAAACAATTGAGCTAACTGCAGACTGAGGCAAAAAATCTACAGGTGGCTCAACCGGTCCATATCAATACAGTAAAGGTAAAAAATCATTCTAAAGTTATTGTTAGGCATGGTATTGGACTTGGCAAGTTACCTTAATCACACAGAGGCATTTTATTGTCCGCGTGGTTTTGCACCTCCAGCCGGTGCTGCGCGGTTTAATGCCAGTTTTATGAATACCTATCACATTTACGACACCGCGCCAGCGACGTGCATAATCCTCGAGCTTCATTATTGGGGGAGTCGCGTCGACATACGGTTCTCAATATTTTGTATAAGAGCGTAGTTATTTAGAAAAGGTGTGGGATGTTCACGAGCGCTCGGCGGAGACTCATGGAAGCGCATGTGGGCAGGAGTTATAGGCAGCACGTACATTACTCCCCAGGGACGGTGCCGTCATCACCGTCGCTACCGCGAGAAATGTAGCTGCAATTGTGCGAACCAGGATTTTTTATTGATTGTACAAATTAGGAATTGTGCGAACTGCCCAGGAATGCTTAAATCGTTACAATTATTCTAGTAATTTTTAGGATCTGTTTTTTTATCTCTTTACTTTAAGCTTTTTTTACATAGACATTAGTAGGGCCAATATTTTCACTTAAATTATCCTAGTTAGTTACAACTTAGCTTTTGTATTTCTGCGAACTCCCAAAACGAAATGTTCAGATCAAAGAGATTTTTTGTGAGAGAAGTTTTATTCTGACTTGTGCCCTGGTCGAGGCCTATCCTGTAGATGGCTATTCCACTGACTAAATTTAGATTTGTTTGTCACCGAAAACGCAAAGCCTGCTCCTGTTAGTAACAACTATTATAAACTCCTTCTCTCTCGAGGTGAGGGCCGGCTAGTCTTCGTGGAGAGTCGTCAGGCTTGGTGCGGTGCGCGATGACGTCACGCCGCAGAGGCATCCTGTTCGCCAGATATCTACGAGCGTCCAGTGCTGTTGTCCTGGCGAATACCCTCATTACCAGTCCGCGTCGTCGCCTTAACACGCACCTGCATTTTTCTTGTTAACATGTTCTTTGCGTCCTGTTAGCAAGTTCATTACCAACCGCGACTCTTATCTGCTCGTGTTTGTTCCGGGGATTTCTGTAGTTAGCGAACAGTCCAGTCCAGAATTTATTTATTTTAGTTAAAGAAATACCGTTTTCTTATATTTGGATTATTTTGTTAAGAAAGATTCTTTAGTAAAAAAATATTTATTGAAAAGTCTCGTTATGACTATGCCAAGTGTCTTGCCATAGTCATAACGAGTCGTAAACAAATTATTTACATATTTAATTTACTTATGCAAAGGCAGATTAGCAAACAATCGTCTCGCACAGCGGGCACTCGGGTTAGTCTGCAGCCGCTAATTATTTACTTTTACAAGCAAATGAAGGTTTTATTCATCCAATCTAAACAAACGGAGCGTTCAGTGAGGCAATTACACAGACGGAGCCTCGTGTTCCAATCCGAGCGCGATGAATCAACTCTTCAACGGCGCCTAATTGAAGGCATTAACAGCGCGTCGCACCGCGGCCGCCGCCCCTCTAAGTGCAAACCGGGCGCGTCAAGAAAACAAAGGTTCAAAGTTTCATTCTCACTAGCATAGTATACTTGCAAAAAAGTATCTCTAAAACTCTGCTGCTACAATACTGACTGCTCTAAACTCGGTAGAACAGTATTTGCACACGATATAGAACTGTTATTTTTGCGACAAAACTGTGAGCTAAAGTTTCAGTGTGAAGTGTCATGTGTCTGTGCGTTTATGAGAAAAGTTGAGAGGCCCGGGGCGACGGTCTTTTAGTAGTGGGATGTATGGGATAATTCGGTTTAATTCGGATTAGGGGGGCACAACAGAAACTCCATGTAGCTCTTGAGTAGACCGAATGATTTATTATTTTTATGCAGGTACCTACAACATTGCAGTTAGACCTACCCTCATTATTATTAGAACACTACAATCCTCCACCGTTAACTTAAGAGTAGGTACATTATATCCTAATAGCACTCACACTGAGTTACTAACCCTACTAATTAAATACATACAGTGCAGATATATATTCTAAGAACCTGGGTAAGTAAGTACTTATAATATGAGCTATGAACAAGGAATACAAAAATATTAATTAACAATAAAAAGAAAAATGTTTCTCCAGAACACTTCTAACTTAGGTAGGTACTTAAATCTAGTCTATTTCTAATCCATATCTTTTGACAGGTCTGCGTACTCTCTTACTGGGAGAACGTAGGTCTGCGTCGATAACGGAAGGTGCTGGACGTACCACTGATAACTCTTTTTGTTTAGAGCATTGACTTGAATCTAATGATGCCTGATCATCACCTTGATCCATCGCCTCCACCGAAATGATAGGCTCAGGAAGCTGTCGTCCGGGCAACGTTGACAGTTCGGACACGGCTGTCAGTTCGCTGCCAGTGTTGGTTTTGGACTCGCTAGGGAATACGCATGTGCTCCTACGTCTCAGTTGGTCGATATGCCTACGCGCTGCCGCCGCCGTACCATCGGTCGTTTTAACCGAGTAATTATTCGCGCCATGCCGAGCTGTGATTTGGCCTGATACCCACTTGTTGTTAGATCCAAAGTTCCTACACCATACCGCCTCACCAGGGTTTAATTGCCTGGCCGTTTTTGCGTGTTCGACCGCTTCGAATTCACGATCACGCAACTTACGTCCCGGATCAGGTTTAATAATATCTAGACGTGTTCTTAAATGCCTACCCTGTAATAGCTGCGCTGGGCTCACACCGGTCGCACAATGCGGTGTGTTGTGGTAAACTAACAAATACCTTTGAAGGGCTAGCTCCGGATCGACTCCTTCTCGCCGGGCCTTCTTTATGACGTTCTTTACTATCTTAACCGCATTTTCAGCCGCGCCGTTGGAAGCCGGGTGATACGGCGCTGAAAACATTTGGTGAATGGCATTCCTCTGTAGGAACGTTTTAAACTGACTACTTGCAAACGGTGGTCCGTTGTCGGAGACGACCTGCTTCGGAATTCCCCACCGCGACCACGATTCTCGCAATTTACCTATAGTTGCTTCAGCTGTAGTACGTGCCATTTTGAAAACTTCAATCCATTTGGATCTTGCATCTATTGATACAAGATACGTTCGGTTATCGATAGGTCCTAAGAAGTCTAAATGAATTCTCTCATAAGGTGAGTGCGGCCACCGCCAGGACGAGGGCGGCGCGCCGGGTGGCGCCGCGGCCACGGCCGCGCACGTGACGCAGGTGCGACATGTCACTTCCACCGCTTCGTCTGCACCTGGCCACCATACATAACTACGCGCGTAAGCTTTCGTTTTAACAATGCCCATGTGCGGTTCATGCAATTCTTTAAGTACCGATTGCCTGCATGATTCTGGAATCACCAGTCTACGTCCCCACATAACGCAACCTAGTTCTATGTACAGTTCGTTCCGCCTGGTGAAATATGGGTCGAGTTGTTTTATATCTACGGCCCGTGGCCAACCGTTTTCGATATAGCCGTACACGCGACTTAGTAGGGGATCTCGTGCTGTTTCGCGCCTTATTACCTCACCGTCGAGAAGCATCGCATCGGTTGCAAAGTGTAGGTACGTCTGTTCCAGTGGCTCTTCTACACATTTCTCCTGAACTGGCAAACGTGACAAAATATCTGCACCGTTGCTATGCGTACCTACATACTCTATCGAAAAGTCATACGCTGATAAGATCAACGCCCAGCGCTGCATACGGCTAGCGGCCATGGTAGGTATACCCTTTTGGGAACCAAATATACTAACGAGCGGCTTATGATCCGTCTTTAATTTGAATTTCCTACCAATAAGATATTGGTGAAACTTTTTGACACAATACACTATCGCGAGCGCCTCGCGGTGGATCTGTGCATAGCCTTGTTCTGCCTTGGTAAGTTTCCTAGAAACGTACGCGACCGCGCGCTCCTCCCCGCCGCCGTCACCGCGAGATATCTGCGACAGCACGCCGCCGACGCCGAGCGCGCTCGCATCGCATGTCAAAACGAGCTCGCAGGCCGGGTCGTAGTGCGCCAGCACGCGCCGCCCCATCAGCATCTGCTTCACGCGCTCGAACGCCTGCTGGTGGCGCGCGCCCCATTGCCACCGACTGCCGCGATGCAGTAACTCGTGCAGCGGATGGAGTATACCGCTGAGTTTAGGTACGAACCTGGCGTAAAAGTTAACCATGCCTAGAAAGGATCGTAGCTCAGAGATTTCGGTTGGATTCGGCATATCTTTGATAGCGCGTAGCTTCTCCAGATCCGGCCGGATTCCGTTCTTATCTACGATATAACCTAGATATTTGACCTCTTTCGCAAGGAATGAACATTTTTCTAATTTTACTTTCATGCCCGCCGATTCTAGCTTACTTAACAGCGACTCTAACGCCTTTAAATGCGAGGCCCTGTCCTTATGAGTTAATATTATATCGTCAGCAAAACACTGAACGTTAGGAATGTTTCCTACTAAATTACTGACGATACGCTGGAAAATTCCACTGCTGGACGACAGGCCGTACACTAGGCGATTATATTTGAATAAACCACGGTGGGTATTTATAACGCAGTATTTTTTCGAATCCTCAGATAGGCATATTTGATTGTAGGCTTGCGATAGATCAATTTTTGTAAATTCCTCCCCACCTGCTAAGTTCGAGAGCAAGTCATCGACCTTCGGCAGCGGATACCTATCGACCAACAGAGCCGGGTTAAGGGTTACCTTGAAATCTGCACACAGACGGAGTCCACCATCGCTCTTGTTTACCAACACTAGCGGCGTCGCCCAATCCGAACAGTCAACGGGTTCGATGATCCCGTCGCGCAGCATCGCGTCGAGCTCGGCGTCGACTCGCTCGCGCAGCGCGTAGGGCACCGGCCGCGCGCGGTGAAACACGGGCGCTGCGCCCTCGCGCACGCGAAGCGTCGCACATCCTCCCGTATATCGACCCAGACCGCCGCTCCATACTGTCTTATGTCTGTCGAGCATTTCACGAATATAATCAGTAACAGGTTCCATTTTAAAATTATTGTTTATTTTAGAGCTCCGGAGGACAGGTATTTGTATGCCTAACTCTGCAAGCCACTGTCTACCTATCAGTGTAGTCACAGCCGTATCTATTACAAATATTTCTAGGTTCTTCTCACAGTCTTTGTACCTAACTTTGGCCTTCATCACACCCAATGGCTTTACTTTAGATTTACCATCGTAAAACATGAAAACATATTTAGACTTTTCTAAACTAATGTTATTGAAATAAGTTTCGTACGTCTTTTTGCTAATGCACGAGCCTGGCGAACCCGTATCCACCTCCATGGTAAGTACTCGTCCATTCACAGTCACGTCTAGACTCACCGGCTTGTAGTCACCCAACGTCAACTGGAAAAGCGGCTCCTCTACGTCGCCATCGTCCGAGGACGACTCGCTGGCCCCTGCTGGCCGCACGTAGTGTGCGCCGGCCTCGCGCTGGCCGCCTCCTCGCTTGTCGTACCTCTTTCCGCCGCTGGGCTTGGCTGACGTGTCCTTGTACGGGCAAACCCTCTTTAGGTGACCCTTATTCCGGCAACTGCTGCACACAAAGTTTTTGTATCGGCATCCCTCGGACTGATGCTGCCCTCCGCACGCTGCACATCCGCGCCCCTGGGCAGGTGAGCTCGCCGCCGCCGCCGCCGTGCCCTGCGCTTTGCGGAATCGGCCGCCGCCGCCGCCACCGTCGCCGCCGCTGCCATAGCCCGCCGACGTCGCCGCGCGCAGCACGTGCATTGCACTCGCGCTGGCGCTCGCCCCGCCGCCGCCGCTGCCGCTGTTCGGCGCCGTTGAGTCCACGGCCGCCGCGTCCCGTTCCGCAGCTTCCAAAGACGTAGCCAGTGTTAGCGCCTTGGCGTATGTTAGGTTATGTTCCGAAAATAACCTTTGTCTGATAAGGTCACTGCTCACTCCACACACAAACTGGTCCCGCAAATTATCCGTCAGCGTTTCTTTGAATTCGCAATCTTTAGAAAGTTTCTTGAGAGCCGCGATGTAATTCATTATATTTTCGCCGGTTTCTTGGCGCCTTTGACGAAAACGATAACGTTCCGCCATGACAGATGGTTTCGGTTGTAAATGTACACGAACAATGGTCACGAGTTCATCGTAGGTCAAGTCCGTAGGCTTCTTTGGATTGCACAAATTCACCATTAATTCGTACACACTGTCGCCAACTAGCGATATTAGAGTAGGCAACTTCAATTCATCTTTGATCGCGTTGGCCCGAAAGTACATTTCGACACGCCCGCAGTACAAGGTCCAATTACCGCACTCGGTATCAAATTCCTTAATTTTGCCGACCGCCATCGTTCAAACGTTATCACACAGTCCTGGGTCACAAAACACGCAATATTTATTATTTACACTCGTCGCCAAATGGGATGTATGGGATAATTCGGTTTAATTCGGATTAGGGGGGCACAACAGAAACTCCATGTAGCTCTTGAGTAGACCGAATGATTTATTATTTTTATGCAGGTACCTACAACATTGCAGTTAGACCTACCCTCATTATTATTAGAACACTACAAGTAGCATTCTTATTATTGCTCGATTGGTTATTGTTTACATGAAATCCGTCATTTACTTATAGATTTGTAGCCCATGATGTATGTGTTCAGAACCTAATCCGCTCTGCCCCCGCGCGCCCAGGGCACCCTCATTTGTCACCCACAGCGTCCGCCCCGCTACTTCACAAAAATCATTGTTTATTGTATCAAGTATCGCAATTTTCGGTTTTTGCCTGAAAAAGAGACATATCTTTTGATAAAGTGCGAATTATGCGAACGACGTTATCGTGGAAGTTCGTCGCCGAAGTAAGTTGCAAAGGAAGTTTCGTCGTCTGCTTTTAAAAGCTCCAGTGAACGCGGTATCGGGGAGCTGAGTCCCACTAGAGGGGTGTCGGTGAAGCGGAGTGTATTAATATTTCGAAGTCGGTATCGGGTCTCGGTCACGAACTTTGCTCGAAGAGATTGTTATCCGACACAATTTTGTTAAATAATTTGAATTTCATAAACCGGAGTTGGAAGACAAGCTTCATCAGAGCGACGGAAATGTAAATAAATAGGGTTGCCCCTCCGCCCCTGCGTCACCGCCCCCCGGCGCCCCGGCACAAGGTCGCTGTTCAACTACCGTCAGCTGGCTTTAGCTAGCTCACTGCAACGACCTTAAAACGACATGTACGCAAACTCACAAAAAAATTAAAACAATATTAAAATACTAAAATGGTATGTATCATTTTCATTCATGGTTATAATAATGAATGTATCTCGGTTATTTACGCTAAAATTACATAAATCGAATGGATTGGATTAAAATTTTGTTTACAATAATTAAGTGTTTTAGAAAAAAATTGTGTTATATGGTATTCTTCATTGCCTCGAAGCGTCCAAACGGCTGAAGCGATTTTGATAAAAGAGGTATCAATTGATAGCTGGTTTGAATCTCAAGGGGAATCAAAATACTCGTCATTATGTAGGCATTTGCGAACTTTAAAATAATATATTAGAAAAATCACGACTAGCTACAACTTTTTTGGTGATATCTTGACCAAAAGTAATAATAGATATTGATGATTCTTTTGTTGTTGGTAAAGGCTGATTTTGAAGTCATAGGTACCATAAAAGTTTGATTCTGGAGGAATTGAAATGTGTGCCATTCTCCATCCACACCACTTATAAATGCCAATGATACACTTTATTTGAAGTTTCCATTGAAATATTGACCTCACGGCAACCTTTGATTGTAAAAGATTTTTCAATTTCATTTATTATTTCCAAATATCTAGACTTTCATAGAAAAGCGAATTGTTATATTGAAGATTTGTGAAATCTTTTATTACCTAACTAATTTAATTTATTCCATTTTTCTCTTTATTGACAAAGAAAATAACAATCAAATAATATAAAGAAATTAAACTAGTATTTACAATTTATTCCAAAACATTACGCGGCTAAAGGTCTGGCTATAAGATAGTCAGATAGTCATTTTATTGGTAAAATCATATTTACAGGTCATCAAGAGAATAAGAGCCAGACCTCTAGTCTCCTCCATTTAAATTTTGAACAAAATATGTAATTATAAAACTGTTTGCATTTCAAACATCTAATTTTGACAGCTATTGAAATAATGCCTCGATCTCACTAGCTACCTCCACACCACAATAGGTAAGCGAAGCGTACCACATACAAAAGTGAATTCATTAAAACTACAGTTCCTATTCCGATTTTCTTTCTTTCTTATAGAGAATATAAAAAAGAAAATACCACTTCTAAAACAGAGGTAGAGTCACCTAGCACGTCTACACGGTTGTACATGCCTATATTGTAGTACAATCAACGAATGTTCTCGAGGTACTACGTCTCGTAGCACCTCTACGCCGTAGAGCGTGCGTCTCGCAAGGTAGGTCAAACGATCTTCAGTCACATTTGGTTAATACTAATTCTAATTAGTCATCTAACAAGAAAAGCGACTATACTAACATACAATTACTTATTAACTGCTCCCTTTACAAACCAATTTATTACTTTGTACTACTTTTGTGAAACAGTATTGCTGTTGCTGATAGTTTATGAATATTTATTAGACAGCAAATTTTCTTCTGGAGAACTGACGAGAGTTATATGGTGTCATATGACAAGCAGCCTGTTGATACAGTCAGCTGCATTAATATGTATACAATTCTGACTTACTTAATGACCGTAAGCGTACTTTGGTTTAACTAGGTACTAAAGTGTATACATTCTATGCAGCTGACTGTACAATGTAGCCCCATGGCCTCGGCGAGGCCTGCGGGGCTTCGCCTTACAGCAATTATATCCGGGTTCTAGAAATCCGACCGCGCCAGGAATTTACACATACTATTGAATATAACCATTAGTAGTGTAGGTACCTAACGTATGACGAATACCTACATGTAGATAAAAAAATTGTATTTACATTTTATAATCCATTTCAGATAAGAAACTTTAGATAAGAAAATAGAGATTCATTTTATTGAATAAACAAGCATATCGAATTACTAAGATAAGGAATTATTTTATCGTATAATTAAATTAGACGTGAATTTGTATAAAAACCCTGACTTTTACTCAATAAATATTCAGTAATAAACCAACATCAGTCATGTCACTACTAGTCCATCGAACCTTATTACACATTAGAGCCCATACTTCTGGGTACTTACAACTTACTCGGCAAAGGTATGAATTAAAGTTGTAGCACACATGGGAGCACCGCTCTCGCACAGCACCGTAACGCGCCTCAAACCATGCTGACTGCACGCTGTCCACATGTCCACGTAAGTATATCAAATGGACTGCTCGCTGTAGCCGAGTGGATCGCTTACTTGAAGCCTGACCAACGAGTGGCCAGGTTGCTGTAAGCTCGCATAAACTGCATCCTACATGGGTTACATTGACACATTTGAAAATATATAATCGCGAAGCGGTTGTCCATACATTTCCGAATTCCAAGTAGGTGTTGCCACTTCACGAACACGATATTGCCCACATAAGACGCAGTGTTACTGTAAAATTTATAAATGTATGAAAAGCTTAAACTCGTAATCTAAGAAGACTAGTTTATTAGCCCATATTTGAATGCTAATTTTGATTTTGCGTTATAGGTCCTGTTTTTGTTTCCCAAAAAACTCAGTTATTTTCAGCCTTGGCCATGCTCGGTCGCCCATGCGTCCGCTAGGTCTCTTGCGCTAACCTCCATTTCAGAGGCTCACTTCATAGTATGATCATACGAAATAGTAACCATTATGCGTCCACCAACCTACTTGTTATTTAGCAGCATATTCATTTTCACAAACTCACACAAACATATTATAATTTTAGCTAGAAGCGGAGACGATTCTTTTAATGAGTCATCAAACAAGCTGAAACGAGAAAACTTAATGTCGCTTCAGTACAAAACGTCTTCCAAATTGTCACATCATAGGAACGCATGCTACGCAAACATGAACCCCTTCATCGTGGAGTCAAGTCCCCGCGCCCGCGTTCTAAGAAACACTTTGTTCAACTGTTTTCAGCAAATTAATTTGTTTAATCCAAAACGAGCTCGGGAAAATGGGACTCGCGTCTTGAATTAGAATTTGTCGTAAGTACTGCCTGCACGCGGCTTGGAATGATGCTTCAAATTGATAGCACAATGACGCCTCGGACGCTGCCTCTGCCATACATAATCATCATTGACCTGTACAAATCTTTTTATTTATTAGAATTTGAATTTTGTCACGTATCCAAGAGCCCTGTAAGATCTAAAGGAAATAAAGCACTTTAATAATAATTGATATTTTTTATAATGATAATATAAGACGAAGATATATAATGATAAAATATCTTCGTCTCACCACGGTCTCACCTGAAGGAAAGTGACAAAGGTGTAGAAAGACTACTCTACATTCACTCTTCCCCTAGATAAACCTTACTCAGTATAAACTGTACACTGTAACAACTTTGTATAAATAAATATATCGACCGATGTGGCGCGGTGGGCGAAGGTCCGCCTGCGACGCATGAGGTTGCGGGTTCGATTCCCGCCTCGGGACAAATAATTGTACGATCTACAAATATTTGTTCACGGTGGTCGTTTTTCTATGTATAATAAAAAAAAATATCTATGTAATATATTGTATTATGTATATCAGTTATCTAGTACCCATAACACAAGCTCTGTTTAGCTTGGGGCTAGATGTGTGAATTGTCCATCATTATTTATTTATTATTTATTATATCTATCTCTTTCTTGTTTTGAAGAAATCCAGGTAATAAGCAGGAAAAACAGAAGGCTGCGTGTTCCATTCCTCCACGGTGCAAATAATGAAGGTAGAGAAACCGTTTAGTGTATGTGGTATCAATATGAGTGTGAGACTTTGTACAATTTTATATAAATTAGAAGCAATCACAGCATTTCTATTCGTTTTATCGAAGCCGAAACCAGAAGGAATCTCGAAAAGTTCGCTTTGAAGTGCGCAATTGAATTAACTACTTACTTCGAAATGAAAGTAATTATTCCCTCAAGTAATTACCCGAGCCGTCTCTCGGATGGAAGGAAGCTCCATACACTGAGTCCGGGGGTAAAGGGGGAAGGGAGGGCTCTATTTGATCTCTCATTGAACTCGCGTCGCTGATTTTTCTCAGCACAAAAGTTTTTTAGGCCCGAACTCCGAAGCAACGATCTCTATTACTCTACCAATACCATTCGATCGAATTTGATTGTACCGTTGTCGTTGATCGAAGTCATTAGGAGCCATTAGTAAAAAGAGAGAACAAATCTACCACAAAGTAAAATTAGCTAATGTGTAACTGTAACATATCGACATCGTAGCGGTCGCAGGGAGTCGATGGATAGAGGTAGCTCAAGACCGCCTATGTCCAACAGTGGACGTGTATGGGCTGATATGATTATGAACTGTAAGATTAACCCTCTGTGTACGTGCACATGCACCGCGCGTTCCACCACATAGATTGACGACAGTACACCACGCGTGGACTGTACCAAGTGGGTGTCGTGTGCCTCGCACGTCCCGCTCCCCGCTCCTCTCGTCCCCGCACCGCTACCTGATTGCGCCTAATGTATTTAGCCGGTAATTGTGATTGAGGTGCTCTTCTCAACGAGAAATTATCCTCTTATTGGGTTCGTTTAATCACTGCCTCGACCTTTCTCTGGCCTAGGTACTGGCTGCTACTTACGCTAAAAGTACTAATATACATTAGCAATTTTTTTCTTACATTTTCGTTACACATTGTCGATAGTTGGTCGGTTTATGGAGTATATTAAATGCCCTACGAAACGTTGGCTTTTATCTGTTTATTTGTCTTTATTTGATAACAGCTACAGACAAAACTTTTCGGCCAAAATTTTAGGCGTCCCTTGCTCCAAGCGTGGATGGAATTTTCTGAGTGGAGTAAATTTCTAAATCCGTCCAGACTCACGTTAGGGTAGTGGGCAGTGGGTGGTTACGGTAGCACGATTTCGATGTCCAGTTAATAAAGTCCATCGTCACTACATAGTATAAAACAAAGTCGCTTCCCGCTGTCTCGTCTGTCCATATGTATACTTAGATCTTTAAAACTACGCAATAGATTTTGTTGCGGTTTTTTTTTAATAGATAGAGCGATTCAAGAGAAAGGTTTTATTTATAATTTAGTAATCAGCATTGCACCCGTGCGAAGCCGGGGCGGGTCGCTAGTTACGTATAATTTCCACTCGTCTAAAGCTGAGATGCTGACGCTGACATATTTCACATCTCAAATCTATATTGCCTCTACAAACGTCAAACTAATAACACCATATATGTATACATTTTAGAATGTAAGCAACTAACTACTAACTTTGTTTGTGTTGATGCACGCACTCACTTTGAAGAAGTCAAGGAACACCAACGTTTCATCTCTTAAGGACGGTTAAGAGATGAAACGTGTGTTGGAGGAACACCAACGTTTCATCTCTTAACCGTCCTTAAGAGATGAAACGTTGGTGTTCCTCCAACACAAACAGGTTCGTAGTAAAACCCCTTACATCCATAATGAATTTTTCAAACTACGATTGTTTTTATCAATGAACATTTACTAATAGATTTTTATACTATGTGTGTATATTCGTACATACAGCAGCAATTTGACATACCTTTTAATTTAATTCTTAGTTATTATAATTTGAAAAAATATTTTTATTTGATCTTTGACCCTTAAAGCCAACAATTGGTTATTTTGTAAATTTGAAGCACGAAGAGTCATGTTTCTATTTTTTCTTTGTACAATCCCTTATGGTGTTTCCTATGTGAAAAGTTTGTGTGAATATTATAAGATAGATAGAATTAACGACATCAAGTGTAACATGTGTACCTACGGTGGAAATAAATAAATATAAATACATGTGCATGAAGTATCCTGTATCTATGAAGATATTAGTATAGGTTCTCGAGTGGCGACCGCGATGCAATGCGAAACGGAGTGTGGGTAGATCTCCCACTCGATGGACCGACGACATCGTAGCGCTCGCAGGGAGTCGTTGGATGGAGGCGGCTCAGGACCACTATTCGTGGCGTCGTTTGGAGGAGGCCTATGTTCAACAGTGGACGTGTACGGGCTGATTATGATGATGATGATGATGAAGATATTAAACGGCTGGAGTGACTCAGAGCATACACTCGAGAACATTCCACTGCGATCCGGAATGAGCCACAAACAGTTTTTATGTCGATGATAAAGTACTTATGCGTCGTATCTCGGCCACTATGCAAATACGGCTCGTATAAAGAGATTAGGCTCCATGATCGTATAGGAGCAGAATGTATGACATCCGCGGGCGCTCATCGGAGGAGGGACAAAGCATGAGCACTAGTTGGCAAGCGTGCCTCTGATACCCATAAACTTTTCGGCAGGCGGTCTGCCTGCAACGCAGGGTTGTGGGTTCTATTCCCACCCTGGGACAAATGTTTGTGCGATATCCAAACCTTTTTTATGGGTATTCTGGGTAATTTCTTTTTATAATAAAACATATCTATGTAATATTATATATTGTATTATGTATGTATGTATGTATATATTTCATCTAGTACCCATAACACAAGCTATGCTTATAGCTTGGGGATGATGCTGTTTGGAATTTGTATTCTCTCTTCTTCTTGCCCTTATCCCACGCTAGGTGGGGTCGGCACATGTAATTTTCTTCCATTCTCATCTATCAGCCGTCATCTCTGTACTTACACCTTTCTTAGCCATGTATGACCTAATCTGTGGCCATGTCCTCTTTCACACAATCTTGTTTGGATTTTCCAGCATTATTTATGTATTTCTTCGTATGCATCGGTCTTTAGCATATATGTATATGCTAGCACTATTTTAGGTGTGTGCGTCTGGCTGCTGTCAGCGGATATCCCCCCGAGGGCGCGGGCAGGGTGGCGCGGGGGTGCACCGCTTTAATGCCCATCGTAATCGCTTAACGTTCGAAATCCTTGTTATGTTCCGAACTATTAATGTTATGAAGTCGCGAAGATTGGAGCAGCTCGTTTTATTTGCGTCTGACGCCGCCGTGACGTCACGTCACGCTGATTTTAATTCAGAGTTACGAGTGCGCACGTGACCATTCTATTTTGCTCAAATCGCATTTTATATACGACTCAGACGGAAATACAGTACCATGACATGCTATTAAATAATACAAAAACATTTACTTCTCGCATATACTTACTTAAACCAGAAATACAAACTTCTGATGGTCCACGCAGGAGGCAAGTCTGTATCGCGAGAGCCCTGTTGACATAAATAAGTTTACGAGTAATCAGTATGATCACATAAAAGGGCTAAACAAACAAAAATATTATTAAGAATATGACCCGTAAACCGAGATGTAATCAGCGGCTTCAGGACCACACTTAAATGATGTATCGGCACACTGCCCGTCCGCCGCATTCATTGGAAGAATCGCGTAGCTTAAAGGCTCATAGCACGTCTACACGGAGCTACGGCGCTCGTAGCATATCTACGCAGAGCTACGGCGACGCGCGTAGCACGTCTACGCGGTTGCTACGGCGTTCGTAGCACATCTACGCAGTGCTACGACGCTACGGGTTAACGCGGGTACCGGGAACCATCAGCGCGTTATTCATTCTGAGGTAAAACTGTATTATGTCACTCAGCTGCTTACTCGAATGCATTTATTCCGCGATTCCGCCTTTTTTTAGTAACTTCCCGACCAAACAGCTGTCAATGTTTTTTATAGTCAATAAATAGATCTTCGTTTGTCCAAAATCTTATCATATGGAAAGCGACAATGAGGCCAACTGTGAATCCAGAAGGGATAGATGTTATTCACTCTTGTCTTAAAGAGAAAATCTAATAAAAAATATCATTCTTTCAAGTATTATGTAATTTTAATGTACTTATCAGCCTATTTATAACGAGATTATGGGTCAACCGGAGATTGGAGTTCGGAACGGCAAAGAGAAGTCTGGTTTCGTCTCTAGCGGAGCTGTGCGCGCGGACGCCCGCCCCGCTCGGGCGCGAGGGCGGGGGTGCGACGTCACGCGCGCGCCGCCGACAGTCGCCGCGCGCCCGCCGAGTCGCGGGCACGTCTACTTCCCCTCTTCGAGCGCGCCCCGCACCCCGCACCAAAGACGGCGTCTGTACCTCGTTTAGAACATGTGATACGTACACTATGTGGAACTGTTATTGAGAAGTGCTAACTGAACAACAAGTGCATACTATTAGCCGGAAACTCTAATTAGGTCAGTTTTTATTTGCTAATAATAATAACTTTAAAATTATTGTATCAGTAAATATCGTGATTCAAAATATCGATGAATAGTATTCGGAAAGTATATTTCCCCCTTGAACTAGAGGTTAAACTGGAATAAGAAAACACAGTGAGGGGAAATTCTGGATATTTTGTTCCTTAATCCAGTTTTCCCCTCTCAGGGGGATTTATCAAAGGGGAAAACTGGAATAACCCCTGAAAACAGCTTATACTTATAGACAGAAATCACATGAATTTCGATGAATTAGCTCAACTAGTGTATGGTAAACCAGTCTACCAAGACCTGAACTACTGTCCGTTATACCTTTACCTACCTACCATCTTTTCTGCTTATATTTGCCCGCCTATAATTGCAAGAACATAAGTTCATGCTAATATACATATATGTTCGTTGGTGGCCCAAACTACATATACCCATACCAAATTTCAGCCTAATCGGTTCAGTAGTTTTTGCGTGAAAGAGTAACAAATATCCAGACATCCATCCATACAAACCTTGACATTTATAATATTGGTAGGATAACAGAAAGTATAAAGCTTAGTGATAGTCTTTATGTATAGTACTATCCACGTCATTGAATGAATGAATGAACACTTTATTGTACTAGAAAATAAATACATTAATTATAAATCTTATATCTAAACAAAATGAACAGTACAAAAGGCGGCCTTATCGCTGAGAGCGATTTCTTCCAGGCAACCCTGGAAGAAATCGCTCATTTTGGATTTCATTTTATTAACAAATGACTCAAAAGGCCAATCCTTACCTATATCCTACTAATATTATAAATGTCAAAGTTGGAAGGATTTCTAACGCAAAAACTACTGAACTGATTAGACTGAAATTTGGTATGGGTATAGTATGGAACCTGGAATAACATAAAGGCTATTTTTATCCCAATAAAACGCGGGTGAAGGTGCGGGCAGCAGCTAGTAATATTTTAAATGTGAAAGTTTTTATGAATGTCTTTCACGCCAAAAGTACTGAAATCAGGCTGAAATTTTGCATACAGGTAACTCTAGTCTAGACCTGAACTCAAACATACTTTTTATTATAACATACTAGACCTGAACTCAAAAATACTTTTTATTATAACATAAATGAGTTCCCATCAGATATAGATAACTTTTAAACGTTCCCATAGAATCGACGCGTGCAAAGCCGCGGATAGAAACTAGTATGTGGTATGTACGTACATACTTACCTAAGCAGACTACCTCGTTGGTCAAGTAGTCAGCTTGTTCAACCGCTGATAATGATGTCCTGGGTTCAAATCCGGGTTCGGGCCAAAAGTTTACTATGGCCTTATTATTTTTAAGGGTTTTTCTAGCTATAAAATTTCACTGAATTAGACAGGAATCGGAAAGTTAGCGGTATTATACCCCCGTGCCTCGGAAAGCACGTTAAGCCGTTAGTCAAATCAAATCATTTATTTGCAGACAACGGGTTACAAGTTGGTATGCTTATTTTAAATGTCCCTTGCGATGACTTATGTACCAGCTAAACAGCTTTGGTGTGCAAAATTATATAGTAAAATGACTAAGACAGATATTCTGCTCTCGGTCCTGCAACTGACCAGAGTCCCCAGTCGTGATGGTCTGCCGTCCCATCGAATTATGAGAGCGAGGGAATAGAGAGTGAACCTGTGCTTGCGCACACACTTGTGCGATATAATGTTCTATGCATCTGACTAGTCTCCGTTAAGACTGACTGCCGTGGTCAAAATTCGGCTAGAAGGACATCATTACCTGAGCAGATAAATAAAACTACAGATGGTAGATATACTGCACCCTTTGAAAAACGCAATACGATGTTTAGTAAAGTAAATTATCGTTTTTTATGCAGAAGTGAGTAAATTTACGCTGTGCAATATCTATTTACAAATAATAACACTAAATACCGTTACATTACAAACATACAAACCGTTACATTTACCTAGTAATAATGTGTAAATCTTTTCTGGCTTCATTATAAGTTATCAATGTACTATCATATATTTATTATGTAAAGCTGTGATTTACCAATAAAGAAAATATAATATAACAACAATCAAATAAACTTAGCTTTCCATAAAATAAAACTATAATTGAGACTAATGTTGACAGCAACTTAAAAATAACGAATGTCGTTTCTAACGGCGACTCGTACGCAACGAACCACGAATTTGCACCGACCATCAAGTTGCCGGAATCATTCCCTTCAACACTGACCTTTCATTTCAGGTCCATCAATACTCCAAACCAATACCATAAATGCGATAATAACTCTGTCTGCCTTTTACCTTCAATTATCAAATTTCAAATCATTTATTTTACATAAATTGACAGGGAATACTTGGTCAAGTCAATTGCAACCAAATATAATATTGTAGGTACCATAAAAAAAGTAATAATCAAAAAATAATAAATACGTTAACTCCGAAAGTACGGCTCTGTCTTCCAATCCAAAAAAAATTCTAACTGGTATATATTCGAACCGTCATACAAAACTTCAACATGTTTTCAGAATAGACCGCCTTAAGGCCGTAATAAGCCTGGTAGGCTTAAAGCGTACCGTACAATAATTAGGTAGTTTTTTGCGTATTATTTCTAGATTTGTTCTCGGATATCGGCCTTCGTCAAAAGAAATTGGTTATTCCCATCTGATCATATGATCAGTTTGTGGTTGCATCTGATCACACAAAATGCTCCCAATGGATCATTGATCCGTTGCAAATGTTTTATTTATAAACGAATATGTTCACTTCCACTCACCTCCATCAGTGTAGAGTGAGTGTTGGCTTTAACTATCAGCATGCAGAACAACACAGAAGAGCAGAAATCTCAATGGCAGCGATTCGTCTGTATCTTTTTGATAGTCCATAGACCTTTGTTTGACAACAATCTCATCTGATGGAAAGTGACGATGTGGCCGACGACGGTGTACCACGAAGGTCTAGAAGACACCTATTCACTCGTGTCTTGAAAAGGTCCGGATTGTAATTGGCCGGAAAAACAGAAGCAGGCAGCGAGTTCCATTCCTTAGCTTAGAATAGAATAGACATGTATCTATGTATTTATCTACTGTTACAACAACAAAATATTGTAGGTGTTACGTTTTACCAACTTATTCACTCACACACATTTAGTTCTGAGAATTCATTACAGAATTCTCCTCAGAATTCATTACAATCTCATTTCATTTCCCGTCATAGAAGATGAGGATTGCTTGCCAGTCTTCAATTAAACGTTACCCGAATGATTATATCAGCCGATCTCTATCAAAGTTACTTCTGCTGCCCGATAACTTGCCTAGAGCGTTGAGTCGCTGCCACTGCCCGCTGCGACGCCGTCGTCGGTCGCGGGTCGCGTCGCCTCGTAAAAAACACATCAATCTCTGCACTGTAATCAATCACCAGCATTAGCTCCCCTTTTCCAACCCCTCTTGCCCCGCTCTATTACCCTTCCTCTCCCCCCACCGCCGGAACCCTTTCACTGCAATCCTTACTACGTTTCTTTGCTGAAATGTTCTACGTTAACGTATACTTGTGATGCTCATTTAAGAAGCTATAAATCTGCAAGCTCTTGACATCAATAAAATCTTTGTGACCAATCTTTGCAATAAATGTTTTATTCATGTAAGCTTGTGAGCATATCAAAAGGAATAGGAAACTATCAAAAGGAATAGCAAACTATAGTGTTCATTTATAAAAGCTTGTTATACTGTGACTTTGAAGATGACTATTCCAAGGAATTTATACTAGTTAGTATATAAATTCCTTATGCAATGCGAAACGGAGTGTGGGAAGACCTCCCACTCGATGGACCGACGACATCGTAGCGGTCGCAGGGAGTCGTTGGATGGAGGCGGCTCAGGACCGCTATTCGTGGCGTCGTTTGGGGGAGGCCTATGTTCAGCAGTGGTCGTGTACGGGCTGATGATGATGATGATATAAATTCCTTGGACTATTCTAGTTGAGTGAGTGATGTTTGGGCATAGACAACGCTGCTAACAAGCTAAAACTAAGTACATACCATGTCTTGCGTTTGTTTTTTCCACCGTAGATACACATGTTACACTTGATGTCGTTAATTCTATATATATTATAATATTCACACACAAACTTTTCATATAAGAATTATCATAAGGGATTGTACAAAGAAAAAACAGTGATATATGACTCTTTTCGTGCTTCAATATAGCTTTATAAGGCCATGAATTTATGAAGTAGATAACTAAGTACTTTGCACCTAAAACTATCTCATCGGTGCTAGGTACCGAATACCTGAAATTTCATATCGCTTAGTCTGTGGTATATTGTTCCTGTTCATTTCCTGTTGTAATTATAACTTGTGTATTAATGTAATAGTAATATTTTAATTTTGAAATTAACCACATCAAGTGTATATGAAATACCTACGGTGGAAATAAATGAAATGAGATATTAAAATATCTCCTTACATCCTTTACTCCATTCTCTTCCTTCAGTCCAGCTCCTCGCGCCAAGACTTATGGCCCGACTACACGCTCAAACATTTGTGCAAACATGCATGCACAAACCAGTTTGCGCAAGCAAGATGAGGCCGGCCACAAGCTCCATCTTACTTGCGCAAACTGTGTTTGTGCATGCATGTTTGCACAAATGTTTGATCGTGTAGCCGGGCTATTACTTACTTGGCTTTGTATTGAACTACGAATTCGTAGGTACACCGCATTCTACAAGAAACAAGAAAAGTGATCGTTCCTACCCGTGTGACCGTATACAAACTCTCAGTTATTCTATTCTAAAATAAGGAAAGTCTGGCGGTCACAGGCTTTTAGTCCATAATTTCATGTCGTTTTAGCGATGCTCGTTGCAACAAAAACCGAAAGTAGAGAGTCGATTGAAGCAAGATGATGGTAGTCACCTCACACTTCTAATATGTATAATCAAAATTAAGTATTATTGCTACCTTAGCATTTGCAAAAAAATCATTAATAGGGGAAGTACCTATGATATGCTGATGAGTGATGAGTAAAGAGTAAAAATTCTTAAAAAATTCTTAAAAAATCAACGACAAACGCATTAGAAATTATTTAGGTCTAAACATATACCAGAACTCATTTTTAGCTGACTTAAAAAAGGAGGAGGTTCTCAATTCGTCTGATGTTTTTTCATTCAAAGGCATAGAGTACCCAGAATGCTGGTAGCAAAAAAGGAAAAAATATTTAATCTGCCGAATTCACTCAAAATTTTTGACTGGTTGTTGGGAGACAATTAGGGCCGGTCAAACCGCCCGGCGCCCGCTGAAGTCCACCAATTTCATGAAAATAGTCATGTGTCGTTTTGTCCGCTTACGCCATTTTGGATGTGCTTCCCCTGTATACTATTCAAATAATCGATATACCTAAACTGATCGAAATTAATACAAATAATCGTAAGCGTCCCCAAGACGGTGGCATTGAAAAGCTTATGTACCTAACCTACATAATGTAATCAACGAACTATATATTTCTGTGGTGGTGTTCATGTAAATTGACGACCGATGTGGCGCAGCGAGTGAAGGTCTGCCAGGAGGTTGCGGGTTCGATTCCCGCTTTGGGAAAAATGTTTGTACGATCTGCAAATATTTATTAATAAATAAAACTATTTATGTTATATTTTGTCTTATGTATGTATATCAGTCATCTAGTACCCATAACACAAGCTCTGCTTAGCTTGGGGCTAGATGATGTTGTGTGGATTGTCCAGCATTATTTATTATTTATTTTATTTATTAAATACCAAAAACCACAGATTTGTTCATTACCATCTTTTATTTTAGATAATGGACGATGACACTTCACGTACGGTAGAGTGTTGCGGCGAGCCGGCGGCGTGACCCGCTTGCAGCCCCCTCGCCGCCGTGCTATGGCCGCGCTGCCGGGCGCACGGGCCAGCGCGCTGCTGGCCGCGTTGGCGGCGCTGACCGCCACGGCCGGAGGCGGTGTCACTACACGTGAGTCACATAGGGACTTTAGAAACGTATCACAATAATTTATTATGAATGTGAGTTATCTACGAACCTAGTTTGTGTTGGAAGAACAACGTTTCACAATAATACTCAGAATGCTCACAGCAGTGCTTTTCCTGAAGCTACCGGGCTACCAATTAATTGCAATTGAATTGAATTTTTGCATAGAAATAGTTCTATATATGCCAAAATCGAAACATTCGCATTTTCAAATAGGCATAAATTACCAACCGTTCAAACATTATAATTTAAAAATAAATTTAAAATAAAAACATCCTGATAGGAACATCCACACTGGGTAGTTCCAGCTTGCCTACTCTTGCGTCATTTTATTAGTGAGAAATAGTGTGATTAAGTAGTATGGATGATAAATCTATCCGTTCATTAGTATCTCAGTTTAGCATATACAGTAACGGTACTGTTTGTATGCACAGAGGGCAACAGCCCGATGGACACGGTGACGGAGCCGCTGACGGAACTGTCGATGGGCTCGCTGGAGGTGGCGGAGTGGCGCGAGCTGTGGTACGGCGGACTGGAGGCGCTGCACCGCGAGCCCGTGCTCAATAACACGCAGGAGAGCGTGCTGGCACAGCTCGGTGCCGTCGCCTTCCTGCACTGCCCGGTGCGGCATCTGGGCGAGCGCGGCGTCTCGTGGGTGCGCCGCCGCGACTGGCACATCATTAGCTCTGGAGTGCTACTGTACACCAACGACGAGCGGTTCCAGGTGCTGCACAGCGAAGGCTCTGATGACTGGATCCTGCAAATCAAATATGTGCAGAAACGGGACAACGGCACCTACGAGTGTCAGGTGAGGCCGGTTGTATCTGATTCTAAGTGGGAGAGAATGAGATTTGTACTGACAAGTAGCATAGAAGTGTTTTCCCCAGCGTTGCCGGTGCGGACCATTTTGGTCCGTTTCGGACTTTTTCTGCCTCTGCGGACCTTTTGCGGACCATGAGTATTTGCGGACCTTTTCGGACCAAAACACCCTCAGGTAGGGTCCTCAGTATATCAGAGCCAGAGCATACCTTAAGATTTGGAAAAACATCACCAGTACTTATGAAAAAGGCCAGGAAGTATGGCCCAATAGACTATAGTATGTCCAGTAGGACAAATCAAGGACCACAATTTTTTTAAGGAGGTTACTTTTTCGGTTCGTTGGTCCCTTCATCTTTTTTCGTTGAAAGAATGGAATGGTGGACTATGAGATTTTGCTAATTCACGTTTCACTTACGTTTGAAATTTGAATGAATTTTATGAGTACTAGCTAGCAAGGAACATACTATAGATGTACTAGTACTAAAGGCAATTCTGACTAAAGGCATACATACGTGGTTGAGTGTTATTGCGTGACGTAGGGATATAATATAGGTAAGTGGATAGATCCAGTTTATATAGAATATCATTGGATAGATCCTAGTGTTTTATTTATTGTTGCTTTCTGCATTTATTAAACCAGTTTTAACAGCATGTGCACATACGAACCAACCTCAACTTACCTTCATACATTATACTGGGTATTTACATAAATTTTAAGAGTAAGAGTAGGTAGTATGTGTTTGAAGGCAGGTCGGGGGCTCGGGGATTATCAATTATAATAAAAAATATTTGCCCTTTATTTCATAGGTATCAATAATGGATGAATTTAATTATGATTATGACGATTGATATATTAAGCAAAAATTTATAAAAGTAACATCATCATCATCATATCAGCCAATCGACGTCCACTGCTAGACATAGGCTTCCCCTAAGGATCTCCACAATTACCGATTTTGCGCTGCCCGCATCCAGCGATTTCCCACGACTTTCACTAGGTCGTCCGTCCATCGCGTGGGGGGCCTACCCACACCACGCTTTCCGGTACGTGGTCGCCACTCTACAGCCTTGCAGCCCCAGCGGCCGTCGGTTCTACGAGCTATGTGCCCTGCCCACTGCCATTTGAGTTTTCGCAACTCTGAGAGCTATGTCGGTTACCTTGGTTCTTCTGCGGATATCCTCATTTCTGATTCGATCTCGCAGAGAGACTCCGAGCATAGCCCTCTCCATTGCTCTCTGTGCGAACTTGAGCTTTCTGACGAGACCCATAGTAAAGGACCACGTTTCAGTGCCATATGTCATCACTGGCAATACACACTGGTCGAAAACTTTCGTCTTGAGACACTGTTGTAAGTGGGATGAAAAGACACCACGTAGCTTCCCGAACGCTGCCCATCCGAGCTGGATTCGGCGGTTGACCTCCTTCTCGAAGTTGGACTTTCCTAGTTGGATGGTTTGTCCTATAGGTAGACATAATGGTCGACAACTTCGAGGCCTCGAGGCTTTCGCCTCCGAATAATACGGGAGTAGGTACTACATGGACATTTGACATGATTTTTGTCTTGTCCATGTTCATTCTAAGACCAACTCTGTCGGAGGCTCTACCGAGGTCACCGAGCATTGTACTAAGGCCCTCCATGGTCTCAGCCATGACTACGATGTCGTCTGCAAAGTGAAGGTGAGTGATGAACACGCCGTTTATGTTGATGCCTAGCCCTTTCCAATCCAGAACCTTGAACATATCCTCCAGCATAGCGTTGAACAGTTTCGGGGAGATGACGTCTCCCTGTCTCACTCCTCGCTGTAGTAGAATAGGTTTTGAGTTCTGGTCCTGTAATCGGACTGACATAGATAGTGGCGTTTTCGTACAAGCACTTCAGCACTTCGATGTAGCGATAGTCAACTTGGCAACTCTGGAGGGACTGTAATACAGCCCAAGTCTCGACCGAATCGAAGGCTTTCTCATAGTCCAGAAACGTTATACAGAGTGGCATGTTATACTCTTCAGTCTTCTCTATAATCTGCCTTAGTGAGTGTATGTGGTCTATGGTACTAAAGCCTCTCCGACCGGCTTCTTCGGAGGGCTGGCAGTCGTCAAACCTGCGCGCAAGACGGTTAGTGATGACCCTGGAGAACAGCTTATAAACATGGCTCAGAAGCGAAATGGGCCTATAGTTCTTCAGTAGGGTGTTATCACCCTTCTTGAAGAACAGTACCACTACGCTTCCGTTCCATGCTTTTGGCGTTTTTCCCTCGAGGATGACGGAATTGAACAGCTTTTGAAGGGCCTTAAGGATCAGTTGTCCACCCGCCTTCAGAAGTTCAGTGGTGATTCCGTCCTCCCCCGGTGCCTTGTTGTTCTTGAGCTGTTTAAGGGCCATACTAATTTCGTACTGGCTGACGTCCGGGATATCATCGGTGTAATGCCGGGTAAGTCTAGCTCTTGGGTCTTTTGCTGAACTAGAGACGGGTTTTTGCAACGATGTGTACAGCTGTCCATAGAACCTCTCTACCTCCCTCAAAAGCTCGGGTTTCGACGAGATAATCCTGCCGTCATTGGTCTTCAGTCTCGTCAGTTGGCTTTGCCCAATCGACAAATCCCTCGCGAACACTTTAGAGCCTTTGTTCCGCTCCATAGCCTTCTTAATACGGTTGGTGTTGTATTGGCGTACGTCGCGTTTCAGTGATTTTGAGATTTGTCTATTGAGCCGCCGGTATTCTGACGCACCCGCTGAAGACTGTTTAGTTCCCGTCTTTCCTCCATGAGCTTGAGGGTATGGTCAGAGAGTTTGTTAGTTCTATTTATACGTTGGGCCTTATAGAACTTAGACCCTGTCGTAAGGAGAGTCTGCACAAACCCGTCGTTATAATCGTTCACGGATTCAACCTCTGCCAGGCATTCGAAACGGTTTTGAAGCTCGAGCTCGAAACTACTTTTGGCTTTACTACTTTCTTTTTTACATTTGATTTATGGCAATTCTGCGGGGAGGTACAATTCAATGATATTTCTAATACCTAAGTTACAATAATATTTTTTTTTTATCTCAGTCCTTTAAATATACCTTGTCTTTCTATTTTCAGGTTTTCTAACGATATCTTTGTAGTAAAATGTATTCAAAAATAAGAAAAATAAGCGGAATTTATTGCAGTTCTCATAGATAAAGCAGCATACAGTAAAATTCATAAGAAAGACGCTATTGAATATTTTTGTGCAAAATGCAAAAACGGACTTTTTTGTCATATTGCGGACCATATTTGCGTTCAGATCGGACCTTTTTGCGTTTGACTGCCGAGAACACTGGTTTTCCCTCAGATCTTAAGTATGAAACCCAACCAGCTCAACTTCGTGATTGACAGCTTCCTTTCAGCATTTTTGTTCGTGTACTTAGACAGGGTTGGTGACTCAATGAGACTCTTCGATTCGGTCTTTTGTTTTTCCTCCTCTATGGCAATGCAGTGTACCACAACGTGTTCCATGGTTCCTACTTTCTGGAAGCTGCCTGGACATAGACTGCCGTAGGTATTGCATGTATTTATGACGGAGTGTGAGAAGGTACACGTGTGTGTGTGTGTCTGCAGGTGTCGTCGGGCGGCGGCGTGCTTTCACGGCTGGTGCACCTGCAGATCGCGGTGCCGGAAGCTTTCATCCTGGGCGCCGACGAGCACCACGTAGACGCTGGTTCCACCATCAACCTCGTCTGCATCATCGAGAAGGTGCGTGCCCTGCCTCTAGTCCCATCCTCCCACGCGAGCCTCCCTGACCCATGGCTGTATGTTGTTGCAGAGCCCGGTACCGCCGCAGTATGTGTTCTGGTACCACAACTCCCGGATGATCAACTACGACGCGGCGCGAGGCGTAAGCGTGGTGACGGCGCCTGGGCCCAAGACGCAGAGCGCGCTCGCCATCCGCAGCGCGGCGCCCGCACACTCGGGCAATTACAGCTGCCGCGCGCCCAACACCGAGCCCGCACACATACAGGTCTTCGTCTCCGAGGGCAGTAGGTATCTGCGTCTGCATTTCACATCATCTCCCTCGGTCGTGTTTAACCGCTCGTCTTACCCGCAGGTGACAAGATGGCGGCTACGCTGAGCCGCAACGAGTGCGGCGCGCGGCCGGCACTAGCCGGCGCTGCGCTGGCGGTGCTGGCCGCGCTGCCCCGCGCTCCCCTCACGTAGTGCGGGTTCCTTGTGGATTTGGATTTAAGTTAAACGTTCAAATGGAGCGAGTCCGTTATAAGTTTCGAAGTGTTGTGAATCGTGCCGTTCGGTGATATAAGAATGTTGCGATATTGATTTCGCAAGCCGATCTCGATATTTGGCGATCGAACGATTTAAAGATTATTGAATGTTATGCCAAACTAGTCGTAATTAACTTTTCTCGTTTTGTTATAAATAACTGAACACGACCTTATTTTAGTAATTGTAAGGATTCATTAATGTACCTATACCTTCATCCCTAACAAATTTTTCTTCTTTTACTTTTAATTTAATATTTTCATGCAATACAAAGGAAAATAATGTGAATTATTATTATTTTCGTAAAAGGCGAAGGCATTTTATCACTTAAATTTTTAAAAATTACCATATTCTGTTGTGTATCCATAAAATGGATTGTAAATATTACAGTAAGAACTTCTATCTAGTCTATAACTACCAAACCACTTTCTATGAAATCTAAAAAAACTGAAATACCTTTCACATTGATAAATATGTCCATTACCTTACATAGGGGAGACGGAGTCAATCGCAGACAGTTGGCTAGGTGGTCACCCGATTAAACCAGTGATTGTTTTGAAAAAGAATTCTTTTATATTTAGATTCACTGTTTTTAGTTTTTCCTGAGAAATTGTAATCCTTCGGGAACATTTTTTAATGCGACCTTACACGAGATAATTTTATTTACACAACTAAAAGAATATAAAAATTTGTGCAAAATTGATGGAGAAATCGAGGTACCTACATAAAAAAACTGAAATTTCAATTCCCGTGACCACCATCCAACATCTCCCCATAAAACGTAGCATTTTATGCAATGCTTATCTGTAAGAGGGCAGACCTCACGCCAAGTCAAAAGGAACTACAGGGAAAAAAAAAAGTTAGCTACCTATATTCAGGGCAGGGCTTTTAAGACACAGCCACACAGCGGCGCACACTGTGCACGCTGCGGCTTTAGCCGCTGCTGCTGGCTTACGCCGTGCACAGCGTTCGCCGCCGCCACCGAAGTCGTCGTCGCCCCACCGCGCTGCAGTGGGCTGGACCAGCTTATTATACAAAATGCTTGCGATAAATTCAATTCTATTCAATGGTTATTCTAAAGAATTGAATTTATTGCAATGAATAGGTATCGTTTGTTGAAAGGATCGTCGAAAGATCTGCAGTATTCCCAAAAATCCTAAATTTGTCTTATATTTTTCAAAATGTAAGGTAAATTGAAGTTAAAATCAAGCACCTAAACGAATTCCAATGACTTCCACATTAATACTGATAAAATAAATAAATTTAATATCAATAACATTGTTTGAATATCAATTCATTTTCAGAGAATACCTTCAGCGTCGATTGTCAGCGTCTTCAAAGACGCAATCCAGGGAGGGTCGCAACTTCAATGCAAGCACATTGAAGTTGCGACCCGGTATATCCGGGTTGCCAAACAGGTTAGTGTTAAAGGTTGTCGCAGATAAGAGCCGCAACGATACCACACAGCACAAAAATGTGCATTCAAATAAGGTCTTTAACTCGAAACATTTAGATGTTTTTTATATTGACGGCATCAGATGACGGGCCATTGGCCACTCGATTGAAGAGTTTGGGAAGCCATTTTGCACAGTAAAGTGTATCTAAAGATTTTTGTGCTGTGCGGTAACGTTGTTGAATGTACTAGTATGATAATGATGATTAAAAGTTTATCCCCATATTTTACCAGCTCTATGAAATATTTTTGAGATTAAACGTAGCGTAGCGTGGGTACTGGCTACTTCTTACATCTGATAATTTCATCGTGGAATAGCAGCGCACGTTTGATATGGGCGCGTGAGATCTGGGCGCGAGTGTGGAGAGGCTTTTATATGTCTACAAGTACCTACCGACTCTATGCAACGAGCCGTTTTCTTTATTTTATTTCATTTTAATTTACATGGAACACAAACAGCTTGTAATACATAAATGTGTAGAGACAGTGGTTTAACTAAAGCTTAACAGTTTTCACTAGCAGAACTTAAATATGCTTAAACTAAAAAAAAAATATTTTGCGGAGGTTGATACAAGTAATTAAATAGGTAAGTAAACTCAGCTTAAAGTGGTTTGCCTGTTCGTTATCAACTAGTAGGGTAGTTTAAAGGAGTCACATAAATCAATGTAAATGTTAATCGAGATTAAGAATGACATTTCGTTTAATAATGTTTATGTTGTAGATATAAATTAGAATACCTAATGTTTACCTACTATGTAATCAGGGAGGCGTTTGTGCTGAGGTGGGCGCTTCAGTCGCAAGCTGTATACCTTCGCTCACGTACCTAATCACGATTCTGTCGCGCTACCGTGGCGATGCTGTCGCGATTCAGAAATGCCTGTGAACGCTACAGTCGCAAGAACAGCGCTGTCTGCCTGCCTGTGTTGTACTGACGGAGTGGACTGATTGCCCAACCCAGCACCCCTCTACACTCTTCGTTCCCCCAATGTCATCTGAGACGGTCGCGCGTTGGCATCGATACGGTCGCGCGACGTCATCGCTACAGTCGCGATGCTGTAGCGTGTTTGCATCGCTTCTGTCGCGCGTTTCAAACGCGACTGAATCGCGACAGTAGCGACGCCGCGCCGCCGTCGCGCGTTTACCAGTCGCGCGTCGTGGGCACGCGCTTTAAAGGTTATAAGAAATGTAAATTATATCATCTAAAATTATAACAAATGAAATTATACCAACTAAGTTTTATCGGTTATGTTGTTATAACAAATAAATGTTATATCACCTTAGTACCTACCTATTAAAAATACTAAAATTATATCAAATCTCCATTATATCAAACGTTGTCATACCAAATGAAATTAGTTTTTTATCATTCGACCAAACGTTGGGCATCCAATTAAAGTGGCAGAGGTATATACATAATTCGTCTGAGGCATAGACTTGTACCTTTATGCCTCAGACGTAATATCATGCCCTCAGGCATAGACCTTATTGTGTCATGAAATGCGCATTTATTTTGATTTCTCTCTGGGACGAAGGACATCACCTTTCCCCTGGCCGGGATTCACCCCTATACCTACCTACACCTTGATCGTAAAGTTCTCCTCTCGGTGAAACTAAAATCAAACCACAGGCGTGATACTAGCAGCGCCTAAAGTACTACAATACAGTTCTGTGGATCAAGCAGCCTACGATCCGTAGCCGCGGAAGATTCACTGCCACCTATTGAGTTCTGAGGTAAATTTGGTAGGTAAATAATCCTTTATACTAAGTTTAATAAATGAATATGCAGATGCTATCATGAGACCTTAGAAAAAAAAATCTAGGTAGGTCTATGTAAGAGACGGACACTGAAAGAATTGCGTCAATCCAGCTAGACGCAGAGCCATCTCGCAAGTTGAAGGAGGAACCAGAGAGGAATTTGGCGCTAAAAATGAAAAATCCGTAGACCGAGAATTTAACGAAATAGCCCCTATTTCGTTAAATTCTCGGTCTACGGATTTTTCATTTTTAGCGCCAAATTCCTCCCTGGTTCCTCCTTCAACTTGCGAGATGGCTCTGCGTCTAGCTGGATTGACGCAATTCTTTCAGTGTCCGTCTCTTACATAGACCTACCTAGATTTTTTTTTCTAAGGTCTCATGATAGCATCTGCATATTCATTTATTAAACTTAGTATAAAGGATTATTTACAACGTAGATTGAGGATTTTTACTTCACATTCAATAAGAAAAATTATTCACTTGACTCGACTTCTTTGTAAATGGCACTAAGTGCCTGGGTGCCAGTTCATGGACATGTATGGACATATTATAATTATAATCAGTTGATGATCGTAGCTTCGGATGCAGACACACTGGGGTGGTATAATAGAATCATAGCGAAAAGCTACCGGCGCCATAAAGGAAGAAGTTGAAGTTGAATTTTATTCTGTGTCTGTCTGTGTAGTCAACGTAAACTGTTATGTATTGTCATGTGTCATTGTCATTCACATGTGTTGACGAGACGTCCGTGACGTGACGTGCCTTCTCTTTTTACAATTCTATTCTTCACGTTAAAATTCTAGTGAGAAGAGCCACGTTCACATTAAATTACCATGGTTCTAGACTTAGATCTGTTCCGTGCTGATAAAGACGGCGACCCAGATAAAATCCGTGAAAACCAACGCAAGCGATACAAAGATGTGGGACTCGTCGACACAGTCGTTGATCAAGATACCTTGTGGCGAAAATTGCGGCATGATGCAGACAACTTGAACAAGCTAAAGAATGTTTGCAGTAAAGAAATAGGCCTGAAGATGAAGAACAAAAATCCCCCGGGTCCAGAAGACGAGCCGGTACCGGCGGAAGTAGCCGATAACCTCATCGACCTAACTAGTGAAAATCTCAAACCTCTGACTGTAAATCAAATCAAAAAGGTAAATTCAGGATAAGAAACAATGCATATTATTGTGAACTACTTGTAAACACTTGAAAGTCAGTTTTGCAGTATAATTTCATTCATAAAACAAGGTTTTGGTGTTACTTGTGCTTGTTTGGAATTTTGGACCCCTAGGGATTTTAACCCGCAACTCCTACAAGTCTACTTTCAGTAACATTTTCTATTGTGTCCAAACTCATGCCTTTAAAGTACGAACTGGTTCATTAAATGTTTTCATGTACCTACATGAAGTTATATTGCATCACTTCATATTTTGTATGAGTCATATTCTGATGGGAAAGAAGCCTCTTGCCCAGCAGGTTTATCAGATGATTTTTCTTTACTCATCAGTCTCTGCTTAAAAACCTATTTCTATCTTAAATCATAAGTTGACAGAGTTGCTGTGTTAGCTACATAGTTGAAAAGCTTCTACTACTTAATATTTATTTTGAATATTTTATTTGCACTGCATACAAAAGCAAAATTCTAAATACAAGATAGATAGCGCAGACAAAACAGATCTTAGGTTCCTTGGTAAATAAAAACAGAATAAAATTAATTACTAAATATTAAATTTACCTATGTACTGTTTTCAGGTTAGAATACTAATAGATGAAGCTATAGTGAAAAATGAACAGGGTCTTCTAACAGCTGAGAAGACTCGTTCAACTGCTCTCCGAGAAGTCGGTAACCACTTACACGAGTCAGTGCCAGTTGATGATGATGAAGAGCATAACAAGGTGGAGAGGACTCATGGAGACTGTGCATTCAGGACTAAATATTCACATGTGGATCTCATTTGTATGATTGATGGTAAGTTCTAGGGACAGATTTTATTCATTATATGAATGTTAGCAGGATAACAAACCTAGTAGGTGTTGAAAGAACACCAACATTCCAACACATTCATAATGAATTTGTCAAACTACTATACTTTTTATAGTAAAAGATTTGTTTGTTTTATAAAGCACCTTAACTAGCTACCCTGTTTCAATCAATCTTTATTTTATTGTTTCGCATTAGAATCTTCAGTTCCAAAGGTCCAAAAAGGGATACCAACAAGCTGTGGAAGAGGTTTAGGAGTTGAATGTTTCAAAAGTTTCTTATATATTTTGGTAAACTTAGCAAATCATAGTAGAGGCTTTTGAATATTTGAGAGCTGATAGAGGCTTTTGCCAAATTGCTGCCTTTTGTAACTATTCAAAATTTATATCTGGATCTTATGTGTGAGTTACCTACATAACATCCTACTAAGATTATAAATGTCAAAGTCTGTAGGGATGGATATTTGTTACTCTTTCAAGCAAAAACTACTGAACCGATTAAGCTGAAATATGGTATGGGTATAGTTTGGGACCTGGAATAACATATAGGCTATTTTTATCCCAATAAAACGCGGGCAGCAGCTGTCATTGTTAGACTTCAGCCATAATAATTGAAACTGCACAAGGTGAGTGTGTATAGTATTTTTCCATAACACCTGAGTAAATGAATGGTAAAGAAAATCAATAAAACTAAATATTGTCACGATTTAACTGTTTTATGTGTTAAACATAATTTTAGTTTATGTTGATGTCGTTTTATGTCGGTTGTTTACGACATATCTTTTTTAATATTTGTTATGTTTCAAAGTCTTGCATTTAAACAGATTTTCAAATTATTTTACGTCGTATTGAAATCATTTATTTAGGCAAGAAGCCAGGCGTTATAATTATACGGAACACTCAGTGAGCGCGCGAGTCCGACTCTCACTTAGCATTTGATTTCTAAGAATAATTCAATTGTTAATGCTAATACCCAGGCATGGACGGCGAGCGAGGCACAGCCGTCGCCGGCGGTCGTGGCTACTACATGAAAGGACCAGCTGTCTTCTTGGAACAGGCGCTCATCCAGCTCTCTCTCAGGATCCTGCTGAAAAAAGGATACACGCCACTGTATACTCCGTTCTTTATGAGGAAAGATGTAAGCAATGCTAGTAACAAACCATAGGTACATTTTATCCTTAGGCTGGCCCTTGACGAAACAAACAAAAGTTTAAGAAGACGACTGCCAGCTATAGAACTTCACCACAAGAAAAAGTGGAAATCACTAATCAATTTTCACCACAAGAAAAAGTGGAAATCACTAATCAATTTGCGTGCGACTGACATTATCTATGCTGCTTAGGGCCTGAGCCCACAGGATGTGAATGATCACACAGGATCCGTTTACTTTCCCGTGATGGCGTATGTACCTGCAGGAGCGAGTTCACATACCTGACAGTATTCCGGGTCCAGTAAACGATTGTTACCGTTTTTTGCAGATTTTTAGCTACTAAGCGTTTACTGGATCCGTAATACGGTCAGGTGCGTGAACTCTTATGCCCTTACATTAAATATAGTATAGAAATAACGTTAGATACTGTTATGCTGCTGTCTCCGGGAAGCGCAGAGCTGAAAGATAATAAATAATGAAGGGCTAAAGTTTTAATTCGTAATGTTTGTGAACAAATCGCCATTAAAAACAACGATTTTTTTTTACTCACAAATTGAACCTTATTTCCAGGTGATGCAAGAAGTAGCCCAACTGGCGCAATTCGACGAAGAGCTCTACAAGGTGGTCGGGAAAGGGTCTGAAAATAAAGGCGACAATGCGGTCGAGGAGAAATACCTGATCGCCACATCGGAACAGCCGATTGCTGCCTATCATAGGGATGAGTGGCTGCCTGAAGCTTCATTGCCGATAAGGTGAGTTTTATTTATTCATTACTAGCTACTAGCCCACGCCTTCGCTTGGGATAAAAAATAGCCTATATGTTATTCCAGGTCCCAAACTATACCCATACCAAAGTTAAGCCTAATCGGTTCAGGAGTTTTTGCGTGAAAGACACAATAACAAATATCCATACATACATCCATCCATCCTTACAAACTTTGACATTTATAACATTAAGTAGTAGGATTATGAATTAGGGATCAGAATTGAAAAAAGTCAACTGACTTGAAAGTGTCTGATGTTAAAGACTTCGAAGTGGTTGTTTCGAAAACAGTAGAAAAGAATTTTAATATACTTTTATCAATGTAGAATTGGTTGATCAATAGGTAGCGTTCAGAGAAAGCTTCATTTCTTCTTTTTCTTTTAGCTTTGGCTCTGCATCTGGATTGATGCAATTCTGCCAACAATAGATTTAAATGGAGGTTGAGTTTGGATTTTACAGAAAAAATTAAACTTTATTTCTACGTCCTAGAATCCGATGAAAAAAGACGTCATTTACACTCATTTGACGTAGATTATAAAGCTTTATACAATGGCAAGTATTCGATCTTTATATATAAAAAAATCTCGTGTCAAATTTTTTGTAACCAAACTCCTCCGAAACGGCTTGACCGATTTTCGTGGTTTTTTTTTTGTGTATATTCAGTATCTGAGAATAGGTAAATAATAATTTCGTTATTTTTGAGTCATCATTTTTTTTTAATAATTTGTCATTAAAAATACATACAACCCTCAATTTTCGCCTTTCTAACACCAACCCCTATTTTTTAATAGCGATATTAGTTAGTACTGTAATAATCTTCAACCCTCAGTGGTCAATGGCAAAACAACGTTTGCCGGGTCGGCTAGTTATATATTAATAATTATTTTGGTTGATTATGATTACAGATACGCAGGTCTATCGACGTGTTTCCGGCAGGAGGTCGGCTCTCATGGACGCGACACGCGCGGAATTTTCAGGGTGCACCAATTTGAGAAGGTAAGCACTGTCTTAAAAAAATCCACAGTCAAATAACAACGGCCATCTCAGCTGGCTTTTCGCTCGATGTGCCCCTAATGCCGCCCTTTCTCTAAATATCGATCAAGCAATGAATAAATAAATGATACTGGAAAATCCACACAACATCATCTAGCACCAAGCTAAGCAGTGCTTCTGTTATGGGTACTAGATAACTGATATAATACAATACATTACATAGGTATATATTTTTTTATCATAAATAGTAAATAGCGGAACAAATGGTTGCAGATCGTACAAATATTGATGTTCGATTTTCGCCTTGTCCCAAGGCGGAAATCGCATAAATAGCGGAAATAGCAACCTCCTGCATCGCAAGCGGACCTTCGCCCACCGTGCCACAGGGCATCTATTATGTTACTGCTATCTACTCCTCTACATTTGGTTGTTCCACTCTCCATTGCCTGATTTTCGCAAACATGACTTCAACGCTAGCGATATTCAACCTTTCGGTTTTGGTATTATACAACCCCAAATCCTTTTATCTGCCAACGCGTCGTTTATCCGTTACTTTGCCTATTACGAAGTAGCGCCTTCTCAATACCTTCCCATCATAATGAGTAAGCTCTTACGTAATACTGTTAGTGATTTTACATTGAAAGCGCGCCCGATAATCTTTGGCCTGAAAAAAGAAAATAGATTTTAGCGCAACGTAATAAACTTTATTGCTTGCACGGCGCCATCATGCTCAGACTTGTAAAAAATCTTGTACTCAACCTGAAATAAACATTTCGCTAGGCAGCTAGAATATGAAATGTTTTTTTTAGAAAAAACATAACAACGCCGCAGAAGCACAAGCTGAAAAAACTTTTGGCATTGGTTCTAGCATCTAAAACTTATTTTTCCAGGCCCTGAAACTCAGCCACAGATCAATGTAAACAGGCAATTATGCACTTACTATATTCCAGGTAGAACAGTTCGTGCTAACCTCCCCCCACGACAACGCCTCCTGGCTGATGATGGACGAGATGATCAGCAATGCTGAAGAGTTCTACAAGCTCCTAGGCATCCCTTACCGCGTGGTCAACATAGTATCGGGCGCGTTGAACCATGCTGCGGCTAAGAAACTGGATCTTGAGGCATGGTTCCCGGGCAGCGGCGCGTTTAGAGAACTTGTGTCCTGCAGCAACTGCCTGGAGTACCAGGCTAGGAGGCTGCTCGTCAGGTATTAGTCAATTATTAAATAGATAATAATGGCGTGTTTTAAAAAACGATAAACCGACTTCAAATTCCCTTACTTTTACACTTATTTTAAGTTTTGCGGGATAAATACTTATCCCCTGGGTATAAAATTTAAGGAGGATCGTTTTCAATACAATAGTGAAAGAATTTTCAAAATCGGTCCATAATTGGCGGAGATATCGCGTAACATACATACAAAAAAAAACATATAGACGAATTGATAACCTCCTTCTTCTGAAGTCGGTTAATAAAATAAATAATAGGATTACCTACGCACCGAGGGCTCAAAGCAGTGTCTTACGTCACGGGCCGATTTGAATCTTGATTGCGAGAGGGGTTTAATCACGCCCCAGATGATGACAGCGTTGGCACCACGAGAAAGTTTGGTTACGTTTTTCGCGGCATTACTTTTTATTCCGCCGAACAAGTTTTCGAATTTCAAAAAAGATCGCATTGTATAGATCTTGTTGGTAAAAAATTCACATATAATTTATGTTCCAAATTCAGTATCATTATTCCCTTGGGAGTCATGTTCATTATTCCCAAGTAATGAGTTTGAAATTGGAACCTAAAAATATGTATGGAAACATTGACTATCTGAGAAGACTCGAACTAAGAGATCTCATTCAATTGGTTTGGCTATGATAAAACCTTCGCCTTTTTCAGCTAACAGGGCTATAATCACTTGCTTTCGGAGTATTATATACATATATATTATATAATCTGTGCTTTCGGTTAGATATCTTCTTATATATAAAATTTCCATGTCACAATGTTAGTTACCGTACTCCTCCGAAACGGCTTTACCGATTTTTACCAAATTTTATATGCGTATTCAGTAGGTCTGAGAATCGGCTACTATCTATTTTCCATACCCCTAAGTGATAAGGGTTGAAGGCAAAACAACGTTTGGCGGGTCAGCTAGTTATTTATAAATACAAAGTCACAGACATGATACTAGCTGCGCCTATACCAAATGCGATTTACGAGCATGGTGTGTGAAAATAAATAAAATTATCCCAGCCTCGCTTCAAGAGATGGCGTTGACCGTTGACCTGTGCATCATGGGCACTGAAAGTATTTGGATTACCAATTTGGATACACTCACAGCTTGGTCAAGCAAACTAAAATGAAATAACTTAACTCAGCGAGCTATGGAGAGAGCTATGCTCGGAGTTTCTCTATATACGCGATAGGGTCCGGAATACGGAAATCCGTAGAAGAACTAAAGTTACCGACATAGCTCTCAGAATTAGCAGGCTGAAGTGGCGATGGGCAGGCCATATAGTTCGTAGAACCGATATCCGTTGGGGAGTAAAGGTTCTCGAGTGGTGACCACGATGCAATGCGAAACGGAGTGTGGGAAGACGTCCCACTCGATAGACTGATGACATCGTAGCTATTCGTGGCGTCGTTTGGGGGAGGCCTAAGTTCAGGACGTATACGGACTGATGATGATGATTTAATAACTTATTGACTTCTTGCTAATATTATAAACGCGAAAATTTGTCATTCAACCTCTTTTCCCAGATACGGCCAAACCAAGAAGATGAACGCCGCCACCGAATACGTTCACATGTTGAACGCGACTATGTGCGCCACCACTCGCGTCATCTGCGCCGTGCTGGAGGTCAACCAAACTGAGGAAGGCATCAAGGTATATGTAATCAACGATCATCATCAGTCTATAGTAGTAAGAATGTTCATATATTGAACGGAACTATGTGCGCCATTGCTCTAGTATAACATTTCAGAAGTCGTCACATAAAGCCCAGATATATGTATATAAATGAATTGACGTCAATTGGGTTACATTAAAAGCTTTTTTCTCCTTAATCTTAATAATCTAAGCGATACAAACCAGGTCTTTTCAAAAATGAAAAAATACACTATTTGAAATATCAGAAATAATTGAGCATGAGCATGCCTTTTGCGCTTACAACACTCTGCTCTGTCCCGCTCCTATGAACACCAAATTTTATGTATATATTTTCTTTTTCACAAAATGGCGTCATACATCTCCCTCTTAAGTATGTAAGATCGTGAATACCCTGACGCGTCCTAACACGAGTAAGTTTCACGTAGAAGTACGTAGATGGCGCTGCTAATTTCCAGGAAACCCTTAATAAAAGTAAATTTTCAATGGAGATAAGGCAGCTGATAAGTAATGCTGAAAAATTAACCTTGAATTTAGAAACTAGTTTCTGCCGGCGGAAGTAGCCTGTGTGTTATTCTGGTTCTAGAACTACATCTATGAAAAAATTTCAGCTCATTCTGTTCAGTTGTTCTGGCGTTTATAAGTAACAAACATATACCTATCCCTCTATTCAAACTTACGCATTGATAATATTAACGTGTCAATGCACTTTTCTCTATTACTCAGTAGCAAAACGAACTTTATATTAACCTTCCCTAAAACCTATAAATAAATGTTCTACAGGTACCTGAAGCTCTAAAACAATGGATGCCAGAGCAGTACCAGGAAGTCATTCCATTCGTGAAGCCTGCGCCAATAGACATCGAGGCAGCCGCTAAGAAGGGCAAGAAAGAAAAGAAATAAACAAGCAACAGATAATCTAAACGTTTAGTTTCAATCACGCGATGCATTCCCGCGCAAAACAGAGCATTTTATTTATATTCGCTAAGCTTGCTTTTTAATAAATGGTTCAACTGATCTTCCTTGGTTTGTTTTGAAGAAAACTTCATTAAGTTCTAAACCATAGCATGTATCTATGTACTTGCCATACAGTCTCATACGAGCCTATATAGATCACCTAGGCTCTACCCATGGCTTTGCTCAGGCTTTTCCGGGATCAAAAGTAGCCTATATCCTTCAGAGAAACTCCCTGCCACATTAAAATCCGTTAGAATTTTCGGCGTGAAATGGTTACAAACACAGAATTACGTCATAAGCTTTTATCGTAAGTATGTAGCATACAATTAATGATACGATATCTAGGTATGTTGAATAAAACATTATTTGATATAATATTTCCATATTTATTGTGACGATCGTTATCAGTCAACCGACACAACTTGCTGTGAAAAGTTTACTTACTAAGTCAGGATATAAAATGATAAACATTTATAATAATGTTCATTTAGGACACCATTGAGCACAGCTCATGGTGAGTTTAAGTAGGATTTTTATGAGGCCTAGCGAACATTTTCCTAGAAGATTTACACCCTGTTAGTGTCCCTAAGAATAGTGACTTCTTGGGACCATCTTAAGGATAATCTTTTAGACCCATCCATATTATGAAAGCTTGCTCAGATATCAATCTTTGCTTAAGACCTGATTTCTATGGCTTAAGCTTTGTATTACTCAAGCACAGGTTAATGACTGAATAAGCTTTTATAATACAAGCCTAGTCTAGTGCTTTGTATTAAAAAGTTACAAACAAAACATTAGCCTATAATGAACAAGCATTTTACAATCAACACAATTTATCTTACTTTATCTTTCCATATTGCAGTAGCTTTAGTTTCAACAAATCTAAGTATGACACTATTTCAACAACAATTTTTTTTGCACTACTCTGATTATCTATTTATTCGTCCAGATCTAAGATTTGGTTCACATGGCATTTTTTTACAAGTGAATCTTCCCATAGTACCGCATACACATTAAATATAGAACCATTCACACATCCTTTTTCTTTTTATTACTGCAAAAACATACACAGCTAAAAGCATTTATCGAATACTCACTCGGCTTATCAAGCGAAACTAATTTGGTATGAATTGTGGGGCATGGTATAAAGTTATATCTTTCACACTGTATGATGCCACATATGTATTTTTAAAAAAACGCATGGATCCATAGCTTATACACATCTACTTAAGGAGATTGCTGTATGAAAACTGAGGCTATTTGTTTCTTACACAAATACCCTCAACAAATAACAGCTTGTACAGTTAAAATTTAATACAGCTAAAACGTGTGGTGTATTGCCATGTGAACCAGGCCTAAGACTACACTCAACATTACACTGGATAAAAACTTCCAAGAAATTACGTTAAATATATTCTTAATAGAAATGCCAGCTGATAAAACTATACTTTCTATGTTATATTGACAAATTTCTACATACATTCCCTATGCACATAGAAGCAAGCGAAAGCAAAAAGACTTAAGGTTACTGTGAAGTTTGCTGCCTGCTTTAGAGAATTATTAGTCAAATCTATCAAATATTTGCATTACATGGTAAAAGGGGACACACAAACAGGATCCTATGTGGCATGTCTGTCACCTTTCATGCACAGTCAACAACTAGCACATGTAAGAATAAACTACTAAATAAAGGATACATTTTTATAATTTTTAACTATTCTGGGACCTACAGAATACAAATATAACTAGAATAACTTTAAATTTTAAAAAGCTAACATTTTACAAATTAATCTATGTGCCAACAACTGTTACTCTGTCTAGTGAATGGTGTAAAAAATTGGGCCAATAATGGCACACAACCTGTAGTGCATTTTACAAAGTAATTACAATTTTAACAATATGATTAATATACATAGAGTATCTTAATATATCACTTATTGTCTAATACTCCTTCCTAAATTAGAAAATTTGAACAATTTTGACTCAGATGTTTCCCACTTCAGTTTCCCTGGGCAACTACAATAACTACAATGTAGTAATTGTATAATGCATAAAATATTACAACCCACTTAAGATAACCACAGATAACACAAAACTTGCTCAGATAACTCATGCAAACAAAGTATACAATCAAGTTGTTATGCTCTAGGATGTAAAGGTGACATAGGATACAATATATCAGACCTATAATGTATCCTTTGTAAAGGACCTACTAAGGCAGTGATGCATAGAAATCATAGGATTAAAAACATTTGGAATATGTATCTCAAAATGAAACACTATTCAAATAATTAAAACAAACATCTAAACACAATATGAGCATGCATTAATATAGTAATACAATTCATTTTTTTTATTTGTCGCATGATATAAACAAAAATAAACATTTATACACTCATCTTACAATTGAATATAGCACAATGATAATGACCTAGCAATCAACAATCACAGAGATAAACAACCACTCCACTGTCTCTTGGTGAGGCATTAGCATGCCAGCTGGGCCTTCTGCCTGCACTTATGCATGAGAGCACGCAGAGTAAACTGCCTGCGAGCCAGAGTGCGTACTTGCTTCAAAAATGTATCCAGATCAATAACCTCTTTACGTAGAGCTTCTCCCATGTAGTACATAGCATCTTCTAGGGTTGCTTCTTCAGCAAATGCATTCAAAAGCTGAGAGTACAGTGGTGCAGTAGTCACAACAGCCTCGTCAACATCCACTCCCTCTTGCTCAGCTAGTTTCTCCACAGCAGCCTGCAATTCCTTCTCTTTCTCTTGCAGTAAGGTCACATTCTTATCCAATTCTGATCTCTCCCTTTGCAGCCTCTGCAGGATATCCTCCAGTCGACCCTTTCCTTCCCTGAGCTCCTGCTGGGTCCTGCGCAGTGTCTCCAGCTCTGCATTGGATTGCTGAGCTTGCTCTCTAAGACGTCTCCTCAGTTTGTCTTCCACAGCTGACAGAAGTGAAGCTTTGATATGCTCTTCAGTGATGGTGCCACCAGCAATGTCAGGAGTGGGTGTGTAGCCAGCAGCAGGAGGGTATGGCGTGGCTGATGATGTAGGTGGCGGCATGTATGGCATTCCGTTATTAGTATTTGCTGTCCCAGGGTATGGCGTTCCATAGCTTGGGTAGGGTAAGTTGGAGGCAGGTGGGTAGGGTGTAGGCCCAGGGTAGCCAGGCTGTGGCGCCACTTGCGGGTAGCCGGGGTAGGGCGCCGGCTGAGGCATGAACGAATTAACAGGGTACGGCGCTCTCGTATCGTTTCGAGGCTTTGAATAAACCGGAGGTAGCTCACCAAACGCCACAATCATACACTGAATGAGATTCTGCAATGTCGAGTTATTCGGAGCCCATTCGTGAAGATATGGCAAGTATACTTTGCCATTGCTGTCCACGTATTTTGAAACTTTGATCGACATGTCTTTTGTAGGTTTCACAAAAGCCAGAGGGGCGTTTTGAGGATGAGTATCCATTAGCCAAATACTGACGGGAATATTATAGAAAGCTCCTTTGTAGTTCACTGGGATCGTACCTTCAATGTTGAGCAGTTCTTTTCTACTCCCAGAGTTGAAGACAAAGCCCTCTAATCGATACGTAAGACTTTTGTAAAATTGTATCAAGTTCATTACCTCTCGACAAGTAAATTCGCGATGTTTATATTTCGACAGATACTGCTTCAAAACCGATTCATCAGCCATGGTGAAAAATTAATTGCACTACGTAAGGAGAATTATTTCGCGAGAAGGAAAATCAAAACAGTCGCACTAACTATCCCACAAAATAATGATGGAAATCTCAACTCAACAAAAAACACAAAGCAATCCAATTTGAGTGATTTCGAGGACGATCGACGATGTGTCATTGGGATTCTGTCTGGGGTGCCAGTTCTGACGAAAATATTACCTCAGGGTCTGCGACATAATTATAATTATTTACACAATAGCAATGATGATGATCAAAACTGTCTAAATCCGAGCGCACTGTAACGAAAAGAGCGAGAAATACCATGGTAGGGTGGTGACCAATGAATCATTGGGACGCTATTAACCACCTTCATAGTAGCCAAACGCGACGTTGTCTATGCAATTTAGACGTAGCGCGGCGCGCTCGAAATTTCACGCAGTCACCAGCGAGCGAGCGATCCTTCGCCGTGAACGCACGTGTAAGGAGGGGTTTTGTGATTTAACCATCGGAAACGACGAAAAACATGTGACTTACTATTTTTCATTGTTTGATTTTTTGCTGTCGTATTCAACCAAAACACAAATTTTGACGATGTAAACAATGCAATATCAAAAGTAGTCCATCATATGGTATATTACCTATACTACTTTTATCATTATATTCATAGGCAGGTTTGGTGTCATTAATCTTTTGCTTAACGAAACCAAAACTAAATGTATTAGATTTATCCTACAAAATGTAATCAAGTTAAGGCTGATATAATTGTAAAGAGACTGTACCTATGGATGTCGTCTCTTTGGTATTACAATCTATGGTTTGGTTGCTATAGTTACTTGGTGTGATTATTCCTAGAACACTGAAAATATATATTTGTTTTAACTGCTAACTTGTACTTCTTAAAATTATAATAAAACAACGTTTTATATGCTTTAACCAAGATGTTTATATTATTCTTATCGTTTTAGAACTTTTCCACATTACAAAAGTTCATATGGTAGCAGAGCGTGGTTCCGAACAATGAAAAGTTGTCACGACGCAATATTATAGCGAAAATATTTTCGTAAGTTTTTTTTTTGCTATAAATATGTCTAAAGCAACCTATCACATTGATCCACTTGATAAGGATAACTATGATACTTGGTCAATACAGGCTGAAGCTGTATTGGTAAAAAGTAAGCTATGGAAGTATGTCTCAACTCCGCTTGACGAAAAAGCAGATACGACTGAGGTCGAAGCAGATAAACAGGCCAAGGCAGAATTAATTCTAATCATTGCTCCTTCCCAACTAAAAGAGGTTAAGAAATGTAAGACTGCGAAAGACTTGTGGTACAAATTGAAACAAATACATGCGAGCAAAGGCCACATTATTAAAGCAACTTATTCTGACCAAACTAGAAAGCAGTGATGTTCGTACACACTTAAACAAGTTTATGGACACCATCGATAAGCTCGCTGACATGGATGTCACCATAAATGAGGATTTGCTAACTATCATGATGCTCTACAGCCTTTCCTCAGAGTACGAAAACTTTCGCGTTGCTATAGAGTCTCGCGACATATTGCCAAAGCCGGAAGAACTAAAAATAAAAATCATTGAAGAGAGCGACGCTCGTCATCACAATGATAATTACGAACCTGGCCAACAACAACAAGAAGAAAACGCACTTTTCGCTTCTTGCAAAATATGTAAAAGAACGGGAAGAAGAATCTTTCAGAAGAAGACACACAAAGTTTGCTCTGACTGCTGGAAGAAAAACAAAAACACTAACAAAAACGCTGATTCCCTATTTGCTGAAGAATGTTTTCTTAGTTCAACACGAAACAACCAGGATGACTGGGTACTTGACAGTGGTTGTACCTCACACATGACCTATAACCATAAGCATTTCAAAAACATGAAGACTGTGTCAAGAAAACTCCAATTTGCATCAGAAAATCACTCTACAGAAATTTTGGGTGAAGGAAGAATTACATTTTCTGATCAAGAACGAAAACGACGGGTACATCTGGAAAATGCCCTGTATGTACCCTCCCTTTCTACCAATTTACTATCGGTACCTAAAATGACTTCACATGGAGCCACCGTCTCGTTCAACAACAACCGTGCTTTAGTTCGCAACGAGTCAGGTGAACTTATACTTTCTGCAGAAAAGTCGAGCAATGGTCTTTACTACGTAAGAAAACCAAACATTGAACAAAGCTTCGCAGCAACGCCTGCAACTGGTTCGACAAACACAAAACAAGGTTCCATACTAGACTGGCACAGAAAACTTGGGCACATGAATTACAAAGATCTCCAACTGGCTCTCAACAACGAGACAGTGACTGGAATGAGTTTTAACAAAAATGAGATTTTGTCATTGCCAGACTGTGAAATTTGCATTCGAGCAAAAATGACTCGAGTACCGAGCCCTCCACAACGAACAACTCCTCGAACTACTGAACGTCTAGAAATTGTCCACAGCGACGTGTGCGGCCCAATGAGAACACCTACTCATGCCAAAAACAGATACTTCGTTACTTTTATTGACGATTACAGTAGGTATGGACGGGTCTACTTCCTGAAAAATAAATCTGAAGTATTAGATAAGTTCAAAGAGTACAAACAAGAAATGGAGAAGTTTACAGGCAATAAAATTAAACATTTGCAAACGGATAATGGAACAGAATACGTCAATGCGAAATTCCAAGCCTATTTAAAAGAACACGGGATTTCACGACGCTTATCTGCACCCTATACCCCACACCAGAACGGTATCGCTGAACGCAAAAATCGGACAATTGTGGAGAAGGCTAGAGCTATGCTTATTGATGCTAAAGCACCAATGCACCTATGGGCAGAAGCAGTAAACACTGCTAATTACCTAGCAAACAGAAGTGTAAACAGTGCTATAGAAAATAAAACACCATTTGAGAAATGGGTGTTAAGAAAGCCCTGTCTTAATCACCTCCACCCTTTTGGATCGAAAGTTTTTATTTTGAAGAAAGGACCAAGAGGTCATAAATTTGCTTCAAAAGCAATACCGGGGATGTTTGCTGGATATTCTGACACCAGCAAAGCATACAGGGTTTACGTTCCGAACAAGATTTTTATATCCGCAGATGTGAAAGTAGTCAAGGCTAATTACTATAAAAGCCCAACTGATGTAAACAACTTTGAATACAATAAAAACACTAACTGTGATTCGGTTTCAGAAACGATGAAAACGCAAATAGAAATCGATGATGATGACGAGACTCAGCAAGAACTTTCTATTGAAAATAATGAAACTGAAAGTCAGCAAGACGACAGTATTGCTGAAAACGCAGCTGATTCTACTCTGCAATATGAAAGTGTTGACGAAAACGTTGATGATGAACAAGATTCTTTTAACGAAAGTACTCTTCGAGAGTCTTAGTCATGAACACGCTAACACGGAGCCTGAATCTGAACCGAATAGCTACAGTCTACGAGACAGATCAGCAATACAAAAACCACAACGGTATGATGACTTTATACTAGCTGCTGTTGCTGAAGTTCAAAATTTACCTAAAGATCCTGTGACTTACAAACAAGCATTGGAATCTCCTAATAAAGGACAATGGATTAAAGCCATGCTGAGCGAGATAAACTCTCTGAATGAAAACAAAACGTGGGACTTAGTGAGTTTGCCTGCTGGAAGAAAAGCACTACCATGCAAATGGATATTTAGATTAAAGACAAATCCAGATGGCTCAATCGATAAATTCAAAGCTAGACTAGTTTTAAAAGGCTATTCACAGCAAAAAGGAATCGATTACGACAAAACTTTTAGTCCTGTGGCTCGACTCAGTACTATACGAGCTATTATCGCAATTGCTGCTAAAGAAAATTTAAACCTACGCCAATTCGATGTAGCTACAGCCTTTCTGAATGGCTCAGTAGAGGAAGAAATCTTTATGAAACAACCTGAAGGTTTCCAAGATGGGACAAACCAGGTATGCAAACTTAATCGCAGCCTTTATGGTCTGAAGCAAGCACCGCGATGCTGGAACTCATGCATTGCCGGTTTCTTAGAAGTGACGGGATTTCAACAAAGTGAAGCTGACCCTTGTCTGTACATTAGAATCAGAGGAAAGTCAAAAGTTTTGATTGGACTCTACGTTGACGACGGGCTTGTGGCGTCGAATACGTCAACAGCAGGAGACGAGTTTATCAAGGAATTGAAAACAAAATTCAAAATAACCACTCGACCTGCTTCCTACTTCTTGGGTATGGAAATCAAAGCTGAAAAAGGCAATATAACATTATGCCAACAAGCTTACATAAAGAAGGTTCTTGAAAAATACGGTATGACTAATTGCAAACCTACAACGACGCCAATAATCAAACAAAGTATCAACGATACAGAACCTGATGTTGATACCATTTTTCCCTATAGACAAGCCGTTGGAGCCCTTACATACTTAGCTGTGGGTACAAGGCCCGACATAGCATACGCCGTGAGCGTTGCTTCCAGAAACCTGGAGAAACCTAGCACAAACGATATCATGCTAGTGAAACGGATTTTCCGTTACTTAAAAGGAACGACGGATAAAGGTCTTGTATATAAGCAATCAAAAGAGTCACACCAACAGCTTTTATGTTACTCTGACTCAGACCTCGCCGGAGATCAAGCAACATGCAGATCAACAACTGGAATGGTATGCTTATTATCAGGAGCTGCAATCAGCTGGAAAAGTCATCGACAAACAGTTGTTTCTATTTCATCCACTGAAGCAGAAATTATTGCAGCTAGTGAAACGGCGCAAGAAATTATATGGCTAAACAGCCTTATGAAAAGTTTGGTGGATTTGAAGAAACCAATACTGTATTTGGACAACGAGTCTGCTATAAAGCTATCGCACAATCCGAAGTATGAATACCACAAACGTACAAAACATATCAAAGTTAAACATCTATTTGTGCGTGAATGTGTTATCAATGGTGAACTTGAAGTTAAGCAAGTACCGTCGGTGCGACAGCTGGCTGATATGCTTACCAAGCCGCTCTTTGGTCCAAGATTGGAAGTTTTAAGCGGGCAGATTGGATTGAAGAGAATTTAAAGATTCTTATAAGTTCCGAGGGTGTAAAGAGACTGTACCTATGGATGTCGTCTCTTTGGTATTACAATCTATGGTTTGGTTGCTATAGTTACTTGGTGTGATTATTCCTAGAACACTGAAAATATATATTTGTTTTAACTGCTAACTTGTACTTCTTAAAATTATAATAAAACAACGTTTTATATGCTTTAACCAAGATGTTTATATTATTCTTATCGTTTTAGAACTTTTCCACATTACAAAAGTTCATAATAATCGTAAAAGGAGAAACTTTAGAAATTGTAGTCAGTACCGTATTCTTAGGAATAACTTTAGATAGTAAACTTCAATGGGGCCCACACATAGATAAACTATCGAAGAGACTTAGTTCTGCAGCGCATGCAGTCAAAAAATCCGTCATCCCACAGACGTTGATACTTAATAAGTCTTACTTATGGCATATTACTGTGTTCCCCCACAGTAATATGCCATAAGACTAAAGATGTGCGATATTAATAATTCGTTGTAAATTATATCTATTATAAATTCGTGCAATCTATAACATGGGTCATAGAGAATCCCTGCGTGATAAATTCAAAGAAATAAATATAATGACAGTACCATATAATATATTTAAGAAAACTTATTGTACATTCATAGAAATATCGATTGATTCCCTAAAAATTGCGACATACATAATGTAAATACTAGGAATAAGAACAAACTCGCTTTGCCCAAAACTAGGCTACATAAGATTAGTGTATCTTTTAACCTTTCGCAACCCGTTGGCTCCTTGGGGAGTCATAGATAAAAAACCCATAATAACCGCCGGCTCCCCAGAGCGCCATCGCTTCCCAACTTGAATTTATCCATTGTTTCTATGACGATTATGCATATATTATGCATATATCAGCTTGCATTGTGTACATCTGTCAAGTACCTGAAGTTGTCAACGTAATGATACCAAAAAGTCTAAGGAATTCATTCAAATTCATAGCGAAACTCTTAGGTTCGTAGTTAACCCGCTTACATTCAGTAATGATGTCATTGATAATACTGTGAAATACTGCAAAAAAATTGAAATTCAAATGGGCTGACCATATTGCCCGTATGGTAAATAGCAAAAGGATAAAAAAATAACAATTCACATCAAAACATTCCACATCAAGTTTGGCTAATAGACTAGTTCCCGGAGTGGTGCACCGCAGATTTCGAATAGCAGATAAGTAGATAGTGGAATAATTATTATTATTTTGTGTTTAGGACACATAGGTAATTAATAAAATTATTGTTGTGTATAATATATAATATCATAGATGAACATACACAAAATAAAATAGTTACTGACTGGGCAGGCAGGAGGACCCATTATAAAGGGTAATTATCGGTTACTGGCAATAAATATTATTTTTTTTATTATCCAAACTTTTATACTTCGGAAATTACCGGTTTTGGTTTTTCCGTTATTCCAACCGCTCAACATTGACATTTCTAATTAAGTTGACTTTGACGTTGTTTCCTTGATCGTTCCTCAAAATTCAGTTTCATTCTTTTTCAGTGAACTGTCCGCGTCGTAAAACGTCCCGGAGACGGTTCGCGTAGAAATCCAAGTAAATCCGCTTGGAATTTGATTAATTTTGCAATAAACATTTGTGAAAATCTAGCAGAATGCCGCCCAAGTTCGATCCTAACGAGGTTAAAATCGGTAAGGGTGTAAAACATTGTGAAACGAGATTGTTTTATACCGGTGGACAGTTTTACCTTATTTCCTGGATATTTTTCAGTAAACTTGAGATGCATTGGTGGAGAAGTCGGTGCTACATCATCCTTGGCTCCCAAAATCGGTCCTCTGGGTTTGGTGAGCATTTAATCAAAATATCATCATTTCATAACCTTAAAGCTCATGCATGGCAGTCTCTTATCTTTCTAGTTGATACCAAGGCTATATCTTTGGTATTGGCTGTTCAGAGGTAGTCAGAAAGTCACTGAATCTTTTTTATTTACCTTGAAATTAAAGGACTTTCAATCCGTAAATATTAGCAATACATACAAGTCTGACTATCTTATTGAAGATGATATGATGAATGATCTTGGGGGGTGCCTCCCTACCAGGCGCGTCCTTCCGGGTGGCGGATGGAAGGAACCCGCGACTCAGGATCCGTTTCCCTGTCGCGGCTACTCCGAATGCCCAATAAGGAGTCGCGGACCAGGCTGACTGCCATGCTTTTTTAGGTAAAAAATATATCAATTGTGTGTATTTTACTAATAACTAATGATTTCTTATCATCAGTGGATTGGACTATGAAGAAAACAGGATTTCCAAGCATTCATTTAATTATCTGTTATCAAGGCAAACTCAATACCAGAATTGTCAAAAATCCAAATGGAGTTTCTGCACCCCTTCAAATAATCTAATCAATCAATACTATCATACTTATTCTCTTTCAAATTGCTGTGTACTCATACTATTTTGTGCCACAGTCCCCAAAAAAGGTTGGTGATGACATCGCTAAGGCCACTAGTGACTGGAAGGGTCTGAAGATCACCGTACAGCTGATTGTACAGAACAGGCAAGCTCAAATCTCAGTTGTGCCCTCTGCTGCTGCTCTCATCATCAGAGCTCTGAAAGAGCCTCCACGTGACCGCAAGAAGCAGAAAAACGGTAAGTGACTATTTTTATTCTCTCGATTGAAACTGTAATTTATAGGAGACCAGCTTCTGCTTCCACCTTATCTGGGATTAAATAAGCCCTGCTGCCAGCCTAGGATACTGTCATCTCCCTGCTAAATCTCATAAAGATCTGTTAAGGTTCGAAAGGGTTAACTTTTATAATTGTAAAGAAGAGAACCTTGTGTAGGTGTCCTAAGCTATACTCGGTGCCGATAGCTTGTTGACTCATCTCCGTTATAAATTTTTTTAGGGTTATACCATCTTTAGAATGTTATTATTTAAGACTAATGTTATTTTGAATTTATAAACATTTTCAATACATAAATACTTATTTTACACACAATTCATACATTTTGTAAGTCATGTTAATGTAATTTGGTACTAATATTATTATTTAATAAAAATTGTTCACAACATTAGTTTAAAATTATTCTGATATTTTAAGACATTAAAATAAGGTTAACTAATTGAAAATGTAAAAAGTCAGTAATTTTTCTTGATTTTGTTTTGGGTTATGTTTATTGTCTTTTGCCTCTACTTCTTACTCTAGCGACATTGGTATCGCTTCAGGTTTGTATGGAAAGCAATCTAATGCTTTTTGCGATTTCCTAGAGGAGGAGGTGAACAACCTGTATTACTACCTTATTTGGCACTTTGTATAGCTGTTTCTTGAAAGAAATTGTTGCTGTTAATGTGATTGCAATATATTTCAAGATAAAAGAAACCTAAACAAAACACATTTCCCAAAAATCATTCATATTCCTAAAGCTACATCAATAATAATCATTCATATTGCTAATACTAAAATCTTGTTTTTCATCTTTTTCAGTCAAGCACAATGGAAACATAACATTAGAAGATGTCATCACCATCGCAAAGGTCATGAAGCCCAGATCAATGGCCCGTGATCTCTCAGGAACTGTCAAAGAGATCCTCGGAACTGCACAATCTGTTGGATGCACAATCGATGGCAGGCCACCTCACGACCTCATTGATGACATCAACAGTGGATCACTAACCATTGATGAATAAAATAATGTAAAATTTTAGCAAATCTTTTTTTAATGGGCAGAAGCAGGCTTTGATATTTAGATACCCTAGCTAGATATGTAATGCATCTGAATCGGAGTTTAAATGTCCCTTTCGCAAAATGTCCAGTTCCACAAATAATTAGTGCGATCTACGCTGTAAAGATGCGTCAAGTTAAAAAATTTGTGCATGTTCACGTTTTGGAATAAAACGCAAAATTCGTTTCCTGCTGGGGTAACGTTTTTCCAGCAGGAAGATTCCAAACGAATGACCCTAGACAAATTTGACTTATATGGGCAGATAGCTTAAATTTGTGTATAAATGTGGGCCTAAAAATAAAATTTGTGCATCTTAAGGTTTTTGAGATATCCAATTTCCTGCTGGGGTAACGTTTTGCAAAAGCTTGTTTCTCGGAAACCATTGAATGTGCATCTACAAAACATACATACACTAGTAGCTTCTGATTAGTGCTTAATTATGAAATAGTAAAATTTGCAAAAATATGTACAGTTTTTAAGTAATCTTGTTTTTCTTTGAAACCTTAAAAAAATCTAGCTCTTTAATGGACAGACATAGCGGTTCATCGTAAACGGTGTTCGGTTCTTGCTGTTATTCTTTGTAACCATAAAAAGTTTCAAGAAGGTTCATACAAGCGTTTTTGAATAATATCCATTAAGACTTAACTGATACGGTCATAACTTTGACGTCAAAATGCAAGAAACCTTTCAACCCAAGATTATAGGTAATAACAAAAAATCAGTGCGTTCCATGATAATTATATCCTGAAAATTTCAGCTCTCTACGTCTCGTATTGAGCTAGTTGTAAAGGAATGACTGAAATAAGGGTCCACTCGCCTAATAACCCGTCTACCAGGTGATACGACCAAATTCAAATGACCACTAAAAAGCGACTGTTTCATACATATTGATGACCTTCTTAATTTTGCTACCGAGACGCTCAAGTCATGAATCAAGTCGATTGATTCCTAAGCAATGCGCGTAAGGAAGGACGAACTAATACTTAAACAAACACTTATTCGCACCGCCGCCGCCACCATTTACACCACCGCCGCCGTTTCTACCGATGCCGCCGCCGCCGGCGCCGAACCAACGACAAACACTTATTCGCACCGCCGGCGGCGGCATCGGTAGAAACGGTGGCGGCGGCGCACAGTGTTTCGTGTAGAACAAGCTAGCTGGACAAAAGTCATTGTTGAATTTCGCGGATTTTTTTACCTGAGCCCCTAACCAGAACCCCCACTGTCCCGATTCCGAGAATTGTTTTGCACTAATGTCAACCACTGATACACTGATAAGGTAAGTGTAACAAAAAGGGTTAGAAAATTACGGATTAGTTGCATTTTTGCGCTTACCGAAGTAACACTTAAATGTCAGTGAGTTTTAGTTTTTTGAAAAATATTTGTGATGAATCTTCAAGTTAAAGGTATATTCTTTTTAATTTTAATTAGTTTATGGATATACTTAGCTTCATGTATTTTTAAATAATTCAAGTTTAAAGAATTTTGTAAATTTTTGACGATTTTCTGTATTAATTGGACTAGGAAACACTTGTACCCACTTGTACCCAGGCTAGAAATTATATATGTTATAGCCATGTCTGTTACCTTTCAAATGTTAGTAGTTTTAGCCTGCGCACTCGAGTGCAACAATTTTTGTCTCTTCCGTTTCAAGAAAGGAGTTCTTTGATGAATGGCAGAAACATCCCAAAGAGAACCGCAATAGTAGAATATATGATTTTCTATTGATGAAATCTTGCAAATATTACTGAGGCATCTGCGAGGCAAGTTAACTTAACAATTGGAAGATTGTCATCCAGGTTGACAGAAAAATGGGAAATTTCAGGGAAGCGCCGCGATCGCTTTTTGACTAAAAACTCTGAGTGGTTGGCTGGATATATTACGTTAAAAGTATCCGTACATCAATCAGCACCATCAAAATCAAGGTCTCCTCCCTCGATTCCTGGGCGTCCATCAGTGGTCTTCAATGAAGCTAGTAAAAAAACAAAATGGAGGCGCGTGGACGATCTTCTTCATTCACGGGACGTAAATCAATTGGTAGTGGCAGCTGAAATCTCGGCGCGATTGTCCGGACATCGGAACTTGGCTTCAGTGATAAAGGAACCAAGTCAGAGTCCTGACAAGTGCCAGTTGATGAAAAAAAGCGTAGATGATCACGAAAAACCAAGATGTTTATCGAAGGAGGAGGCTTTGGCATATTATGTAGATGCCAAATGTACAAGCCACTCATACAAACAAACAAGGAAGTGGAGTATCAAAGCGGGACATCAGGTATTTCCATCATTTTTTAGTGTTAGGCAGGCAAAACTTGATTGTTCAGATTTTTGTAAATGAAACGCGTACAGAAATTAATCTTCAGGCGCTTTTAAATAAAACGGCTGAACGTCTTATTTCTACACTGCAAGAAGTTATCAAATGTTTGACTCCTGGCTCATCATTCTCCCTTATAAGAAGCAAGTGGGGGGGGGGGGGGGGGGGGGGGGGGGTGCGATGGAAGTTCCGGTCATAGCACTTACAAACAAAAATTTACAAACAGTGAAGACACGGATGAGTTTTTGTTTGTGTTCTCATTCGTACCGCTTCAGTTACGTGACAACATCTTCGACTATGTATTGTCGGCCGATTAAGCTTATTTTCTCCAAATAAACTACTGATTGTACTGTAAGTGAAACCAATAAAATTTTGGAGGAAATAAACCAATTGGTACCAACAAAAATAGGTAATATAGATGGGAATGAGGTATCTGTCAAACACGAATTACTGTTTACGATGATTGACGGTAAAGTGTGTAACGCTATGACTGAAACTTCTTCAGCACAAAAATGCTACATTTGTGGAGCTACTCCTAAATTTATGAATGATGAGTCTAGGGAATTTGTAGTAATTAAGGAACCTTGGTTTTGATATATCTCCCCTTCACGCTTGGATACGTTCCTTCGAATGTTTCCTTCACATAAGCTATCGTCTCGAACTAAAAAAATGGCAACTTCGAGACGCAAGCGACAAAGCTAATGTGAAGCAACGTTCGGCTCTTATCCAAGATAGGTTTAAGGTTGAAATGGGATTAATTGTGGATAAACCAAAACCAGGATTCGGTAATACGAATGATGGAAATACTGCTCGTCGGTTTTTCAAGAATCCTGAATTGGCTTCAAACATTACAGGGTTAGATGTGACCCTAATTAAGAACTTTGACAATATCCTCATGTAATGATGTACTCAGTAGTAGGAATATTCTATTCTAATAAACAGTCTATCTCCAGTATCCGAGTGTTTCACTAGTCGTCCCAACACCCGTCCTTACATGGCGACCCTGCCAAATATGGTGTTGAAGCGCATACCTAAGCCTCGAAATAAAATTCGGTAGCGCTCCGTCATAAATAATTTCGATTAACAAAAATTCAGAAACAGTATTTTTAAAATGTAAATTAATAGTCTTATGTTAAAAAAAAATCTTCACACAAATACGAAAAAATGGGGAAAACATATTCAAAGGAAGAAACAATCATTGCGCAAACAGCAGCTGGTGACGGAAAAAATTCTGCAACCGCGGAGACCAGTTACGCGAGTGTTAGCACCACCAACATTCTCCTGACGATCATCACCATCCTCCTGCTGGCTGGAGCCGGGTATGTTTTGTGTCATTTTTATAAGAAGGTGCACATCCAATGGATGGAACGGCACATGAATCGCCGTTCCCTACGGCGTAGAGATGCCTCGGCCCATTTCAAGAATGGTCGTGGACCCCGAGACGAGCCCGTTTAAGTGCTACTTCCAGAACGTGCGTAAAGTGCGGTGTAGTGTGTCCTCAACGTAATAAGGTACGTGTATTAAACAAAAAAAATAAGTGCAGTAAATTAATTATTAAATCGAGTGATAAAACTTTTGTTTTACGCGCTATTTACTACAGTAAATAGATACTACGATATTTTAATCCGAGTATGACTTTATCTCAAAACTTTCAAGAATTTTAATTTAAATGGGACATTTTATAAAACTTTTATTTAACTCTTAGTGCAGTGAATTTTAGTATGAAATTAGTATAGTTATAATTGAGACAATATTATTAAGTGCTACTCGTAACCTTAAGTTTAGTTTTAATGTACCTAGACACTCAATGAACATGATATCGCTTGACGTATATGGTGCGGTATGGCATGACTACTCGTTACTTTTAAGCTAGTGCAATGCGTCGACTTTGTCCTTTCAGATTATTTTACTATGGCTGAAAATTTTATGAAGATATATGATGATTTGATAACGATTAGAAAATATTTAATAAAAAAAGGACAAGGTAGATATAAAGGCACGATTACTATAGATAAGTACGAACAAGCTGAAGTCTTATATAACAAAGCTTCACTGTTACTGTCAAAGTTATCACAGGACGAAACTGTTGAAGTGGTAACTACTCTAACTACCACCTACGATAACATAAAAATCACATTTCAGGAAATCAGTTAATTGTGTAAAATTTCTCAAGATAGTAATTCGAGTGTCAAAATGGATTTTGATATTAAAACGGCATGTAGTCTAATTCCTCTTCTAGACGATAAAGAAGACACCACGAAACGATTAATTGATGCTGTAGAAATGTACGCGGAAATGATTGATGAACCGGGTAAACAATTATTAATTAAATTTGTTCTCAAAGGGCGTCTTTCCGAAACTGCAAAATTGCGTATGATAGGCGATTATGGAACAGTTACGGATCTACTGCAAGCGTTAAGAAAACATCTTCTTGTAGGAAAATCGTGTACTGCGATTCAATCAAAACTGTTCCGTACTAATCAAGGTTTTAGGTCAATCAGTGAGTATGGCAGTGAAATAGAAAAACTTTTCACTGAACTGACTGTTTCGCAAGCTGAAGGTGACTCTGCGAAATATAACGTCTTAAAACCACTAAATGAAAAGATGGCTATTAAGAAATTTTCAGATGGATTGAAAGATTCCAGGCTGAGCACCATCGTTGCAGCTCGTAATTGCAGCAACCTCAAGGATGCCATACAGGTGGCTAAGGATGAAGATACATCGGCAGCCTCAACGTCTAATACGAGTACCAGATCAGACGTATTCCAGTTTTCACGCAGACCTCGAGGTAAGTTTAGGCAAAATTCTAGATCCAGGGTTCAAGGTCATCGTGGACAATTTTATAACCACTCCTACCAGCAGAACCGTGGCAACAGAAATAACTTTTACCCACGAGGTTCGAATCGAAGTTTTCAGAGCTATGGCCAAGGTAGATTTAATAATGGCCGTTATAGCCGACGTGGTTATTGGCGAGGAAATACTAAAAATTTATTTTCGGGTCAACCAGCCGAAGGAGAAGATAATGCTCAGAACAACCACAGCCAAAATCCTAATACATCAGGAAATACAAATCCTATGAATCAGTTTTTTCGGGATTAAGGATTGTGTCTTAACTTGTAACGGACAATGCAAATTTGTTTCATTTTGTGTTAATAACAGGAAGTATACATTCCTATTAGACACCGGAGCTTCAATATCAGTTATAAAAAAGAATGAAATTCCAAATTATGCACAAATATTTTATGATGATACTATTATTAATGGAATCGGAGGTAAAATAAAATCTTCAGGTCATGTTACATTAGAACTACAACTTGAAAATGATGACATATTACTACACAAATTTCATGTCTTCGAAAAACTTCCATTAAAAGCTTGTGGTATTATAGGGTTAGATTTTCTTTCCCTTTATAACTGTTTTATCGATTTGTCGCGAAATATTTTAACAATAAATAATAATACAAACAAAGAAGAGCCGTTTTGTCTTCCACTTTTGGATAGGCTTGACTTTAGTAACAACTTAATTTTACCCCCAAGGAGTGAATCAATACATTATGTGTATCTGAAATCTGATGAAAGTGACGAGTTTGTTGTAAGTGCGAAAGAACTAGCGAAGGATGTGTTTTTAGCAGGAACGATAGTAAAGCCAAATAATGGTAAAATACCAGTTAAGATACTTAATGTCAAGGACGAAGTGGTCAAATTAGTTAATTTTGTACCAGATATTCAACTACTTAATGAGTACAACCTTTTCTCTTTTTCAAAAACGAACTCTAATGCACACAGAGCTCAGAATTTACTTTCGTTATTGGACTTGAAACATTTAAATAAAGAAGAAAAATCTACTATTCAGATTATATGCTCTAAATATTCTGACGTATTTTTTTTGCCGGGTGATCAATTATCTACAACAAACGTTTACGAACAATCTATAACACTAAAACCAAACGTTAGTCCTATATATGTTAAACCCTATAGATTACCCCAGTCAATGAAACCTGAAATTGATAGACAAATAAAACAAATGTTGAAAAATAATATAATTGAAGAAGCGTCTAGTGAATGGTCTAGCCCAATACTTCTAGTACCTAAAAAATCAGAAACAGGATCAAAGTGGAGATTAGTAGTGGATTATAGGAAACTTAATGATGTTATTGTGGATGATAAATTTCCTCTACCTAACATCACAGATATTTTAGACTCGCTCTCAGGTTCAATATACTATTCACATCTAGATTTGAACCAAGGCTATTTTCAAGTCAGCCTTAGCCCTGACAGCCGTAAGTATACTGCATTTACCACCAGTACAGGTCAATATCAACTAAAAAGACTTCCAATGGGTCTTAAGACATCTTGTAGACAACTTTAGTAGAGTAATGTCAATAGCTATGTCCGGTTTGACTTATGAAAAGTGTTTCGTTTACATGGATGATTTGGTTATTTTTGGTCGTAGTTTGGATATACACAACTCTAATCTAGTATCTGTACTTGAACGATTGAGGAAAGTAAATTTAAAACTGAATCCCGACAAATGTCAATTTTTGAAGAAAGAAATTCTATATTTAGGTCATATTGTATCTGCTGAAGGTGTGTTACCAGATCCAGAAAAAACCAAAGTTTTACAAAATTATCCTACACCCAAAAACGCCGACGAAGTTAGACGTTTTGTAGCTTTCTGTAATTATTATAGGAAATATGTACCCTCTTTCGCTGAAGTAACACTACCATTAAACAAGTTATGTAGGAAAAACGTTCCATTTTCTTGGACAGACGATTGTCAAAAGTCATTTGAATTCTTAAAAGAATCGTTGATGTCACCACCGATACTACAATACCCAATATTTTCCGATACTAATGAATTTATACTGCAGACTGATGCATCGGGTAAAGCTGTTGGAGCTGTTTTATGCAATAATGATTTGAGACCAGTGGCCTATGCCAGTAGACCATTGAATAAAGCAGAATTAAATTACCCAACTATACAGAAAGAACTTACTGCTATTGTATGGGCTGTCAAATATTTTAGACCATACTTATATGGCAGACATTTTACAATAATGACAGATCATAAGCCTTTAATCTATTTGTTCAATATGAAGGATCCCTCTAGCAGACTTTTAAAATTCCGTTTAGTACTAGAAGAATATGATTTCAAAATAATATATTTAAAAGGAAAAGAAAATTCAGTTGCGGATGCATTATCGAGAATCTGTTTAACATCGGATGAGTTAAAGAGTATGAGTGAAGAAATATTAGGAGTGAATGTTTTGACAAGAGCACAAAGGAGAAGATTGGATGATGATAGTAAAAGTGAGACACAGTTACTTAGTAAAACCAACGACAAAGCGTCTGATCAGCCAAGAGTTGTGGAGTTATTAAGGAAACCGTGTGATCTAGCGGAGATGATTTTAATGGAAAATAAAAGAATTCAAAAATATCGAAATGATAAGGAAATTACAGATGAATATGAATGCTTTGCATATAATTCTAGTAAAAAGATACTATGTATTAATCTTAACTTTAGGGCGCAATACTCGCGAGCCGATTTTGTGACTGAGTTAGAGAAATTTAGTGAAAAGATAAATATAAATGAAATATGCATAATAAAAAATAAAGAAAATGAAGAATTTATAAAAGGATTATGCAATGAGCTGAAAATATTAAAAAAATGGTCCGGTCCAAAAATATGCATTTTAAGAGGAGTAAAGAGAATCGACGATGATAACGATAAGAAATTTATTTTAAATGACTTTCATCTGCTTCCCACCAGTGGCCATGCTGGGATACGCAGAATGACTAATAATATAAAAAGACATTTTTACTGGCCAGGACTTGAAAAAAATGTTACTGATTTTGTTAGCAAATGTCCTCAGTGCCAAAAATCAAAGTATTCTAGATATACTAAACAACCGATGGCGATCACAACAACGGCTTCAGTAGGATTTCAAAAAGTTTACTTAGACTTAGTTGGTCCATTAGACAGGGATGACGAAGGGAATTGCTACATTCTTACAATTCAATGCGAACTAACGAAGTTCATCGAAGCATATCCAATATCTAATAAAGAAGCAGTAACTGTTGCAAAAGCCTTTGTACAAAATTTTGTTTTGCGATTCGGAATACCCGATGGCATTGCCACAGATAGAGGATCTGAATTTATCTCTTCGACTATGGTAGAAATCTGTAAACTTTTGCAAATAGAAAAGCTAACTTCTACCGCCTACCATCATCAATCAATCGGTTCATTGGAAAATGCTCATAAGCATTTAGGTGCATTTTTAAGGACTTATTGCGGTAAGAATGGATATACTTGGTCTCATTGGTTACCATTTTGGTGCTTTAGCTATAATAACACTGTACATACAGAGACAAAGTACGCGCCATCAGAACTGATATTCGGGAGATTATGTACAATACCTAAGACAATATGTAGTGACGAAATTAATCCTTTGTATAATCATAATAATTATGTTATTGGTTTAAAGTATAAGTTAAAAATTGCCCTTAAAGATGCTAGAAATAATTTATTATTAAGTAAAGAAAAGAGGAAACAGGAGTATGATAAGAAATGTAATATTATTAATTATAATGTTAACGATTTAATCTTAGTAAAGAATGAATCATCAAAAAAGTTGGACAATATATTTGATGGTCCTTATAGTGTCTTAGAAGATATGGGTTCTAATGTTAAAATAAGTAAACTTAATAAAATAGAAATAATACATAAAGATAGAACTAAGCTATATGTTATTTAATCACATTTAACCAATTTTAGTATTATAATTATGACACTATAATCAATTTATTTAACAATTATTTTTATAATAATGTACCTATACAAAAAAAAACAAATGCATGTATTTGATTTTTTTTTCTTGCACCCCCGGAGGTGTAATGATGTACTCAGTAGTAGGAATATTCTATTCTAATAAACAGTCTATCTCCAGTATCCGAGTGTTTCACTAGTCGTCCCAACACCCGTCCTTACACTCAGAACTTTAGCTTCGGGTTACGAAATTGATGTTGAAAAATTTGATTCTTTGACACAGGACACAAAAAATTGTATCTTAGTCTCTATTCGTGGTATTATATGCCGGTTACCGTGCACAAAATTCTTGTACACAGTGTCGATATTGTGAAATCGGCTCTTTTACCTATCGGACAGCTTTCTGAGGAAGCTCAGGAAGCACGCAATAAAGATTGTAGAAGATTCCGAGATCACAATACTCGAAAAAATTCACGTATTGCCACGAATAGAGATTTACTAAATATGCTACTAATAACATCTGATCCTGTAGTTAATGGTCTGAGAGAAGTTCCCAAAAAACCGACGAGTAAGTTTCCTGCTGAGGTTTTAGAACTAATATACCTCCTACTGTAAATATACATTCTAATGTAAGTCTTAGTAGTTTTAGTCAAAATGTTAGTAGCAGGTCAGATTTTAGTGCAGAAGATTCTTCAGAAGAAGAATTTAGTGATGTAGAATAAATAAGAGTTGCAAATATAATTGTACTATTAAACTAAGCTTTGTACCCTTTGTAACTTTGTAATTAGTTGTAAATATATTGATTTATTTAATACTAAGTTAGTTTAAGGCTCTGCATGTTATTTATTTAAACACATATTGATATTATGTAGTAACGATGTCTCAATGTAAATCATTTTTATATTGCTATTTTTCTATCAGTCTCAATATACGAAACATCAATTATAATTTCTTGTTTTCTTTAGACCCCGTCACCCTACCTTCTTTTATTTGGGTGTTTTGTACTAAAACTGCATTAAAAGATCATAAGAAAGTAGTGTGAAGCAAAAAACCCCAATAAATAATTTTGTCTAGCTAGGTTGTTCTACACGAAACACTATGCGCCGCCGGCGCCGAACCAACGACAACGCCGCCGCCTCTGAAATACCTACCTACTGGCTGGCAACGATGGCACAATTCGAGTAGTCGAAGTGATAAACGAGTCTGGACTACACGAAGACATTCAACACGCGTCGCACATATCGCGTTTGATGTTGAGTGCTGCTCCAGCACTAAGGGGGAGAATGTAAGCGACGCGTAGCTACCTACGTACCTAGGGGGTTAACTTTATGTTTGAGTAGGTTAGGTACCTACCTACCTATCTTGTTTGTTTTGCTTTCTATGTTTGATAGTAGGTAGGTATCAAACTACCTAGTTTGTATTTTCATTATGATTTAATAAATCTAGTGTTGACGCAGGGGGGTACGTTGTGCGCGCGGAAGAAGCGGGGTGCAGGAAGTACCTACCTACCGCCCGCAGGCAGCGCCTGCGCGCGCTTTGCATTCAGTGGCCTTTGACCACAGCCGAGCACGCACGTACAGTATTTGCCTCCCCCCGTTCACCACTCTTCGTACATTAAAAAGATAGGTAGGTACTTATGTAGGTAGGTAGGTACCTACTGTCTTGGATCTAAAATTATGTAGTTGGCAAAAGTTATCCACATCTTTTGTACTCGAGTGTACCAAGGCCCAACGCGTCTCGGTAGCAAAATTAAGAAGGTCATCAATATGTATGAAACAGTCGCTTTTTAGTGGTCATTTGAATTTGGTCGTATCACCTGGTAGAATAAGGGTTATTAGGCGAGTGGACCCTTATTTCAGTCATTCCTTTACAACTAGCTCAATACGAGACGTAGAGAGCTGAAATTTTCAGGATATAATTATCATGGAACGCACAGATTTTTTTGCTATTACCTATAATCTTGGGTTGAAAGGTTTCTTGCATTTTGACGTCAAAGTTATGACCTTATCAGTTACGTCTTAATCGATATTATTCAAAAACGCGTGTATGAACCTTCTTGAAACTTTTTATGGTTACAAAGAATAACAGCAAGAACCGAACACCGTTTACAATGAACCGCTATGTCTTTCCATTAAAGAGCTAGAATTTTTAAGGTTTCAAGGAAAAACAAGATTACATAAAAACTGTACATATTTTTGGAAATTTTACTATTTCATAATTAAGCACTAATCAAAAGCTACTAGTGTATGTTGTTTTGTAGATGCACATTCAATGGTTTCCGAGAAACAAGCTTTTGCAAAACGTTACCCCAGCAGGAAATTGGATATCTCAAAAACCTTAAGACGCACAAATTTTATTTTTAGGCCCACATTTATACTCAAATTTAAGCTATCTGCCCATATAAGTCAAATTTGTCTAGGGTCATTCGTTTGGAATCTTCCTGCTGGAAAAACGTTACCCCAGCAGGAAACGAATTTTGCGTTTTATTCCAAAACGTGAACATGCACAATTTTTTTAACTTGACTCACCTTTACAGCGTAGAACGCACTAATTATTTGTGGAACTCACTTACATTCTAGAAGAAACTTTTCTGCTGGGGTAACGCACACACAGCTCTCGTCACGATTTAATAGCTCTCGGCGAAAGTGGAGGGGCGTTCTGCGCAGGTGTACATTCACGCTCAGAATTATAGTGTTCTGTGTCCGTCTAGCTAGCAGCCCCGCCATGGAATTTGGTGATTTCAACTATGCCAATAACCAATAAACACAGCGGGGGGGGGGGGGGGGGGGTCTATTTATGAGACTTGCAGAATACCGCAGGGAACAGTTTATTGGCATAGCGCCCCTCCACTTTTGCCGAGAGCTATTAAACCGTGACGAGAGCTGTACCTGTATCAGTTGAGTGTCATCAGATATTTAGGTGTTTCACTGTGGCTGCTATCTTGACGTCTAGTTAGCAGCCCCCCTGATTCCGACGAAACCGTAGCGACATATGAATCATGAACTATGCCAATAAACTGTTCCCTGCGGTATCTAGTTCTGCAAGTCTCATAACGAGGACTCATACGAGAAAATTTCTACCAAAATTGTTATTTTCCATGTAATAGTAGAGTTTGCATTCATGATAGCTTGAAACACTGTTCCCTCCAAAGCAGAAATGTCAAAATGGCGTCAACGCAGGACGCTTGGTATATTTCTTTACTTGGTTTAGCGGAACATTTCCGCACATCTAATCCTCCTGACATAAAATGTTGTATTCAGTGTTTACAAGCTGTGTTCAATTTCAAACCCCCGCAAAGGGTCGAGGCCCGGACACATTTGCAACTTGGAAATATACTCTTGACACACACCAAAAACATCGACTTGGCGAGAACGCATTTGGAACAGAGCGTAAGTTTTTTTACTGTTATTTATCTGATTTGTCATGGGTAATGCGAGCTGAGCGATCGGGCTTATCTGTATCCAGTGGGGGGACTAATTCGTGAAGATTTGTGCGAGGAATGATGTCCAAAACTTTCTCAAAGTATGTAAACAATGATGATGAAGTGGGTCATTCGGATATTATACAGTGTTGTGGTTGCAGTGGTGCCTCTCACAGACGATCAATGGCTTCGACGACGTGAAATTTGAAGCTGCAAGTGTCCTGTCTGAGTTGTTTGAGCAGCAGGGCCAACCGCAGCAGGCTATGCCCATTCTAAGGAAAGCAATAGAATTGTCACAACACTGTGTATATTGGCACTGTAGGCTCGTATTCCAATTGGCGGTAAGTCATCACATTATTATGAAATACTTAGCTCATAAAAGTCCCATAATTTAGAAAAATAATGTCCCTTGTTGTTTGTTTTGTATAACTTTCATAGGTATTTGTTATTGTTAATCTCATTTAGCATAGTGAAAATTTACATAAAATTGCATTAATTTTTTAATTTAGATTTGCAAAGGCCCACTGGTCACATAGTTATGGAACACAGACCAGGACAAGTAAATTGAAATAATAAAAAACAGCTTACTCCTCCAATCATCAACTAAAATACTTTTGCCGAGTTTTACTTGACATAGGCAATAAGTAAAATGATCTAAATGTTTATAAATAACTACATAATTATATTAAATATTTTATAATTTTCAGCAAATCCATGCAACAGAGCGAGAATATGAAGTTGCAAGTACATTACTTGCAGTTGGTGTGGACTATGCACAGTTCTCGAATGTGGCATACACAAGAGTACTATTCTTACTCAGTAGGGTAATGGTGAGTACCTTTACCTAGTAATATTATAATGGCAAAAGCTTGTGCTTTCATCACGTTTTATGTCAATCTGGAGGTGCATGAGGCTGGGCAGTGAATGTGTTAACTAAAAACAATCCATAACATCTGAACACATCATAATGAAATCACTACGTAGTATAAAAGAAAGTCTCTTCCTGCTGTCTGTCTGTCCACGTATGCTTAGATCTTTAAAACTACTCAACGGATTTTGAAGCGGTTTTTTTATAGATAGAGTTATTGAAGAGGAAGTTTTATATGTATTTAGTATCAGCATTGCACCCGTGCGAAGCTGGGGCGGGTCGCTAGTTTGTTATAAATGTAGATCATGAATATCACGATACTAAGTTTTCTACTTTCTGAAATTACAAATACATAAGTAGGTACTTCTTATTGTGAAAGTCTGGTCTGGTGGGCAAGACAGAAGTATTATTACTAAGTACTTCTTATTGTGAAAGTCTGGTCTGGTAGGCAAGACAGAAGTATTATTACTAAGTACTTCTTATTGTGAAAGTCTGGTCTGGTGGGCAAGACAGAAGTATTATTACTAAGTACTTCTTATTGTGAAAGTCTGGTCTGGTGGGCAAGACAGAAGTATTATTACTAAGTACTTCTTATTGTGAAAGTCTGGTCTGGTAGGCAAGACAGAAGTATTATTACTAAGTACTTCTTATTGTGAAAGTCTGGTCTGGTGGGCAAGACAGAAGTATTATTACTAAGTACTTCTTATTGTGAAAGTCTGGTCTGGTGGGCAAGACAGAAGTATTATTACTAAGTACTTCTTATTGTGAAAGTCTGGTCTGGTGGGCAAGACAGAAGTATTATTACTAAGTACTTCTTATTGTGAAAGTCTGGTCTGGTAGGCAAGACAGAAGTATTATTACTAAGTACTTCTTATTGTGAAAGTCTGGTCTGGTGGGCAAGACAGAAGTATTATTACTAAGTACTTCTTATTGTGAAAGTCTGGTCTGGTGGGCAAGACAGAAGTATTATTACTAAGTACTTCTTATTGTGAAAGTCTGGTCTGGTGGGCAAGACAGAAGTATTATTACTCCTTAGAAAGTAGGAAGAAAATATAGGTACTTATGGGCTGATATGATGATTTAAAAAATATTAGAATTTAAAATATTTAGTAACAATTCCGCGTACAACACGGTAAACGTAAGTACGTACGTAGTTGTTGCAAGCAGAATTATTATGTTAATATTTTGTAAATTCTAATATTTTGCTATGGACTTCTGCAAAATAACACCTGAATCTATTATTTATCCTTCATACTAGCAAATCGCCCTGGCTTCGCACTGTTAGTAGACCGTCAAAGGGATTAGGCAGCATTATCGATGAAAGCTCCCAGGTGGCTTGACTTTTTCCGACAGATCCAACAATTATCGTTATATTTCAACCAATTTACACAAAACCTTGACAAATTATATACTTAAAACTTCCTCATGAACCGTTCTATCGATTGGTAAAAACCTCATGAAAATCCGTTTAGTACTTTTTGAGTTTATCGTGAACAGATAGACACGGTGGAGGATTTGGTTTTATAACATGTAGTGATTTAATTTCGCAAGTTTAGTATATATAATTGATTGTTTGTTGATTGTTATTCTGGACTAGCCTCTGCATGTGGCTTCCCATTCACTTTTCAAGTAGCCTATGTCAGACCCTGGGATATTGTATCTCCCTGCCAAATATCATTAAGATCTGTTCAGCTGTTTAGGTATGAAAAGGTAACAGACAGACCGAGTTACTTTCCCTTTTATAAATTAGTATGTATTACATATTTCCACTAACAAGTCCAACTTCTCTTATATTTTAAATATATATTAAACAAACATGTCCTGTTTCAGTTATTGTTAATAGATAAAAAGATCCAAGAAGTGTTGCCATTGCTCAACCAAGCGGGACACCTTGTAGACACATGGGTTGGCAGTCCCCATCAGAAGGAATACCTTAAAGTCTACTTCCTTGTTCTACAGGTAAGGAGTTTTCAGATTTGTTAAAACTGTTGAAATAAATAATAATATAGCGTGTTTTAAAAAACTATAAACCGACTTCAAGTTCCGTTACTTTTGCAAGATATATACTAATCCCCTGGGGATAAAAATTTAATGGGACCCCTTCGGGATCGTATTCTATACAATACTGATATCGCGTAACATACATACAAAAAAAAACATACAGACGAATTGATAACCTCCTTCTCTTGAAGTCGGTTAATAAATAATACTCACTACCAAACTACAAGTTATTTTAAGAATAGCTTATATTGGTAATGAGAGCCCTAATTAAGTGTCATGTACTTTTTATGCAATAAACAATATTTAATTTTTTTTTTTAATTTTTAATAATACAGGTTATTTTCATGGCTCCAAATGCCACAAAAAAATAAGAGGTGCTTGATCTTGATCGGACTTTATTCTACAGATGATACAATTTGCATTGTGCATATAAATTGCCTTTGACTTTTCTTTTTGGACTAGCTGGTTAGCATTTGCAATGGCAAATGCTGTAATAATGATTCAGTTTATTATATTAGGTATTATAAGTTAGTTAACAAATTTGGGAAACATTTACAACTTATATAAAAACCTACTAATTAGCCAATCAAGGGGCCATAGACTCATCCATAGAGATCCGTAGAGTTATCCATAGAGTATTAACTCACTTTATTCTAAAGATGAGAAAATTTGCATTGTGCATTATAAATTATCTTCTATCCACATAAACCTCCTGCCTTAATTAACCAATGAAGGGGCCATAGACTCTTAACCACGAGGTACTCTATATATGTACGTACTTTAAATGAATTTGATTACAACAGCGACAATTAAGATAGCTACGGCGGCGGCGACACGAACAGAGTGAATGAACCAATTAACAGTAGGTACTTGAAGTAACTTTTGCTACTGTAACGATTTACTGTCGAACACGTGAATTCATTGCCTTTGCACATAGTCATAAGGATGCGTTATGCTAACAAGTGGCCCAATTGTTTAATAGTAGATTGTTACACAAGGGTAGTAAGGGAGATATTGCAGAACAAGATCCAATTTGGCGCCAGTGCGAGCGCTCGCCATTATGATGTAAAGTAGAATGCTAACCTCCGTTGCAAGTAGCTATTACACCCTCGAATTATATTCTCGGGTTCACTCGATCCATTAGCGCACTTTGCGAGCGCTCGCAAAGGGCCCTAAATTGGATTGAGTGCACCCGAGATATTTAGACGAATATAGTTCGAGGGTGCACTCTATCTAATTTCGCGCCCTTGCGAGCGCTCGCAAAGTGCGCTAATGGATCGAGTGAACCTGAGAATATAATTCGAGGGTGTAATAGCTACTTGCAACCGAGGTAAGCATTCTACTTTACATCATAATGGCGAGGCAAATAAAACATTAACTTTTCACTTTAGTTTATTACAGTCGCACAGATCAAATGAAATGAAAGGCCGCCATTTCCGCAGTTTTTTTTTCCGTAAAAAGTTTTCTTATCATTTTATAAGAAAAGAGATTGTTTCACCAAGGAGTTTTGCATAGCTTGAACTGTATTTACAATGCAAGTGTGACGTAATGAGATTTGAAAATAAAATTCCTATAAAAATGCATTGTGTTGCGTATACCATCTTACACAGCCTCTTTGCTTACTTAGTAAAACATTCTTGCCGAGCATTATGATGTAAATAAATAAATCGTTTATTTTGTGGAACAAATATTGGTACCAAATCTATAATTTTACAAATTGAGGGTAGTTAATACAAAAAGCAATGAGATTTCGTTGTTAGTAAGTTTAAGGTAACAATAGGTTATTATGTAACTACTTTTATCTACCCAAATATCATAAACCCTCTCTAATGCATTCAAAAACAATAGGCAATGACGAGCATTACCAACCAACAGAAATAAACGGAACTGTAATGAACTCATAACCTACTGAAAACCATAGGTTATAGAGTTTAAATTTGGAACAGGTGTCAAATTCAAGTGAGTGTGCTATACTAGTATCTACATTCTAACTATAAATCGCACGACATTTTGATCTCGAGTGACACAAGAATAGTGACTTTGTTCGTTTGTCTATGATTTAAAAAAAAATGTGTCTCAAATCAAATAATGAACTCAATTCAAAATAGAGAAATAATAAATATAAATATGCCATCATCACCATCAAGCTCTGCAGCTCCAAAACAAGACCTCATTTCAAATGCAATTCAACCAGGACCGTTAACCATATCTCATTGCACAACTGTCAATGTTAACTACCATTACTATAATAAATAATTAGCTTCTGTATGTATGTGTTCAATTTATTTTTTATTGCATTACACTGGTAGCAATGCTCGTCATTTCCCTATGGTTCCTGAACCCATCATAGAGCCCTTATGATATTTGGGTAGATAAAGTAGTGTATGCAACTGTACATAATTAGGCATTACAGCACTCGTGTGATGCTATTAAGAAACTCGCCTTCGGCTCGATTCTTAAACCCACACTTGTGTTGTAATGCCCTCCATTATGCACAGTTGCATAAACTACTATTATCATTGTATAAATTAACAAGGTTTCTTAATTTTACCAATTCAATTTGTAAAAAGCGCTAGCTCCCACCCTAGGATAACCTGTGTTGTGGGTAGCTAGCCTCTTTCGTGCTAGAAATCAAGTCGGAACATACACTAAAATATGGTGCAACAAGTATTATATTTTATGTTTTGGGGACATGATAGATAGGTATGAGATGATTGGTTAGTGGTCTCTTTTTCTCGGTATGCGAGAGATGAATATCGCTTATTTTATTACGTACTAATTAATACCAACGTATGACAATGTCTAGAACCGGCCACATTGCAAGTGTCTAGCTTTGCTACTCGCCTGGCGTGTAGCGATATCTGAGTATTTGCCCTCGATAGTTGCCTACTATGATAGACCTCAGCACCTTTCTTAATGATTGGTGGGAAATCGCACAAGATCGCACGGAGTGGAATTTGGAGGAGTCATTTACTTAGCAGTGGAACGGAATCGGCTGGCTGGACGAAATCTAGACAGGGCCTCCTGTGAGGCCAGTCAAAGTAACTAAGCTACACGCCAACTTAGCGCGAAATAAGCTGCTTATCTAGGCGCTTAACACTTCCGTGACCCAAGACACCAGGTCCATCTGCAGGTCCTTGATGCGACGGCGCGGCGCGCCCCTCCTGGGGTCGAACCGCTCAGACTGGGCAGTGAATGCGTTAAAGTGCAGTAATGGCCGCACTTCAAGCGCCTACCCTCCGTCCACGCATTTATTTTCTTTGACATAATGATATACTTAATAAAATAAATCGAAGCTTTCGTTAGTCTTGATATTTTTGGAGCCGATAGTTTCGCACTTTTAAATACCTACAAGCTTTTATATTATCTAGGACCAAAGTGCTCTGGAAGACAAATCCAACGAACCCAAACTCGACGTGGTTAAGTCGTTTCGTTTAGGAGTTCCTGGCTACCTTCGGTCTCCATCATCAGACCAGCTCGATGGTACCATGACATTGCATTGTCACCGAACTTACATAAGTATGCCTTTCAGCTCAATCGGTTAAGGATAACTGGTCTAAAATTGAGTTGCAAAATTCCACCTGCAAAAACATACATTGCCAGTTAAATAAAAGCTTGTAAAAGAAGCAGTGTAACAAATATTGCATTCTTTCATTCCTTCAAAGATTTTATTTTATTTATTGTAATCCTTATTTATAACAACAATTAAAGTCCGATTAAAATATTCTTTTTCAGGTATGTCACTACCTAATGGCTGGTCAGGTGAAGAGTGTGAAACCCTGCCTGAAGCAATTACAGCAGAGCATACAAACGATCATGGCACCTACGTGGCCAGATGACGATGGTATGTCCTTTATGGTATTGATTCAAAATTACCACTTTACTTCTGTAAGGTTTCCACCCTACACCTTCAGATGATAGTGATAAGAGATGATAATTGATAGATATGCAGATTAATACTGATAACTTGATTTTATTGATATGATATGAATACACGGGCAGCGGTCGAACGCGTACTGAATTGCTTAAGTAAAAATGCACCGCTTGCGAAATGTGCTGTTTAGGTTTACATAAATCGTACAACTTCTGTTAAACTTAATATCTTCTGAGGTAAATACGTATGGCCCCTATAATTCCATTCTTGTTAATGATTTTTCGACTGTATTTGCTCTACTTGTCGATTTGAGCGTAGATTTGAGGTATTTTGCTACAATGCCTAGTGCATTAAAAACGTTATGTGAAAAATATATTTCAAACAACGCCAAAACGAGAGTTTTGGATTTTTGTGTTGGGAGAAGCTACCTCCGTGACGGGTCACGACGCCCAGTATGGGCAAAACGACGCAAGAGTGTTGAGAGTTGTGTACAAAACAATCTTGATTACAGTCTGAATTACAATTACAACTAGGCTGTGCGTTCCACTGCTATGCCATGGCCTTCTGTGATATCTTAATCGTTATCCTGGCTGGACCCTGTTATGATATGTGACCAGTCCAGTTCGTCACACCATTGCTTTCTTGGTTTGTCACGTCACGGCGGAGTCTCAAGCTTATTGTGTGCTCAATGAAAGCTTTGCCTATGTGTAATGAAAGCCTATAAACGTTGTCTATAAATTATAATCCTACTAGCTGCTGCCCGCGCCTTCGCCCGCGTTTTATCGGGATAAAAAATAGCCTATATGTTATTCCAAGTCCCAAACTATACCCATACCAAATTTCAGCCTAATCGGTTCAGTAGTTTTTGCGTGAAAGAGTAACAAATATCCATCCATACAAATTTGACGTTTATAGTATTAGTAGGATAGGATATCATAATTAATATTTTGCAAAGTTAAGTTCAGTACAATCTTAAGTTATTTTTTTTTATAAATTTATACTAAGTGGGTTTCAAACAGATTTTTCTGATTTCAAAAGTTATACTTAAATTACATCTTTTGTTTCAGCGGTATGCGGAGGCAATGTGTCAGGCGGCGAATCATTCGTATGGCTCTGTCGACAGCAGTTGTACGTCCTTGTCTACCTGGTCACCGTGATGCATTCCGCCCAGGCGGGGTATATGGACAAGGCACATAAATATACGGAGAAGGCGCTCGCTCAGATCGATAAGTTGACTTGTAAGTCCAATTTTGGCTTGTAAACCCACGATATGCTAATTTTAACCGATTTCATAAGTTAGAAAGCTATATAATAAATGGATCCTAGAATCAGCTAATATACTCAACTAGCTGCTTTATGCGGCTTGTTCTGGTATTAGGCAGCAACTGGCTATTAAGTTCACTACTCAGCCCAATCGCTTAAATTCAATGTGTAATTAATGACACATACCAGAGAGATGTGTTATTATATTGCGATTTTTGATTACAAAAACAATCACTTACATAAAATTTATTACCGTAAAAAACTTATGAGGTTTGACTTGGTACTCACATTCGCTTTAACTTTATTTGTAGTCTAAGTGTCAATATTAAATAACTAATTTGGGCCTACTGTACTGCATCAGCTTTGATGTTCACTCCCTCTCCCTCGTGCAGAGTTAGCTAACGTGCGCCGTGGGAGGGAGCAAGCAGGTGTGCACAGTTGCATGCGCGCGAGTTCAGACAGAATCGTTTTAAGCAAAAGTTAAGTACAGATGATAATTTTTTTTTAAATTTCATTATTTTTAAATGCGTCAATCGTAGCAAGTCCCAAACTTTGTATCCTCCAGCTAAATCATACCTTTTTATTATCTTTCCCCAGCATGTGAAGAGAAAAGCACCACACTAACAGCGGCCAGCACGCTACGCGGCGCCGGTCTAGCGTGGCGCCTTCGCATGGCGTTAGTAGAACACGCGGCGTTGTGCCGACTGGTGGCCGGGGGGAAAGCACAGGCGCTGCTAGAGATAGCACGCGCAGCGGACCTGCTGCACTCCGCCCCATCACGTGAGTACTGCGTATTTGTTGCAGCACGGCTCGCCCCACGATGTGAGGGTTTGAATTTTGCTTGTCTCGTCGCACTGAGAAAATCGTTATCTCTGGCAAACACGACTTCTGCTCGAGTCAATCAATATACAGCTGAATAATCATTAAATAAACACTTGTAAATTTAGTTCTGTTATTTCCAATAAAACACCATATTCGGTAAATTACGTGTATTGAGCTTTGTAGCAATTCACAACTAGATGACACACGATTATATTCAGATTTATTTATTTAGCAACTAATACTATTTTAATTAACCAATTACATTAGTTACTTAAATATTAATATTAAATTAAAAATACTATACACATTAAAATTAATCAAATAAATTATAGTTGAATTAATAGGTCACAATACTGAATAATACAAATAGAAGAAATAAATTACACATGACCAAAAAAATAAAATAAAAAGTTACTTAGTCAAAACATAGTACATTATTAGATATACATTATGATATAGTCAAAACTAGGTACACCCATTCATACATCACGTTCATAGAACCTTAAACACACCGACAGAATCTCACCCAGACTATCCGAAAACAGATCGGTTTCAGGGCTATCGTTCAGGAGAGAGTTGAGTGCGGTGAGGATGCGTGGGATGGGTGATGCGGAGCGTGCCGCCGTGGACGACGCCGGTACGTCAAACAACCTGTGCTTTCGGCCCCTACAGTACTTATCAGGAACGTAGAAGCGACACAACACATCACTTATTTCGGGGGACTCTATTTTACCTCGGAAGAGCTTGCACGCTATGGAAAGCTGATCGAAGGCGCGCCGCGTCTCCAATGAGTTCAGATAACCTAACTTTGTCGATCTTGTTATAAAAATAAGAGGAAGGTAGGAAGGGATAGGAGTAGGTATGTACTAGACCTCCATGTTACATACCTACTACATAACAAGTTCCGAATGTATCGTACATCACGCGATTACAGCGCCATTCATGGCGTCATATGTACTCGTACTACCGAGTACTGGAACAATGGAAGACATGGAATGTAACCTCTAAATTAGGAGAATGAAATATTGCTGTTATTCCAAAGTAATAAGTGATTTTGCCATTGCCACCAGCAATATGTGTTAGACGGTTATTGCAATCCATACTTCATACTAATATTATAAAAGAGAAAGTAAGTCTTCTCACCTTTTCACGCCTAAACGGCTGAACAATCGTACTAAGCGGTTTTCCTTCACCTTCATCATTCGCACTGCTAAGGAATGGAACTCGGTGCCCACTTTTCCGACCAATTATAATCTGGGTCTCTTCAAGACGAGAGTGAATAGGTGTCTTCTAGATGTTCGTGCGACGTCGGCCACATCGTCACTTTCCATCAGGTGAGATTGTGCTCAAACGAAGGTCTATCAAATATAAAAAACGTTTGCCGAGAGGTACATGATATTCCGGGACATAGGGTACTTATTATCTCGGAAAAACGCGTGAGAATACGCGGGCAGAAGCTAGAGCTAATAAAAATTTTTATCAACAGAAATCTTTATTGACATAGAAAATAACAATCAAATAGTATAAACAAATTAAATTAGTATTTACAATTGAAACAATTGAGCTAACTGCAGACTGTAGAAAACAATCTACAGATAGCTCAACTAGTCCATATCAAGACCAGTCGGAAGCTTCCCCAAGACGCTGGCTGCATTGTCTCGCTGTATGGCAATGCTACTGCTGCGGGCCGTGGGGCCGCGGCGTATGAATATCGACCCAACTCAACCCGTGGATGTCGTAAGAGCCGACTAAGGAAACCTACCAGAGGAAGGGCAGCAGCTTCCTTCTGAGTATTTTTTTTAAACACCAACACTGCGATCACCAATCCGCCTGCCAAGCGTGGTGATTATGGCAAATCCCCCCCCCCCCCCCTACAAGGGAGACCACCTACACAATGGACCGACGACATCGTAGCGGTCGCAGGGAGTCGATGGATGGAGGCGGCTCAGGACCGCTATTTGTGGCGCCGTATGGGGGAGGCCTATGTCCAGCAGTGGACGTGTATGGGCTGATGATGATGGCAATGCTAATGCGCTGCGCCAGATACTTACCAGCACTCGGGACTGCTCCGGGTTTAAAAAAAATTATCGGAGCGCCTGGTCGAAGCGACGCTAATTAAATTAATTTTGTGTTCATTTTCTATTATATACTTGCAGCCCAAACCGCAGCCGCCCACACACCACAGCTGCACTGTCTACTGGGGCTCTACGCTATGTCCATGAACTGCATGGAGCAAGCAGAGTCGCAGTTCCTTACTTCTATACAAGTGAGTTCACTTCGACATCCTTAGGGTCATCTGCCCAAGAGTCCTGTAAGGTCTAAAGGAAATAAAATACTGAGTTGAGTTTTATACGCGTCCAAGTCTTAAATCTACTCGGGATGATGTTGAACCTTGCTCATATATCTCAGCCGAACGATGTCCACTGCTCCACACTCCATAGGGCTCCCACGAAGGTTAATGTTTGGGCAGTGGCCCTAATTCTACTAATATTTATAAATGTCAAAGTTTGTGAGTACTGAACTGATTGGGCTGAAATTTGATACGGGTATAGTTTGGGACCTGGAATACCATATATGCTATTTTTTATCCCAATAAAATGCGGACGAGGGCGCGGGCAGCTGCTAGTCAAAAATATTTTGTAAACATTATCAGAAACAAAACAACATATCAGATCTAAATTTCACTATTTGGCGTGAGTCAGTTGTTTTATAGTTTTCAATTCATTACTTGTTATGATTTCATTTCAGATGTCACAAGAAAGAGACCTATGGATGTTCGCGAAGTTGAACCTAGCTATCGTTTACCTACGGGCGCGGCGAGACAACGAGCTAGCGGCGATTATGGAACAGGTATGCAGTTTTTTTATAGCCCATAGGCCTTCGTTTGTTACGAAAGGTAGGGAAATCATTTATGGGCAATTGCGTGCGCTTCTATAATATACGTCCATCTGAAGCAACTGAACTCCCTATACGTAAATTGAAACAGTACATTAAACAAAATCTAATCTTATCTAGGAAGGCATTTTACTCCATAGATGATTACATCAATGATGTTAATGCTTGGCCAGATGTCGCTCCGTTCCGCTCTGTCATTAGTATGGATGAAATTCAATGTTTAGCTTTATAGAAATATTGACATGTATCTAAATTGCATTAAATTTAGATTTACATAGGCAAAATAAACATGTATTAAACACATAAGTGATATATAAATGTGCTAGTGGTTTCTTTTTCACTTCTTCCACTTGTGGACAAAAAATTGAAGTGAAGATAATATCTATTAACCCTTACTTCTTGTTTGATAATAATAACTATGTTTATAGTAATTTCACTTGTCTAAGTGCTTATTTTGTAAGCCTAAAGAAATAAAGTTATTGACTCTGATTCTGATTTGACCACAATCTGGCCTGATGGAAAGTGACGATGTGGCCGACGGTGTATCACGAAGGTCTAGAGGTTACCTATTCACTCTTGACTTGACGTCCTACGTGAAATGATTCAGATTTGAAATAATGCATATCTGCTACTATATAAGATTAAATCAACATCTAGGAGAGCAATGAAAAAAGTGCCTGTTTTGCTCAATAAATTTGCATTTCTATAAAAACTACTGAAGTTGAAGAATTCATTATTAATGTAAGCGGGTTAACTACGAACCATGTTTCTGGTTCAACCTGGTTCGTAGTTAACGCATTAAAGTAATTTTACATAAAGATTTCGTACAATGATTGCTATTACCCGTCTCTATCACTCCCGTGTAAATATAATGCCTCGCACAGATACAATGACCGCTCGCACAGATACAATGACCGCCGTCGTCAGGGGTTGTAAACCTTTTACCGTTCTTGTTTGCATATGATCCACCCAATTATTAATTATAACCCGATTTTTAATCTGTTCTCATGTAATAAGCTAGTAATTTTTTAACTCCTTCATATATTTCTTAGTAGGCAAAGAGTCTCAAGAGAGGTCATTGTACGAATTTCTTCGTGCTTCGCGATCAGACTTACCAATGTTCCCAGCGAAAAGAAGCGCAACCTCAAGCAATTTGCATAGGAACCGGGTAAAACGGGGCGAATAGATATGGACGAAATACTGGAACAAGACATGACCTGGCTGGTAGCAGTGGAAGTACCCTTAGTCCGTGACTGTTCACCTCGTATGTCAGTGGATCTGACCTCTGCAAAAGCATGTTTTTCCTCCAGTATTTCGTCCATTTCTATTCACCCCGTTTTACGGCACTCATAGTTTGTTGTTTTTACATAGTATTTTACTAGTATTAGATTAAGTAGATTTTACCTAGCAATGTTCTATACCCAGGTGCGACCAGAAGCGTTACCACCTTACGCGCACGGGCTGCGGGCGGCATCCTACTACGTACTAGGACTGCAGGCCTTCTTCCAGGCGCGGTACAATGAGGCCAAGTAAGCTATCATTATCATACAGTTCATGAAAATCATTTACTAGTTTCTGCCTGCGGCTTCGCTCTCGTTTTACCGGGACGAAGGTGCCTTGTTAAACCGGGTCGAGAACTTACATATATAAATTAAAGCCCGATCCGGTCAATAATTTTGGTGTGAAAAGGTGACTGTTTGGGTTTGTTATTAGAGATGGGATATTTTTGGGAGACCTTTTTGATTCACAACAAAAAACATTATTATAAGTGCCCGCTGGAGCCACTTTGTTACTATTAATTATATACCTATATTTTTATTTTGTAAGGTTCGTATCATAACGTATTTTTTGTTGTGGACCAATATACTGATTTTCTTTCTATTTCAATAGAGAACACATCATGAGCACATTGGATTTGGAAAAATTACTATTGAAAAGCGGTTTCAATAGCAATTTTTATCAAGACTAAACATTTTTTCTAAAACCTACTAAAGTACCATTGTCGCACTTAACTTACTTAATTCATATAATTTATTGTGATTTTTATGCATACCGGTATCCTTCTTAGGTCTCAGTAGTCATACACAATGCATAGAAGAAACCCCGGTCAGGTGCAATAATTTTTTTGGGCTCTCTCTTGGTACTTTGATACTTCAGAATTAATTAATTATTTACTTAGCTGCCAATGAAAGAAATAAAGTAGACTCGAAGAGCTTTCAAAAGAAATTTTATCACTGTTAGACAAACTTTGAAAAATGAGCTCAGAGTTCGAACAAAAGTGCCCATGTTTCATTGGCAAGGAAATAGTCTGAAGTTGAACATATTTCCTCTCCCCTTGCAAAGTTAATAATGCTGGACAAATCACACAGCATCAGCTAGCCCCAACCTAAGCAAAATTACTTGTGTTGAGGTATGTAGTTATAAAGGGACTAGATACATTCCATAGATAGATATTTTTCCTCCACAGACGGTATCTCCGCGAAACCCTCAAAATGGCCAACGCCGAAGACCTGAACCGCCTAACCTCCTGCTCGCTAGTTCTTCTCGGCCACATCTTCCTGTCCATCAACAACTCGCGGGAATCTATGAACATGGTGACGCCTGCCATGCAGCTCGCCAGCAAGATTCCCGACGTACATGTCCAGTTGTGGGCCTCCGCTATACTCAAAGGTCAGCATCAGCAGACATATGTCCACTATTGAACATGCTTCTCCTACACGAGGACGCGCGATAGCACGAGTCATTGTTATTCTTTTATTTAAAATCTTAACATAAAGCAATAATAATGTTAAGTCGGTGTTGTGTTGCGCTATTCTGCGCAAACTAATATTGCCGATGAGACTTATAAACATCTGTACAACTATTTTACAGGCGTACTAACCAATGCAATAGAGTACCTAGTCTTAATATAATAATTTGTCAAGTATATAATAATAATAATAGGAATGTCCATCATACTTGCGTTGACACAGATGTAACGTTGGCTGGAACAGACATTTCACAATAGGCAGATTCCCAGTTGAATAATTTAACAAAGCGAATGAGATCGTCTGATGCCAATTTGCGTTGCATACGGTAGACAAAAGCTGCACACCACCGTTCCTTTATAGCTTTGAATTCTCAGATTGTCCTTAATTTATCTCATCAAATTTCCATAGACTTATATCGGCTATCGGGTGACGCGGAACGAGAGAACGAAGCCTATCAGATGCACTGCAACTTCTCGCAAGCACTCCTCAAGGACCACTTCGCGGCTTCGCAAATGCCCCAGCACGCGCTCGTGCAATGGACCAGCGGGCCTCCACCTGCGCTGACGCCGCCTTCCACACCGCCTACTTAACTCTCAATACCACATGTATAGACATAGACTCGGGTAAAACTAGTTAATTCTAATCTGAAATTATTTTTTTTATAACGAATGGACGTTCTTTTGACCACAATCTCACCTGATAGATAGTCGATATGGATATACGATGTGCCCAATGATGTAACACGATGGCTGGGAAGGGAATACGCATATTTACAAAAATCGGATTGTTACAAAATTTGTATTTACTACAATTAACTTAGATAGCAGATAAGAAGTTTTGCGCGCACTGACACTAAACTGTGCAATTCGATCGTTTTGAAAGGGAAGGATTTTTTTTGTGGTGACAAATTAGTAGTTTTACGTGAAATCTGAATTGACACCATTGTAAGCCTTTTGCTTAGAAGGCATGCTCATAAAATATTGAATCGATTTTCCTTTTACGAGTCTATTGTATGGTAATAGATTGCTAAAATCAATATAATGTCAATAGACTCAAAACTAACGACACTTGAGCATGGGTTCATAGCAAATAGTTTATAATGTGCACAAAACTTTTTATCTGCTAGCTGAATAACTCATGGAAAGCAGAAATCACTAACACCTGAAAATGTTTGAACCTTCGTCACGTTCCACATTAAAACCACGGTATCTTGCTTAAACATCACAGTACACAGCAAGTGCCCTGCAAGAACAGTGAGTTAAAATTATTTTATCCATTACAAACCCCCCCAAAACTCTGTTAAAATAATCTGTAAACATTCGGGTACCGAGCTGATGAATATATTCTGCTGCTGCACCGCTTTAAGCAAAAATAACTATAAGAACACTCCCAAAACCAGACTTTCAAACAAGAGCCTTGAAATTAGATTATATGACAGACAGAAACACGAAACCGTGGCCGGGCCGGAGGCGAAGGCTTGCGGATTGTAATTTGTGAATTTATATGAAAGACTTCACATACACCGCCGGGCGGCGTATGTTTAGTCCTACTAATATTACAAATGTCAAAATTTGTATGGATGGATGTATGGATGTGTGGATATTTGTTACTCTTTCACGCAAAACCTAGTGACCGGATTAGGCTGATATTTGGTATGGATATAGTTTGGGACCTGGAATAACATATAGGCTATTTTTTATCGCGATAAAACGCGGGCGAAGGCGCGGGCAGCAGCTAGTCTCTCATATAATTCGTATGATACAACCCGCACGCCTTCGCCTCCGGACCGGCCACGGTTTCTGTGTGTGGCGGCTTTTATTCTGCCAATTTTAAGGGATTTTCTAATAGCTTAGGTCTAGGTTTAGATCTAGGCTAAACAAGAGTTAGATCTAGTACAGGGGACTTGTGTACAGTGAAAAAAGTGGCATACCGGTAGGAGGAGGACAGTGTGAGTTAAATTATAGTTTCAAAATATGTAATTTTGAGATTCCATGGTTTTTATTTTCTATATTTGAAAGTGTCAATAGTGTAAATTCGGCTGTAAATAGTTAACAAGCTAAGCAATAAGGATTTGAGCTCAGAGTTTGTTATTTTATTGAAGTTGAAATAGAAATCAATAACCTTTATTTCTTTAGGCTTAGAAAATAAGCTCATAGACATGTTAAATTTTTATGTAAATCATTATCATTATTACTAAACCATAGGTTGTTGACAATAAAGTCATATCACAATAATATTAATAAATAAATAATAATGCTGGACAATCCACACAGTACAATCTAGCCCCAAGCTAAGCAGAGGTTGTGTTATTACTATTAGTTAGCTTGGGTACTAGATGACTGATATACTTAATACAATACAATTATTACATAGATAGATATTTTTATAATTCATAGAAATACCCAGAACACCCGAGACAAATATTTGCAGATCGTACAGGTCTACCACGTTTATAAGTTACGCCGATGTACCTGCGCAGAAGTCTTATTATTGAATGCCGCGCAACTATCTCAACCTATCATAGCGCGCCACATGTACACGTGATATGTTGCTGTCCGCTATTGGTTGTTGCGTACGCGCCATTTTTGCTGCTTCACAGCAGCGTCTCGGCGGTCAGTATTCGCCTGGCTCGTGAAGCGTGATAGCACGAGTCATTGTTATTCTTTTTTAAAATCATAACGTAAAGCAATAAGGTCTGTATTTCATTGGTAAAGACATTCGGTGTTAGGTTGTGCTATTCTGCGCAAACGAATAATGCCGATGCGACTTATAAACGTAATAATGTACAAATATTTGTCCCTAGGCGGGAATCGAACCCGTCACTTCCTGCGTCACAGGCGGACCTTCGTAACTATGAATCTAGCATTTCAATCACTATGAACAGAGACCACGTAGAGACCTACGTAGGTTTCGAAATCCTAATACATTTGATGTTATAATTTTGAAGTATGGTGGTGGTAGTACATATTAATTTAAGTACTAACTCCATTAACATCACAGTTACTTAAAATATGTGTTGATTATAAAATAAGGTGCGTTTCAGGAATTTATATTTGTAACCAATTACATTTTACTGTAAAGAACTCTTGTCGAAGTTGCGGCTGATTTTGCTGTTCATTTTGTTTTAAAATATGGTTTAGTCACTAACGAATTGTATGAATTGCTATAAAATCGTCATGTTTTTGTAGAAAAGAGTGATTAAATTATTCAGCTATTTAGTCAGACAAATTATCTTGACGTGCAGCACTGTAGCAGTATTTATATATTGACAATCTTATTGAAATATAATATGAAACTTGTAAATAAAGAAGGGGTAACCTTACCTTTGTGGGATGGAGTATATTATAATTACTATAATTAATAATTTGCACAAATCACTAAACAGAATAACTAAAAAGGGCGGTTTAAAGGACTGATATATAATAAAATTGTAAATAAATAAATATGGATTTCGAAAAAGAACAAACCCTCTCATATTTATTAGAATAATTTATATTTTTGTAGTTAAAATTTAGTTGAGCGAATGTTTTTGTATGCATTTTGCTAGTTAATTCATTTTAATGTAGCATGAGTATTGTTTGATTGTTTTCGGTGGGTGGATTCCTTTTTGTCATTATTTTGTTGAAATTTTAGATACTTTGTAGCAACGTTAAGATTATTGGCAATATATTTTGTCCTACCCATCTCGTCACGGTTTAATAGCGCTCGGCGAAAGTGGAGGGGGTTACTGTGCAGGTGTAAAACGGGGTGAAAACCTGAAAAACGACTTCTGCGCATCAAAGTCAGCGCTATTAAACCGTGACGCGACCTGTACCTACCAAGTGCTTGAGAAGAGAGTACTTCCCTAACGTTTGGACTAGACATGCTTTACAAAGATGTACTGAACTATTCAACAAAAACACCTACAATTTACATTCATCCTTCTATTATTGCCTTCCCAAGTTGCAAAGTTTAATATTTAGATTCTCGGGATCCACCTATTGAATTTGTGACGTTAATTCGAATGTTTGACGATAAGGTTTTATCCGTTGACTTAATAGACAGTTGGATGTGGCCTTAAGATTTGGGTCTCTTTCTGTTGTTGATATGTAAATAAAAAAGTTAAATTATTGTAAATAATAAAATTATGAATATACTTATGTTTTTTGCTATAATTTTGTGTATTATTACTCTATCTCTGTGTGTAGTTGATTCAGAGAACTTACCTATACAATAACATAATGTTCTTTGACAAGATATTCGTATTAATAAAATTGAATTGGTGTTTTAACACAACCAGTTCATACAGCTTACGTCAAAGTTAACGACGAAGCTGCTAATGGACCGATTATCTTGAAAGAAAGAAAAATATGTACCCTAAAAACTACTACAAGGTAAAACTTATGGTACCTACCTACTAATTAAGATTATATATATTTCTCAGCGTTATGCAGGACACTAGACTCTGGTATCTACCCAGCGCTGGTTTTCAGTGGTGCCCAATGGCTAATCTTCAAAAAACACCATTATATCTTTATGAGATAAAACTACAGGTTAAAGAAATAGGTCGTCTTATTGAAAAACATTTCATAAAAGTTAATGCTTAGTTAATGTAATAAGTATTAACCTGACCGGTAATATCAGTAATTGCAAGAATACTCGCTGCATATGCCGACTTCGCCGCCGCTCGGTGACGAGTAATGTTTGGGGTCAGGCGCCAGATTGTTCTTGCGGTAAAATGTTTCCTTGAGGATGGCCTTCCTGCCGAAGTTTACGTCACGAGCGCGCTGCTTGGACTGCTTCTGTTGCCAGCCGTAGTCCCAGCTCGTCGTTAGTCGGAAGTAGTATCTGTTCGAAGAGAGATTTAGCAGAAATCTTCATCACCTTTATTCATTATTACGGATTGTGGCATTTCCCCCTAATAATAAAAGCCAAAAAAAGCTTGAGACGGATTTTGCTCCGCTCGAAAAATAAGACCTAACAGGTTTCTCTCATACCGAAGCGACTGAAATAAAAAATATGTATCACTTTATTTCCATGTCAGTGTTTAGGTAATTTTAAGAATTTGACCTTTGCTAAGTGTTTGTATTAACGGAAATAAAGAATTTTTGATTCATTACGTCGTTTATAATGTCGAGCAGTGAACCGGTTGTTGATGAGGATTATGTACCTACTACAACCAAGCTACCCCGGCTTCACACGGGTAGCAGAGCATCTATCTCAAAGGGATAAGGCAGCGTTTTCGATGAAAGCCCCCAGGCTGGCTTGACTTTTTCCGACACTTCCAACAATTATCGTTATATTTCAACCTCAAAAGTTTGAATATGTAGTGATGTTAATTCTGTCGAATGTGGAGACCCGTCGCGGTACCTCAGCAGAGACAGGTTAGATTTTTTTACAGGTAGGTAGGAAGGCACTCGTAACTTTATCAGTAACAAACAGTAGAGGTACCTAAGGCGGCAGGATTCCCTAGCTTAATCGCCATGGGGATCTCTAGTAGGTAGGTACTCATCACTTTCATGTATAACGAAAAAAAATAGGATAGACTTTAGGCGCAGCTACTATCATGTCTGTGGATAAAGATGAGCAGTTGCAGGGTATCATGTTAGACAGGTCTTGACTAATAATCATACTTAATAAAGTTAAAAACTTGCGGACCTACGCCAAGGTTGAAAATCCTTACTTATCATCTGGAGCTTTATGGTTCCGAGCTTTAAGGTACCGCTCATCGCCTCCTTTTTCCGTGCTTTTGTAGAAGATGTCCAGGACCTCGGGCTCGACCATCATCATCATACTGTCGTCTTCTTTTTTAGCGCACTCCCTCAGTGGAACGTGGATAGGCTTTGCTGCTGGCTCGGATAGGATCTGTTGGTAAGCATTCGACCCTACACTTACGCTGGTAAGTGACTTACCACGTTGTTATGGATGCAATCTTCGCCAACTCCTTTATTTCAACTGATGCTACGTAGGTACCTAAATTATCATACGTAGACATCTTCAGGCCAATGATGATGATTATGATACTATTTCCCATTTACCGGGCCTAAATCGGCCTAAGCTAGACAGGCTGCAGATACATGCCAGTTAATTTAGTCCGTTCATAATGAACGGAGACATTTACACTAGGACCAAGAATTTTTTTTCTATGCATTTACATAACTAAATCAACTTCATAGACTTCAAGATTAGATTCTAATCTTAGATATGCCTGAATCGGTCTGGTGAATAGGCTCTATATCTAAGATTAGATTCTAATCTTAGATATTCCTGAATCGGTCTGGTGAATAGGCAGGTGTTTGAAGTAAGTAGGTATCTACCTAGTCTATAATGGTGAGTAGGTAGTATTTTCCACATCTATGAACGGGGAAATTTATGTGATCAGTTTATTACGTTCGGCTCAGGTAGATATTTGTGTTGGACAATCTCTTGCCTGTTAGCAGCAAGCACAATGTGAAGATATTATTTTTTTAAGGAAGCTGCTGCCATTTCTATGCTGCGTTCCCTTAGTCGACAGTCGGCACTTACGACATCGACGGAGTGTGTTGGACGGGTCGATTCATACTCCGCGATCGCCACGGTTATCGACCGCGGTAAATGAATTTGCTAGACTTAATAAATCGGCAAGTGAATTTGCTAAACTTAATAACTCGATCACCTTCTGCAGTCTATCGGCATATTTAATGAACTTATCGACATTTCGAACTCTGTTCTCTTTCATGTCTTCCAATATCTTCTTGAGGTAGGTCGAGTACCAAACTTGATTTCGGTATTGGGACTTTGTCATTGCATCAGCCATAAAAGCGTGCGACATGATTGACTTTAAATTTCTTTTATTACAGAGAATTTCGGGGAGAAAATTTGTTGCGTTTAATTTTGTAGATTCATAAAGAAGAGACGTGTAAGCTTAGATTTACAGAATTGACATGAACAAAAAGAAAAATAAACAAGTTACAGAAAACTATAAAAACTCCCAAAGAGAATACAATACTTACGAGATAACTCCTTTTGTGATTTGATTTAACGGCCGCTCAAGATGACAAATTACGATTAAAACATAGACAAAAGAAAAACGTATCTCTGACACACACTGGCACGCCGTAGAGAAAAGCAAGCGGCGGCGGCGCCATAAAAGAAAAAGTTGAAGGTTTGTAGTTCATTTGCTTACATCCGTAAGGCCTAGTTCGCACGAGCGCTATTTTAGCGCTCGAGTGAGTGTATATGCCTTCAATACGCTGATGATTTGGCTTTATATATTAAAACGAGTTCCCAAGAGTTCACTCAGGATGAACTGAGTGCATTTCTTAATATCCTGGATGATTGGCTTAAAGTTCATGGTATGTCCCTTTCACCATCTAAAAGTAATTGTATTGTCTTCTCCAATAAAATATTAATTCCATCCATTCCAAGATGGGGCACTACCAGGTACAGGATTTGCTTGTCATTCATCAGGGTGGATGCAGTTGGAATTTTTTACAGAATAGTTTAAACATTTCCTCAAATTCGCCAAGCCAACTGAAGATGATCCAGCTCTCCTGATTCTTGATGGACATAATACGCACACCAAAAATTTGGATTTTATTGACTTGGCAAGAAAAAATCACACTACCGTCTGTTTGCCGCCACACTGCAGTCACAGGCTGCAACCACTAGATGTGTTTTTCATGGGGCCTGTGAACAAATACTACATCCGCGCAGTTGAGAAGAATCTTCGAAATAACCCAGGAAGAGCAATAACTGTCTTCCAATTCAGCAAACTCTTTGGCGAAGCTTACAGTGAGGCAGCCCAACAGTCTATTGCAGTCAATGGTTTTCGTAAATGTGGCATAGAGCCAATAGATCGCCACGTCTTTAAAGATCATGACTTTTTGGCTGCAGACACAACAGACGTGGTTCTTGCTGAACTGGAAACACAACAGAATGAAGCCAACAAAGAGAACGAGACACCTGATAGAGGAGCAGACACAATAGATGTGGTTCTTGCTGAACCAGAAATACAACAGAATGAGGCCAACAAAGAGAATTAGATGCCTGATACAGGAGAGTCTCCATTAGTTCTACATGATACCCAGGAGGAAATACTAGCAATGACACCGCCAATGTTGGATTCACAAGCAAGCACATTAATGTCGCCAATATTAGATGTGCAACCAGGCACATTAACCTCGCCAATGTTGAATCCACAACCAAGCACATCTTTCGCAGTAGCGCCTAAAGATTTGTTTCCGATTCCCAAGGCATTGCCTAAAACAAAAAAGTTACCAGAAAGAGGGGTCGTACAGCAATCTTAACTAGCAGTCCGTATAAAAATGAATTACAAGAAGAAAAAACACACAGGAACAGAAGAAGGCCCCAAAAAGAGTTTCTAAACTTGCTATTGTTTCAAAAAAAGCCACTAAGAAGCCTAAAATTAAGAAACGCGCCAAATTTGATGATAATGATATGGATGACGACCCCGAATGTTTTTACTGCAGCGAAACTTGGTCTAAGTCAAAACATGATGATGGCTGGATACAGTGTTCTGTCTGCAAAAGATGGGCCCATGAAGCATGCTCGGGCTGTGATGATTTAGACAACGACTTCCTTTGTGAATTTTGTTCCTAAGATATTTTTGTTTATGATAAGTTGACACCAAAGTTAATAATTAAGAAAAGTTGAGTTCATTTGCCTTTTTGTCGTCTATTGCATTATTTCTAATTAAACTCGAATAAATATAACAAAAAGTGTATTTAATGAGACTATGCCACTTTACCAGCTTCGTAGGTTTATGTAGGCCACTTTACCTACCCTGGGTAGGTAAAATGGTCATCATAAAATGGTTTCCCATTTTGATTAAAACGTATAAATGGTAATAAATACTTTGTTATATGTGAAAATAACAAAGTGATATCAAAACTACATTAACTTGAGAGAATACATTGATAATATAAGATAAAATATTTTGATATATATTTAAGCAGCAGTCATTCAAAGCTTAGGGTGACCACTTTTCCCGACCTTCCCCTACACTTAGAAAAGGTCAAATTCTTAAAATTAAACACTGATATGGAAATAAAGTGATATTTTGATTAAGTGAATAATAATAAGAAGTTTGTTAAGGTATATTCGACTTAACGCCCAACGCTCAGTGTTGAAATGGAACAGTGCGCGATAAAAAAGCGTTGCGTTTTAATAACGCCGCCGTGTGAACATGTACTTGGGAAAAGATTTGTTCTATTTGAACGCTTTTTTAACGGACGTTAAAAAAGCGCTCGTGCGAACGGGCCCTAAAGCTTCAGCCAAACCTAGGTACACGTCAAACCAGCGCGGCGGCGGCAGGACGTAGGTACGTGGACGCATGGTATAAGAAAAAAGGTATGATCTTCCGAGATACGATGGTCACGTGGGTGGCTCGTGCTTACATCATCATCGTCATCGGCGAATGAGAAGCCGAATCTGTTTCCTGGTGATAGATAGCGTAAAATCGTAACTTCCCGAACTCCTTGTATTACCTACATAAATCTGATAAAACTAGGTAGGTATGTGGATTTATAATAACCAAATATTTGTCACATTGACTCGTGTTTAACTAACGCTGTTTTGACTGATTTAACAAAGGTAATTGAAATAATTTCAATAAAAAAATCTACATTTTTCAATTGACCTTTAGGTATCACATTGTATACATAGGTACATAGGTTGAATATGAGATTGACATAATAATGACAATTTAGGTGTTGGATATGCGGCTTCACTAAACAAATGAAGTTCACCGTTCGCGCTGTAGTCGCGCAGGTATGCAAGCTTGGTTGACGCTTCCGGTTCGCGCCCCGCTGGTTTGCCGCACCCGGTCCGCGTCCCGCTGGTTTGACGCGTAGGTTTGGCTGAAGCTTAATGGATTCATCTAGTCTGGATAACTAGCTATACATAAACTAATTCTTTGTATACTTATAAGGCTTGGTCATCCCACTAGGCAAAGGCCTCCCCCACTCCCCTTCATACGTACTTAAATAACTAAAATATATATTATAAGCATATTAAAATTCCTACTATCTTAAAACCTATTAACCTACTTGTATTACAACTTCCTTTACCTTTACTTACCTTTACCTTTTATTACCTTGTATTTACAACATAAACAATCTTGATTCTTGATCATGCAACATCGTAGAACTTGCGCAAAACTTAATCAATACCCTTTGAGCGTCGCGAATATAAAATGGCGGTTAATATGGTGAACCCTGCCGGGAGTGGCACCGAAAGGGGCCACCAGTTCCCAGTTTCCTCCTTATAGGAGTGACTGAGCACCACAAACACTATTTGGATTGGGATCATTCGTTTTTGCGCAAATTCTGAAGTCGCTCCCTCGCCGCAGCGACTGTTTTCCTGTCTTGTAAGAATAATAGCTTTGTCTGACTTTGTAAAAACAACTGATTTGTCTACACTGGAATGCTAGAAATTTAATCCTTGTTGCATTGTTACATTACGCAAATGCTAGCAGTGGGTAGCATTTGCCTGTAATGTGGCGGTTCTTAACACATAACTCTATCATATCAGTTCTGACTGTGAGATCTGGAGCCTTTCCTGCCCATGACGGGGCTACCGCCCATCTGGCGGAGAAGGCCTCGGAGGCCCTTGGCCTCCCTCACTCCGTTGTCGAGTTGTTCACTGGGCACCGCACAGAAGTCGTCCACTAAGGGTAGGGGACCGCTCAGGCGTTCTGAGTACTGTGAGAGGCGGGATTGGTGACCGATTGGGGAGGTCTTCTCAACTTGAGGTTGTGGCTGGAAAGTAACATAAAGTCGGATTTAATTAGGTATTTATTGCAAATTCAAATTTGAAGAAGATTTGAACACGCAATGAGAAGACTATATAAGAATGACTAAAAAACAAACAATTCTGTTTTTTAATATTTCGTAGCGACTTATTTTAACCGACTTTAAATAAAGCAGCAGGTTCTATGTACGGTTCGTTCGATAAGTACGTAAATAGTTTTTTTTTATCTTTCTATGTGTTTTCTCGATTTCTTCGTCAATTATTATGGAACAATTGTGATGATTCTTCCGCTCAATCAATCCCCGTGGTTGTTCCCTACTTGGGGTCAGCACTCCTGATATATTTGCGCCATTCTTGGCGATTTTGTAACGTCTCTGGCGTTAAGCCCAGCGTCTACATACAATTTTGGATGGTTCGCGTCCAGGTGGTCGGTGGGCGGCCTCTACCTCTTTCGCTATTGTTTATAAAATGATCCCGCTGATGGTCAGATAAAAATGTTATTCCCAAGGGTACTTAGTAAGTATTTCTCCCGCCAAATTTATAAACAGTGTACATACATATATCTAAACATATTCAAATTCTTTAATATGTATACATATACATATTAAAGAATTTGAAGTCGGATTTTAGTTTTTACAAAATAATATAATCTATATAATATAATACCTAGGGTATTAAACGGCTGATGAAGATTATGGGGCCGTGGGGCCGCGGCGTACGAATATCGACCCCTCCAACTCAACCCGTGGATGTCGTAAGAGCCGACTAAAGGAACCTAGCAAAGGAAGGGCAGCAGCTTCCTTCTGAGTATTTTTCAACACCAACGCTGCGATCACCAATCGGCCTGCCAAGCGTGGTGATTATGACAAATCGCCCCTACATGGGAGACCATCCATTCGATGGATCGTAGCGGTCGCAGGGAGTCGATGGATGGAGGCGGCTCAGGACCGCTATTTGTGGCGTCGTATGGGGGAGGCCTATGTCCAGCAGTGGACGTGTATGGGCTGCTTTGATGATAATGATGATTAGGAAATCGACTAGTGAAGTTTTTACGAAGAATAATGCGGAGGAACACTGATGCGGGCAGCGTAGGAGTTGCCATAGTAGTCATCTTTGGAGGAGGTCTACATTCAGCAGTGAATGTCTTTTGGCTTTTTTATTTATTATTATTTTACTTCATTTATTTTAAATCTCGCTGTATTTTCTATAGTAAAAAATGTATTTTTTTACTGTAGAAAACTACTACTACGAATGCTGAACCGGGGTTGGTTGACAATACCGACCCTCCTTAACGCCTAGACATCGGCAATCGGAGCGAGCCGCATTAATTTTGGAGTTTGGTGAGGCGGGGTTAGCAACAAAGACGGCAACGAGGGGAGTACAAATGTAAAATTTTTCTGCTTTTTTTCGGCGATAAATAAAAACGTAAGAATTACAAAAAAGGTATAACGGCGGCGGCGGCGAGTAAAATTTTTATGATCTGGCTGTGCATGTGACTTTCCGTTGTCACCCCTTCGGGTTTGGGTTCGGGGTGCCAAGATGGCACCCCTCGGAGCCGTTGTTGCTATCATCAGCGCAACAAACGAGAAAACTTTACTCAGCTGTGCTGCATCCAGGCGACTAGCTAAGCAAAACGCTGACAGTGTGGCCAGTCTCATACATTGTTTCATACCTTTGTTTCTTATCTACCATCTTTCTGTGTGTCTGTGGTCTAAGTCTAAGTAGTCTATAATGAGATGTTAAAGAAAATTGAGCTCTACCTTCCCAGTAACAGCGGCAAGTTTATCCTGCAGCCGTTTGATGATCGCAGCCTCGCTCTCATAGCTAGCCAGCGTGGGTTGTGGCATGCACTGGAACACCGTCGCTAGCAGGTTGTGTAGCGAGACCAGCACACTGTCCTGCCAAGCTCTCGTGAAGTAGAGGCTGAATGATGGGTTCTCTTCAGGTTTCTGGATGTAGGGTAGCACTGAAAGATAACAGTCATTTGATTTCTGTGGTGAAACACAAAGTTTAATTTTGCATGCTAGAACAACATCAAATTAGATAAATAAATAATGCTGGATATAGGTTGGCAAGTGTAGTAGATAAGCTTAATTGTCATCACATGCCTAGCTTAGACCTAACCAGTAAATCCAATCCAACCCTACGCAGCATTATCTAGCCCCAAGCTAAGCAGAGCTTGTGTTATGGGTACTAAACAATCTTATATAGGTACTTAATTCAATTCATTACATAGATAGATATTTTTTATTACACATAGAAAACACCCAGAACAAATATCTGCACTGCAAATCGTACAAATATTATTCTGAGGCAGGAATCAAACCTGCAATCTGCATGGCAGGCAGACCTTCGCAAGCTGTGCCAGTTATGATAAGTAGGTACGCCAATATAAGGTAGGTTGAACTTACTAAACCAATCTCTCCACTCGCTCTGCCCCTGTAGCTCAGGCAGCATCTTTGACAGGAATTCAGCCACTTTGTCATTCCGTACCCCGCCAGTGCTCTGAGATGCTGTTACCAAATACAGTTTGTACAAGCTGTATTCTAGTTTACGTACAGCTGTGAAGGGTAATATTTTAAAGTTAAAATGGGCACAAGGTTACGGTCTACAGCCTAGTTTGAGAAAGTTTATAGTTTGCATTTTCTACACACCTGGCTGAACATGGACTTCCAATTTTGAGAAAACTAAGCAGTCGAGGTGGGACCAATATTCTTTGAGCCCGTTCAAATCTGAAATATTGATGTAATGCACGATTTGCTCCACTATTTTATCCACCCTAAAACCTTTGTCTTTATCTGCCTTCAAATCAAAATCAAACGCTTTGACGGTCGATGTGAATCCTCTGTACATTAAGTATTCACGCACCAATTCATCTACAAACTGCAGGTGAGCCATTTCCAAAGGGTTTTTAGTTATTTCGTAAAAACAAAATCGACGAGCTGCGTTAAACCAGGCTAAACCAACACGAGTAAACACGAGTGAAGTACGCACAGATGTACTAGGGATGCAAACGCATGAAGTACGCGTGAATATGAATCTAGACAACACAATAAAACCAATTAAATGAACGAAAACTTATTAGCAATACAGATTACAAAAACCGGTATGTAAAGAAATTATGTTTTCTTATCCAAGGTTTCCATTTTATATAGATTTGCAGTTTTTCTTTCTTTTGTTTTGGAGGCACTTAAAAAGAAACACTGCAAATCTATATACTTAGTGTGTTTTTATTAATCTTTCATTTGTGTTTCTTCCAAACCCGACAATCAAGGCTGGTCAATTTTCTACAGAGAGAAAAATATCTTATGAATTTTTACTTCATGGTCACTACATCATCGATTTGACATTGAATGCTGCCAACACAACAAAATGAAAACTATCAAAAATGTCAATAGCTCCGAATCAGCTGTCGAATTTTCCAATGAAATGCAATTTAGCCCAAATACCTAGAAAAATGTGTGTTGTGAATAAAAGGTGGTAGTGTTCGATTTGCACAATCAGCCAAGGTGGTGATAGTGCTGGGTGGGGGTCTGTGCGGCGGACGATGGGTGCGGGCGAGTGAAAGGGGTCGCGGGCGCGGCTCCGTGGCGAGCCCCGCGCGCCAGGCATGCGGCGGCATGGCGGGCGAGGCTGCGGGCACTTCGCGCGGCCTCCGCGTCTACAAGGTCGTGGTTCTTGGCGACGGGGGCGTCGGCAAGTCCGCCGTCACTCTGCAATTCGTCAGCCACAGCTTCCTAGACTACCATGACCCTACTATAGGTACCCGCTACACTATCATAGTAACGTACTACGATGTAAATAAACATTTGAGAATTTACGACATAGTTTCGCATTGACCCTGAATTCCGTGCATTACTCTACAGTTGGTAACATCCATATGGATTAGTTAAAAATTGTTTTAGTAAACATTAAATACCACAAAGTAAGACAAATTAGGTCCTGAAATGTGTATAAAGGTATTTTATAGTAAAACTATGATCCTGTAGCACCAAAATATAGCTCAACTCATTTCAAATGAAAACTTAATTTACAGAGGACTCATACCAGCAGCAAGCTGTGATAGATGGAGAGCCTGCACTTTTGGATATATTGGATACAGCTGGACAGGTAGAACTTTTTATACCTAATTTAAGTATCTTATTATTAGTTGAGGTACATATATATTGTATATTTAGCTTTTTCAACTATATTTCTTTAATAGGTACATTTGCCATAAAATAAAGCACCTTGCAAAATGTTTGCCTCTGCATGATGACTTTTCACAAAAGCTTAGACCCTCATTTATATCACATTAGAATTCCAATTTCCAAAAATCTGTTCCTAGTAGGTGTTTGCCCCAATAATTTGCAGCTTCATAGGCTTAGTAGTTTCAGAGATTCTCCGAATCGTTGACCTATAAGGTGCGAACTTCAAAAATCCCCCCTTACATGTGTCTGTATTTACATTTTGAATCCCCCTCAAGATAAACAATCTTGAATCAAGACTAATTATGACAACACTAAAGAAATGAATATGCCAATGGGCATATATCATATATGCATAGGTGGGCACAGTTAATACAAAGTTAACTTCATTAATCGTTAATTCGTGAGTTTAAAAGTTAACTTCGATGATCAATACAGCGTTAAACTATCAAAAATTTCATAAAATAAGTTAAAGTTAACTGTTAAGAGTTAACCCTATAAAATTTATACTGCTTTTGGGCTGACAGAAATAGCTAAATAAAACAAAACCCAGTAGAAAGATTTGTAGTTAATAGACCTGGTAATCTCAATGTAAGTACTTCATTTCTTTTTTCGGAATATGAAGTGTTAATCTTCTGCGTTTCCAGCTAAGTGCATATTTTTGATCCCGACATTTAAAATTATGGAATTGTACTTCCGCCTTTATAAACGCCACTTTTTCAATGATCCGTAAATTTTCAGTACTTCTGTCGGATTATTTATTGTACGAACTATATTGATAGATTTAAATAAATCTAAAAACAGTATGTTATCACTGGTATTTTAAAAATAAACCCTTTTTCGAAAACAACATCTTATTTTTCGGCTAGGACAAGTTATCCCTTTCATTAATTAATATTTTATTTTTGAAAATAATATTTTATTTTAAAGTTATTTACGTAACAGATTCCTTAGTTATTTAACTACCTTTGACTTAAATTTTGTCCCTTTGGCCCTCAAGCGAAGGACTTTGGACGATTTTTTACAACGGGCGGAAACATCTGGCATTTGGCGGCGATTTACCGCGTGGTGGGGGCATTTTAGTACTACCAAATACGCAAAGTGGGCACGCGAGTCGATATATAATACATATCGTTCACCATTCGACTCGCCGACAGTCGCCGAACATACGAGCGTGGCGCGTAATTCAAACAAACATAATGCAGCATGTCAACAAACGACTAATGTAGCGGACTAAAGCTAACCGAAATTCAATTTAACGGAAGTTAACAAGAGCGTTATAATTTTTTTAAGTTAACAGTTAATCCGTGATGGATGATTTTTATTATTTTTTTATGTATAGCCCAAAGCTAAAATGGGCACATAGCAAGGAAAATGAAATCTAAAAAAATTATATATTTTATGTATGTATATTAGAGGTATAGGTATATAATACTTTTAATAAAAAAATAATATATAAAATTTTGACGCGCCTACAGTTACGATTTTGAAGTTAACATCCAAAATCAGTTTTCATTTTAACCCCATTTTAATTACCTTAGAATATGAATTTCCTAAAATCTGTTCATACCGGATGCCTAGTTTCTTAGAGGAACCTCTGTGCCAGTATCAGCTCTTTTAGTTTCAGAAATTTCTTTATAAGTCAGTGTATCTTTTCTCTATAAAAATGAACAGTATTTTAAATTCTTGTGTCAAACCATAGGTGGAGTTCACCGCAATGCGAGAGCAGTACATGCGATGCGGAGAAGGCTTTGTTCTCTGCTACTCAGTCACCGATCGCAGGTCATTCCGAGCAGCTGCCGAGTACAGGAGGCTCCTGGCCCAGGCTAGACCCCTGGAGACCTTGCCGTTAGTCCTGGTTGGGAACAAGCTGGATCTCGCACCGAGGTTTAGACAAGTGAGTTCATGTTTTATATTATATATAATCTATGTTTTTGTTTTGTATGTACTTAATGTGTGTGTCGAAATAAATTCTATTCTATTATCACTACATATGTACATATTATGCGGCGGAGGAGTTTGTACATATGTACAAACTCCTCCGCCGCATCTGTCTGTCGTCTGTTGCTAAACTCATAAACTGCTGAATGGTTTGTCATGCGGCTTTTACTTATCGATAGAGTGTTTCATGAGGAAGGTTTAAGTATATGAAATATAACGATAAGTGTTGGAAGTGACGGAAAAAGTCAAGTCGCCTGGGATCCCTTTCAGATATAAGCTCTACTACTACCCGCGAAGCCGGGGCGGGTTAATAAATATATAAAATTAAAGACAATTCACACAACATTATCTAGCCCAAAGCTAAGCAGAGCTTGTGTTATGGGTACTAGAGAACTGATATACATAATACAATATATTACATAGATAGATAATTTTTATAATACATAGAAAATGACTAGAACACCCTGAACAAATATCTGCAGATCGTACAAATATTTATCCCGAGGCGGGATCGAACCCGCAACCTCCTGCGTCGTAGGCGGACCTTCGCTCACTAAATAAAGAGATTAAATAGGTGGGTTTTATTTTGATGTGTTTTATCACCAGGGATCGGTAGAGTTTTTAAGTACCTACTGACGTCAAATACACTACTAAATACGAAATCCTAATATGGATATGCCTTTAAATTCCGGGAATTTATACTTGGGGAAAAACTTATTGTAAGTAGGTAGTTCTTATTTTTCATCCCATTAAATATAAGTTAAAAATCATTGATTTTCATCAAAATAAAAAGTTCCTGCCCGGTATATAAGTAAAATCGGTAAAAAAAATAAGTTGCTGCTTCACAGCGTGTACACTTTGTAGATTTTATTTTTCTTTCATATTGCTATCGCTACTGAAGAATTGTGGTTACTTTAGTAATAAAAAGCAAAATAAGTTACGTTGTAAAAAGTGCGACAAGATAGACATAGATAAAAGTGACGATGACAGATTTATTGTCTTTGAAAGAAAATGTCAAGTTCATAATCTAACAGAGCTACAAGGCGTAGGTATGTTGCGGGATGAGGGGTAAGTCAGGTGGGGGGAGGGCGGATACATTTTTGTTCACTCGTCTGCTTTGGTCTGTTGAGTGTGCGCGCATTTATTTTCTTAAGGAGTGAATCTGTACGACTCTCGCTACGCTTTTTGGATTGAATCTGTGTTTTCTGACAGTTTTGGTTTAATGCACTGAAACTGCTGTTAAGTTTGATAGTTTAGCGATTTTTTTAAATTTGCTATTGGTTGCTTTTCTGTCACTGTGGCTATGGTAGACTTTTGTAATCGCCGCTTTGTGTTCACCCTTGAAAACTGCTGCGCTCATAGTTCGCCACCTACCCTTCCGGAAACCAGGCAGAACGGAAGGTATTTTTTGGGGGTCTCGTAGTTCGTCTGGGCTGAGCACTTGAGCAGGTGCTTACCCAGATGAGTGCTATGTTTTTGCATCAGTGGTCCCGATTCTTCTAGCCGATGTAAGGGCGTTTTCTCCGCCTCCTCACAGAATCTGCAGGATTTTGTGACGCATAGCCCTGAATTGAACATGTGCTTGCATAAGGCGTCAGTGTCCAGTTAAGGCTCTTAAATTAATGCGAAGATTGTCTCTGCTTGGCGCTAGGATTTGGTTGGTGAACTGTTATCGTAACCTTTGATCAGTGATTTTGATTGATTCTTACCCGTAGATTTTTTCCAGAGCTTGGTCTATTCCTCGTAGCAGTAATTCAAAATGATTCTTTGAACGAGGCTTTTGGGTATGCCACTAAACGGCTTGGGGCCAAACTAAGTTCCCTCGGCCCCGGAACGCGCGAGTTTGTCGGCACACTCATTGCCGTTGATTCCCGCGTGAACGAACAACTATATTCTTCGAGCACAGAGCGTCCAGGCGTGACAGACAGTCCTCTAATAAACTGAACGTGATTATCTTCGAATCCAGTGTTATGAGGGCAGCCTGGCTGTCAGAGTTGATAAATATGGTTTGGTTGGTGTATCGCTTTTGCATATTTATATTAGCACATTCGAGAATGGCAAATACTTCTGCTTGGAAGATGGATGCGTAGTTACCCAGGTTAGTGCTGTTGCCAAACCTGGGTCGCTCTCCATTCACTCCACAGCTTATGTCCTAATTTGGAGCAATCCGTGTTAGACTCCCGTCCTTACAGAGTAGTTGGCTGTTGGACCAGTCTTCTCTGGAACACAATTCCACTATATAATGTTTTTCAAACACGTCGTGGGAGATTGGGACGGGAAACACTCTTGATGGGTGATTCCAGAGTTGTTTCTAGCAGAGATCTCAGTTTCTTCGGCCCAGGGTGCTGGCCCTATACATGCTGGTCTTTGCTTCCCTATGTTGTATGAAGCGGAGGTAGTCCCAAGAATGCATTCAGTGCCAGCCAAAGGGACGTGGACATTACTCCCGTGGCCATAAGGCAGGCAGTCCTTTGCAGGCTGCTAGGTTTGATGATTGCGGCAGACTGAATGGCCTTGTCGTACCATGGAGGTTTTTGTAATTATTGGCCTCACAATGGTAGTGTACCGCCACAGGGCAATTCTGGGTTTGACGCCCATTATTCTAACGCTGGCTCTTAGTACTATGTTCACTTTTTGCAAGACGTTGGCTAGGTGTGTGTTCCACGTCAGTTTTTGGTAGACTGTAACGGCCAAGTATTTTACTCCTGTGGAAAAGGTATATTACTGTTAAGTTTAGGCTTTACGAGCTTGTATAGCCTTCGCTTATTTGTGAATGGTATAATCACAGTTTTATCAGCGTTGACTGAGAGTTCACTGTTGCTGCACCAGTGACTGACAGTGTTAAGAGCACACTGCATGATGCCAAATGGATTGACAGAATCCTCGCACTACGATCACAAGGTCATCTGCATATCCCTGCACATCAATGTGAAGGTCAACCAATCTACACAGGAGCTGATCCACTGCCACAAAATAGGCGATAGGGCTTTATCTTAGGGGCAGCCCCTGGCAGTTGATATCTTAATGGTTGATTGGCGAAGGGCTAATATTGCTCCTCTATGCGTTAGAATGTCAAATCCTGTACGCGGCTGTACCCATCTGGTGGTGGTCGGGTCGACATATTTGATTAGTTTTACCTTTAGAGAGCAGTTTAGGACGGTGAGGCAGACTTTTCGTGTTGAATAACATTAATCACGGTTTTTATTTAAGGATAATGTGAATTTCAATAATTTTGTTATAAGAATTATCTCGACTACACACTAAATTTCATTATAATATGAATACTACAAACTATTTTTTTTCTCCGTAAAATATAAAGTAAATCATAAGAAATATACAAATTTGTTATGAAAAGAAGTTGTTCCGCCGCAGTAGACGCCATTTTGTTTTATTTTTACTCGTACTAAATATCTTAAACCTTTCTTAACATAAAGCCTACATGAAACAACCTTTTCGTTTTTCTGACGTAACCGTCTACTTGTATGAAAATTTTTGTTTGTTTAAATAAAGGTTTAGCCACCGGCTGGAGGAATTCCCGGTAGCCCCGTATTTTTTGATTACCTAGTTGTGTTAAACATACTAATAAAAAGTTCTAGAAGATAATTATAATCCGGAAATTTTGTTGAAGACATTTATATGAATTCCTGATCCCAGGATTAAAAGACATATCCATATTAAGATATCGTAGGCCATATGACGTTATTTGGTACTTAAAAACTCTACCTATTCCGATCCCTGTTTATCACAATACAAATTGATTATAGTGATACACTTATCTTGACTTGACTTCTTTGTTATTGGCAATGTGTCTGGTTTGCCACTTTTCTGCCAGTGTCCAGTTCATGGAAATTTCTTAGTCATGGAATGGAGGCGGGGTTACAAAAATAATAAGAGCGGTTTTGAAAAACACGAATCAGATTTTTTCTAAGAACACAAGTAAAATAAAATTATAAACTGATTAAAAACAACATAAATATCGTTATTAAAAACAACACAAATATAATTAGATAATAAATATAATAAGATTAATGGTGGAAACTTTGCTGGTTTCAGTGTTAGTTAAGTATTTTTATTAATGTATTTAATAACAACTGTATGTTTCCCTAATAAATAAAAATAAAAAATAAATAAAGACGATATTTACAATTTTAACTTATTTACATCAGAACCTTCATTTACATTTATATTAAAACCAGATAGGGAAATTGTGTCAATTTAGCGGCAATACACTTATCTATACCAATACAATCAACATGAATAGAATTAATTACTCATCCTGGTTTGCTGCCCCACCCTTTTAAATATTTCTCTATTGATCTGTCATTTGACTTTGAACACCCCCTGTTGGGTAAAATCCTCCTCTCTATTTTAAACTTCAGCTACAAAACATTTCTTACAATTCATTATTATTTGTAGGTAAGTACTGATGAAGGCAAAGCGCTGGCAACACAGCTGGGCTGTCCCTTCTTTGAAACATCGGCGGCGCTGCGGCACTTCGTCGATGATGCATTCCACGCGTTGATTCGGGAGATAAGACGACTGGACAGGCAAAGGCAGGTTGGTACAATGAAATTCATAGACTAGAAGCATATAGTATCACTAGAAGTCATTCTAAGTTACCATTTTATATGATTTTTTATTAATAATGTATTTTATCCAGCAAAGAAAAATTCTACCTATCAACACAACCTACGGTGGAATAAATGAATATAGAATATTTATTTCCTATAAATAAAAGGAAGAGGAACATGTAAATAAAAAAATAGGTAATATTGATGGACTTCATGCAACACACACTTCAAGCAACGCTCGTCTTAAGGGTAGTTAAATAACTGATACTTAATGCAATACAATCTATGTATTGTATATATTTTTTATTACACATACACCCAGAACACCCCGAAAAAAATATCTACAGATTGTAGAACAAACATTTGTCCCGAGGCTGGAATCGAACGCTCTACCTCCTGCGTCGCAGGCGCACCTTCGCCCGCCGCGAGCAGAGAGAGACAGATCAGCGATCAGAGAGGTCGTTTCGGTAAATATTTTCGGTAGTAAATTAATTTATCTATTTCTTTATTTTCCAGTCATCACTGGGGATGGGGACGACAGGTTTACCGACTGGCGGCGGGCGGAGGCGCTGGCGGCGCCTGCGCAGTATATTTGCGCTTGTCTTCAGACGGAGGCGGCGACACCACTCCGCCCCTTAATCCAGTAAGACCTCTTTGACCCTACCTATTTACATCGTGGAGAGTCAAGGGTGAATGACAACCTCTTTGGTTTTTAAACCCTAGAGCAAATGTATGATGGAGAGAGTTAAGTTATGGTCTCCTGAAAGATTCTGAATTCGAAATGATTCGATTGAAATTGGAAAGTATTGGAAAGTACTACAATGATTTGTTATTGATGCCTATTCTATTTGGACCAGACAAAGTATGATGATAACAAGATTGCTGTTTAAAGCGCCTATTCGAAAAGTGGCCTAAAAGCCAATGAAAGTGTTAAAAACCCCTCATAAGCAATGTTTATCATCGAAGAAGAGAGATTTTACCTGAATTTCGTGTGATATGACATCCTAACTTACTATTCTACCTCAATTTGTTTGGTAAATATACCTATTCCTTTATAATTAGATTATAATCTAAATGATTTTATTCATACATTCAATTTGAATAAAAAAATGTATACCAGAAAATCCAAAATTTACAAATGTAGCTTCTAGTTAGAAGTTATTTGTCATGATGCCTCTGCATTTAGCCCTTGCCATAATAAACACGAAATATATCCCTCTTTGGGGTCCCTTTCTCTACTATTCCTATTATTTATTAGTATGTAGTTATATGTAGCTTAGTAACAAGGGCCTAGTATGCTGCGAAGGCCTACTTAGTATAGTAAGTAGTAGTACCCACTCCATCCATTTCTAGTGACATTTTATTTCTAAGTACAGTCACAAGTATTTCGATGTCTACACTATATCTTAAAATTACTTCAGTTACGTTATAGACCAACACAACATCTTTGCATGACTTGATGTTATTCAGGGTTACTTGTATTTCACTGAAACTGCGCGAACTGCAGGTTCTGCCCATCATCACGAACACGTTTGAGAAGACGCCACGTCTTCATTCTTATAATTGGTAGCAAAAAGCCTGTATAACTTAAGAATGAACAGGAGTGAGTTCAAGAGTGAACAGGTGTCTTCTAGACCTTCGTGATACAACATCGGCCACATCATCACTTTCCATCAGGTGAGATTGTGGTCTAACGAAGGTCTATATACTATAAAAAAAAATGTACGTATTTATTTATTAGTATTACAGCGCCACCTATAATATTTTAGCAATATTAGCATTAGTGTTCACCCACCATCCTATATTTGTGCCTACATATTATCTTGTTCTGTATGGAACAACAAAAACTAGGAAAATAGTACAAATTGTAATCTTAATATTTATGTTATATATACCATAGATTTTTATTTACTTTTTATTCTATAAAATAAAGGGAAATTATATAAGTGGCATATAGTGAACCAGTAGAAATCCGACCGATACTTAGACATAGACATAGTCTTCCGAGATATTGAACCACAAATAAGCAATAATACTGTAAAAATTAGCTTGTTTGGTGTCGTTTGTTTAAAAGTTTTGATATTAGCTTATTATATGTTAAAATAAAGATACCGTATTTTACTATAAATTCCTAATAAAAACTTTCGTAGTTTGACGAATTCATTACGCATGTAAGCGGGTTCACAATGAACCTTGTTTGTGTTGGAAGAACACCAACGTTTCATCCCTTGAAGGACTTCGTCAAGGTGAGTGCGGTTCGAGTAGCGTCCGATCCGCGTCACACGTGCACTGCCCTGGAAAACTGAGCTGAAGGTTCCTTGTTTACCCGCTTACATTCATAATAAAGGCATAATAAAGACATTATTAATACCAACATTGTTGCATGGGATAGGTAAAATGTTTGCCCTAACCAACCTCAACTTTTCAAATCAATGATACTATGAAAAAACCAAGGACGAGGCGTTAATACGCGACTGACTCGGGAAAATTGTGATTTTGATGATGGTGCTGATGTCCTCCTAACCAAATTCAGCCAGTCTCAACGGAGACTATACTCCGACTATAATCCATGATATTTTATGTCACATTTATGAATGAAAGCTTAACAAAAAACGAAAACAACAAAGCAACAGCAAAGTTATCACTAAAAACTCAAACACAAACTTCAACAACGCATAATCATAATCTCAGATGTGTAGCAAAAATTTTTATATTTGAATTATAAAACGAACGAGATCAAAGCTTTCAAATCCAATAATTGTTGAGAGATTCTGTGCTTTCCTTCGATGTTACCAATGTCGTTAAGTATTTTCCACCAATATTACTCGGGTTTTGTAATTCCTTTGTGTACAAAAATTTTCCAGGTGCTTGAATCGGAGTAGGTATAGACATGTGCGCAGCGCATTATGATTTTCGTTATTAAGAAAGTTTATTATTGAAAATCCCATTCAACAATGTTAAATATTTATAAAATTTGCCGTGAATTGAGAATAGGGGACCTTATAGGGATACGAAAATAGAGTAAATCGTAAATTGCCATTTAAGTAACCAAAGCCTAGTTACCCATTGCGTGAACCTTTGAGTACAATTAGGTAACGTAAGTGAGACAAATCGAGCTCTTCTTACTCTGTGCGACAGAGACAGCAATAAATATTAAAATATAATGATTATATTTATATGGTAATCTAAGTATAAATAAAGTATGTTATTCGTATTCGGAACGTGAATTCGGATGATTTACATGAAAATGAGAAAATTGTATATGCAATGCAATGCATGCAGTATGAGTTTATATGAAGGACTTTTCAGTAAACAATTTCAAGATTTTGTTTATTAAATCAGTTCATTTAATCAATTCGAATTATTTGTAGAGTAAATCGTCTGAATTCACGTTCATGCTAAGGTATCGTCGGTGTTTTTTAAACCCCTTAGTTTCGTGAGACGTGTGAAGTTAATGTAATGCTAGATTGATACGCACAAATTTTAGAGTAGAGATTAACATTTTATGGTGTTCGTGTGATTTGCTGGAATTTGTTGTTGGAAACACTGGATGACAGCATAAAAGAGGTAACATCGGTAAAAAGTTGGGTAACAAAATTAATTTCTCAAAATATCTTTCAATACATCTTCCAAAATATCTTATTATTCTACGATTTGTTTACATACATTTTCAGTAAATTTGTGTTTTTTCACAGAAAATGTATCGTGTTTATGAATTTAATGATCAAAAAATAATTTTACAACAATAAAAACACGACTGGCTTCGCACGGGTATTAAAAAAAATTCAAGATCCCAAATTTATTTGAAAATATAACATAGCCTATGTCACCCGGGGATAGTTTAGATTCCCAACAGTGAAACAATTTTTCAAGTCGGTTCATTATCATCGGTAGTTACGGAGCCTATTCAATGCAAACAAACAAACAATCAAATCTTATAATATTAGTATAGATAATATAGAAAGTTTCACTAGGAATGATGTTGGAAGGATGTTATATGATTCTAACGGTGACAATCCACACATCCAAATCTGTTCAGGCATTTAAAGTTCGAAGAAGCTTGGTGGAAGAAACTCATGTACATACATGAACCCTGAAAACATAACACTCCTTTTTTGGGCAGAAGTGTAAAAAGTACTCGGTTGTTTGTGTTTCCAACAACGTATTAATAAAACATACAGTATAACATACAGTATAGCAGTATGTCATATTTACCAGAATAACGATGTCAAACTATGTTTTTATAAGTATATCTCTTATTTATAAATACAGAAATTTATTGCTATTTAAGCGATTTATCACTGGTGAAAATTACATTTTCACTGAGCTATGTATATCTAACAATATTTACCTACTATTATTCGTCTTTTACAAGTTCAATTTTTTTTTTATAAAATAACAACAATGTTCTTCATAATAATATGCATTTCTCGTGTCATAGTAAACTAATTGAAATTTAGCTTAAGTCTAACTCTAGTCATTTATTATTTCACGTAGCTGTTTCTAAATGTTCGTCTTTATGTATTTAACTGTTCTAGAGAGCATATTAAATTGATCTCTTATTATATGAATAAAAACCTTTATGAACAAATAAAAGAAAATTACAATAAAACAATAGACCCAAGAAGCAGTATTTACAATTGTAGCAATTGAGCTAACTGAAGACTGTTGCAAACAATACAGGTAACTCAATTTATCAATACCAGTCGGAAGCGTCCCCAAGACGCTGGCTGCATCGCTCTGCTCGCTATATGGCAATGCTGATGCGCTGCGCCAGATACTTACCAGCTCTCGGGTTAGGCGTCACTTCGACCAGACCCTTAGATAAACTTAAAAATATTATAAGAAATATTAAATAATGTTAATTATTTCCACAGCATCATCTAGCTCTAACCTCAAAAGTAAACTGAACTGTTTTTATGGTATTACAATTTTTTTGTTCTTAGCTACATACATATACAGGGTTATTAGTAAATCACTGACACTTCATGCTGGGCAGAACCAGTTATTGCAATGTCAGTGAATTACTAATAACCCTAAGACCCTAGGTCCGTGAGGAACCGAGGATCCCAGGTTTTAAAAAAATTCTATGACCGCCTGGTCGAAGTGACGCGTGCCCCGAGAGCTGGCGAGTATCTGGCGCAGCGTATTAGCATTGCCATACAGCGGGGCAATGCAGCCAGCGTCTTGGGGACGCTTCCAACTGGTATTGATATAGACCAATTGCTACCTGTAGATTATTTGTCACAGTCTGCAGTTAGCTCAATACTAAATACTAGTTTAATTTGTTTATATTATTTGATCTTTATTTTCTTTGTAAATAAAGACTTATATTATAAAAATAACCCTGTTTATTAACACTAAAAAATGCCCGGACCCGAAACAAATATTTTCGAGCTTTGAAATGAAAACTTCTCTCTGATTCACAATTATCGGATAGGTTCAAAAGTGAACAAATGTGTAAATTGTCAAAATTATTTACCGGTAGTTTTTGTATACTCATTGTTATTCTAATAATATGCTAATATGCTCCGTAGCATATTTCTAAGAGATCAATTTTCTAACGTTCGCTAACTTATAGGATGTATTTACGTAGTATTAGTGTTATTTGGAACCAATCCTCGTTATTAGTTAGTATTGATGTGAACAACCCGAGGAATACAATTTCAGGCAATATTCGTATCTATTGCGACCTAAACAACTCGGCCTAAAGACGAAAATATTTTTTTGGACTTATGCGATCAGAGCCCGTAGAATCCAGAGTAGAATCGTTTGACGTAGAATCGAGACGTGATCGTGACGTCTCATATTTGTATGGGATTTGCGTAGTTCCCTGTCCGCACGATAGAGGCGCTCTGTACCAAAATTTATGGAAAAATTAGACGTCACGATCACTTCTCGATTTCGATACTTTCGTTATATCATAAATGTATGTATACTAGTCCATTTTATATATTATATAAAATGGACTCGAGGCTCTGAACACATAACGGGTTTTATTTAAAGTAAAATGTATGTGAGAAACACCCATTAATTGTTTAATCGTAATAAAAAAAGGATCTGTCCATGTTTTTTTGAACATGAAACTTGTTAGACACTGATTTTTTGTACAACTGTAAAAGCAGGTTTGAAAGGTAAAGGTTGTCGCTGATCAGAGGCGCACTGCTACCGCAGATCACAAAAATGTGCGTTCAAATGTAGGCTTTAACTCGTAACATTTAGATGCACTTCATATTGACGACCTCAGATGAAGTACAGCTCGCGGAACACCCGTTTGAAGCTTATGGGAAACCATTTTGTCACTTTAAAATATATCTAAAGATAATGCGTTTAACCCATAAACCCATATTAGAATGCACATTTTTGCTAACGGCATTGGATTAATGTGCGCAGAGCTTATGAACCTGCTGTCGATATATTCGTTCTGTCCAGACAGAAACTTCGCAAGCTGATTCTCAGTGTTAATAAAGTTAAGTTTCGTCCGTCATCTGAGTGATTACCTACCTAAAGCGAACTTACCAGCTACAGCTGTAACATTATTATAAATAAAATAAAACAAGCTTTTATTTCTCACACAATTAACTTGACTCAAGAACGGGACGAATAGCCTTATTCCCCATACAAACGTACTTTCCGCTTCATTTGGAAACTATGTCCCCGATCTTATTAAGTAATCGGATGAAAAATAGCTATGTTTGCAGCGGTAATAAACCAAAAAAATATTAAGAAAACATGGCAATGCCATCGTTTCAGCACACTCCACTTCATTTAAATTTTCGTAAGCAGTGCAAAAATATACAGCCATTTATGTGCGTAACGGGCGTTACTCTACTCCATGTCTTCCCTGTTATTTTTACGATGTCATCGTCCCATCGTTTAGCGGGTCTAACCTTGTCTTCATTTTTTGTGTATTGGGTACCAATTCATTATAGTTTTGGACCATCTTTCGTTTGCAATCTCTGAATGTGCCCCGCCCATTTCTGAACATTATTACGGTTCTGAAATTATATTACTCTGGTTGTAATGTTCAGTAAAACTGGCCTAAGTTTATTTAGTAGCTGTAGGCGTTATATTCCGCGATTTACATATACATTATTATGTTTATTTGTATGTTCGTATTTAACATATTTTTAGATGTTAGCTATTATTTACAATGTTATTTTGCTAACGTAGATGTGTGGACCCTACTTATGTATGTTATAACGACCGTAGCTAATGTATTTAAATTGACGCTTAAACAATGTATTTGATTAATATATTCCAATAGATTAGTCGTTAAGAGAGTAGATATATTATTATAACCGTATGTAGGTGATTTGAACAATAATATATTTCGCGTTTTTACTGTACAAAGTTTTTACAAAAATATTTAAAAGTGTTGTAATTTTCGTTACGGATATATTTATATTTTATTGATGTACCTATTTTGTTATGCTGATAATTTATAACACCAAATATTACCTTTCAGATTTGTATAATTATTATATTGAGTATATACGTAAGCAGTGTGTAGCGGTTTTGTTGAATTAAATGTCATGTTTCGAATTTTATGCCTTTATATTTTTACCAAAATAAACCCGAATAATATTACATGCCAACCTTAAATATAACATCTAGTACTAGACGATCTAAAGCCGAGTACTAACTGGCGCGGCGTTAAGGGCCGTAATGTAACGTGTTACATTGCGAGCGTTCGTCAAGTCAGTACAGGGAAAAAAGGCGCTCGCAACGAGCAACGAGACGGATTTAGCACACGGCCATACGTGTTATGCTGCCTTCTGTGGTACGTGGCGTTATGTACCATCCTATCCTACTATATTAATGTTATAAATGTCAAGTTGGATGGATGGAGGCGGCTCAGGATCCGCTATTTGTGGCGTTGTATGGGGGAGGCCTATGTCCAGCAGTGCACGTATATGGGCTGATATGATGATGATGATGTCAAAGTTTTATGGATGGAGGTATGGATTTTTGTTACTCTTTCACGCAAAAAATTATTTATTATTTATTTAATTTTTTTATCCCGATAAAACGCGGGCGAAGGCGCGGGCAGCAGCTAGTAGTACATAACGCCGCGTAACACTGATGCCCGGCATACCTAATGATTTGTACGTTACCCGAACTTATACTGATGTAAAAGTACAAAACATAGAATCTTTCCGAAGCGAAGCGATGTACGATTTTGTCGAGACAACAATCAAAGAAGGTCTTTCAATTAAACCCCTTTTAAAACCGTAAATGCGGTGATTTTACTCCTATTCATGTTAATTATTTTAGTAGTTATGTAAAGATAAACCGTATATTGGTTTTAGGCTGATTTTCCAATAGGGATTACCCTGAACTATTGCACTATAGCTAAGCCAAAGCCAAATAAAGAACAATAAATACTTACTAACTTACTTATCTAATAGAAAAAATAACTTAAAGTAGGTAATTAAAGTTTTCAAGCCATTTTATTAAAATATGTATACCTACCTACTATCGCTGCGCCGCTACGGATCATAACAAACACTATTTGTCTGATATACAGATAAAACACACTGGTATATTATATTATACACACGACGATAGACTTGCCCGTCTAGATGGTCTCTGATTATATTTCTGACCTCCCAAACATCTAAAGCCAAAGTCAAACATAACGCTGACCAAGCATAATCCTAACCGTGCTTCGCACATAAAAAGACATAACTAGCAAGTTAGGGCTCCGCAATAAAAATATGAAAACGTGCGCCTGTCGTAAAGATATTCCGATGCAGAGATAATAAACTGGGGGAGATTTTGTGGTGGGAATTATCTACCGCAGGGGAGGAGATGGGCTTTGAACATCCCCTCGCTGCTAACTTTGTACTCTTATGTGTATAAAACTTTCAACCTTGAAACATAGTTTCATCATTCAAGCTTTCTCTATATGTGTGCGCAAAATACAGGCGGGTCGCGTCGGATCGCGGGTAGTCTTGGGTTATACTAGGTAAAATCCGATACCAGTGACTTACGTTACTGTGACTTCAAAATATCTGTGATAAATACCTGTGACAAAATACTAGCTAGTATTTCTACCAAACACGTACAAATTCATTGTTTTACTGATTGAATAATATACATATAATTACTGTAGCGATGACTGAGTAAGTAAGCAATAGCATGATGATTAACCGAATACATTTAAACGGTATTTTCTTCAACAAGTTTGTTACATTGCGGTATACATTTCAAATATCCAAGTATAAAATACTCATCATCATCATCATCATCATCAGCCCATACACGTCCACTGCTGGACATAGGCCTCCCCCGTACGACGCCACAAATAGCGGTCCTGAGCCGCCTCCATCCATCGACTCCCTGCGACCGCTACGATGTCGTCGGTCCATCGAGTGGATGGTCTCCCATGTAGGGGGGGATTTGCCATAATCACCACGCTTGGCAGGCGGATTGGTGATCGCAGTGTTGGTGTTTAAAAATACTTAGAAGGAAGCTGCTGCCCTTCCTCTGGTAGGTTCCCTTAGTCGGCTTTTACGACATCCACGGGTTGAGTTGGAGGGGTCGATATTCGTACGCCGCGACCCCACGGCTTATTCGTACGCCGTATAAAATACTAGGTGTGTCTCATTCTGACTTAGTGATATTATCAAAGAGAGAATATAGAAGCGATATTATCTAGCAGAAGCGATTTATTGCGTAGGTACCTAAAAAAATAACTTCTTCTTTTACCTTTGGCTCTAATAAAATAACAACGATATAATATCGTGCACTCGTGACACTGGCACTGCCTGTGTGACAGTCACAGATACATATATTTAGTTTCCGTCACTGTGAAATACCGCAAATTTTCTATATCTGTGACTTTTATCAGTGACGATAAATACGCCTCAAGCCTAATCGCGGGTCGCTATCAATTTGTTTCTCTTACGTTGTAATATATTTAAGTATCCTGTAATCTGAAGTGAAGAGGAACCAGAAAAATCCACGTGCGATAATGCGGTCTACCTTATTACTTAAAGAGCATTTCCTCTTTTTTGTGGGAAATATGAAAATCTGCCATGTCACGGGCTTAAATTGGTTTATCACGACCGAATTTGAGTTTTTAAAATGGAAAAAAACAGGCTTAATAATGAATGTCAAAAGTTTTCTTACTGGCAATATCAAAAACTTGAAACCAAGTTTCAAGGTTGAAAGTTTTATACACATAGAGTACAAAGTTTGGAGCGAGGGGATGTTCAAAGTCCATCTTTTTAACTTTAATTGTTATATCACTGCGATGCACTACTCATTAACTCCACACGTCTGGCATGAACACCGAAATCAAGTCGCAATTTCAATGTAGTTCACTCCGGCCTTCATCCCATCTCCAAGATTAATGATACGAAAAGGCGGGAAACTGTCCGACCTGTTGCCATCTGTATAACGGTAGGTATACGTCAACTCAGAGGGTTAATACCTATCGCAGTCTGGGACTTCGCCGGGACTTCATCTCAACGTCTCTAACTACTGAAAGCCTCGAGCTTTCAGTGCTGATAGGACGGTTGCGCTGGACGGACGCGTGCCCTCTCCCGATTTTCCCGCGTACATGTAACGTTCTTTTATTTTGGGTATATCGTGGATTTCTCTTTTATGTTTATGATGAATTGACGAATGGGTTTGGTAGCTAAGTAAGAGAGCTTCCTAACTATTTGTCTGAAATCTCTGCGTATTTAGTAGCTTTGATAGCGACTATAAAATAATTTGAAAATGCAATTCATAACAGTGTACATTTTTCTTCTCACACCATTATTGTCTGGTTCAACGGACATTGCAACGAAGACAGTGTACAACATTGGAGTCCTGATGGCCTCTCGCTTGGACTCTCCGTTCGACCTGGAGCGATGTGGTCCAGCGGTAGACTTGGCCTTAGATAAGGTCAATGAGAAGTTCTTGGCCCATCATGGGGTTGAGCTGCAGAAGGTTCAAGGAAGGTAAGTGTTCTTCAAGTCCTTGTTATGATTTTATGAAACGACCGAAGCCTTTGTATGAAACTCATTTTTTTTAAGTGCTTATGTATGAGCGTTTATTAGATGATTTTTGTCTAACTTTTCGTTTCGAAATCATACAAAATATTTGTTTGCATTCGCTTGTTTTAAAGTTTAAGTAGGTATAAAATATAACCCAATAATCACGGAAAAAGTAAATGTAAACGAGCTCTTAAAATAGCAACATCTTTTGCGACCGTTTAAAAGATATAAAAATTCGAAAACCTTACAAATTAACCATCGCATCATTAATAGCTTAAAAATCTTGATGAGCGAAACTTTTAAGCGCTATTTTATAGCAACCCAACGGTCTTACGTTTGATCGCCCTTTTTTAAGTGCTTACTTGAAATGAAAATGTTCTTTTATCGAGAAACCCTCTGGGAAACCTCGTTTCGTTATTTATTTAACGTATTGTTTCTTAAGTTTGTGTTTTTAGTTAAGTAATTAAAAGCACTAGGTGCCTGCATTTGCTAATTTATTTAAAGAAAGTGGACAGTTGACATCAGATGGTTCATCTACTTAATGATCTTTGTTTAAAAATAATTATAAAAAGATAGAACATATATAAATAAAAAGTAACAGAAAAAAAAACGAAACGGAGTGTGGGAAGACCTCTTACTCGATGGACCGACGATATTGAAGCGGTCACGGGGGGAGTCGACTCAGCAGCCCTATTCAGGGCGTAGTTTGGGAGAGGCCTATGTTCAGCTGTGAACCTTTACGGGCTGATGATGATGAAGAAAATATAAGCTTATGGCACCTTTGAGCCATTGTTGCCAAGTGCCCATTCATTTTACTAAAGTTGCATTCAAAACTACTGGCTTGAAAGCAAAACACATTTAGCTACAAACTTTAAGGGCACGTAATAAAGTACTCGAGAGCGTAAGAGCTTAGTTATTTGTACTACGTAGTAGGTAGGTAGTAATGCAACTGGAAATATTTGTACTTACATAGATTTTATGAAATTGTACGTGTTCGTGGCACTTGAAAATATTGAAACAGACCGCTATGTACACATCTGTGAAACTCATCTCCAACATATTACTTGAAATCTCACAAACCAATTTAGCTAAGGGAAAGTTTGACTCGTTTATGCATGTGTTGTATTTGTTTATTTTTTAAACTTAAAAGTACATACATTCCAGTAAATCGTTTCTGCCAAACTGTGCAACAGTTTGTCGGCAGTAGCTCTCGTGGGTCAATTTGTTAGATCTATACCGACTGGTTTTAGGCAGGGGGTAAGCGAAAAGCGGGGTGCCGTAAGCGAAACTTTGAATAAGAATTGTCATGTAAAATGTTCTACGAGATGATGTATATATATCTCGTAGAACATTTTACGTCGTAGCCCCTCTACCTCGTAGCTCCTCTACGTCGTAGCACCTCTAAGCCATATGAGCTACGGCGCAGGGGAGCTTCTGCGCCGTAGCTCCTCTACGATGAAACTAGAGGACTACTTCATCTATATTCTATGTAATACATACGTTAAGTATTTTATTTTATTTTGGAATTTTAGGAAAACTTACAGCTAGAAAATTACAATGTAGGGAATATTATATAAATACATGAATGTTACATGTACTTATGCTGTCAGTCATCATCCCATAACACAAGCTCTACTTAGCTGGAGCTAGATGATGTTGTGTGGATTGTCCAGAATTATTTATTGATACAATTAAATAGTAATTATTCTGACACCTAAAAGCAAACATTAAATTAATAGTTCTTATCCATAAACTTGCAAAATACGAGACATAATGTTTGATGATGGCTGTAAACTTAAATTATTATGGCTGTAAACGAGTGTACTGTGTATAGTGCATTGAAACTTTTACTTATTCTACTCGTGTACAAGGTTCACATCAGCCCATACACTTCCACTGCTGGACATAGGCCTTCCCCATACGACGCCACAAATAGCGGTCCTGAGCCGCCTCCATCCATCGACTCCCCGCGACCGCTACGATGTCATCGGTCCATCGAGTGGATGGTTTCCCATGTAGGAAGGAATTTGCCATAATCACCACGCTTGGCAGGCGGATTGGTCATCGCAGTGTTGGTGTTGAAAAATACTCAGAAGGAAGCTGCTGCCCTTCCTCTGGTAGGTTCCCTTAGTCGGCTCTTACGACATCCACGGGTTGAGTTGGAGGGGTCGATATTCGTACGCCGCGGCCCCACGGCCGATATACAAGGTTACACACTACTACTTTACTTATTTTATTCTATAGGGCATCTGCATCGTGGCTTAGCATTTACATCGTGGGGCATCTATCCATAGGTAGGCATCTGTCCCCAAAAAAAGAGTTTGGAAAAAGTCAATCCCCGAACAATCAGTAATTGTTAAGTCAATAAAACCAGTTCGTAATACGAGATTAAACTATGAACATATGTTCATAGAAATTATTCAAAACAAATTAACAAATTTAAAACAACACGACCCTTTCAAAAATTTGGCACCTATCCGGGGTTTACCCTATGACATATCGATACTTAATTATATTTGCTTGTCGAGTGTGGTTCTGTTCTTCCTAAGCCCCTTGATAAGGAATTCCATGCTTTCAATTGATAATTACTGAATACACGATTCCTGCAAACAGTAATAGGAATATCATTATTAATATATACAAGAGCATATTATATTATTTATATATACCTTGTACGTATTTACCCTTCTCAAGTTCAACGTTTAATTAGTCCCCTTATGTTGCTTAACGATCCAAAGTAAAATGATTAATATGTACCTTATAATTACAAGATTTTCTTTAAATAGTAAACATCTTGCATTCTTGAACCTTTGAGCCTTGTGGAGCTGTAGGTATCTGCTTAATTTTGCAGAAGTTTTAAGATACATTAGTCTCTAGACAAGGTTTTATATATTTTAGTATTGTAGACAGCGAAGATGTTTTATTAGCTACTTCGCTTTCTTCTTTACCTTTGACGATTGACATTCACAGTCCGTTCCACTTTCACCGACGTTTTTAGTTTTTCAGACAATTTTACATTATTACGTTTAAATTTTTGAAATAAAGCACAAGAATCGAACGCAATTGCAGGCAGATCACCAATATGCCTCAGGATGACAGGAACGGGTTACTGCATTGTGGCGCTCATTCGTCGCCTGTATGCCTGCCTTTGTCCTGCAAAGTTTTGCTCTGTTACCTATTGGGCATCAAACGTTGGCTGCTTGAGCTAAGTGCTAACGACCTATGGGCTCACTATAATAATGCTTATCCCATCAACTAGTTACTACAAAAATATACATCGGGCCGGATTTGGGCCAGTTATGATGATAATATAAAATGTGTTTATATTAAAGTTTCATAATAATTGTTTGCACTGTAGTGTGGACCATAGTGAAAAAATCCTAAGTCTATGGTGTGAACACCTTAATTTAAGTTTAAATACTTGTGATAAAAGGACTCGCACTTCTATAACTGATGATGCTTTTTATAGACGATAGATGCCACTCCGAACCAGTCTACCTGGTTTGGAGTGGCATCTATCGTCTATGGTATCGATCTCTATAGTCTACCTGGTAGACTATTCGCCCCATCTCCAACTACAAAATTAACTGTACCCCAACTACATAAATTTGTTTTATCAGCTACCCGACCTGCTCCGGTGCCCTTGCACCAGGGCTAGCAGCCGATATGCACTTCAAGGATGACGTCATAGCGTTCGTGGGCCCAGCGTGTGCCTTCGCGTTGGAGCCCGTGGCAAGGCTCGCGGCATACTGGAACACTCCTATCATCACAGGCATGGGCGATCAGGTGAGTTTAAGAATATTGAAAAAATCTTAAATCAATAACATTTATTTCCATAAGATCCAAGGGGATAAGTATTAAAAGAGAACTTTAAATTAAGGAAATAGAGTTGTATTTCATTGTTTACTTCAGTATTTTTATGTTACAATAGAATAGAATATCATTTATTTCGACACACACATCATGTACATACAAAACAAACAAAAATATAGATCATGGAATTTTTTATCCTAGGTTACAATATTGATGAGCGTCAGATCGAGTTTTGCCCCCATGACCCTGTGCCGAAATAGGTGTTGGCTCAGCATGTTCTGAACGGTTGCCGCTCGGCGCTGTTTTTCAGCCAAAAACCTTTATTAGTTATAGTTAAGGACGTCTAGTCGGCGACAAGCTTCCTTTATATAACAAAAACAATATTAAATAGTCGTAGTCAATCTCTGTAAATAATGGTACTAATAATTATATCATGAAGCAAAAGTAAATATACTTAATATAATTAAGGAAGGTAAGTAGTAGTAGCTTCTTAAACCACAACATTGAATAAGTGAAAAGAAAAAAAAGAAAAAAACAGCAGCTATTATTCAAAGGAAATATGACGCCTATAAAATTGAGGTTAAGTTGGTAACTAGGTTATCCACCTGCAATAACTCCAAGGTATTAGAAGCGATTTTGACGCCCAGAGAGTTCGAGTAGTTAGAGTAAAAGTTTGAAACTGAAAGCTCTAATTAGAACAATAGGATAAAGTATAGGCCTCCCTAAGTTTGTGCTATTCTTCTTCAGTACCGAACTAGAAGCATCTATTATCTGTATAGCGGGAAGTTGGTTTAGTGTTAGAATTTTCAATGTTAATGACGGCAAATTGGTCCTTATTACACCCGAAATAGGTATCTAATACTGGAACAGTGCAAAACACACTATAAATATCCGATAATAATCTTAATTAATGCGAAAACAACTTAGCCAATCACGTATTGCTAATATTTATGCGACTTCCTTATCGTAAATGTTACGTTAACGGTATCGTGTTTTTGTGGTTTGGGTTGTAGGTACCGGGCTTAGCACGACCACAAACTCTGATACAGAAATCGCGTCACGTTTTGGATAAAATATATTCCATTTTCCATCTATTAATAATTTATCTGAGGATAATTTATCTGACCCGAGAAATGGTTTTTGATTTATTAGAGTGTCGCTGTCGATCAAAGATTCTCGACTAACTTACGGTTCAGCATGGTCTGAAAATCGTTTCTCAAAGTCGGGCCAACGAAAAGTAACAAAACCTCGGGCAGGTTTTATGACTTTTTGTTGGCTACAAGAATTTTGATTGTTTTTCGACTTATTTGTTTATTCAATTTATGGATCATGAATTTCTAGTTAATTAAAAACTTTGTTCCACTCTACTTTGAGTTGTATGAATAGACGAATACGGAGAAACTTAAGAATTTTAACCCTTTGTGCCACAAAAGTACCTAAACAAATAAACGCGTACATTATACCATTTTCGAGCGTCAAATAAATTGCTGTACAAATGCTCGGGGTTGTAATAATGGCTCAACAACGACTTTGTCCCTCACTTACCAGACGTGAATAAAGGATAACTAGCTCACTACATAAATAGACAAAATACTAAGAATATTATTTGAGGAGGGTCGGACATAGACAGAACACTACTTCATAAAATTAGTTGAATTTTTCGTCGTTGGGTCCTGCTGCCACTACCCGATAATGTTATTTACATACATAAGTTGAAGAAATGGAGAAATGGTAGAAAAAGCTTGGAGAATAGGATGATATGCTATACGCACAGGAGATGCAAATGGTAGATATCATTGGTAGCCCATCTAATCTGCACTTAAGAGACTCAAGAATCTACAACAACACCCCAAGTGAGTTGCAAAAAATATCAATAAATAAATTCAAACAAATTGTCAAACATTATTCTTTGTAAAAAGTACTACAGAATATCAGATTATCTAGAGGACAAAAAAGCTTGGGACGAGTTTTGCTCCAACTCGAAAACTAACAACCTGACAAGGTAAAGGGTTCTTGTTTGCTTCTTTACCAGACCTTAAAATGATTGAAGTGAACAAAAAATCAAAGTGATCACTTTATCTTGAAATTATAATATTTCTCTGTTCTGAGGACTGAACGGATCCTAATGAAAGTAAGCAAGGACATAGACAGCATCCTTGGGAAGCCTGCAGACTACTTATATTCAGGAAATACTCGAGTTATAACTTTAAAAACGCTATTTACAATATCCGAAAAAAAAAATTGATAGAGCTGATTCTCATGTTACCTATGCCTTTGGGAATTTCGTTTATGAGCTGAAAGCATATTTTTACTGCCCTCCTCAGATTTCTAATGAAATACTTTTAGTTATTTACTTTTTGCAATGTTATGTAACAGGCTTTGAGTAAAAATTTGTTGAATTGTATAATTAAATATCATCTTTCTGTTTTCAACGAATATTGAATGAAATATGAGTATATTAATATGAAAACGGTTAGAATACCGTGTCATATTTGTATAGGATGGCTGTTTGCTGTATGATTACAGAATTCATTTGTACTTACATAGTAAACAAGAATAATTAATTACTTAAATGAAATAACATTTAGTGGATTGTCTGAGTGTTGGTAAGAAAATTTATAATTCATAGAAAAACAACACGAGCATATAAGCCTGTTTGATTTTTGTTTTGTGCTGTTTGTGAACCAAATAAATCATCTATCTAATTGTAAGTCCGATTAAAATTTAAAAACCGTATCTCTTTTTTTGCTTTCCTCCTTATATCATATTTGATCAAATATGATAGGAGCATGAAAGGTAACCGCCTCTTTTCAATTCCAATCTTTATCTGATCTGTCGTGATTTATACATAATCTCAATAAATTACAACATCAAGCGGTTTTCTCCTCAAAGTTTTCCTTCAAAACGAAATCACTTAGGAATTATGAGTGATAAACAGTTCAAACACGTGAAAGGTAACGTATTCGAGGAGCGTGCTACGCCGAAGTTCTACGTAGGCGTCGCACGTATTCACGTAGCAAGTCTGATGCTGCAGACAGTTTAGTGAAATTGGTTTTCTGTAAAACGAAGTAAAGTTAAACAGTTACGGTGAAGAATCCTGTGAAGAAACTGAGTTTGAATTATTGGCTAAGTCGGACGCCATTACCCAATACTATATAGGTGTGTAGGTAAGTATGTATGTATGTATGTAGGTAAGGTATTAGCAGAGAATATTATAATTATAACTAGCTGACCCGGCAAACGTTATTATGCCATCGACCATGGAGGGTTGGAAGATTATTATTTGTTACAGTATAATAACAAATATCGCTATTAAAAAAATTGGGTTGGTAAAGATATGTAGGTGAAAATTTAAGGTTATATTTTAATGCCAAATCATAAAAAAATTCAACGAAAAGTTAAAAAATAATTTTGGTGTGGGCCACCCTTATCACTTGGGTATAAAAAATAGTTAACAACCTTATCTCAGACCTACCAAATATACATAAAAAGTTTCATAAAATTCGGTGAAGCCGTTTCGGAGGAGTTTGGTTCCAAACACTGACACGAGATTTTTATATACATATATAAATATGAATCTGAGCTGTCAGATATTATCTGTGCTGTGACATATTATAGTGCACAAGTGGGTGCGCAAACACATGTGTAATACACTGTGTATACAGTGTGTCCCTGGATAAAGTGCAACCCCGAAAGGGGGTGAAACTAGATAAAAAATTATCGACAAAAAATAGAAAAAAAATTAAAAAAAAAATCGTATATACTTTATTGATGAATTAAAATTTTTATTACTCACTAATGACTCATTTAATAAAAAATGCTTTCTTCCAAAGTAGTGGGTCTATTTTGTTAAAATAAAAACCATAATCATGTCAGTTATGTGACGATGACGATAAAATAACAAATAACTCACAAACGAGTGGCTATCGTGACTCAAAGTTTAATTTTTGTATTAAAATTAAATTTTTTATGCTGTTTTTTTCCAATAATCTCCAAAAATCTTAAAATTAAGCCTATAATACTAAATATTTTTATGACTTTTATTAGTGTCTATCATAATAGCTTTTAAATAAAAAAAAACCTACGGTCTAACATAAAAAATGCGCTGGCTAGGAGCTTTTAAAGTTGACCACTGATTACGTCAGCTCAGGTAGACTTCCCTCTACTTAACCCATAGAATAGAATACTTGAATACGCTCTTCGTGTTTCGAGTTCAAGAAACTCACAATTTTCAGTTTAAGATTATAGTTTAGACTGGAATTTACTGGAAGTTTTTACGAACAACACTGTTAAGGATTGTTTCTAACATTCCCTGCAACATTAACGCAAATCACAAATGGCACCTACAGCTAACGTACAAGGTGATTTTTCTTACGCACAGCCGCCGCCAGCTTATAAAGGTTTTGTTCCTATTTAGACAAAACGATGCTATTATTCTGACGCACGATTATGGTGATATAGTAAGTAAAAACAGGACCAAAATACTTACATTTTGATAATAATCACTATGTTTATAGTATAAAATTTGACTTGTCTAAGTGCTTATTTTGTTAGCCTAAAGAAATAAAGTTATTGATTCTGATTCTGAAACAGGTTAAGACAATACTGTAACAAAAATGGCGAAAAGCAATTGAAGACGTCGTGTGGTGGTCCTAGATGTTTCCAGAATTCAGATAACACCTGCTACTGTTTTTTATCTATTTTCTTAAGAAATCCCTATCTACTTATTTCGGTAAAAAAGACTTTAGTGGACAAGTGATCATTTTTATCGTCAAAAAAGTTAAACTGGTAGTTTAAGAAAAAGCTGGACATATGGTATCGGTTTAAAATTTTCACCACTGCAGCTCTGACTGCGGCATTTTAATTTTTTTAACGATATTTTAATTTCCGTTAATTTATTACTAAGGGATATTCACCGAAGCCGGGCCTCTTGCAAAAATTTTATCACCGAAATGAGATCCCCTACCCACATCCCCAGCGTGGAGATTATGGCCACTACCCCCATATGATAAAGCCAATTAGGGGCCAATCAGAGAGATGCCTACGTCCAGCAGTGGACAAATATAGGCTGTAGATATAGATGAGAGATGATTGAAAAAGGAATAGTTGTAGCGTGCGACCTTAGAACAAGATTAACTGAAGTAAATAGCTCAATCAGACGTAATCTACGTCTGGAATGTTCGAATTCCAGAATGCAGCATGGCGTGGTCTACTAATGGTTGCGTTTAAAGTAATCTCGCTCAAAATACTTCCCTCGGGATTTATTCATCAAGACTTTAATATATTAGAGTACCTGCAATTATTTTGAGTGCCAGTACGCAATATAAAAGAAGATATTTATATTTAATAATCTTTGGTATGGCCTGATGCAATGCTTGGTAGATATCTCTGTAAGATAACGTTGTATTTTTAGAAGAACCCGCTAATATTATAAATTTCAAAGTTTGTAAGGATGGATGTATGGATGTATAAATGTGTGGATATTTGTTCCTCTTTCACGCAAAAATTTAAATTTAAAATGAATAATTTACATCTAAAATTTAGTTTGGGGCCGGGAATAACATAATAGGCTATATTTTATACCGATAAAACGCGGGCGAAGGCGCGGGCAGCAGCTAATAGTACAAATTTAATCCTGTGAATGAGCTGGTTAAAAATCATAGAAAATATATTATGCTTCGGCCAGATTACAAGGTGAAGATTCGTCTTCGCGTTGTCGTGATAAAACTTCGTGTACGATGTACGAGGAAATGTTCGGCCAAATTGGAAAAAAACTTCGCAACGTCGCGATAATCTGGAACGTAGCGACAATTCATTTTACGGTAAAAATGGAAGAAGCGGTTGCGGTCATGGCTGCTAACAACTAAACGTATTTAATACATCTTTATTATTTAAATAAAAATAACCAAAGAGGAAAGAAGAGAAATAAAATCCATGGTGGATGTTATCTATACAAAAAAATCGGACACAGTAAGTACCTTCCTAGGTTACCTACTTTTATATTGCTTTGCTGAGAACCACTTTCGTAACACACAACTATAAGATACTGTGTTTGGTTTAAAAATGTAAAAAATATCTTGGAATATTTTATTCCAATGACATACTTATTTTCTGTATTGCGTGGGTGTCAGAAAGTGGTAGGATTACTGATCAGTAATCCCTACCTACCTACATACCTGTCTGTGGAAACTTTTAATTGGCCATCAGCAAATATGTACTGGTCTATCCAGGCATGTTCTTATATTTTTACCTGTATTTTCCAAATCAAACTGTAAGTTTTCCCAAAATTTTGTAATTAAATAAATCTGTAACAGATTAACCTAAGCCCTGTTATTTTTTTTTTTACTAGTTTACTAGTACCCTTTACTAGTTATGGGGTAAATAGATTCCACTAGTGCAGAATTTATGTACTGCTCTACAAAATAAAGCATTTTATCATTATGCCATATACGAAGGAAATAGCTACATTCTACCTCTGAATCTAATTAATACGGTGGAATTATTTTTAATAACTGTTAGCACCATAGATGTTCCAAGATACATTTTCTTAAGAAATAATTCTCAAAACCAACTCAATATTTGTTGTAATACTCTGCCGAAAGATCATATTTTCGTCACGGTATGACTTTAAATTGGCGCTTATTCCAGCTTTGTGAATCTGCAGAGCCCTTTGAGAAATCCCAACGCGTTGAGAGACTGAAGATTTAGATACTTACCTATAACAATGTAATATAACCACTATGTCGAGAACGGAGACTTTATTAAGTCGAGTATTGGGATTCAATGTTATTTTAGACTAAAAATCGCCCATTTTCCACTAAATTTATAAGGGTTCTGAATTTTTGGCCCAATCGCATTTTTTCTTCTCGATATTTAAATCTTATCGGTTGTTTGGTCCGATAGCTTTATAATCAAACGGCAGACCTGGACTTTATTTTATGCTTTTAACTGACTTTGAAAAAAGGTGTAGGTTCTCAATTAGCCTGTTTGTTCACCAATATTTTTCACCGCGTTATAAAATTTTAACGGTTCTGTTTAACTGGAAAGGGGCGGCCCTATGGTCATAATCCAGATGATGGGAGGGATTCATGACTGAATCTCGAAGTCGGATTTCTTTAACGGCTTTAAGGGTGAATCTCGATAGATCCTTTGACTATATCCATGATGGATGTATTGAGATTTGTTTTTGTCATTTGATCGAGTTTGGGAGGTGTGAATCTATCGATAACGTTATTTCTTTGTAGATCCACGGGTTCCATGAAAGTCACAAGTTCATCTACTGAGATTTGTTTTACTAATTATAGGTCCAGTTTTCATAGCCTGGATCTATCGATAACTTAAAGTAATGTCAAAAATTACTTCAATTGCCATGATTTGAAAATTTGAAAAACCATAGGGTGCATAATATAAAAAAGAACATAGGTAAGTTTGCTATGCTATGTTTAAATTTGTATTTTGCAATGCACCACAATAAAAGTGGTGCAAAAGTATCCTCTAGGAACAATAACATTCGTGGCATTTCCATTTACCGTCTGGCATCCCATTGGTCAAGTCAAGGGTACAAACAAATCAACGTGAAAGCTTCCACTGGAATGTCCCTGTGAACTTGGCATTGACGAAACAAATGGTATTGGATAAGGCTGATTCTCCACTGAAAATATGCGAGGTAGCTATGCGGTTAGCTAGGGTAGTGAGTAAGATACGGAAATATGTACCTACTTATTTATGAAGCTAGGAATCGAAACAAAACTGGATTTGCAGATTACCCTTCTACGATTTACATGGAACAATTTACCGATTTCCGGTTTTGGCTGCCATTATTTACTACCTACCTTTACCAATTAACTTTGTTCACATTCAGATTCAATAATTTTAATTCTTTAGGGTATGAGCACTTAGACAGTAATTACATAGGTACATAGAGAATGTTATACAAATACTGCTTCTATTTCCGTACATTGAATATACTTTTGAGGAACCGTACAACTTATAAATCGATTAAACCAATTCCATTGATAGATTTTTAACCCCATCGAAGGCATCGAGCTCATACCCAATGTAAGGGTCTACTCGCTCGTCGAAAAAACTATCCTTTTGGTGGAAAGCAAGCATAAACTATTTATCGCAAATCTCTAGTGGAAAGATACGTTTAAAGTGTAATGATTTGGCTACCACACAGGACCGCAGTTTATGTTTGCGCGTGCGAGACGAATCGAGTGGGTAACTGTGGTGTTTCAATCTATGTGTGGTTGAGCGCTCAAATGGGAGCTCTATTTTAGGCTGAGAGGTTTAAGGTGGATCGCCGCTCTGGCAAAGAGTTATTGGACGTTCACTATCTAACCGGTAAATGCTTAGAGAATTTATGAAGAAAGTAACAGTACCTACAAAGGTTAAAACGTGAACCGAGAATATATCAGGTAACATAATATTAACAAACAAAATTACAATAAAATAATAAATACAAATTAGAACTAGTGTTTACAATGGAAACAATTGAGTTAACTGCAGACTATTACAAACAATCTATAGGTAGCTCAAATGGTCCATATCAATACCATCAGTCGGAACCAGCTTTCGGGTCACGGGTCGCATCGACAAGACTCTCAAATGATTTTTGATCCCATACGATATGGCGCGGCGGGCCAAGGTCCGCCTGATAGATAGGATTATACATATTAGGCACCTAATTATGTATATTATACATATTAGATGCCTAATGTGCCTATCAAATTACGAAATACATATTATATACATATTCCGTTAACAAACGTAAATATGTTATTAAATAAATTCAACTGATAAGCTCTTCCTCTTTTTGAAGTCATTTAAAAAATCAGACGGAACCAACGAGTTATATTTCCAACGTTTCATGAGAAGTACTCCTAACGTCACACTAAAACGCACCTATAGCCAACGTCAGGCAACATTTGATCCCAGATTAAAAGTGACCGACCTCATGTTACATTAAAAGCTGTATTTGTCCGTAAAACATTGATTACCCTGAACGAAATCCTCGTTTAAATTTACTTGAGTCGCACCAAAGCCTCTGCAAAGTAACAAATTAACTTGTACAGAAGTTAAATTCCCATAAATTTACCAACGGATGCGATTTGATAGACGGAACCCGATGTCGATTAAGATAACCGATAAAACTTCTAGCGAGTTGCAAAAATTTTCAATAAATAAATTAAGACAATTTGTCCTTTATAAAAAGGCTTATTACAAAATATCAGACTATCTAGAAGATAAAAAAGCTTGGGACGGATTTTGCTCCAACTCTAAAAATAACACCTAACAGGCTAAGGGTTTATTTCCTTTACTTTAGTCTACATCTTACCGAAATCGAAATATCACTTTATTTCCATGTCAGTGTTTAATTTTAAGAATTTGATCTTTTCTAAGTGTACATTTATTGTATTTACGGAAATAAAGAACATTTGACTTTGACATAAGGTAGCGGTATACATTGTTTCTTGTCATCTTCCGGACTCATTTCCTCAACTAAGATGATGGAGATGGTATCATCTATATTTTATTATTCTTTGTTTTCGTGTTTTTGAAATAAACGTTTTTGTATATTTTGGATTTATAAAAGAGAAAACTGGGTGACTAATCAAGAGATCTCTGAAACTACAAGAGCTACGAGACTGAAATTTTGTTTTCAATTTACACGGAAACCACTTAGTCTACGCGAATGAAATCGCGGGCGGGTCAGCTAGTGGTTCTATAAAAGACTAAGTAGGAATGCTGGGAAGTGCATCGAGAGCAGCCTACTGCACTGTATCAATACTCAATCATTTAAAAAATAAAATATACTAAAAAGTTGCGTTTATATACATTTATGGTTGAGTGGTAGATACCACTCCACCTACCGATAACAGTCAGCACACGTAACAGCTTATAAATTGCAATTGAGACACGAGTTCAAAGCGCTGTCATCCGAGCAAAGTCTCAAGTTATGCTGACGGTTTTACGTAGGATTTATAGAGTGCGGGAGTTAAAAGCACAGCACTAGTTTACATTTCAATGCGCCAGACGCACATTATGTGATATGCTAAGATATAAAAGGTATGAGATTTACGAAGTAAAAGAACTCAAATGCTTTCACTTCGACCTGCCAGAGAAAGAAAGCAATCGACTTCAAAATACCAGATAATATGAATATGTAAAAAGCCAATTGAAGGAATTTATTTAAATCTCATGCATGCAAATGCCCCTACATCGTCAGCTCAGTACATGGGTGTTTCTAGATTTCTGTGAGATATCATGATCCAAACAGTCCGTGTAACGGTGTAATGTGACAGTCCATGTTAAACGAAGAGCACCGTCTAAGGCGCACATATTGTAGTAAACGGCCATGTTGAGGTCGGGCAGTGAATACATTAATCCTTCTCGTATCCTCCGGTCGTCAGAAAATCTGGTATTAAATATACCACCTCACCGAACCAGTTTTTACGACAAATCCTTCTCTATCCAGGCCATAAGGTTGTGAAATGCACTGCCTAAATTCATTCGAAAATCAGGATCATTACCGGTTTTTCAATGCTCGTGTCAAGGAAATTTTCTTCTTAACACTGAAAAATGTATACCTATTTATGTATATTGCACCTACATTTATATATTTAGTTAAGTTGCTATTGATAATATCTATTATCCTCTGTTGTTAGATATTTATAATGTTATTTATTTCTGTAAATTTTAGATACCCCTGCTTTTCTCAAATTTGTATAATAATTGTTTCCATCCAAAGGTTGTCTCGAAGAGATAGCTTCTAAGCGATAAGGCCGCCCATTGTAAATGTTTTATGTAATGTCTATTTTTAATGTTTTCTTCGTGGTGTACAATAAAGAATTTTGTACATTGCTGGGCATAACCCTAAAATTTCGTCCCTCTCTCCTTGAAATATATTTAAGGTTGTTTGTTGTAGCCACCGTCAGAAGGGGAGCTCGCTGCACCAGCCAGTGTGGTCAGTCGGATGCACAGACTTAGAAATTTACGCCGAGGAACACAAGTAAGAAAAAATTATTATTATATTAATTTTGTAAATACATTTTACCTAAGTACTGTAAAATATTTGTTTTTCTGTAAACAAAATACTTACATAGAAAATTATACAGAAACAGATACTTGCATGCCCAGCATGGAGATTATGGACATTAACCCCCATATGATATAAGCCAATAAGGCGCTTATCAGGGGAGGCCGACGTCTAGCTGTGGACTAGTTTAGGCTGTAGATGAGAATGATGTCACGAACTCGAAAATTTCCCAGACCATTAAACCTACAACCATCTGCGTCTCAGCGGATATTTAACCAGTATGCTACAGAAGAGAATTTTATCTGTAATTTTGGCTCGCCAGCCTTCTGATTACTTTCTTGTGAATCGGACAAAAACAAGGTTGCGTATCGCCCAAATTAGTCAGAAATACTCACTCATTGTGATTGTAATGTTGGAATGAAAGGACCCTTTGATCAAACATAGAAACTAATGAGATGTCGGGACAACACCGCTTCCGGAAGTCTCTTTTATTATGCTCTGCTGGTTATTGTGATTTATGAAAATTCCACGGGTAACGGAAAATTGGGGCATAGTGACAATGACATCAGTTTCCTACGAAAATTTCGCGAAGAGATGTATAAAAACAAGCAATAGAATCACAAATTAATGTCGTGATGGTCGTTGAAGGGTTTTTTTAATCCTCAATGTAAATGACGCATGTTTTTCCATCTTGTCTCGGTGTGTCCGTTTGTACCATCATCGTAGCTTTTGAACGGATGATTATATTTGGAAGAAAGTAGTTCTTTTTTGTTTAAAAGAAGACTTGATATGGAGAGATTTTATCAAAAACTGTTAAAATAAAGCTGATCTTTGATGAAATCGGTTGATGCGGTAGAGCAGAGCCAATCAAATGTTATGATGAAAATCTCTGTACCAGAGTTTTGAGTGTTTTGCAAAATTAGGTTGGGACACTTGCGATATATTTATCCTTCTTAATGTCCTTATGTCTTGTTCTAGCCTCAGACACTATTCAACGACAAAGGCAAGTATCCGACACTGACGCGCATGTCGTACTGCCAGTGTCGCCTACCGCGCGTGTTCACGAGTGTCTTCGAGCGGTTTGGATGGAAGCATGTCGCACTGCTGCTTGACAAGTCGGATTTATTCTCTCTCACAGTTGGTAAGTTAGTAGATAAAGATAGAGATATAGACAGCCTCAGATACTATTCAACGACAAAGGCAAGTATCCGACACTGATGCGTATGTCGTACTGCCAGTGTACGGTACCGCGCGTGGTCACGAGTGTCTTCGAGCGGTCTGGATGGAACAATGTTGCGCTACTGCTCGACAAGTCGGATTAATTATCTCCCACTGTCGGTAAGTAGAGATGAGAGATGAAGAAGTTTTAAGTCTTCCTTTTATTTAAGATGCTATTTTATTTAGGAACAAATAATCCTTATGATTGAGCCTTTTCATCGATATCGTAAATTTACAAGTGTTTTTTAACAATTTGGCGGTATAAATATCCGCTCAAGACAGGCGATTATTCAAAAATCTTTGAGCGCAGTTTAAAATGAAAATAAAGTCTTCTTTCAGTAAAATGTTCTATTTAGAATATTTAAGATACATTTCATCCATGTGGTATGGCCGTGGGACGACTCCTTAAATACTAGACACCGTTTGTGCTTTGTTCATTGTTCAAATGTTCAATAATATCTATTAAATATTACTTATATAAAAGATTATTTGTTAAAACTAAACGAAACGAAATCAAATGTCAAGAAATAATTAAATACAAAATGAAGTTACGCGCTCATTTTAATTAAGGGCCTACAATACCTCACCTTTGTATGAAAAGGATAGGCTTGGGATTTCGCGTTCATATGAGCGGGACAGAGTAGAGCGTCATAACCGCAGAAATAATGTTTTTGTTTTTTTACGGTAAAAACAATAGTAATTTTGAAAATCTAAAACACACACCGTCTGCTTTATACTCTGATTGTTTACTGTACAAAGTATCAAGGCTTATTTTAACGTATCTATTGAATAGCGACGGTTTAAAGTACAGTTTAGAGTGAACTTTGGATTTTTTTCTATCGAGAAAATTTCATGTAATCGTGTTTTCGAAACACTAGTGGTCTAGCATCAATCCCGAACTATATATTACATATTAAAATCTCAAAGTAAATGCTTCAGAATTGGGGAAGATATGATCGTTGAAAATAACTGATTTCAGATAGTATCAACTCTTAATATAATTTCAGACGAAGACCGTCAATATTTGGATCCAGCTTAGATTAAAATTTAGTTCAATACAATCATGTTTAATTGATAACAACTGGCTTAAGAACATAGGACATTATTTATTTGGTATACAAAATCTACAGCCTTTTTTTTAATACTGTACATTTCACACAGCATAGCCTAGCTATCTAGCCCCAAGCTAAGCAGAGCTTGTGTTATGGGTACTAGATAATTTATATACATAATACAATATATTACATATATAGTTTTTTTTATTATACACAGAAAAACGACCAGAACACCCTGAACAAATATTTACAGATCGTACAAATATTTGTCCCGAGGCGGGAATCGAACCCGCAACCTCCTGTGTCGCAGGCGGACCTTCGCCCACCGCGTCATATCGTCGGTCTTTAAAAACTAAAATTGACGAACTTATTTATTTATAGAACCTACGGCCAATTACAGGATTCACTTATTGTAAAATGGGTTATTAGTTCAAGAACAACGATTAATATCTTTAGATATTAATTAATTTTACTTTCCTACCCTTACGATAGCTACCAGCCATTTATGTTACAATGAAAGACAATAAATTGCCACGTTTGTGAGTTACGAGCTACAATTCTATTAAGCTTCGTCTTGTTTACTTATGCTCGCAAATTAGATATCAGGCTCTTGATTGTCCAGAGATTCTACGAAGGTCACAAAAATCTTGGTATTACGTCCCTATAATTTAAGCTTGTACCAAAGTGTAACGACACGTATATGTTAAGCTCTGCGCACAGTAATCCATCACCGCTATCGCAAAATTGCATTCTTATATATGTATGGGCTTAAACTCGTTATCTTTAGATACATTTTACAGCCTTAAAATGACTTCCAAGAAACTTCAAACGTGTGGCCCGCTAGCAGTCTGTCTTCTGATACTTTCAACCTCATTCTAAAATGCATCCATTATGTTATGAATAGCCCATATTTGAATACACATTTTTGTAAAGTGCGGCATTGATGCAGCCCTGATCTGCGACAACCTTTAGACAGCGTTCTACGGATTTCTTATAAAGGTCATTTTAGAAAATACATAGTCATAACAAAATTACGGTATGAAATTATACAGTGAGGGTATATTTTATGAAATTTACGTTATTTCAATAATGCTGAATCTTTTCAACATAATTAACGTGCGAATATTAATTTGTTTTTCTAGAAATTTATTTTCAAAGGGAATGAATAATAATATGAGACAGTGAAATATTTCGTAGTTTGCAAAATAGTTTTAATAAATATTCCAAACTTTGAGGGCACAGGTGCTCGTAAAATTGAATGATTGATGTTCACTTCAAAACAATGTGATTAACATATTGTGGACTAAAACTAGAATGACATGTGTGTGCGTGGTGTCAGAACCATATTGGTTTGTTATGAAAAACAGTTATGATAATATGGCGTGTTTTAAAAAACGATAAACCCGACTTCAAATTCCGTTACTTTTACACTTATTTTAAGTTTTGCGGGATAAATACTAATCCCCTGGGGATAAACCGATAACCGATAAAATCATCGGACCCCTTGGGGATCATTTTCTATACAGTAGTGAAAGAATTTTCAAAATCGGTCCATAATTGGCGGAGATATCGCGTAACATACAAAAAAAACATACAGACGAATTGATAACCTCCTTTTGAAGTCGGCTAAAAATGGATCAAAGGGTTTATACAGTTAGTATGGTAAGAATACTGAGCTCCCTGATAAGTACATTGCAGGTCATATTATGACAGATTGCGGCCATTTGATTTTGGCGCTGAGCGTTTGCGCGAGTGGCGTTACCGTCCGTGGAAGTAATATTTTTACTGTCGTGTTGTTTTGGGCGCCTCAAACAATGCCCATTTTTAAACCAGCGACGGTCGGCGGGGAGTTTTGAATCGGCACAATAAACAACTGTCATTGCGTGTAGAATATTCCTTTCAGCGTACTTGTCCAGCCGCTATCATGATTCTTTCACTGTGATGGCACCCAGACTTTGGAATGTCCTTCACATGGCGTATTTAAGTCAAATGTAAAAGAGCACTATCTCTCGCTACAGTCATAGCAGTTATATTTATATAATACTAGCTGACCCGCCAAACGTTGTTTTGCCTTCAACCCTTATCACTTAGGGGTATGGAAAATAGATAGTAGCCGATTCTCAGACCTACTGAATACGCATATAAAATTTGGTAAAAATCGGTAAAGCCGTTTCGGAGGAGTACGGTAACTAACATTGTCACGTGGAAATTTTATATATAAGATAATATAAGTAGGATTATTATTTTATAGTTATAATATACAGTGTGTCCTGGATAAAGTGCAACCTCGAAAGGGGGTGAAACTAGATCAAAAATTATGGACAAAAAAATAGAAAAAAATATTAAAAAAAATATACTTTATCGGTGAATGAAAATTTTTATTACTCACTAATGACTCTATTAAATAAAAAAATGATTTCTTCTAAAGTAGTGGGTCTATTTTGTTAAAATAATAGATAAAATAAAATAAATAGCTTTTAAATAAAAGTGTCACCTTTAAAGTGGTCACCTTTAAAAGCTCCTAGTCAGCGCATTTTTTATGTTAGAACGTAGGTATTTTTTTATTTAAAAGCTATTATGATAGACAATAATAAAAAGTCATAAAAATATCTAGTATTATAGGCTTAATTTTAAGATTTTTGGAGATTATTGAAAAAAAAAACAGCATAAAAAATGTAATTTTAATACAAAAATTAAACTTTAAGTCACGATAGCCACTCGTTTGTGAGTTATTTGTTATTTTATCGTCATCGTCACATATCTGACATGATTATGGTTTTTATTTTAACAAAATAGACCCACTACTTTCGAAGAAATCATTTTTTCTTAAATAGAGTCATTAGTGAGTAATAAAAATTTTAAGTCATCAATAAAGTATATACGATTTTTTTTTGTCGATAATTTTTGATCTAGTTTCACCCACTTTCGGGGTTGCACTTTATCCAGGGACACACTGTATATATCATATTTATTTATTTTAGGTAGGTGTTTTCTTTCTTGTAGTTTATGTAAGCTGTGTATGTAGATTAGTTTTTTATTTTATTTAATATCATCATCATCATCAGCCTATACACGTCCACTGCTGGACATAGGCCTCCCCCGTACGACGCCACAAAAAGCGGTCCTGAGCCGCTTATTTTTATTTAATATAGTCTCTATATTTTTTTTTCTGTCTTGTATATAGTAGGTACACATTATCTATCCTATAATAATCTTTTAGGGTTAATCTCGCATCTCTTTGTACATGTCCAATAGTTATTATTTTTGTTCAATGTTATTTGTGTGTACAATAAAGAATTTTAGAAATCAGGAGATGAGAAAGACATTATCAGTGTGCGTTGTGGTGTCTTGTGTAAGAATGTGTTTCTAATCATACGAAATGTATAGCGCCTATGTATATGCTCACACCACACGCCACAAGCCATACCACTATTGTGCCACTATAGTGTGGCAGAACCACACTATTAGGGCGCTCACACTAGTGCTGCCACCAGAATAGGTGGCGGCGCTTGTATGAGTCGGGGTACCGCCTTAATTCCTCTGGTAGCGAGTTTCGAAATAAATTCAAACATATCCTTTGTAAAAAGGCTTACTACAAAATATCAGATTGTCCAGGGGATTAATGCAGCTTGGGATTAGTTTTGCTCGAACTCGAAAACTTATAACCTAACAGGGTAAAGGTTTCTTTTTCGCTTCTTTACAAGACCTTAAATTTGGATTTTTTGTTCACTTCAAGTGAACAAAACATCAAAGTGATCACTTTATTTCCCTGTTTTACTTCTGTAATTTTAGTTTTGTGACGTGTCCAAGAGTCCTGTGAGGTCTAAAGGAAATAAAGCACTTTGAGTTATAAGTTTTCAGTTTTACATAATGGTTACATGTAGAGATGTCTACTATTATATAACATGAAGTATGTAAAGGATTGAGTTTCAAGACGTCTGATGTAGGTTCAAAGGTTAACTACCTCATACTCATTATTATCTGAGTATGTATGTATTGGGATTTTAAGTAAATTTCTATAATAAAAATATAGAAATTTGCTTTAAATCTCATGAAGTCTTAGTTACTTATGATAACCCTATCACCATTGTCTTTAGTTTAATTTTATATCATAATAGTCTACGATTAAGTTTATCGTAAAGAATGTATTAGCTATTAGTAACGTTCTTGAACAATAAAAGTTTTTATTATTATTTTTCTGTTTCTCATTTCCATGATCACGGGCCATATAGTGACCCGGTCCTTTGGGAGGCATGCGTGGAGCCGAAGCCAACAGCACAGAGGCCCTTTATGAGAATTAATCTAAAGGCGAAAGCTACACATAGCGGATATCATCCTTGGTTGCACAATATGATACACCCGAAGATGATATCCGCCAGGTGTAGAGACTATTGCAAAGGAATATGAAAATAACAAAAAAGCCATGTTATTGTGGTGAATGGATGGACTGGGTAATTGGGCTATGGGGGAAACTATTATTATTATAAAGGGCATACATATTGCGTTGTACCGACATTACGTGTGTTTGATGAGTGATAAGAGCCGGGAAATGTTGAATTTTAAAATAATAATGCAAAGATTGTAAATAATTTGCAGATGCTTAAATTCTTTATCATTCCCATACAGAATGTGCTCGATGCTCAAGCCATACTCTGTACCTACTTAATGTAAATAGAGCTAGACAAGTAGTAATGTCTGCAAATTAATTATATTACACATAATTCGAGATGTCACACTGTCATCGCAAGTGGACGATATTATAAATGTCAAAGTTTGTATGGATGGATGTATGGATATTTGTTACTCTTTCACGCAAAAACTACTGAACCTATTAGGTTGAAATTTGGTATGGGTATAGTTTGGGACCTGAAATAACATATAGGCTATTTATCCCGATAAAACGCAGGCGAAGGCGCGGGCAGCAGCTAGTTACACAATGTAATGTAATATTACACACCGCATCATCTAGTTAGGTTAATATATTATGTTTGTAAAACGGTTTCTGTTTGCTTGTACACGTTAAACACGAAAGTTTTGGGGTTCATCTGCATCACTACGAAATTAACCATAATAGAATTTTAGAATAGGGGTGCCAAATAATTATAATGTCTAAAACTATGATAGCTCGGTTAACTCAAGCTGGCACGGGCAACACGTTTACACGTTGCGCTTGTGTTGTGTCTGTGAATGTGTGTGTTCATGATTTTTAAAACACCCGGTATAAATAACAGCAAATCAAACAAATATTAGTCCTACTGCGGCAATCGAAAGCGATAAATAGGGAATACGGAAATCCGTAGAAGAAACAAAGTTACCGACATAGCTCTCAGAATTAGCAGGCTGGAGTGGCGATGGGCAGGTCATATAACTCGTAGAACCTTTATAGGTTCTACGTTCACCTTTGGGGAGTAAAAGTTCTCGAGTGGCGATCGCGATGCAATGCGAAACGGAGTGTGGGAAGACCTGAGAGACTCGATGGACCGACGACACTGTAGCGGTCGCAGGGAGTCGTTGGATGGAGGCGGCTCAGGACCGCTATTCGTGGCCTTCCCCAAAGGTCTATGTTCAGCAGTGGACGTATAGGTGCGCGCTGATGATAATGGCAAACCTGAAACATTATCCGTCTAAGCCAAACCTTTACCCTGCGCCACAAAGCGATAATTAATAGATTGCTAATATACAGTATGACCTTGATTTCTATAAAATACTTTACAATTTCTAATATTTTTAATAATCTATTATTTCTTTCACGTGCATGTAAAATGTAATTTGATTTCATGGAAAATCCAACTTATATTCTCCTGAACTTTTCGAATAACACGTTGCATTTCTATTAAGCTATCAATTTTCTGCAACAAAACACGAAGCATTCTTAATACAAGCGGACCAAAGTAATTTTCACGTAGAGAATCGAACTTTCGAGACCAATTTCATTTGTAAAAGTTAAAGTTTACGAATCGATTTCTCATTTCGAAATTCCTTTTGGACGAATAACAATTCGAGGTTTGCTCCTGAATTATTGAAGTTTGTTTTATAACAGGGACTTTACTGGGTTTACGATTAGAGTTTATTTTACACCGGAAACTTAACAGACAAAATAAGAGAAGGTGAAAGTTCGGAAGACTTTTCACTGTTAGAAAAGAAGCCACAGAGACATTTCAAAGTTTATTGGCATGGCTTTGATTACAACAAGGATTCCAAGAATCATTAACAGTGGCGTCTGTTATTTACCTAGGTGTCGATTATCGATAAATAGAAATATAACAACCCAATAAATAAATCATATCACACTAATATCTAGATTATCTGGCACCAGGTTGGCTGGCAGAGATCTTACTCTTGCTCTTGTGTCCTTGAGCAATAAGACCGCCAATTTTCACTTACGTTGTTATTGTTTCATTTGTATATTCTTATCTAGTATTAAGTGTGCAATGAAAGTATTTTCTATCTATCTATTATAAATGCGAAAGTTTGGAAGGATGTTTGTGTCATCTTTACGCCACAAAGCTACTGAACGGATCGAGCCTTTGCATAGATGTACCGCTAAGCAATACATTTATAATGGAATCAAACATAGTCTCTCACTTGTTACCACATAAATTAGTTCCCATTTGTTTACGTAAACAACCTTTGAACGTTTCCACAGAAACAACGCGTGCAAAGCCGCAGGTAAAAACTAGTGATTATCAAGTTATTGAAATTAGCTAGGTAAACAAATATTTGCAATGGTATTTACAACTTGAAGTTTAAACATAAATAGCTTTTAAATTTAGGTTCAATTTTATCGCCACAATGCGCGATCATTGACCCATGATTTTGATATTATTTAAGCTATGTATATCTTTATAATTTATAGGTAAAAGTCTAGAATGGGGTCTAAGGAAGAAAGGTGTCCTGAAAGCGGTACGAGAACTGGACGGAAACGAGCGGGAGTCCTGCGAGGCTCTGCTACGGGACGTTAGCATGTATGCTAGAGGTGAGATTCATTTACTTTTTTTTTTACAAATCACACAGCATCATCTAGCCCCAAGCTAAGCAGAGCTTGTGTTATGGGTACTAGATAACTGATATACATAATACAATATATTACATAGATAGATATTTTTTATTATACATAGAAAGACGACCAGAACACCCTGAACAAATATTTGCAGATCGTACAAAATATTGTCCCGAGGCGGGAATCGAACCCGCAACCTCCTGCGTCGCAGGCGGACCTTCGCCCACCGCGCCACATCAGTCGTCAAACTTTCATAATCATAATCATCATATCAGCAAATACACGTCCACTGCTGGATATAGGCCGCCACAAATAACGGTCCGGAGCCGCCTCCATCCATCGACTCCCTGTAACCGCTACGACGTCGTCGGTCCATCGACATCCGAGTGGATGGTCTCCCATGTAGGGGTGGTTTTGTCATTTACTTTACTTAAAATATTATCGTTAATTTGCATCTAAACACCCTCATTATAGTTGGAAAAACAGATTACAAGCTTTTGTGACCACTGCTTACCAAACGGGTCGATGGACCTTCGTTTGACAACAATCTCACCTGATGGAAAGTGACGATGTGGCTGACGATGTATCACGAAGGTCTAAAAGACACCTCTCCACTCTTGTTTATAAGAGACCCAGATTGTAATTGATTGATTTGTGATACGTATTTTTCTTCTTTCTTTTTATGTGTATTTTGTTAATATGTTAGAATTTATATTATAAAGGAGATAAAGAAAATTTTCGGGTTGGTTCTAAAAATTGTTTATACTTACCTATTTTTATCGTTGGCCTGTAAGTTCCTATCTATTTTTATCACAAAGTAAAATGCCAATGAAAATTACAATCAAATAACAGAAACAAATTAGAACTATTGAAATAAATCAGCTAACTGCAGCCTATTGCAAAAAAAAAACTACTGGTAGCTCAACTAGTCCATATCAATACTAGTTGGAAGCGTCCCCAAGACGCTGGCTGCATTGCCCCGCTGTATGGCAATGCTAATGCGCTGCGCCAGATACTTATCAGCTCCTGGGTCACGCGTCGCTTCGACCAGGAGCTCAGATAATTTTTTGAACCCGGAATCGCCAATAAATCAAATATCTAATAGAATATTAGTAAAAAAATACAAACTGTATACTACTATCGTGTTTTACTTGTTGTTTATATTTTGTTGGCGACTGTACAAAATCAAGCTGAGTTTTATAACAATCGACGCATGGGCCCAAGATATACTACACTTGCGAGCTATAAACTGGAATCACTTCATCGCTGGTTTCTGCAGACCATATTTTACAGTTTCCATGGAATAAACTGCAGATTGGTGTATACCATTTGAAAAGAAATTTTGTTAGCTTTCGAATGCTATAAAAATTATTTAAATTTAATTAAGTTTCCTACCTTCATTTAGTGAATTATTACAATAAGTCGAAGTTGTGGATGTTTAAATTAATAAGAAGTAATATGAAAATATCAATTTCTATCCATCAGGAAACTCATTAAATCTAATGAGTTTCCTGATGGAATCCTGTGGAATTTCCTGCTACTCTTCGATAAGAGCAGTTTTTAGGTCTTCTATTGACGCCGGAGCTGGAGATCTTCCCCGTACCCGCCTTTTCAGCTCGTCCCACAGGTGTTCGATAGGGTTCATGTCAGGGCTGACGGCTGGCCAGTCTATTGTGGTCTCCTGTAGACTCTCCGACGGTCGCTGCCATGCAGGCACATCCTAGTCTCGTCCGCGAACAAAACTCGGCTCCATTGCTGTATATCCCAATCTAAGTGATCACGAGCAAACTGAAGTTGGGCTTGTCGGTGGGCTGTAGACAATTTGGGTCCCGTTGCTGGCCTTTTTGGAGTCAAGTTAGCTTCTTTGAGTCTTCGCCTCACTGTCCACTCGCTGACAGTTCTCCCTCGAACTTCTCCGAGCTCCCGCTGGACGTCAACGCCGGTTAGATGTCGATTTCGGAGAGAAGTGCTGACAATAAATCGGTCATCTCTCGCCGAAGTGCATCGCTGTCGTCCAGATCCTGGTCTTCGGACTAAGTTTCCAGTCTCTCTAAACCTCTTGTATACTTTGGAGACACAGGACTGGCTCAGATGAAGCTGTCGAGCGATAGTACGCTGAGAGAACCCTTGCTGGATTAGGGTGACGATTTGAGCGGCTTCTATTGCTGTGGTTTCCATTTTCTTCTAATTCCAGTATTTTGAGTGACGTGATATGTTGGACTGATGACAAAATTGCATAAATTCCCAGTTTTTATAGGGATTCAGGAGTTTGAAAAAATTGATGTTTCGTTCCAAAAATTTATGTTTATTGTTTTCACGTTCCATGACATATGATGAACATTTTTTTCGCTATGATATCGAAATAGTTTGAAAGCTAATAAAATTATCCTTAAAATAATATACCACAACCTACAGTTTATTGCATGGAAACTGTAAAATATGGTCTGCAAAAACCAGCGATGAAGTGATTCCAGTTTATAGCTCGCAAGTGTAGATATTTAAATTTATTTTGAATTTTCACTTGGGCTCGCGCGATGCAATTCTTGCGGTCCGAAGTGAGACTAACTCGTTTTTATTCCATTATTTCCCAAATATATAAATACCTGTGAAACCTCAGCGTGATCAATATTGTATCGTCCACAAGGGTCCTTCAATAAGTTCAAAGTCGCGCCCAGCGGGTCGCAAGTAATTGGAAAGAAATTGATTCCAAGCCGCTTCACTCTTACACTTTATTTCCTAGTAGAGTTTCTTTACTTCATCCGTTCGATAAACGGAATTGCATTCGTCGCTCGTGTAAACATGCTTTCATAAAATAATTGGCTGGGAACTGAGGTTTATTTGGTTTGGTGATTTGTGATTTGTTGGGTCATTGAGTGTTGGTTTTGAACGCCATTCTTTATTAATATTTCAGCCTTTATCAGTGGAAATAGGAAAGGCGAAAGAACGGCTTTGTGTAGTGGGATGTTAATTCTACAACCTTTACAATATCTGGGAGCTAGCTAGTTTTGTGTAATTGGAATGTCTCGACAAAAAGTCTTATTAGTATAAAAGCTATAAAAGCCGCAAAGCAGAGGGGTGAGTCCGGTTGACGATAGTGTAGAGACGTGATCGTGACATCTCCTTTTTCTATAGGATTTGGTACAGCGCCTCTATCGTGTCTATAGTGTGGAAAGGGAACTACTTATACAAAAATGTGATGTCACGATCACGTCTCGATACTATCGTCAACCGGACTCTCTCTGAGCCCTCTGGGCTCTTTGGCTGAATTCGGGGCTCAGTTTAATTCAACCAGTTTTAGGCGCATATGGCTGGATATGACCGGAGACCGGATGTGAGGTAATGGTTCGATCAGAATAGCAAACGCCCAATGTACTATTGAAATACCAGGTTCCTAAATTGGTGACTGTTTCTACGAATTCCAATCAAGAACGAATTAAGCAGACAAGAGGGTCTCGAATAGCCAATATCTGTTAGGGCAATCCAAAGAGTATAGACTTATTTTTAACTGTTTATTTTCTGTTTATGAATCTTATACCATACTTAACATACTTATTTTTCCTGGTTGTTAACTATTTAGATTGAGACGTAAAGATATTGTACGAAGATGTAACTAAAAGGTGTCTGATTGACTGAATTGGCATAGGTATGTATTTACGCTAGTAATATAGCTAGTGCGATACGGACCGCGACGCGATAGAACCGTGCGTATGGAGGAACGCTTTACTTTGTTTGTGTTTGTACGTGTTTAATATAAAGCTCGCATGAACTAACTTTACAACAAATGTACGCCACGTCCGTACAGAGGTAGAGACAGCGCTCCGGGTTTACGTACAACATCAAAAAAAAAAACAAAAAAAAACACATTTCTTTGAACAAGTAAACAGGTATAATAGATACATCTTGAACGAAGAGACGACAAAAGTTAAAAACTGCGGCGTAGTACATCTGTATTATCAGAAACATATTTAATAAGATGGACAGGAAGTGTTACAAACTTCTCTACGCTGCTTTAATCTTATACCAACCCCACAGGAACTCTACGTTGGAAGCCATTAAAAATTGTAATTTACACGAGCATTTCTATTCGAGCTTTTATATACCTCTAGCATTGAGTTGAAGCTGTTTCAGCAATGAATTTATCAGATTTTTATTATTTTTATTGGCAGTGGTTATTCTAAGCGTGCGAGGATCCCTGGTGCGAGAGTTCCTGTTGGCTGCTCACGCGCTAGGCATGACGCGCGGCGACTGGGCGTTCCTGGACGTCGAGATATTTCAGGTGAGTTGCAGAATACTTCGGTTCTACCTCCAGTAGCTCAGCGACTTAATGTGGATCTTTGCATCCGAAAAGACTGTAAACGTACCAGGCAACTCAGTTCTGAGCTATCTTCCAAGTTCATGTAGATAAGCTTAAACTTCGTCTATCCAGCCATACATCTGTTCTAGCTTTTGACTCTGGAAAACAAATATCTTTTGCATCGATCGTTTCGAATATCCCGAATCCAAAGGATGCTTAAGTTTTGATCGTAATTTTACAGTGGATACTACTAATAATCAAAGTAACATAAAATCGTACTTCAGTAAAAAAATCTAAAGCTATTTTTTCCCCCTTTCAGCACATATGTATACTGTTGTGTTACTTTGGCATAATATCTTATTCCTAGCCCTTATTATTTTACCCTCTAACAAAATTCGTATTTGGTGAAGCGAAAAGTTCATAGTAATACAAGAACTTTGCTGCACTAGTCCCGTCCACGAGTAACTCACAGTCAACAATTATCTCGTTAGCGGAAATCCCCGGGATTAATGCACAGCAGCGCGCGCCTTTCAATCAACGTGTTTATTTAATCTGCGGACCACCGGCTTGCCCACGTCTCCGTAAGAACAAGTTTTGAAACTTTCAGATTCAGCACGCGAATCACGATCTGGTACTTTTAAGGTGCGCTTTCACAGACCGGCATCGTATGATCCACTCTGACACCATCAAACGGAGTTTAGTATTCTTCCTATGGTTTGCCATACAAATGCGAATGATCCACACCGCACGAAGCGGAAGCATCGGACTGTGGCAATGCAGGGGAGGCAACTTTTCCGTTTAGTGCGGATGACGTTATTCCGGTTGCCGATCAGTGGACACACCACACACATAATTTGACTTGTCTGTGGAAGTGCTTATTATGTAAGCCTAAAGAAATAAATTTATTGAAATCTGAAATCTGACTTGCACGCCCGCTCCGCCTGCCTTTTCTCCCATTTTAGTTCGCAGACAATTCGTCCGCTACCTAAGTTCGGAAATCCGCATGTCAATGTTGAAAATTCGTTTGCGAATGGCGGTCGCGACGGATATCCGATTGCTGCGGTTCAGTGAACGCACCACGCGCCATTATGCTCAAATATCCGTCTGATGCGATTAGCGCGGATCGTTATGCCAGCCTATGAACGCGCACCTTTAAGTGCCTATGCAGTTTGATGCTTTTGGCCTTAAAGTGCTACTCATCAGCCATATATATCATAAAAGTTGAAAACAATAATAGTAAGTCTATGTTAATTAGAAATAACCCGTTAAACGTATGGAATTTTGAACTTTATATGGAAACGTTTAAGGTTATTTCAATCCTATGCGAACTGATTTATGGGATAAAAAGTACCCTATTCAAAATTTCAGCCTGATCCCTTCAGTAGTTTTGGCGTGTAGCGGTTACATTCATGCGACGACCGATGTGGCGCGGTGGGCGAAGGTCCGCCTGCGACGCAGGAGGTTACGGGTTCGATTCCCACCTCGGGACAAATATTTGTACGATCTGCAAATATTTGTCCAGGGTGTTCTGGTCGTTTTTCTATGTACATATAATAAAAAAATATCTATCTATGTAATATATTGTATTATGTATATCAGTTATCTAGTACCCATAACACAAGCTCTGCTTAGCTTAGGGCTAGATAATGCTGTGTGAATTGTCCAACATTATTTATTTATTTATCTAAACATTCAAACTTTCGCATTTATAATATTAGTGTGATATAGGTACTCTGAAGGTCTAAGTGAAAGACATAAATTCAAAACTAAATAGACCCTATACATTGTAGTAAGTAAATAGTACCATTAGAAGTTCGGTAATGTTTGCCGATCCAATGGATTTAATCTATTGGACTGTGCTTGTGACTTTCAATGAGTTACAAGAACCTTGTTATCTACTTATTTGAAGAGGTCCTTGAACTCAGGTGGTGAAATTAAAGGCATAGGCTTTTTAGGGTACCTTACTTCCACTAGTATACAGAAAATTTAAGTGAAGAGAAAATCGATAACCCCTTATTTCTTACTAGCTGCTGCTCGCGCGTTTTATCGGGAAAATAGCATATATATTATTCCAGGTCCCAAACTATATCCATACCAAATTTCAGCCCAATCGGTTCAGTAGTTTTTGCGTGAAAGAGTAACAAATATCCATACATCCATCCATCCTTACAAACTTTCACATTTATAATATTAGTAGGATTTAATAATAATTACTATATTTATAGCTGTTTATAGTATAAAATTTGCCTGGTCTAAGTGTTTATTTTGAAAGCCTAAAAGAAATAAACTTATAGAAATCTGAAGGGTGAAAACGGGACTCTATTACTAAGCCCCCGCTGTCTGTCCGTCTGTCCGCCTTTCAGCACACTATATCTCATGAACCGTAGAAGGTAGACGTTTGAAATTTTCACAGCATGTGTATTTCTCTTGCCTCTACAACAACGTGGTTCCGTCTTAACCCTACGGGTACAGAACCCTAAAATTTAGATAAAAAGAGAGCCTTCTAATGGGCACTTGGATCATTTATCAGATAATTTTCCGGTAGAATCACCCTTTCTTTCCCATCGTTTTCGCCTGTTAAAACTCAGAGGCCTTACGCGAATAACAGCCCAATAAGTGTGTCTATATTTTATATGTAATATATATGTAGACAACGTTTCCGCTTGCTAGGGAAATGGAGGTTTAACATTAGGCGGTCCCAATCAGTCGGTGAAATAATTCAGGACTCACCCAACTTTATCTTAAGTTTCGATATTTTTAGCTGTGAAATCTTGGCTATTACTGGATTGAAGATACCAAAACGTCAGACAATGTAGACAAAATGTCAAATTTTTGAATTATTTTAAAAACGTGTTTATTTTGATTCTACCTACTCCAGAAACGTATGGAAAGCCAAAACTACCGTACTAGACTGGTAGAGCTGCGCTATAGACTCACGTTACAGTTTTCTCCAGGATAAACGGGAGTGTGGCGCAGGCAGGAGCTTGTATTGTACAATAAAAGTACTAAAATTTAAATCAGATTTTATTCTTAAATCTTCCTCTAGGGCGGCTACTGGGGTGAGACAGGGTGGGCAGCCGATGATAGCCGCGACGCCGCCGCGCGCGCCGCCTACGAAGCCTTGCTGCGGGTCTCGCTCAAACTGCCCACAGGAGACAGGTTCGACGAGTTCGCGGACACCGTGCGGACCAGGGCTAGGGAGCATTACAACTATACGTTCTCGGATGGAGAAGAGGTCAGTGCAAATTATGAACTAAGCGTTTGTTTCATTAACAGTTTTGGAGGTATAGAAAGAAATGCAAGCAATAAAAAACTTTTCGAATTTTGTGTAAATTCTGTGCACTGACTGCCATGTTCAAAGTATTTGTGAACACTTCTCAAACTCGAAGGTTTCCCTTGTGCCTCTTTGCGCTTTGTTTGGTTCTTATTTAACATCCTTAACCACTATACCTTAAATCATTTACATACACTTATTTATACTCTATAATTATCATTTTAATTGCTCTACCTATTTCGATGTAATAATAGTGTAGTGTAAGCCGTGGGGTCGCGGCGTACGAATAGCGACCCCTTTAACTCAACCCGTGGATGTCGTAAAAGCCGACTAAGGGAACCTACCAGAGGAAGGGCAGCAGTTTCCTTCTGAGTATTTTTAAACACCAACACTGCGATCACCAATCCGCCTGCCAAGCGTGGTGATTATGGCAAATCCCCCCCTACATGGGAGACCATCCACTCGATGGACCGACGACATCGTAGCGGTCGCAGGGAGTCGATGGATGGAGGCGGCTCAGGACCGCTATTTGTGGCGTCGTACGGGGGAGGCCTATGCCCAGCAGTGGACATGTATGAGCTGATGATGATGATGAATAGTGTAGTGTAATGTAGTAAATAAATAAATAAAAAAACATAATTTTATAGTTGTTGAATATATATGACATCGTCGCCAGGTGAATTTCTTCGTGGGTGCTTTCTACGACGGAGTGTACCTGCTAGGCATGGCTCTGAACGAGACTCTGACCGAGGGCGGTGACATACGGGACGGCCGGAACATCACCAAGAGAATGTGGGGGAGGGATTTCCATGGTAAGTGGAACTGGAACACACAATCAGGTACCCGCGAGGACAAGAACGAAGACGAACGCGAGACGAAGTACGAATTTTCGTGTAACTTTTCGTGCAACTGGTACTCCAAGTAATAAAAAGAAAAACGAATTTCGACCTAATTTACAAGCATATAAGATTTTTTTTCAGTTTCATACTATTTGACATAGAAATTGAAGTCAGTAGATTTCAATTTCAAATCATATAGATAAGTAAGTGATTTGTAGATATGTTCAAGTACTAAATAACTTTTTTTACAATTTATACAGATTGGATTTGACGTATTTTTAGAAAGATATACTTATGTAAAAAAAATAACAAAAAATCTGTCGCACGGAAAAGTGAACCAGAGAAGCAATAGCGGGTCCTGTAACCATTTATTTGAATAAGGGACCTTATCTCGAAACAAAACTGACCTTATTGCCGGCTGCGTATTAGGTTAAATTTTGTAGATCATTGCCCTTCTCATTAAAATGGACCCAATGATCTCAGCAGTCTCTTTAATCTTAATTCTATACAAACGACCACAGATTTGTTCTATTCTCTTGTGCAAGTTGTGGGTTTCAACTGAGTGCCACTCCCACTACTATTCCCATTCCTATTCTAAAGTCGGGTACTGACCGGTGTTACGGGGCGTAATGTAATATTCGCAGCGAGCATGATATGTTACTCCGTATTCTAAAATCCGTTTCGTTGCTCGTTACGAGCGCCTTCTTTCCACATACTGACTGCATGAACGCTCGCTGTGTTATACGTTACATTACGCCCCGTAACGCCGTTCGATACCCACCTTAAGCTTTGTAGGTGGTGCAAGGATTGCTTTATACTCACTACGCCGTTTGCTAAAATCCGTTTCGTTGCTCGTTACGAACGCCTTCTTTTCCTGTACTGCCTGCATGAACGCTCGCTGTGTTATACGTTACATTACGCCCTGTAACGCCGGTCGATACCCACCTTTAGCTTTGTAGGTGGTGCAAGGATCGTTTTATACCCACGTATGTAAGTACGTGTGTACCTATTGTGTATATTAATTAGTGGAGTTATTCAGCTGTCTGAATAACTCCCTCAGAACTCCACTAATTATACAAATATATAACTAATTCTAACAAAAAACAGCGACGCGTTTGAGGTGGGTTCTGCTGTGTGCTGAAATTCCTTAAAATTAAAGGACGAACAATAAAATTTACGAACAACAGCGTTAAAGCTTTTGAACAAAAATGTCTCCTTGAGATGTCGTTTATTTACATTTTACAGGTATAACAGGCCACGTTAGAATTGACAGTGTCGGCGACAGAGACGCTGACTACGCCATTTTGGACTTGGACCCTGTCACGGGAAAATTTGAGGTACGTTCCCTAATACATTCTAATGTTTGCCGCGCCATCTTAAACTTTATTCATTACGTATTTATGTTGAAAATCGAGAGAAAATGGGAAAGGTAAGCCTATTATCTGATTTGTAAAGATTTGAATTCGTAAAAATTATATTGCGTAATCGAATTACGTGCTGCGTTTTGATAGCTTTATTTTTTATAGAATAAGTTCTTATAAAATTTAATTTTACGTTATTCTCAACAAAGAAAATTACAATCAAATAATATAAACAAATTAGAACTAGTATTTACAATTTAAATAATTGAGCTAACTGCAGACTGTTTTTGTTTTTGTTTTTATAGTATATATACTTTCGTTTGACCACAATCTCACCTGATCGAAAGTGATGATGTGGCCGATGTTGTATCACGAAGGTCTAGAAGACACCTGTTGACACTTGTCTTGAAGAGACCCAGATTGTAATTCTCCGGAAAAACTGAAGCAGACAGCGAGTTCCATTCCTTAGCGGTGCGAATGATGAAGGTGAACGAAAACCGCTTTGTACGAGTGGATGGTATATCCATTGTTACAAACAATCGACAGGTAGCTCAACTAATCCATATGAATATCAATCAGAAACGTCCCCAAGACGCTGGCTACATTGCCCTGCTGTATGGCAATGCTGATGCGCTGCGCCAGTTACTCATCAGGTTTCGGTAGTTTATGTTCTAAAGCATTAAATGGTCGTTAAAAGGTATAAGAACACAATTTCGTGAAACACATATATTTCCGTAACTTTGTGATTGATGCAAGATCATATCTAAGAATCCTGTCTCTCAGTGAACTTTATACATTTACACCAAAATCGCATAAATTTCACAAATCCCACTGAAATGCTTCTAAGCTCTATAACTTTGAATTTAAATATCACTTAGGTACTCTTTCAATTGTGTAGATTAAATTTTCTTGTTTAAATTGAACAAAATTTGCATATTATAGTGATGGGAGTATATAATCTGCCTATTTTATATTTATTTTATAATTTTATTAAAACTTTCTAAGTCTATCTTATTCACTAAAGATTTGGTGCAATTTGGTCCTGACCTTCAAATAAATTGCGGCCGTAAAATCCGTCGTAGGTATAATAAAGGTCGTTCTAAGCTCGGGGCAGCGAAGTCTATTGTATTCGTTCAAATATTTGAAGGGACTAGAGAAAATTGCAAACGTTTTCTTAGTATACACGGTATTGAAGCAAGCTTCAATGGTGTGCGATAAATTGTTATTAATGGTTAATAAAACTTTAGCAAATAGCAGAAAACCTATTATGATTGTCTATTATAAGCGTCTTGGGGACGCCTCCGATTGGTATTGATATGGACCAGTTGAGCTATCTGTAGAATGTTTGCAACAGTCTGCAGTTAGCTCAATTGCTTCAATTGTAAATACTAGGTTAATTTGTTTATATTATTTGATTGTTATTTTGTTTATCAATAAAGATTTTCAATTATGATTGTTGTAGATTGCAAACATTTTTGGACTTAACTGGTAAAATGATTGAAATCCAAAAGTTTATAAGATTTTATCTTTTATATGTTTTTAAAATATAGAACCACTTAGGTTTGGTTTCCACGAACCTAAACCTAATTATTAATAGACTTTTGAGGGGGAAAAAATCGGTCGAACTAAGTATTTTATGCCAATACATTATGGTGCTACGTCGTAGCGATGTTGCTACGTCGTAACGGTGCAGCGGTGTTGCTACACCATAGACATAGTCGTAGCAAAAAATATAATGTATAGCATCATCATCATCATCATCAGCCCATACACGTCCACTGCTGGACATAGGCCTCCCCCGTACGACGCCACAAATAGCGGTCCTGAGCCGCCTCCATCCATCGACTCCCTGCGACCGCTACGATGTCGTCGGTCCAACAAGTGGATGGTCTCCCATGTAGGGGGGATTTGCCATAATCACCACGCTTGGCAGGCGGATTGGTGATCGCAGTTTTGTTGTTTAAAAATACTCAGAAGGAAGCTGCTGCGCTTCCTCTGGTAGGTTCCCTCAGTCGGCTTTTACGACATCCACGGGTTGAGTTGGAGAGGTCGATATTCGTACGCCGCGACCCCACGGCTCATTTATAAGAAAGTATTTTAAAATAGGTTTCCTGTTTAGATTAAAGTTTAATTATTTAGTAAAAAACTAAAAACTGACTTCGAATCCCTTATTTTTAAACTATTTTTGAAGTTTTGCGGGATAAATACGAATCCCTCGGGAATATTTTCATCGGACCACATTTTATCGGGATCATCCTACTAATATTTTAAACGTTTCTAAGGATGGATGTATGGACATTTTTTACTATTTCACGCAAAAACTACTGAACCGATTAGGCTGAAATTTGGTAGGGGTATAGTTTGGGACCTGGAATAATATATAGGCAATTCTTTATCCCGATAAAACGCTGACGAAGACGCGGGCAGCAGCTAGTCTTCTATAAAATTGCAAAAAAACCATCTAAATGGGTCCAAAAATGACGAAGAAATCATATGTACATAAAAAACACATACAACCGAACATAAAAATAGAACCTCCTCCTTTTTTTCAAAGTCGGTTAAAAATAAGGTTTTCTACATTTTATAAGGTTTTTTAAAGTAATTTATGTCTTAGTTTGATTATTTATGTATTGTAATAGTAGACACAGTGCCACTATTCCTAAGATTGTTTTTTCGTTTTTTGAAGCTACGATAAAGTGGTAATTCATTCACACAGGTTGTAGCATTCTATCACGGCCTCAACATGAGCTACAAGCCAGTCAGCGGTAAGGCCATCCACTGGCCAGGGGGTCGCCGCGGCCCGCCGCCCGACACGCCGCGCTGTGGCTTTTTGGGAACCGACCCTATGTGCCAAGGAGGTGAGGCTACCTACCACTAGGTTACATAGTTGTAGTATTCTATCACAGCCTCAACATGAGCTACAAGCCAGTCAGCGGTAAGGCCATCGACTGGCCGGGGGGCCGCCGCGGCCCGCCCACTTACACGCCGCGCTGTGGCTTCCTGCGAACCGACCCTATGTATGTGCCAAAGAGGGGGGCTATCTACCACTAGGTTACTTAATTATATATATATATATATATTAGTTGTATCGTTCTACGACGGACTCAACATGAGCTACAAACTAGTCAGCGGTAAAGCCATCCTATTTAGTTAGAAATCTATCTCGGGTATATTTACCATTCGAATGTCTTGTTGTTCTGAATCATTTTGCAAAATAGATTTCCAAGCCTGAAAATAAACCTCCTCTGGGGTTTACTCAGATGTATTTACATTATGTTTACATTTAGTAACTCAACAACTTTTATTTTATTGTTATTCGAGCTATCTCTGAAATATACGCATCCCTAGCCGCAAATCCTGTTCTCTAAAGTGCGTTTTGTTGAAAATACGCTCGGAATATGTACAACAAGGACAAACGAGAGGTTAACTGATATCGAGCGCACTCGAGACATCCTTAAATCGAGTTGCGTCGCCCTCCCTAATTCTCTCTTTGCCGCGAATTTATTCTGAAAACTTTTTAATTGTATGCTCGAAACTTTAGAAGCTCTTTACGCCCACGGGATTTGTACCTAATGCACTTGTGCTTGAGTTGTATTGTTTGAGAAAGAATAGCAAAGCCACAGAGCTTTGTGCACTAGGGCTTTGTTATGACTCCTTAATGCCCATACGTGTTCTTCTCTAGATGTTCAATTCAAAACAAAGGAAAGCAACAGAAAAAGGTATCAGGCTTAGATATGCCTTTATTAGCTTGAATTTATTGGAGCTCAAGCTGTTTGTTCCGTAATTTTATAAATGTATAATATTTTATTGCTCCGTTTTCGAAAACAAAATCGAGATAATTCGTCGTAGACCGGTTTCCCAGTACATCGCGGACACTTAATGTTGAGTGTCGTCCGAGTGTGCAGATGGACATGCCTATATAGTTTCGAAAACCAAGTGAAGGTAGTTTCGAATAATGCTGGACCTGCTTAGCAGGGGCGGTATCTGCAGTACTCCAGTCATCTCGAGATAACTCGTCATATACCGGTTTTCCAGTGCGTCGCGGACACTTAATGTTGAACTGACACACAATACTAAGTGTCCGAGTATTCTTATTCTATTCTTATTCTTAATGTGGAACTGACACACAATACTAAGTTTCCGAGTGTGCAGATGGTGACGCCTTGTTTCGAAAATCAAGTGAGGGTAGTTTCGAAAAATGCTGTCCCTGCTTAGCAGAGGCGGTAGCTCCAGTACTTCAGTCATTCCGTGACTACGACAGTGTTTAAACCTGTCGTTTTAACCAATTCAAAAAGGATAGCTAAATAAACGCGTACAATGTCCGTTAAATAGTTATATTATGTACCACTTTACTTTGGTCCACCTTGTTTCATCATGGCAAGTATAAAATAGTTGTAATTGGTAAGTTGAGTTATTCCCTAGTTTTATTTGTTGCACGCTGCACTGGACAGAGGCTCAGACGGTCATTATTTATTGCTTCACCGGCCTGGCCATATTTCTCACGTTCGCTGTCACCGCCGCTTGCGTGGCTTACAAGTAAGTGCTAAAGAATACTGGAAATAGGCCAGTACATTTTGTTTTTTTTTTAACAGGTTTTTATGATAGGATTTGTTTATATTTTAAACTTAGTTTTCTTGCAGTAGATAAAATAGCTTTCTAGACGTGGCATGCTGATTCGATTCTCCCAAAATAAACGTTTTTTTTATTATTTAACGACATTTATTTTGCTTCGCTTCTGGTTTTCAGCTAGAAAAAATTATGCTCCACTGCTCAAACTTTAGGTAGTGTTTTTTTCAAAAATATCATCGTATTTTTATAGAAGTTTAAATATCGTCGAAGCTGTTAATCGTCCGATAATCTTACAGAGAACACCATCTTGTTTATTCCACTAGTCTCATTTCTACCAAAACATATTGTCAACATGTTGACCAGTTATTTTTAATAACCAGACGGCCTGCAAATTGCCCGGCAAACACTGGAATAAAACTCAGTATTTGCCCGAATATATATAATAATCCATAACAGGACGGGGCCCCTGGGATTACTATAATATTATTTTTCGGTTCCCTACCCGTGAACAACAAAGGACCGAAATAACTCATAATAACGCGTACAACCATTTACTCCGCATAAAAAACTTACGACAAAAATAAACATGAAAAAGTTGTTTCAGTTAGTTTCCTTTTAGTTGAACATGTTACAGAACATACAGATAACTTTTGTCGGAAATTTATGGTAAAAAAGTTTACGGGTTTTTGATAACAACTTAAACAACATAGAAAATACCTACCTATTCGGGGAAACATTTCTATTCGTTGCTCTTATTCTGAAACAAGATCTTATTACAGGCTTTTCAAATATGTAATACTAGCTGCTGCCCGCGCCTTCGTCCGCGTTTTATCGGGATAAAAAGTTGCCTATATGTTATTCCAGGTCCCAAACAATATCCATACCAAATTTCAGCGTAATCGGTTCAGTAGTTTTTACTTGAAAGAGTAACAATTATCCATACATCCATCCATACAAACTTTGACATTTATAATATTAGTAGGATAGTAGGACGTTACTCATCACTACATAGTATAAAAAAATCGCTTCCCGCTGTCCGTCTGTCCCTACATATGCTTAGATCTTTAAAACTATGCAACGGATTTTGATGTGGTTTTTTAATATATTATTTGCACCCGTGCGAAGCCGGGGCGGGTCGCTAGTGTTATATACAAAATAAGATTTTTCCGAGCATCATATTTTCTTCGGCCGAATCACCCACCATGTCATTTGTTAATATTAGCCCGTTCAAGTATAAAGGGTTGAAGCAGCGAAAAGTTTAGGCATTATTTCAATATTCTGATATCATGATTCCAATTTTTTTTCCAATTTCGCCCTTATTAATATTGAATTTCTAGTTCAATGTGAACAAATTGGGATCTTCTTCAAAAAGTATTTTTATAGAATCCTATTTGTGTTTATCTACTGCAAGAAAAACTTGACATCGTCACGCTCGATCTATGGATTTTTAAAGTAACTGCAAACCCAGTCAAGTTATAATTTATTTTTAAACGATAAATATCGTTGTATAATACAATACAATACAATCATCATCATCATCATCAGCCCGTACACGTCCACTGCTGAACATAGGCCTCCCTCAAACAAACGACGCCACGAATAGCGGTCCTGAGCCGCCTCCATCCAACGACTCCCTGCGACCGCTACGATGTCGGCGGTCCATCGAGTGGGAGGTCTTCCCACACTCCGTTTCGCATTGCATCGCGGTCGCCACTCGAGAACCTTTACTCCACAGCGGTTATCGGTTCTACGAGCTATATGGCCTGCCCATCGCCATTTCAGCCTGCTGATTCTGAGAGCTATGTCGGTAACTTTGGTTCTTCTACGAATTTCCGTAATCCAGACCCTATCGCGTAGAGAAACTCCGAGCATAGCTCTCTCCATAGCTCGCTGGGTGACTTTGAGCTTATGCACAAGGCCTATAGTGAGCGACCACGTCTTGGATCCGTAAGTCATCACTGGTAGCACACATTGGTTAAAGACTTTTGTCTTGAGGCTCTGCGGTATCTGTGACGAGAAGATATTGCGAAGTTTCCCGAACGCAATACAATATAATATATTTATTGATAACACTGAATTATAAGTCGGGTACTAAGTACAACATAGTAGGTTATTTTTAAATAACATTATTTGATATCATTCATCAATAATAATAAACACTTTTTGTTGACATTATAATTAACACTTTAGTATACGCATGCATCTTAGGATATACTCTGGTTCAATTGAAACCAACCATGCAAATCTAAAACTTATATGCCGCTAGACGCATTTGTCCATCTGCAGCACCACGTGGCTGGGCAGTGAATGCGTTATAACATATTATAAAATAAGTAGTCGTAGCACAAAAGATTTGTTTCTGGGAAATTAACATTCCACTCCAAACTTATGTAACAAATACCCCATACATAGTTCTAAAGTTTGTAGATTTCCACTACAAAGTTATTTACCAAAGGGCCGTACCAACGGGGAAATAAAGATAAAGAAAGCTTTTAAAAGTACTCCTACCTTCCAACTTTTCGACCTAATGTACAAGATAAGGTTCAGATTCATCAAAACAGTGCCCTATTCCTCTTTCCAAACGACAGGTGTGTGTGGAAAGAGGAATAGGACTTGTTTACTTCTTTACGTTCCATTTGTTTCTTTAGACAAGCGAGAATAGACGCGGAACTGAACAACATGGCGTGGAGAGTCCGTCCCGAGGAGGTGTTGGTGGAAGTGGGAACAGGACTGGGCGCCAGTCCCGCCCTGCATAGTATCAACGAAGTGCTTAAGGTAATCTAATGTTTGTGTGAGTAATACCGTAGCTATAAAGGTTGTCGCAGATCTGGACCGCTCCACTGCTGCACAGTATAAAAATGGCCATTCTAAAAAGGGTTTTTAACTCGTAATAGTTTGATACGTTTTACATTGACGGCATCAGATAACAGATAGCTGCTTGAAGCTTGGGATAAGCCATTTTGTCTGTAAAACGTATCTAAAGATAACGATATAGCTAATCAAAAGCCTTTGTCCGTAACAAGTCTGTAGTTTACAAGTAGGAAAGCTTTTCTATGTCAAAAGCCTGAGCGCGCTCGCTTTATTTTCACGTAACCTGAAAATGTATTTAATAAAGAAATTCGCCCTAAAACATTTTCGTAGATACATTATCTACGTTTTTTCATAATTTTGTTTGTCGCCAAATATATTTTACGTCATGGCAGCATTGCCATACAACGTGGAAATGCCGACAGTATTCTGGGCACTCTGCTTTTTGGAGACGGCTTAAATTTTTAGGAAATAGATATAGCTAAATCTAAACATTCGTTGCAATTGTTTTATTCTGTTATTGTATTTTTTTTTATGTTATTGTAAGTTTAATTTTATTTCTTTTATTCTTAATTTTATTTTTTTACACTTGATTTCCACTAAAATGTGAAGGTGTTCTAAAACGACAAACGAATCTCGAATTAATTTGGTGTCTGTTATATCGATATTTCCATTTAAACGTTAAAGTTCAACACGGTACTATGAAACCAGGACACCAGGGCAGTAGGTACTGCGTATGTTTTTAAAACTGTAGGTATGTACATATGTCCATATGTCGAAAGTCTCTGTAAATTGCAACACTGTCATACAACACTGCACAGCGCTTTGTCCAATTACTCTGCATCGATTAACGCAATTAATAAAGAATAATGTATATTTGCTTTTTAATTAAAAAGGTCGATGTCGTTTACTGCACGATATGTGCGACCTTTGTATTGTTTTCCGTAAGTTTTTTAGACCACGAGAGTCAAATTGAATGTTATGGGATATTTTGAAGATAAAGCAGATTTCCACTTTTTCTTAGACCCAATAACTGTTTATAATTTTGATATTTTTTTGTTTCCACCTCTTTTCAAACACACAAACTCAAAAGCTCAAAACTTTTGATTCAAAAGCCAGTCGTTTGCGTTTACAATGCCTTTCTTGAATACTTCGCCAGTTTTGCAAAAATATCACAAATAAAAATGAAAAACAACAAACGTAGCGACCTGAAGAAGCTGTAAAATGTAATTGCGAACTCGATAGGACGTACAACGAAGTTATTGCAAGCACGGGCAGGCGGTCAAGAGACGATAATTCTTTTTAATTTGATTTACACCCTGCTGGCTGGATGCTGCACTAACAAGTTTGTTAGAACTTCTTTTCTTACAAACTTACGACAAATACGACTGAGTAATACCAATGATAATGTTCAGATTGTGAAAGCTTAGAAGAATAGGCTGAATATTGTTTATTTGTTCCAATTTAAATCCAAAGTTATTCATGTAGATTTATTTTACTCACGTGTGCTTAGATCTTAATGTTAGCTTAGGTCAATAGTGCATGCACCCTGCGACGCAGGAGGTTGTGGGTTCGATTCCCGCCTCGGGACAAATGTTTGTACGATAAAAATAAACGAATTTTGTACTTTTTACTAGTTTCATACAATTTCAATTAGTCCGTAACTTCCCACTCTTGGGCAAAGGCTTCCCTCTGATCTTTCTATCTATCTATCTATCTTTCTATACATAATGATTCTGAGCCGTTTGTTACGACGTAAAAATAGAGTTATATTTTATAAGCAGAAATATTTTCTACACGTTGTTATATTACAAAAAATCCACACTATTTACTGCGCCAGGCCGAAAGATAACCTTTCTTTTATCGTGAAAAATATATCGCCACGCCACATGTTCGCCTTTATTTGTTCCTATGGTACCTGAAAACGATTTGCCGGCGATATAGACTGCCATAAAATAGCACTCGCATTATCGAGCGGTCTTCTAGACCCTTCGTGATACATCATCGGCCACATCGTCACTTACCATTAGGTGAGATTGTGGTCAAACAAAGGTCTATTTATTTATTTATTTTGCAATCCTAATATCTCTCTAATCCATACAATGTACAAATAAAGCTTAATTTTATAAATATTGCACATTATTCAGTACGATAGATACGATACGATTTACGATAGAATAATAAAGCAAGTCTGTTTCAAATTCTAATAAATAAAAACAGTTTAAAGTAAACAGTATTTATTTTGCCAGAAAATACCGAGACATTTAAGATAACAAGATTGAACCTGAAAAAAATACCTAGAAAATCATGAGCTGATTTGAGATTGAACTCAAATCTTGTTCAATATTGAGATTGAACTCAGAAAACTGAAAACTCCAAGTGAGTCAGAAATTAGTCAGTAAAACTGGGGAAAAAAATGTCACAGATTTTTGTTCAGTGCAATCTTTTATAAGGTAAAGAAAGTATATAAGAAATCTTTTTTACCTTGGTAAGTTTTTGATTCCGAGTTGGAACAAAACACGTCCCAATCTGAATGAATAAGTTCCTTCTGGGAAAGCATGCTCCATCTTAGGCCACTTCTTCACTTTCCCAGATGCTCAAACGCTTTACCATTACCAATAAAAAAAAGCTATACATCAGATTATCATCTAATATTTTATGCTGGTAGAGAATTATGATATCCTGTATTAAGGCTTTTTAAAAAGAATAGTTTTGTCGAAGCTTCTATGCTTTTTATGATATGCTATGACAGAGCAGATCATGCCATAGCATTGTAGTGACCATGATGCGTTAGGCATATCCAAAACCTGGTATTCCGTTTTACCCTACGGGCCGCCATACACGGACAGCATGGAGCAGCCATTATCGCCTGTTTCAAGCTGCGACTGCATACCAAACTACTGTCTTGTACACACATACACGGAACCGCTCGAGCACTTGCAACTGCTTCGGGCGGTCGTGTGGTCAAGCAGTCGCCAGGTATACACTGACTGCTCGAGCTGTTGACTGCTCTCGCGTAGTTACCTCTGCCTGCGCTGATTTGAATGAAGAGCAGTTGGTATCAACTGCTTCAGTAGTTATCAATGGTAGGTTCAAGCTATTGACTATGACTGCAAGAGCGGTCCGTGTATGTTGATTAATGGCTAACTGCTCGAGCAGTCCGTGTATGGCAACCCTAAGCAATAAATTTTCCCTAGTTGTCCCTCGGTTGGAGCACCCGAGGCAGCATGAGTGCACCTTCCAACGTCAGCGCAGCCCTAAACCTGTCATCCTTCACTGTCGGCCTTTACAAGGGCAATCGGGTCGCCGTGAAAAAAATACACAGAAAAAAGCTGGATCTTAACAAGAAGCTGCTTTGGGAGATCAAACAGGTACGTATTATGTAGCAATACAGTTGCTTTTAAGGATTCCTTGGGGAGTCTCAATCAGAAGAAGAATTTGTGTGCCTTGAGACATCAGTGAAAACTTAGAATAGGTACTTTACTTAATCGGCGTTCAAGCAACCGAGGGTGTAAAGTTAAGAAAAATTTGACTTCCCGTACCTTCCTTCATGTCATTTCCACATAGTTTGTCTTTAAGGATGAAGTTTTTGATGCTGTTTTATTTCAAACTAGCTGACCCGTGCCCACTTCGTTGGGCGGTAAACATTTTTAGTGAACCGAACCGAACCGTGATACCGAGTCGAAGATCAAAGTTGTATCCACTTCCACCAGTGTCTTCGCCACGACAGTGGGTAGGTATATAAGCGAGTAGAGACTGAAGAGCATCAAATGCCTGGTCCGTTTCGCCAATGCATTGCAAGCGGTCATCCCGGGTACGCAGCACAATGTCCCGCCTGTCACAGTGCTGATCTACCAGGACGACGGCAACATCATTGGTAGTGAGAGCTTTGTACAAACCGGATGCTGTCCAGTAGGTCGTTTATCGGCACTAATAACAATTTTGTAATAATTTTGTTGGCTTTGGGATATGGGCTCCTCGTAGTATGAACTCAAATCATGCTAAGTATCATTCGAATCCATTCAGTAGTTTTTGCGCTATTCTAGGCCGAGAAACGTCACTTCCATCCCCTACTGCCAAGGGAACCTTAACGAATTCCAGGATAAAAAGTATTACATGAACTTCCTTGTAGTATTATCATAGGTATTATGAACTTAAATCATGCCAAGTTTCATTTGAATATATTCAGTAGTTTCAGCGCTATGCGCAGCCAAGAAATTTTACCCTACTGCGGGGGGCCACTACGGGGGGCTACTGGGGGTCCCACTGCGGGGCAATGTGGGGGCCCACTGCGGGGGTAAACTGCCGGGGGCCCCCACTGCCAGTGCCATCCACTGCGTGGGACTACTGGGAGGGTCCGTTTGCGTGAGGGGCCCCACTGCCGGGGTCCCCACTTCTGGGGCCCCCACTGCCTGGGGCCCCACTGCCAGTGCCCCCACAGTGGGGGGCTATCGCTCTCTACCGCCCTTGCCCCGCGCACCATCCTGCAACGCGCAAAATTTCACTTCCATTCTCTCTCCCAAGGGAACCCTATTGAAATCCGGGATAAAAAGTATCTTATGTCCTTCCTCATAGTATGAACTAAAATCCTGCCAAGTTCTATTAGAATACATTTAGTAGTTTCGGCGCTACGTGCAGCCAAGAAATTTTACTTTCATCCCCTTTCCCAAGGGAACCCTATTGAAATCCGGGATAAAAAGTATCCATGTCCTTTCTCATAGTATGAACTCAAATCCTGCCAAGTTTCATTTGAATACATTTAGTAGTTTCGGCGCTACGCGCAGCCAACAAATTTTAGTTTCATCCCCTCCCCCAAAGGAACCCTAATAAAATCCGGGATGAAAAGTATAATATGCCCTTTCTCGTAATATGAACTTAAATCACGCTATGTTTTATTTGAATACCTTCAGTAGTTTCGGCGCTATGCGCAGCCAAGAAATTTTACTCTCATCCCCTCTCCCAAGGGAACCCTATTGAAATCCGAGATAAAAAGTACCCTTTGTCCTGCCTCATAGTATGATCTCAAATCCTGCAGTTTCATTTGAATACATTCAGTAGTTCCGGCGCTATGCGCAGCCAACCAATTTTACTTTCATCCCCTCTCCCAAGGGAACCCTATTGAAATCCGGGATTAAAAGTATCATATGTCCTTCCTCGTAGTATAACCTCAAATCCTGCCAAGTTTCATTTCAATACGTTCAGTAGTTTCGGAGCGGCCAAGATACAGACAGACAGACAGACATGATGGAAAAAAAAAACATTTTTGGCATCAGTATCGATAATAGAGGTTCGTATCGGTAATAAAGGTTGCCTGGAAGAGATCGCTGTTAGCGATAAGGCCGCCGATTGTACCACACTAAGTATAATTAGTATTAAGTTCTTGTATAAGTATTACTAGACAAGTGTATTTTGTATATTTTCATTCGTTAATGAGCTATGGTGTAATGTTTTGGGGTAACGCGGCAGAATCACGCAGGATATTTGTTTTACAAAAGAGGTGCATCAGATATATAGCAGGTTTAAAATACAGAGACACCTGTAGAGACATGTTTAGAGACCTAAATATAATGACAATGGCCTGCGAACAAATCTATCAAGTTATTGTACACCTAAGAGAAAATATTAATAATGTTACTACTAATATGGAGATTCATGAACACAACAAAAGACATAAGTTCAATATTGTGGTTCCTCATGCCAGGCTATCTAAAATAAAAAAAGTTTCATGTGTCTCTCAATTAAATTTTATAATAAAATACCGTTAGAAGTAAGAAACAACCCTGACATGGATGTTTTTATCATCATCATCATCAGCCCATACACGTTCACAGCTGGACATAGGCCTCCTCCGTACGACGGCACAAATAGCGGTACTAAGGCCGATGATGATGATAGATGTACAATTGTTGGATTACTAATAAAATTTTATTATTAAAATTAAAATCATATACGATTTCGATAATCAACTGACGACTTTATTATTATGAGCAAAACCTGAAGAGTTTTAAAAACGGTCCTGTCGAAAACACAAAACTTAAAAGGTGTGTCCTTTACTTTGTACCGTAGACGTCCCTTATAATAATTTTACCTCTGCCTCGACATAATAAAATATTACGACTCGTTCTGAAAGCTACCCGTTTAAAACAATCCTGTATAGTATGACCCTAAGGTTGCCCCTTAATGGTTTAATGAACATAAGTTTTGACCTTACAAAACCTTTCTGCCTCATGACAAAAGTTTTTAACGTTTTCTTTGTATATGTATCTATCTACTCGTACCTACATTACAAATATCATTGACAATTGATGTAAATAAACGTTTCTTGAATATATTCATGTCATTTTATTCAGACGTTAAGTTATTTAAATGAACTTTAGAGAAGTTTATTCATAAACGTCGTTCAAGGTTTCAAAGTCAACCTGAATTTCATTATGAAGATATTAATGTCGCTTTTAAACTCAAAGGTTTCAATGACACTTGAGATGTAGGTAATTCAGAATGCTTTATGCGTATTTATGTACAGCTAAAGTGAATAGAGTACCTAACTAGAGGCTCTACTCTTAGTTCAAGCGTCGTCGGCTCTATGTAGAGCTTACTGTAACCAGTCAAGATCACTGCAAATTGCACCTTATTCTATCTTAAACAAGAGCTACCCCCAGGGTCATATCTACGTCGACTGTCCGCTAGTGTTTGTCCTGAGTACTCTCCTAAAGGCTCACTGAAGGACGTGGCTGGCCAATGATGGATGAGATATCACTGCAATCTATTCCATCTAAAATGCGCCTGCGTCGACTATCCGCTAGTTTTTGTGTGACTGAGTAATGTTCTAAAGGCTCGCTGAAAATCTTGCTTGCTAGCGATGAACTGATATGTAGATATCACTACAAAATATAGGTATATTTTGTAGTAAGGTTACTGCTGCTGCCCGCGCCTTCGCCCGCGTTTTATCGAGATAAAAATGAAATGAAAATGTTTATTTGGCACGACACAAGACATACTTAAATAAGAAACACTAAGCTAGGAATTTACGATAAATATTTTAGAAAAACAAACAAAAAGAAAAGTATACAAATTAAATCTAAAATACAACTAAGGCTATGTTTAAGGTACTATAAGAACTATTACTTTTCACATTTCTTACTAGCATTGGTACTTCCACTAGCTGCTTGGTAAACCAACGAGTGTCGAGCCAAAAAGTTGTCAATTCAGCATGTTGCTGAGTAGGTAACTCGGATTCTACTCAGAGCTGGTATTATGTTGACCCTCGTGACGAAAGTTACGTCACCAACGGCAAACCTCTACACACCCTGCTTTTTATATGCTAAGACAAAATAGCTAATAAATATAGATAATAAATAATATATGTTATTCCAGGTCCCAAACTATACCCATACCAAATTTCAGCCCAATCGGTTCAGTAGTTTTTGCGTGAAAAAGTAACAAATATCCATCCATACATCCATCCTTACAAACTTTGACATTTATAATATTATGTAGGATTCCATCTAAAATAAGAGCTACCCGCAGGCCCGTAACGTTTCGCACGAGAACACAGCGCGCTTCATCGGCGCTTGCGTTGACTGTCCGCTAGTGTTCGTGCTGACAGAGTACTGTCCTAAAGGCTCGCTGAAGGACGTGCTGGCCAATGATGAACTGCAGCTGGATTGGAACTTTAGGACTTCGCTGGTGCATGATATTGTTCAGGTAAGTGACCTCATTATTCGTAAATAATTATCTTTAACCGACTCTCATAAAAGGGTATGTTCTATGTTCGCATGTAGGTATGTATGTTTTTTTATGTAAGTTCCCAAACTCTCCGTCAAATATCGACCGATTTGGAAAATCTTTTGGAGATTCTTTCTTGTAGAATAATCCCGAGGTGATACCATAAAAATTTAACATTTTTATTCCCGAAGGATTAGTATTATTAAACTTAAAACAAAGTAAATCACTGTTTATTTTTTATTTTTGGGCCAAAGGAATTTGAAGTCGATTTTTAGTTTTTTTTTTATATCTAAATTGTTTGTTGTTCTAATTCACGATAGAAACTGATGGCCCATCTTAAGTAAATTCTAAACCCATCGCATTTTGTAACCATGAACAAGGAATTCTGTCTTGAACAGAGTCCAATCAGTCTGTGATAACCTTTTTTATGGTTATTAGATAAATAGATAGACAGATAATACTTTATTCTATTATAAAAGACCTATAACTAAACAGTTTGGTAAAATGGTAAAAGAATTGGCGGCCTTTTAACGATTTGTTCAGGCAACCAAAGCTTAAAAGAGATTATTCTGTGTATTGTTCACATTTCATGCAGAAAATTGATAGCTCATTATTTATTATTTATATTATGGACTATAATGCTGTTGACCGCAGGTGGCCATGACAGCGTGGATTCAATATAATACAGCTCATTTATACCGAAGTGGATGGTTGCAACATCCACTTAGGTAATATTTAGAATGAAAAAATATCAAATCAAATATCTCCTCGCGCCAAGTGAGAAAGAGTGTGCTAGGAGAGGCAACATCACTGGCGGGACTCTGTCGGTGTTACTGTGCTGACCAATCTCAATGTCAAGGTCGCGTATTGTAGTGTCCTGAAGATATCTCGTGGAAAGACGAAACTAGTAGACAACTTACTTTGATGAATACTATTAGAAAAGGTTATACGCGGAATTGTTACTAAATATTTTTTTATTCTAAATATTATGCAATGGATTTCCGCAAAGTAACGCCTGAATCTATTATTTTATACCCCTTAGGTATAAAACAGAAAAAAACAGCAATTTGAACGCCTTCTTCAAGGAAACTTACTATATTGTCGGATATGCAAGTATTTAAGTATTCATCATCTTCATCATCATCATATCAGCCCATACACGTCCACGCTGGACATAGGCTTCCCCCATACGACGCCAAAAATAGCGGTCCTGAGCCGCTTCCATCCATCCAAGTATTATAGTTATCTAATTTCTGGCGAAGTCATTCGTTACGTTCAATAAGCTCCACAATAAGCGATAAAAGCAAAACTATTTCTTTGATCGTCCAACTTTAGTATACGACTTCTGACCTCGCTATAGAAAATGACCAATATCTGCGTCCATCATATAGATGTACATACATATATTACTTGTAATGTGGCGGTCGTCAAGTCGGTAACTCTAAGTGCCAATAGTGCTACTTCTAGAAGGACATAAAGGTTGCCTGGAAGAGATCTCTGTCAAAGATAAGGTCGCCGATTGTGCCAAACTAGATATAGTTAAGTAAGCTACGCATTTGTTACTATATTACATGTATCAGATGGTATGTTTTGAAGTAAAATGCCTGCAGCCAGCATAATTTAGAAGCAGGAAATGCGCCCGTAACAACGTAGCGCTGAATTTTTAAAGGATTAATTTTCCTCACCCCCCGGAGCACGGAGGTGTAGTGTATTCCCAAGAGGCTTGAGATAAAAATGTCTTTTTTCTTCATAAATCACTTAGGTACATACTCTTAAGATGTATTTTCATTGGACTGGATAGAGGAGATTTTTGTCAGCTTCCAAAAAAAACCGCGCCAAATTATTTAATTATCCTTACTACTATTAATGTAAAATAAATGAGAAAGTAACAGCTAACTCTGTCTGTCTGTCACGTTTTCACGCCAAAACTACTGAACCGATTTAAATGAAATTTGATACACAGATACATACTTTAGAGCCTGAGAAAGGACATAGGGATCTTTAAAGGGCTGTAAGGGATTGAAAGGTTGTATAGAATTATCGTTATTTTTAAAGATAAAAACATGGAATTTATTTTTAAGGCTGTTAATTAGATATAAATAAAATTGCATTTCAAGTTTCTAAAAATTTTACCCGCAAAGGGGTAAAATATCAAAGGGAATAGGGGATTAAAGTTTGTATGAAAATCACACTGTCACTATTCCACGCGAACGAAGTCGCGGGCAGAGCTATTCTGAAATAAATGAATCCAAAAAGAAAGAACAAAGGCCAAAAATCTGCTTCGGCTTATGTTCTTTTTCTGTCCGCTTACCAGCGAAAACACACCCTTACATCCTAGTTACCTATGCCGTCTTAGATATTCTTATAATATCCTATGTTTTTCATCAGTTTGCCCAAAAAACAGAAACAAAAACTATGGCCCGGTCATACAAAAATCTAAATAACTTCAAATGCTATAAGGTTCTTGCAAGTTAGATGAAAGGGACGTTACATTTTAATGAATAACGGATTTGGTGAAAATATCTTTGATGAATCGAAACCCGCTCAGTGCCTTCATTGACCTTAATTTATTACTTGACTATAATAACTCGTAAAATTTAAAGATAATTTACTTAAGTAAGTGGAAGAAATCGCTCTCAGCGATAAGGCCGCCTTTTTTACTGTTTATTTTTTTCATTTAGATATAAGATTTTGTATTATTGTTAATTTAAATACAATAAAGTGTTCCTTTATTCATTCATTTATGTACCTAGGTATAGAATAGATGTAGTAATAATGTATGTAATATATACCTACATAGTACATAAGCCGTGGGGTCGCGGCGTACGAATATCGATCTATCAATCAATATCAACCCGTGGATGTCGTAAAAGCCGACTAAGGGAACCTACCAAAGGAAGGGCAGCAGCTTCCTTCTGAGTATTTTTAAACACCAACACTGCGATCACCAATCTGCCTGCCAAGCGTGGTGATTATGGCAAATCCCCCCTACATGGCAGACCATCCACTCGATGGACCGACGACATCGTAGCGGGTGCAGGGAGTCGATGGATGGAGGCGGCTCAGGACCGCTATTTATGGCTTCGTACGGGGGAGGCCTATGTCCAGCAGTGGACGTGTATGGGCTCATGCTGATGATGACTGTTGTTTCCGATCGAAGTAAAGACAATTGGAACTGAGACAAGAGAACTGACCTTCATTTTCCTCAGGGTATGTGCTACCTACACGGTGGTTTGGGAGCGCACGGCAAGTTGCGTTCGACGAACTGCCTCATCGACGGACGGTTTGTGCTTAAGATTTCCGACTACGGGCTCAATACTCTCTGCACGCCTACCGACCTCATCAAAGACGATACCTATTACTACAGTAAGTACATATATTAGTTAGGAACCCAGAATTCTTATTAACCAAAACCCAGACTTTTTCATAACAAACATCTCTCAAAACTTTGTTAGTCTTAAATGATACTGACTGAACTTTCCAAGTGAAATTATTAAGAAGGTAAGTACCTATACCTACTTAATAATAATTTCACTTGGAAATGCGATCTAGAGATCTGGAACTCGTTAATTTCTTGGAAAGTTTTGATTACAGGCTTGATTCACACTGATTACATCGAGGATTGGATTGGATGGTAATCCCAACAAATTTCAATCCCTGCTTATCTGGGCGGTTATCTGTTAACTTAGATCCAATGTCGACTCTGTGATTTTAATCAACAAAAGAAAAGAGTAAACTTTTCATTAGTAGAGCCCTCGGAACAGGGAAATAGGTAGAGCCGTTATTTCAGATGAAAAATAATTCTTTTAATTAACAATAAAAACTAACGTAGTTTGATGAATTCATTACGGATGTTAGCGGATTTACTACGAACCTTATTTGTGTTGGAAGAACACCAACGTTTCATCCCTTTACGAGGGACTTCTTCATGGTGAGTGCAGCCACTTGCGCTCCCGCTTACATCCTCAGTAATGAATTCTTATATTTTTAAATTTCTGCATAAGTAAGTAAGTATAAAATGTTAAAGTAATAATTATTATTTTTAACAGTTGGTACATTTTCAAAAGCTGGCGCTTTCCTCTTTTGTATTTCGTATACTGGAGGCCTGAATTTGTAACGTCAGCGTGGATAATTATATGAAAAATAAGACCATTGCGTCAGCTTTTAAAATTGTACCTTTATCACATTTATCATATTACCTTTCAAAAAACTGAACGGATAGAGCTGAAGTTTTATATAGATGGTTCTAGTTCTGGATTAACAACTCTGGTAATACATTATATCTACTCGATAAATATGACAAGAACTGTCAGATTATATCGAATGATAAACAAGTGTATTCTGGAAAATCTGCTATTCGATATTTATTGAGAGTTTTTCGTTGATGAGTTGCTCGATAAGTCGCACAAGAATGCAGGTTTTGGCGGTATTCGATATTTTATCACATGATATTTTTATCCCGTGATAATGAGTATCACTCGATAAAGTATCACGTGATACTCAGAATTGGCCCCCTGAGCCGCCTCCATCCATCGACTCCCTGAGACTCTTTTGATTGCGGTAGTTCAACTTTATTGTTTTATTACTGTTCTATCATAGTTCACGTAAACTAAAAGGAATTTTCTGCCATAGTTGGCGATAACATTTAATCATTATTGCTTACCGCCTTATTTTTGTTACTGTCGGTAAATGGGTTCTTATTTTTTTTGAGCACAATTTTTTTTATAGTTTCTCACCATTGGTGTAGCTAACAGTAACAAAGCTTGAAACTCCACAAAGAAAGTGTGCAGAAGCAGACGTTCGCTTTGTCCTAAATACACCTTTTGTTCACGCTTTGTAGGTCACATACTGGATGAGATTGGAAATATGCTTGCATAAATGTGTAGGAAAGAGAATTCTCAATCTTTTTATTGTATTGGTAATTTAAAACCGCAAATCAGTGGACCAGTCAACTGTACCAGCTAATATATTTTTAACGATGGTACAGTGATCTAGTCAACTGTACCACGGAATGAAAGATATTGCATCGGTGCAATCGAAAAAAAAAATCGATGCACGAGTCAAATGAAAATGTTTGTGCCCAGTTTGCAAGTAATTCTTTGCCTTTTAACCGACGCGGAAGCCGAAAGCTATAAAATACAGTTTTTATAGCTCCAATGAGGTCTCTTTTTATACTATTTTAGAGCATAGAGGAATAAAACAGAAAAAAATGTTTTTACATTTTTTCATGCGCCTTAAAGGCCTACTAAATTTATGCAGTTTTTTTATATATATTGAAATTTGCAAATCTGTATAATTTAATGCAAAACCTAGAAATATACATACATATGTTGGAATGCGCGAATAGAAATCTGAGTTCACATGAATATGGTAATGTCATCTATAGAAGAAAAATAAAAGAATATTGGCAATAAGGAAACCCCGTTGACGATAATGGTCCATCTCCTTTATCGTATATCAAAACTATTGGTCGTTGAAATGTATTACACCTTACCTAGATAGTTTTTGGTTGCTTACCTTACGTTTATGGTTGGGGGATTTACGAAATATTGGATAAATATTTTGCTACTGTTTTTTCCAGTAAATCGTGTGTAAAGCATTGAAAGCTTTCGGTATTCTGGTTTGTTTTGGGTATTGGTATTGAATGTTTGTATTTCTTTGTGTTCCTCTCTTTCCATCTGCAATACATTTCTAGAAAAAAAAATCGTTTTGAACCAGAACGAGTCAGTACTTAACTAATCATACTTTGTACTGTAAAATAGTGCTCTGATTACCATACAAAAAAACGTGCATAGATATATGTATAGACCCCACTTTTTACAGCAAATATATAGATTGAAAGCGGAAACGCTTTTCCCTGAAATGGCACACCGGCTTATAATTTATTGTCATGTAAACTAGATAATACTAGATTTTTAAACACCAACACTGCGATCACCAATCCGCCTGCCAAGCGTGGTGATTATGGCAAATCCCCCCCTACATGGGAGACCATCCACTCGATGGACCGACGACATCGTAGCGGTCGCAGGGAGTCGATGGATGGAGGCGGCTCAGGACCGCTATTTGTGGCGTCGTACGGGGGAGGCCTATGTCCAGCAGTGGACGTGTATGGGCTGATGATGATGATGAAACTAGATAATGACCGATATATTTGTGCACGAAATCGAAGTGTAACCAAAGCTAAACACCCCAACCATCAATACTATCTTTTTCAAATGACAAGAGAAAAAGAGGGAAGCGATATGTTAGGGCGTTATGCTCTCGATTATGTTCACTAATATCGTGAACTTAACCGATGGCTAACGAGTTCCTGTAGCCATAATTAGAGACGGCAAGTTTTCTGCCTTCCTTAGAACTGCTGTGGACAGCGCCCGAGCTGATAGCTGGCAGCGTGTACCCTGGTTCAGCAGCCTCGCTCAAAGGAGACGTCTACAGCTTTGGAATTATCCTGGAGGAGATTGTGCTGCGGGCTGGCCCCTTCCATCATTATACCCCGGCTTTGACTAGCAAAGGTGAGGAAGGTTCTAGTAAACACTCCCGTAGTGAAAAAACTGTTTTCAGGAGGCGTAGAAATTATATTTGTAGCAGGTGGTAGCAATTAAGGTTCCCAGACCCAAACTAGCGCCGCCACATATTTTATCGTATAATTACGTTAAACAAAGGAATTTTCAAAAATCTCTTGGTCAGTTTGTGATACCTATCATAAGCTTTTTTTAATGCCTCTGTAATAGTTTTATTTTGTATAGTTTAGGAAGAGATGCGAAGTTGCACTTTTTGGCCACCAAAATTGGTTTACGCATCTCCTCCTAAGCTATAAAATAAATAACTATTACAGAGGCATTAAAATAAGTTTATGATAGACATCACAAACGGGCCAAGGGATTTTTGAAAATTCCTTTGTATATCGTAATGATACGATAAATTGGTGGCGGCTCTGATTGGGTCGGGGTAGCGCCTTAATTCGAGTTGCAGCCATGTTTTCGTAGCATTCGTAGCAAATTCTTTAAAGCAGTCGCAGCAATTATTTTAGTAGCATTTGTGGGTACTTTCTTGAAACTTAGACTTGGTAGCACTGTCTTGCAGCCGTAGCATGTTACGTAGCAACGGTAGCAACTCATGGTAGCAAGCTGTCAATGCAAATTATTTGCACATCACAGCAGACAATTTAAGATTGCGCTCAAAGATGCGCGTGCTCGTAAACTGAGGCACAGGTGTTGAGTACAAGCACTAGTAACTTCGAATTTTGTGTTTCCTTAGAGATAGTGTCCCGAGTGGCTGGTCACGAGTCGCCACCGTTCCGTCCCGCCGTTGCGGTGACGGAGGCGGCGGGTGGGGGCGGCACGGCGGTTGAGTTGCTGGAGTTGGCGGCTCGCTGCTGGGCCGAGAGCGCTGAGGAACGACCCAGCTTCGACACTGTCAATGCCAACTATATCAAGTGAGTGTATAGAGTACAGTCGCCTCTGTTCCGTTCCGCGGTTGCTGTGACGGAGGCGGCGGGCGGCGGTGGCGTGGCGGTCGAGCTGGAGCTGGCGGCTCGGTGCTGAGCCGAGAGGGCCGAGAGCGCTGAGGAACAACCCAGCTTCGACTTTGTCTATGCCACAGACCTAGAATTTATTTGGTCTATTCATATCAAGTGAGTGTATAGATAACAGTTGCCTATTCGTCGGTGACGTAGTTATTAAACTGGAACTTATTAAAATGATCGAATTACTCCAAGAAGACTTATTACAGCCTATAGGAGTTAAAATAAAATCCTTGGATGAACACTTCATATTTTTTGCAAGCATTTTCTGACATTTTCCTGTTGAACCGTTCTCTGTCCGAATGAAACTCACGGATTACGGTTGTCAGCAAAATCTTTTTGAAGGGAACGTCCCTTGACAAATTGTAAACCCCTTTCTGGAGCAAATAAAGCCTTTTTTTCTCGACATTACTTCTTGTGTGTTATTATAAAAACATCCTTCCTTTTCTTAACATACTCGTAAGTCTTATTATGGTGTTACCACTTTGTAAAGTTAATTTATTTTTACAATCATTTCTTACCAAAGGATTGTAGACATTTTGTACCTCTACCTAGAAATTTTCTAAATGAAAATCTGACGATCAGCAGATTTGTCGATTAACTTCGATGAAAAAAGCCTTTCCATTGAACGATTTTTGAATGGAGGGTGGTACCTACTACCAATACCAAATTTCAGAATGAAAACCGTCTCTTTAAAAAGCGTATTCAAAAACATATTCGTCATGATGGGCAGAACCAGCAGTTTACGCAGTGTCTGTGATTTACCAATAACCGTGTCGAATAACCTTATGAACTTTTCGATCAAAATGCTGAATTACAATGTAATCGTCTGATTATCTGTTAAACTAAAACCATCCTTATTCACTGTGCATAATAGAGAATAGCACATAATTATCTTGATTCTATCACAAGGTAGCGCATATTCGTGATTCTTCTATTTAATTTTCAAGTTCACGCTCTGTGCTTTTTTATAAAGAACACGCCCAATGTTCGGGTAAACCGACCAACAACGCAGCAGATATTGCAGCATTTCTGCCGTCATAGGAAGAAAAGCCGTAACTAGGATTTTTGACCAAAATGAGTTAGATACAGATCTGAAATCAGCAAAGAAAATGCTATCGTATAGTCCTACAGACAAAGCCCTAACTCGTCTGAATCCAAAGATATAATAAGGATTTTAGGCGTAACTTAGCAAAAAATTTAGCTTTTTTAGTCTGAAAGGCCTTAATTTCAGCTTTTTTTATTAGTAATAGTATTATATGAGTCTGAAAAGCCCTAACTTTGAATTAAGACTTTTTTGATTAGCACAACCTATGAACACACATTCAGTCTCCTTAAAATATAAGGCGTCACTTTAAAATCATACGTGTTTTTTAACGCGGGGTAAGAGCAAAAGCAACGGATCTCCCATTTTTCAATTTTACAGGAGACCGAAAAAACCGTTCTTATTACACATCTTCAAACTTTGCATGCTTTTTTAAGGAATATTAGTTGACCCATCTAGAGCTATTTTGACAGTGATCAAGTTGCGTTAATTTGGTTTAAATTCAGGTGACGATTTTAGTAGATACGTTATATTGGAACAAGTAAACAATTTTGACTTTACGCATTCGTTTTTTTGACAAAATATGTATGATTATGTATGGAATACACTTATAAAAAAAAACGAATTTTTTGAACATACGTTCTTTTGGTTCTTACCTTGCGAATATGCAGTAAGTAACTTGTAGGAACGGAAGGCGGGTTCGCGCGGGGGGCTTAAATCCTAATAATGTGTTCAATTTGACTCAAATCAGTCAGCTGTGAGGCCCTGAATTACTGACTGAATTTACTTAAGGATAAATGCTAAATAATACAGACTGACGTTCTATATCAAAGAAACATATGTTTTTGTTAGACAGAATGTGTTTTAGTTTTGTTATTTTTGATACTCGGTAGATGTATTGATGATTTTAGATATATGTTCCTAATTAATAGATATGAATTATGATGATTGTGATACTAAGGATACTTAAATAATACAGAATGTCGTTAAAGTTTGATTTAAACAATATTTTTATTAAAATACATAATTATGTTTGTAAGGAAATATTTTGTTACACAGAATGTGTTTTGTTTTGTTATTTTTTATAATCGGTATGTACATGGTTCCTATTTTAATAGATATGATTATGATGATTGTTTTACTTTTGGATAGATTTTGATTTCGATATAATTATGATGATCAAGAAAAGAGACTGCTTTTTTTAATATACCATTTGAACTGATTAACAGTAAATAAATAAAGTTCCTTAATTAATATTCTTTTTTTTTTCAAATACACTCCTTTCAAATGAAAATAATTTAAGTTTTCTAGAAAGAAAGCCAAAGAATTCTTTGGTTAAGGCTTTTCAAACAAGGTTATTCTTATTACAAAGATAAGATTCATAGTAAGAAAGGAATTATTAGCATTTTGCATAGCCTTTTTAGTTTAGTATCAAGTAATTTATTGTATTTTTTTTACTTAAATGAAAGGGCAAAACCGTAATAAAAACCTAATAAGACCAAGTATGAAAATAATATCACACACAAAAGGAAGTCTATTTTTTTTGCATATAGTGAAACAAAAAGATATGAGTAAAATAACCCAGCAAGAGGAGGGACTTCATTTTAGACAAAACTCGTAATATCTCAGAATCACCTCCAACCTAGTTACTGCTTTTCTTCCAATGACGGCAGATTTAGCTACGCTTGCATTTGAATGCGTATTTGCTCACGTTTACCTAAACTTACTCAGTTCGCGATCGACCGCCATCGTCGCGGGTTCAAACCAATGTTATCATACCATTCCAACCATTTCCAACCATCTATCCATTTAGGAAGCTGCTGCCCTTCCTCTGGTAGGTTCCCTCAGTCGGCTCTTACGACATCCACGGGTTGAGTTGGAGGGGTCGATATTCGTACGCCGCGGCCCCACGGCCTCGTGTTTGACATATTAAATACGAGTATTAGTAGGTTTATAAATATCATAATGTCATCATACGTAATGAATTCTTATTAATACAATCCTTGAGCATTTGTTTTTATGTTCGTATTTTATGGTTTTGTTTGTGTGATACTTACCTACAGCTAATAATCCCGCAAGTGACACTTAAATATTCATTACGGAAATCCAAAATGAACCGTAAATGAGTTCCGTAAACGCGTGGAAATACGTTTACGTGTACTACGCGTGTTCCTATATCGACCTAAATATTTTCAACCGACTTCAAAAGGAGGAGGTTCTCAATTCGTTTGTATGTTTTTTCTGTACATATGTTACGCGCTATCTCCGCCAATTAAGGACCGATTTTGAAAATTCTTTCACTATTGTATAGAAAATGATCCCGAAGCGGTCCCATAAACTTTTTAAGTAAGTAGGTAATTTTTTATTTAAAATAAGTGTAAGGGATATTGGCTAAAATAAGTGTAAGGGATATTGAAGTCGGTTAATCGTTTTTTAAAACACGCCATATTATAGCCAAAAGTTTTTAGTCTTCGACTTCAGGTACTGGTTTTTTTAGGTATCGTAAAACGGGGTGAATAGAAAAGGACGAAATACTGGAGCAAAACATCCTTTTGCAGAGGTCAGATCCACTGACACAGGAGGTGAACAGTCACGGACTAAGGATACTTCCACTGCTACCAGCCAGGTGATGTCTTGCTCCAGTATTTCATCCATTTCTATTCACGCTGGAGGCTCTATTCACCCCGTTTTACCCGGTACCTTCTTTAAATGTGAACAAACTCTACAGCTTCGCTTACTCCAATCTGGATAAAACGTATGTGAACGTAATCTCTGCCTGCGACTCTGATCACGTGGATTTTCATGCGGTTTTCATTTCACCAATAGAGTGGTTCAAGAGGAATGTTTAGGTGTATAATTTGTCAAGATTTTATATTGGTTAAAATATCACTACATAGTATAAAACAAAGTCGCTTCCCGCTGTCTGTCCCTATGTATGCTTAGATCTTTAAAATTACGCAACGGATTTTAATGCGGTTTTTTTAATAGATAGAGTGATTCAAGAGGCCGGTTTATATGTATAATTTAGTATCAGCATTGGACCCGTGCGAAGTCGGGGCGGGTCGCTAGTTAACGGTAATTGTGGTAAGTGTTGGAAAAAGTCGATCCGTCTGGGAGCTTTCGTCGAAAACGCTGTCTAATCCCTTTGAGACAATACAAAACAATTCAAGGTGGGATATTCCTCTTTTATAGATCTACAAAAAAAGTCCGCGGTGGTATATTTCTATCTTTTAGGGATAGCTTACTATACCCCATTATTATACCATGCTATACCCATTCTATCTTAGGTTATAAAACATGACATAATATGCTCTACTACGTGCGAAGCCGGGGCGGGTTGCTAGTATTACAATAATATGAAGATATACGTTCACTTGAATCTAGTGAATCTCCCTAAATCTAATAGAAATGTGCCCCCACCCGCCCTGTACGTACAATCTAATTGTAAAGAGAAGATTCGTATCGTCCCGTACACTTGCATTTGTAATTACTTCCTGTTCTCGTTAGAGTTACAAGATAAAACGTACGTAATAAATGAACCGAAACGTTCATTATAGCTTAATTCCATATATTGTATATAAATACATAAAGAGAACTGATAGATAATGAATTTAATGGTAGGGTCATAACTATATTTATACTTTATTATTTGAATTTCCGCAATATTAATTTTTGACATGTCCTTTGAATTGAATATTCTTTGACTAAGATTTTTTGACCATATTATGCATGCGTTTGATATATATGTATACTAGCTGCTGCCCGCGTCTTCACCCGGGTTTTATCGGGATAAAAATAGCCTATTATGTTATTCCAGGTCCCAAACTATACCAAATTTCAGCCCAATCAGTTCAGTAGTTTTTGCGTGAAAGAGGAACAAATATCCATATATATTGTTTTTCAATATTATTATAGCAAACTTTGAATTATGTATAACTCTATGATTATATTATCTTCCTACTCCAACTATCATGTATCTAAATAATACTACTAAACATTTGCATGACTACAAGTAAAAAAAAATGTATACTCTTTCCCAAAACCATCTTATCTTATCATCATAGGTAGTAAGTATATTGTTATTGTTGCATTAGATTGTTATTGTTGCAAATAAATTTCAATTAAATAAATTATAAATGCCTACTCCCAGTTGAGATGTTTGTATGTTTGTTACCTCTTCACGCCACAAGTACTGAACGGAACAAGCTGTAATCTTACAAAGGTAAAAGTAAAGTAAGAAAAAGTTGAAAAGTCTTTATTATAGAAACATAATTATAGTGCAAACAACAATAATAGGAAGCGATGGGTCTTGCAGAAGTAAAATACTGTTTCGGAAGGTAGGTACTTAGTTTTATAAGCTACTTTTCGGAAAACCCCGTTCGAACTGCGGCAGAAGCTATAATAGGGTTAACTAAAGTAACTTTGTTTGTCATGGACCTTGCTTGTTCTGACATGTCTATGGATCTTGCTTGTTCTGACTGTGAAACATTCCCAGGGGCTACTGCGATAACCTGATGGATGACCTGCTCCGTCGCATGGAACAGTATGCGAATAACTTGGAGTCTCTCGTGGAAGAGAAGACGGAACAGCTGTCTTTGGAGAAGAGACGATCTGAAGAGTTGCTGTACCAGGTTTTACCCAGGTAGATATCATCTTTAGAATTCATCGAGGGTACTCGAGTTAATAACCTTCCTTTGACTACAATCTCACCTGATGAAAAGTGACAATGTGGTCGACGGTGTATCGCGAAGGTATACTCTTGTCTTGAAGAGACCCAGATTGTAAATGGCCGGAAAAACAGAAGCAGCGAGTTACATTCCTTAGCGGTGCGAATTATTAAGGTGGAAGAAAACCGCTTAGTAAGAGTGCATGGTATATCCACCAGATAAGGATGCTATTGTGCCGTCCTTCAGCTTGTCCTGGGGTGGAAGGGACATGGTGGAATCAAGTCATTAAGTTCCTGGAAGCATTCTCCGAAATGTACACAATGTGTACAGTTGCCTTTTCTTTATTAATTTATTTTAAATTATATTCGTAGCTTCATCATCATCATATCAACCCATAAACGTTCACTGCTGGACATAGGCCTCCCCCATGCGACGCCACAAATAGCGGTCCTGAGCCGCCTCTATCCATCGACTCCCTGCGACCTCTACAATGTCGTCGCTCCATCGAGTGGATGGTCTCCCATGTAGGGGGGGATTTGTCATAATCACCACGCTTGGCAGGCGGATTGGTGATCGCAGTGTTGGTGTTAAAAATACTCAGAAAGAAGCTGCTGCCCATCCTCTGGTAGGAATTATTCGTAGCTTATCGGGTAGTATTAATGGATTTAATTTCTTGTGATGCAATGCTACTTTGCAGTCATAAACCGCATTTAGGACTCATCAACATTATCAGCTAATACACCCGCTTCTTATCATACTTAGGCCTCGCTTTTATGCCATTGTCTTACTCGTCCGCATTTACAAGTTAAACGCCCTAGATTTCGTTACATGTTCTTAGATTTTTTAGTTATGTACATATGTGTAGTACCCATAACACAAGCTCTGCTTAGCTTGGGGCTAGATGATGCTGTGTGGATTGTCCATTATTATTTATTTATTATTATTATGTGTTTATTAAAGTTCTACGGTAATATTTTTTGACGTTCTTCACAATTAACTTACTTGAGCTTTAATCAATTGAGGGAACTCGAGTTGACAGCTCCTTCTTCTTAGAATTATTATTGTAGCTTAACTAGTAGTCTTGTTAACTAGTATGTTTTTATACAATTTCTGAATCTTAATGTGTGGCTATTGGTGCTGAAATGAATAATTTTGAAGGTGTTTGTTATTATAATGTGTAAGCCGCCTCTCAAACGGGGTGCTAGAGCAGGAGGAAGTCCCAAAGATTTACGACTCGTGGCGCAGTGGTTAGCGCCGTCCCGTATTTAGGGGAAGGTAGCGGGTCAGTCACGCCGAAATCGATTTTTTTGGGATATTATTTAATTTGAGTCATTCCCAACGTCTCGCGTGAGACGTGCTCAGTCGCAACGTCTCACGATAAGTATTCCCAACGTGTCACGAAAATGCGCCCAGTATTCAAATGATTTTTATTTTATTTATTTTGTCTCAACAGTTGCGTACTCTCGCGACAAAGATACGTTGTGTTTCCTAGGAAGCAACTGCTTGTAAGAAAATAATTCCGATTTCCCCAAATTATGGTTAACTCGCGGAATATTGAGACGTGTAACAATAAAGTGTTTATCTTGGTTGTTTTGCTTTTAGACACGTCATCATTCTCTGTTATCGTTCTAATGAACTATTCATAGTGGAAAAACCACTAGCACTTTGATTTGTAGGTACATAACGTATCTTTAACACTATTTGGATTACGTATTTGAGGATATCTGGATGATAGGTGGGTGAAGGTCCGCCTAATTCATAATTCATTTGTTTTTTGTGATTCAGGTAATATTACAGTTCATATTATTTTTGCCCTTCGCCCGCTGCGCCACATCGGAATCAGAATCAGAATCAATAACTTTATTTCTTTAGCCTTACAAAATAAGCACTTAGACAAGTTAAATTTATACTATAAACATAGTTATTATTATCAAATAAGAAATAAGGTATTATTGATATTCTCTTCACTTCAATTTTTTGTCCACTAGTGGAAGAAGTGAAAAAGAATCGGTCCTCATTATTCACTTATTTATTTTTGGTATCGCAAAATAATCTCAAATACCTCAAAAGGCTTATAATAATCTTCGATTCCTCTACCAGACCAGTAGCCCAGCAACTGATGGCCGGCGAGGTGGTCCAACCAGAGGGCTTCGAATGCGTGACCGTGTACTTCAGCGATATCGTCGGCTTCACGGAGCTCTGCGCCGCCTCCACGCCCATACAGGTGGTCGATCTGCTGAACGATCTCTACAGCACTTTCGATAGGATTATCGGCTTCTATGATGTTTACAAGGTATTTTAAAAGACTATGCGGGGTGGATTTTTAAGATATGCAGTAAAATTAGTAAACTTAGAAACTTATACGAAACGCACCTAATTTTTTTTAATCATTAGGTTTAAGAGCCAGTGATACCTGAAATTTCTGAGCGTCAGCGATCATATCTTCCAAAATCCTGTAGCATTTAATTTGAGATTAATATATGTTATAGTCCAGCAGTGGACGTGTATGGGCTGATGATGATGATATGTTATAGTTCAAGATTGATGCTAGAACGCTGTTGTTTCGAAAACACGATTACATTAACTTTTTTCGATAGAAAATAATCCAAAGTTTGCTCTAAACTGTACAATAAATCGTCGCTATTCATTTAACACTTTAAAATAAGCCTGGATACTTTGTACAGTAAACAAAAAGAATATAAAGCAGGCGGTGACTGTTTTAGATTTTCAAATGCACTATTATTTTTACTGTAAAAAACTAAAACATGATTTTTGCGCGTATGACGCTCTGCTCTGTCCCGCTCCTATGAACGCGAAATCCTATGCCTATTCTTTTCACACAATGGCGAGGTATAGTAGGCCCTTAAGATAGATAGAAAATGCTTTATTGCACACTTAACAAACCAATTAACAAACAATACAACAATTTGGTATAAAAAAATGTGACAATTGGCGGTCTTATCTGTCATCTCTGACAGACAACCTCGGATGGATAGAATCGTTGGATTGAGAAACTGGTCTGATATATCATTTTGAAAGAAGAAAGAAAGAAAATAGATTTATTTGGCCATACATAACACGACACATTACAGATAAAGGAAAGTACGTGAGACATAAACATACATGAAGAAAATAGATAGGAACAGTGTTAGGGGCCAAAAAGGTCCCTGTCTCAGCATTATGCGCCCCTACAAGCCGAAGCTAGTAGCGGCGCTGGCTTTCAGACAGGTCCTAGAACCTCATAAGAGGCAGGATCGATTGATATAATAAAAGTTTCGTGTAAATTGGTTATATTTTTGCTAAGTACGAGTAGGTACTAGACACTGGCAGAAAAGTAGCAAACCAGACACATATTGCCAATAACAAAGAAGTCAAGTCAAGAGTAGGTACTATACATTTTATAGAAATCTACGAATGCAGGTCTTTGTTACGTTGGTCTCAGCAACTCTTGCAGTCTTCTATCTGAAATGTCTTTGTCAAGTCAACTTGAGCACTACTATGGTTGCAGGTGGAAACGATAGGCGACGCCTACATGGTGGTATCAGGTCTGCCCGAGAGGAACGGCGACCTTCACGCTCGGGAGATCTGTCTGATGGCGCTGGCTGTAGTAGAGGCGGTGCGAGGCTTCGTGGTCCGCCATCGACCCACGCACAGGCTGGAGGTAGGTCATAGCTGGACCAAGTGGTGTCGACCTGCCTGAGCGGTGGATACCTACACGCTCTGGAGATCTTCCGATGGCGCTGGCTGTAGTGGAGGCGGTGCGAGGCTTCGTGGTCCACCATCGACCCACGCACAGGCGGGAGTTGTGTCACAACTGGACAGAGTGGTGTCGATCTGTCTCAGTGGATCATAACCAGTTTTTTTAGGTTCTGGATCTGCATTTCTTCAGAGCTTCTGATCAATGTAACCGTAAGACGCAAACTTTTAGCTGAAATGCAAATGAAAATAAAGGTTTGCAATAGTAGTACTTAGTCTTCACCCGATTCACCCGAGCAAAGAAATAACGTAAACAATCCATAAACAACGTTATTTATAGAACTATTTCAATTTCAAAAATTCTTTATTAAATACATAAATAACATTAGTCTGGTACAATCACTCGTGTAAAAATCCTAGAATGTGAAAACATACTTATGTGTAAACAGTAAAAGTTTTAGAAGCAGGGGCGTGCGCTCATCAAGATTCACATTTCATATTAGTTAATAAGCAATTTATGTTATGATTTTTGTGAGACAAATAAATATTTTCTATTCTATTTTTATGGAACACAAATAGAACAAGGTTTCAAGTCACGGACTACGAATAATCCATTAAATCGTTTTTATATATTAATGCGCATCATATATTTTTTTCTACTTTTATACTACGTAATGAATATACTTTTTATTGTTTTAAACCGTTTTAGGTCAAATAAAAATTAATAAATTGAAAAAAAATATGGTGGAGGCCTATGTCCAGCAGTGGACGTGTATGGGCTGATATAATGATGATGAATAAAATAAAAAAATCTAATCAACTCTCAATGTCTTGCTATGTAATCATCATGCGACAGCAACACCAAAAAGAACCTAACGTCCGTGTACTTCTGATACCTCCTATCTAACAATTTTGACCCGTTGAAAGCATTAACCTCCCAATTAAAAAAAACCCTAGTTCAGTGGCAATCCGTCTGAAGAAATATCTTCTAAAACTTATCGTCATTATTTCGCCGGAAATTTCTCCTAAGTAACACTTTGTGTGGAGTTCTGCTTGTTCGCGCACGCGGCTCGTCGATATTTTGATGTTACGACTTAATAAGGTATGTAAACTGCTTATTTTTACGAAATTCCTTATTAAAGTTATTTAATAGATTTTTTCGAGTGTTTTGACAGTTTTATGTCGTATAAATATAGACGTATTAGTTACTTACAGGTCATTATATCAGATAGGAGGATTTTCTGCCAACGTTTTTAATGTAAACATGGTACAATTTGGTTCTCATTCGAAACAGATAGGAGATATTTCTTTTGGTTTTTTGGAATACTATTTTGATAAATAATCATAGTTTTTTCTTATAAATACCTACATCTACATAGTTTTTTTTATTGCTTGGCAGGTTTATAATAATGGCGTCCCGAAATAGGGCGCACACTTTAGTAAACCGCATTGTTGATGGCAACCATGGAGCAGAAGATGACGCACCAACATCAACAGCATTGAGCCATGCGTTATCAGCCCCAGAACAAATTGGTATAACCATTCAGCCTCTTTCAGTCGTTGAACCCTACGTCATGCTTGCAAGCAATGGTGAAAACCATGATATGATTGAACAAGAAGACCTATTGCCGGTAAACAACGGTGAAAACCGTGATTTGAGAAGATCTGGTGGCCGCTGTTCTACCGACATTCTACTGTGAACCACCGATATCAAGACCTACATCAGTGGCATCAGTTACATAAGATTATTCTACTACTATTTGTGAAGACTTTTCGCCTGAAGACGATAGCGAAAATGAACCATGATTCTTTAAGCTCTGAATCTGAACTAAATGAAGATCAACCTCATACTTACAACATACTTGCAAACGCTTTACTGAACTTTTCCATACGACATGATGTGTCGATAGTTCAAAAATACCTCGAAGTAGGACACACACAGATGGAAGGAGACTGTGTACATAGCGCTATAGAAAGAAAGCTCATAAACAGATTAGTCCACCTCCCGAGTGACTTTCTGTCTGTTACTAATGAAGTGCTTAAAAATCCTCGCGAATATGAAGCTATAATGATAAACCATATATTTTTTAAGAACTTTTCCGATCCTGGGATATGGCGATATACATCCATCAGACCGGGACGCAAGGCAGGTGATCCTAAAGTAACGGATATTAGGGCTATTCTATACGACGAGAAAGAAGGCACTATAAAAGTTAAACTGGACTTTGATTCCAATTGGGAAACCCTCCCCCAAAGAGTCAACAAAATAGGAGTGGTAAGAGAGTACAGCCCATTACATAATACTAAATTACCTATTACACTCCAAAAGTTCAAACACCTTCAAGAACTCAAATCCGTAATTCCGTTAGATTGTCATTCATTCTATGACGTTTTACCCCATCATGATCATTAACTAATGAAAATTAAAGAAATTCTGGAGTTACTAAATGCTAATATGTGTGTGAAGCACGAAACATTTATCTTTAAAGTTCCTAGGTTGTAAGATAATAACTAATTAGAAGTTAGCTAATTGTTTCCATATTTGAGACCGACTCATAACTTTTTTAGAAAATAATAATGTCACTAAAAAAAACTTTTATAGTTAGTTTATAAGATTTTAAATAATTAATACATACTAGTTTTTATGTGGGCTGTCTGTAGGGTAAATAGCTAATTAAAAATTTGCTATCTGTTAGCGTTATCGTGTTTAAGACTGAATCTGTTGCCATTTTTTTAAATTATAATGTCGGAGGAGACTTTTGATACCCTAATAAGGTTTTAAAAATTGTTTATAGGTTTATTTAGTATATCGTTTTTATGTATAGGTACCTACTAAGATTTAAGTTTTATTGATAGTTTCTATGTTTGAAACCGATTTTTCTACCATTTTAAAGAATGCTTATGTCAGAGGAGAGTTTTTGATACTTTATAAAGTTTTTGAAAAGTGTTTAGTAATAAATACCAGTCATTTAATTTTAGACACTATTGTTTTATTGCTTATTTCCTACTGTCAGATCAGTTATAAAATATCCTATGTTAAGATTCTTGAAATTTTATGTTCACTCTCGGGACGAAATAATAATAAGGTAATTAACAGATAGGAGAAATTTCCATTAGTAAGATAGGAGCTTACTAATGGAAATTTCTCCTATCTGTTAATTACATAAACTCGAAAAGAAATAACTTTTATCTACTATATAATTATTTTAATACAAAAACAACATTGTTTTTCTTTATCATTAAATGAAAAAGGTTAAAATAAACCAACTACTTTTTTGTTTTTCTTATAGACTTTACACAAAAAAAAATAAGTTTTTTCTTCCTCCTGTACAATTTGCATTTTGTTAGTTAGGAGGCATCAGAAGTACACGGACGCTAAATTTTATAATCATAATCAAACTTTCGTTGCATTTATAACCCTAGTAGCTGGTGTCTGCGCCTTCGCCCGCGTTTTATCGGGCTAAAAACCCATATATGGTTATTCCAGGTCCCAAACGATACCCATAGCAAATTTCTGCCTAATCGGTTCAGTAGTTTTTGCGTGAAAGAGTAACAAATATATATCATCATCATCATCAGCCTATACACGTCCACTGCTGGACATAGGCCTCCCCCGTACGACGCCAGAAATAGCGGTCCTGAGCCGCCTCCATCCATCGACTCCCTGCGACCGCTACGATGTCGTCGGTCCATCCGAGTGGATGGTCTCCCATGTAGGGGGGGATTTGCCATAATCACCACGCTTGGCAGGCGGATTGGTGATCGCAGTGTTGGTGTTTAAAAATACTCAGAAGGAAGCTGCTGCCCATCCTCTGGTAAGTTCCCTTAGTCGGCTCTTACGACATCCACGGGTTGAGTTGGAGGGGTACCCCCACAAATATATATATATACATATATCCATCCTTACAAACTTTGACATTTATAATATTAGTACGAATTATTAGTACTAATAAAGAAACATGGTGCTTTTATTTTGGTCGGGTTTCACAACCACCATCTTTCTTACTCTGGTTCAACGTACCTCTCTCCGATAAGTTTTAGCCGGTGAAGTTTGTTATTTCATATGCTGTATGTTTTGTTAATTTTCACGGTTTTGACGTAAAAACATGAGCAAAATATCTGTACGTACATATACCTATATACTAATATTTTGAAGAGGTAGAGGTAAGATTATAAAGCATCATCATCATCATCAGTCCGTACACGTCCACTGCTGAACATAGGCCTTAATATATTATATAATATATTATAATGCATACCTACTAGCTAATAAAAAGATATAGGCGAATCCAAAAAATGCATCCTGAATTACGAAAAAAGCATGATATCCTTTGTTTACGTTATTTCTTTCGCTCCGGTGAATAGACCCTTGGAGGCGACCTTGCGACTGACAATCAGACTACAAAAACTAGAATCCAACTGCGTCAAGTGTCATTTTAACAACTCCGTCACAGAGTAGGTAATGTTACGCCCTATGATCTCTTCAAGTAAAAACTTCAAGCTGATTGATCCAGTACCCCAGCCCCCAGAGACCTCTCAGAGGTTGTTCTTTTTATCTTCAAAGCCTAGCAAATATCAGCCAACTGCTAAGATCACCACCCAGTGGAACCCCAATAGCGTAAGGTCACTTTTGTCATTGTGGTCTGTCCAACTAGCTCAGGATCATGATTGATGGAGAGATCAGGGGCCGGCCTTTGCCCAACAGTGAGCGTGAAGCGGGATGTTAAAGGCTAATTGTTATTGTAGGTGCGAGTGGGCGTTCACTCCGGACCCGTGTGCGCCGGAGTTGTTGGAGTCAAGATGCCGCACTACTGTCTGTTCGGAGACACCGTCAACACGGCCAGTCGCATGGAGTCTACTGGACAACGTATGTACAAATTTCATTGATGTTTTAAGGATTTGGTTAATGTTAATGTGTTATACCTATAGTTTTTAAACATAATATATTGTAAAACTTATTCAATTAGGTGAGAACGAGTGCCTAGATAAACCTCACATAGACTTTAAGGCGCTACTAATGCAAATATGTAATGTTTTTTTGTACTTTATAAATATCAATCAGTTATGACGAAAATTTCTGCCTGCAAATAGACTATTTTTTATCCAGATAGCATGCGTGTGAACTAAATCGCTCCCAGTTTTTTTTTCATCTTAAATTTAATATTAATTTAGGCACATGGAAAACTAACAGCTTACAGTGCAAAAGCTAACAGGAATACTTATAAAAGTGAAACATTTTCCGCATATCGTTTTTACTGCAATGTAACGCATGAATCTATATTTTTTTAAAATCTATAATAGATAATGTGCCTTAATTTTCAAAAAGAAGGCATTTCTAAGAATTTATATCTCAGCTTCTTTCACAGCTCTCCGCATCCACCTAAGCGAGAGCACGAGAGCGCTCCTCGACCAGTGGGGCTCATTCGTGGTCGAACGACGCGGTGACGTCGAACTAAAGGGACGAGGTCGGATGTTGACCCACTGGCTGCTGCACTGCTCGGAGCCCGAGGCACGGCTGGTCACCCACGACCCACAGCCGCCTCCGCAGTACCCCATACTGTTTACAGCGCTGCCGCAACCAGCGTTGGCGCTACAGGTTCCGTATTTAGTGGTGGAACAGCCGACCTTGGCTGCATGATGTCAGGAGATCATTATTTAGGAATTATGCGGTACTGAAGCCCGAGGTCAAATGTGAGAACCTACTGGCTGTTAAGAGACAGAGCTAAGACTTTAGTTGTGTAATTTGAGGGGGTCATTATTTAGGAATGAAGAAATGAATAAGCAGGTCTGAGTTTTGTAATACTTTATGCGAACATGGCATGGTTCTATGCCACAATACTATGTTAAGGCACAAAATCCAAGGCCAAATGTAACCCCAGAGAGCACTTCAGTTCATTTATGGGTATTTTATATGTATAATAAAAAAATATCTATAGGTATATCTATGTATTGACGACCTCTGTGGCGCAGCGGGCGAAGGTCCGCCTGCAACGCAGGAGGTTGCGGGTTCGATTCCCGCCTCGGGACAAATGTTTGTACTGTATCTGCAAATATTTGTTCAGGGTGATCTGGATGTTTTCTATGTATAATAAAAAATATCTATCTATGTAGTGTATTATATTAAGTATATCAGTTATCTAGTGCCCATAACACCAGCTCTGCTGGGCTAGATCATCCGGTGTAAATTGTCCAGCATTATTTATTTATTTATTTTATTATGATAAGGCTGCCCATTGTGCAACTGTTTCTGTGTTTGTGTTTTCCTGTTTTGTTTTTCTCTACCTTGGTGTGCAATAAAGAGCATTTGTATTGTATAAGTCATCTAGTACCGATAACACAAGTTGATTCTGTGTGGATTGTCCAAAATTATTTATTATATTATATTTTAGTAGGTAACTCAACTTGAACCATCTTTATAATAAAAATAAAATAAAAACAGTTTAATGTAGGCAAAAAAGATCCATATGACATACAAAAATACAGTCCAGTACTAAATATTTCGTAGTACATAGTATGTAGCTCGAGCCAGAAGCCAGGCTTAAGAACGGAACGGATAGCCTTATACATACATACAAACGTACTTTCCGCTTCATTTGCAAACTATGTTCCCGATCTTATTGAAATTTTCCATACGTAATCAGATGACAAATAGCTATGATTGCAGCAATTTAGTTTTTGAAAAAACATAATGTTATTTAAATGAGAGCGAAACTAATTTTGACCACCAAATCTAGTCATCTTCAAGCAATTTTTTATGCATGATAGACACCTTTATTCGAGAATCTGTCGCGCTGCAAACATCCTAAATATATTCAACATTATAAATAATCAAAAATATTTTTGAAATCAATCGTTTACTCAAAATTATTCGGAAAGTACGAAAAAATAAAAAAAAGATGCCAACACCAAGCACACGCACACATCCACATGACAGCTTTGTCTTGATGGTTAAACGCGCTTTCTCACTCATAGGGCGCCCCATTTCATTCTACGTGAAACAACAACAAATCTGCATGGGATAATCCGTTTTTGTTTGGGAGAGGTTCGTAGCCTTCTTAAGCTGTACTTACGCCAGTAGGTCATTATTAGGAAATATTTAGGAAGGAATGAACAGGGAAGGAAATATCTACGCAACGATAATTATATTAGGGATATTTAGCTCTCTGTATCCGCGACAGAATGGATTTTCTATTGTTCAGTGCGACAACCCCTGGGTATCTAAGGGTTAGGGAAGATAAAATTATATTGTGATAGTGTTTTTGTATAAGCTGAAAACACGTGAAAAGGACTGTTAAAAGGTCAGTTTGAATAAGAAAAAGGACTTAATTTTTTTATGTGTTTAATGATGTATGATATGTGTGAAATGAAAAAAAATTAAAATACATTTATTCGCCGTAGGAGCACAAGGCACACTTGGCTACGAATATCCTATATTATAAATGTCAAAGTTTTTATGGATGGATGTATGGATATTTGTTACTCTTTCACGCTAAAACTACTGAATCGGCTGAAATTTGGTATGGGTATAGTTTAAGACCTGTAATAACATATAGATAGGCTATTTTTTTATCCCGATAAAACGCGGCCGAAGGCGCGGGCAGCAGCTAGTTTACAATAATGATAGGTCTCTATAGAGACAAAACAAATAATCAAATCAATATAAATACAACCAAAATAATTCCTATATCTCCTGTATTGGTTTGTTTTTAAAGATTCTAGATTTCATATTTTAAATCATGTTCTACATTAAAGGTTATAAAATAAGATACAAGCTTCAACATGAGCCCGGGAGGGGCACTGCAATTTGTAATACAGTTTCCAGAAGAAAAAAAAAGCATTTATTATGTTTTAAAATAATATTATGATAACAAAAAATATGTAGTATATATTTGAACTAGATGTATATTTTTTTTATTCCATATCATCATCATCATCATCATCAGCCTATACACGTCAAAATATATAAATCTAAAGATTTTTTGTTTGCAAAAACTTGTGTAAATTAAAGTAACAGAGTAAATGCAATTTGTGAATCAACATGCTTGACAGTAGTCGGTATGCAATAGTAGATTGCATCATAAGGAAGCAAAATAATATTTTTACGGCGAGGGCGCTTTTTTGAATCCAAAGCGAAGTGAGGGATTCTACAGTAGAATCCCGAGCGAGCGAGGGATTCTTTAGTAGAATCCTGAACCTAGCGAGCGATTCAAAGTATGTCGCCCGAGCCAAAAATACATTTTGCGCCCGAGTGATACACTCTACTTTTCATCACCCTCTATGAGAAAATAAAAGGTGCCTCATATTTTATTCTAATATTATTATTTAATATAAAATAGTAAGTACATAACACCTAAATGAAATTAAATAGTACATAATAATAAATCAACTAATAAAATTACCATAGGCTTTCATATATTTCTCCCGGGATTTTGCAGGTAATAGATTATCTATCACATTTCTTGCCTCAGTTCGAATACTTTCAGGAGTTAATTCTATTTCACTGTCACTTGAACTCATTTTTCAAAACAAAACCAAATCCGTGAAAATTTGCGAAAAAGCGGGCTGTAGTTCGCGCCATTTTAATTTGATTTCTTTTTTTTTTCATTCAGCCGGCGCGGCGGCTGCGGCGCAATATGGTCCGTTGCGTCTTACCAGCCAGTATTTATTCAAACAATATTTGCGTTCGATTTTGCTGGCGCTGAAAACTAAGACGTTCCGAATTCAATAACTGCGCGGCAATACACTTTTCCGCGCACTTTTTGAATTAGGAATTTATAAAGAGGAATAAAAGTTATTTTCTGCCCGCTAAAAGTTCCTTAAAGAAAACACCACTTTTGGGTGCACATAAAGGCGAACAAAGTCGTCTTTTTCGAATAGATGGGATGAAAAAATATTTGAGAAGGAGTGACATGCAGTTACTTAAAATTTACTCAAGTTTAATATAAAAAAATCGTCTATAACATTTTGAATTAAAGTAATATAGTTCATGTTGGAGTGTAAAACAGTCAATAAAACATCAAACTATAAATGCTTGATATCAAGTCGCTCAGACGTCCATTGTCTACTCGTGTTCCTTACGAGTGTCCATAACATTTACATTTTACAAGCTGCTCCGACTTTAATTAAATCTGAATAATTTTCTACTGAGCGAGGCGATTTTCTTGTCTTCGTGATGTTTTTAGTTCCTATTTTACATATTTAAATGTATGTTTATATCTATGTATATAATTATGTATACCTCGATTCAAAACCCTGGATATATTTCGTATACAAAGGGGTTACAAAATCCAAGGAAAATATTTAACGAAATTGGTCGAAGATACGAACGAGTTGGAAATCATCGAAGCAAAGCACAGAATCTCGAAACAATTTTTGGTTTTGAAAGCTTTTATTCATCATTTAATTGATCTTTCGTTCGTGTTCAATTCAAATAAAAAAAAAATCGTAGCTGTGTGAGATTATGCGTAATTGAAGTCTGTGTTTTAGTTTTTAGTGATAATTTTGCTGTTACCTTGTTGTTTTCTGTTATTGTTATCTATTTTTGTTAAGTTTTCATTCATAGTCTTTGTTGATATAAAATATCTTGGATTCTAATAGTATAGTAGTATTTATGAAATCTAATAGTAATAAATAGTTGCGTACCTATAGACTTCATTGACCTAAATAAGGTTTGCATGTTCAGAAAATAAAAGAATAGCCTATTCTTAGTTTATTCATAATAGTCTGCTAACTATTATTTTTCTTTGGAACTTATTTCGGAGGAGGGCGTTGTCATCTGTGACACAGTTTTTAAACTTCTGCAGATGGCATCGTTTCCATTATGATTTGTTTTTGTTCCATTATAATAAACGATTTATTTACTAAGTTTTAGCATTGCTAATTCTCACGCTATCTCCTTCTATTGACATAAGTCAGAGTGGGAAATAACATTGCTTAGCAGCTGTTTTAAGTTAGCAGACCCTTATGAATGAGGGGATTAGCCTTATATTTTAAGTTTATGAGATGATAAAGCTTTTAAATGTCCAGCATTATTTATTTGTACTTTATAGTTGTTAAAAGTAATACCTAATGTCGGTAAGTTTTTGTAGGAATGTAAACTAAAACTAGAAATCAACATTAAATAAAATCAATACTTATCTATTTTTATATGAATGTAGAATAAATATATCAATGAGTAAGCAAGTAGTGTCGACATAACTTTTTTTAGGTCAATTAACCAGTGCGTTATAGAAGATATTTTATAACATTTGATGTCTAAATAAATACCTATTGAAACTAATCCTGATTTTTAATTTTTACCAATGTTCCATTTGATCAGGTAGGCAACTACTACACACGCATATATCCTAAATAAACGTAGAGTAATAATTTAGCTCACAGAACGAGTTATTCTGCTAAAACTATACACAGCTGCTTTGTGTCTGATAATTTCTACGATAAACACAGTAAAGGACACCACATAACCAAGGAAAAGGCACAACATACAGCTGATTATCTGATGGTCAGTCAATGGCGTTGGCTCCGAAGATATTGAACAACAATGCGCGGTCTTCCACCCTGCATCTCTTTCTAACAACCCACTCTCTATCAGCCTCGGCAACCACATACTCAGAGGCCTCTTGAATGGTGAATATTCCTTTAGCCATATAACCAAAGGCACAGACATTATCACATCGGGTAGGACAAGGCCGCAGTCTTTACCATTCTTCCCAAGAGAGACACAGAAGGCGTATGCGTATTCCATTGACGTAGCTATGACATACCGTTTCTTCCCTTCTAGCACTTCTTGTAATAAGTTATCGAAGTCCGCTTCAGGGATAACCTCGAAACGCTCTTTTATCATGGGTTCGTTATCAAAGTGGGAGTAAATTCCAGAGAGACCTGCTACTCTATATCCAGCTGAGATAGTTTCCTCAAGGTTTGCATAGTTGCCCTCAATCGTATCAGTTTTCAAAGCTCCGAACAAAACGCTTTGGTAGGCGCTCCGAACTACGAACGTGAACCAAATCCACAAACCAATTATATAGAAATCTCTGAATCTCTTCGGCGCTAAATGAACCGGCTGTCCCATCATTACACCCCATATTCTGAATACAGTTCCTTGCATTTTGATTGCGTTCTTTATGTAGAGCCGGCAGAAGTGTTTTATAGGCTTGATGTTGACCAAGAAAGGAAGTGATTTGACGAAAATCGTTATGACTAGCAGGAATAACCACAAATAACCTTTAAGAGGAGATAAAAGCCTCCACCAACCAGGACCCGGATATTTTGGAGGAGCGACCCATATGAGAAGCACTCTGTAATATGGCATAGAATAATCTAGAAGCCCCAATTTATCAACTCCCAGAGGAATGGTGCATGTAGAGATGTTCGCAACACCCGCGATCACGTCACTCAGTGAATCAGACCAGTTGCTCGCTCTCACTGAATCACTGTTTATATAATCTTTCACGTAAACGATAGGCGTGAAGTTCATGATGTCTCTAAGCAGTTTCACAATCGATTTCTTCATGATTTCCAGAGGAATCTTCTTTTCTGTTACAGGGTTTTTTATTTTGTTCGTCGAGATATACAGGGGACATTGGTTCATGTTTTGCATCTTATCCGGGAAATAATTCTTTATCTTCCTCTCATTCCATGTACCAATCAAAGTAGGTACAGTATTTTGACAATTCAAAGGGGTTTTATACGGGAAATAAGTGTATAGAAGAATGCTTGTCCAACTTTTGGAAACTATGACAACATTGATGACTTGGTAGCTCCACAAGATGACATTTAATCTGTCTATATTCCGATTATTGAAGAGAATGATCAAGAACTTTGTCCCGCCGTTCAACAACGACTTTCCTCTTAGATCTGGTTTCAGTTTTCCCAAAATACTCATGAAGCCTTTGAAAGACTCTACGATGACCACCACTTGTCTAGTCCGCACTCCTTTGCTTTCCACCATCACCGTTCCATTATACGCTTTGATAAACATATTGACTAACGTCAATTCCACATCTTTGAACCAAACCACTGTTTCTTTTCGGAAATCGAAATTCGAGTTTGTAATTTCTATTCCACATTTTATCATTTCTTCTTGAGATGAGTTTCTATCGTCCGGGACTTCGAACTGTTCGAACACTGGTGATGAAAACTGCACCCTGAATATAATAATCAATAGACAGTAAAAAAACATTATTCGGCAAAATCGAGGTAAAGCTGAAACATTTTCTTGAAACTTTGTTTGTAGCCGATAGCCCGAGCCCAGCAGTAAAATAAATCTGCCACGGTCCAGTTCCCGCATATGATTAGCGCAACGTACCATGATAATCCGAGGGAGTGATGGCTCCATAAAGCCCATAAATCACAGCTTTATTTTAAGCTTTTTACTCCTTTCATTTCAAACGCCTTTGGTTTTGATGGATGTGCATTTTTAAAGCCGCAACACGTCAAATGTTCGGTAAATGGGTGATTGATCGACGGTTTTTGCCCTCCGACGACTTGCTGGTATTTCGATTATGCATTGAAATTTCTATTTAGGTATGGTAGATATCAACAAAAGCTCCTACACTACAGTAGGTACCTACTCAGTCCCATGCATATATGGTTAAAGCTATTTATTTCTCAAAGAACATTGTTCACTTAAAGAGAAAACTTTTGTACTTTTTACCAGTTTTATATCATCATCAGCCCATACACGTCCACTGCTGAACATAGGCCTCCCCCGTACGACGCCACAAATAGCGGTCCTGAGCCGCCTCCATCCATCGCATCCCTGCGAACGCTACGATGTCGTCGGACCATCGAGTGTATGGTCTCCCATGTAGGGGGGGATTTGCCATAATCACCACGCTTGGCAGGCGGATTGGTGATCGCAGTATTGGTGTGTAAAAATACTCAGAAGGAACCTGCTGCCCTTCCTCTGGTAGGTTCCCTTAGACGGCTCTTACGACATCCACGGGTTGATTTGGAGGGGTCGATATTCGTACACCGCGGCCCCACGGCTAGTTTTATATACAACCATCCTATATAAATTTTTTAAAGATGAAATTGACGAGTTTTTGGACTAGCTACCAGAATAAAATTCTAATATACTTGCTGTATAAATTGTCTCTATGGATCTCTTATTAGACATTGGCAAAATTTTAATGAAGGTGGATTCGAATACGACTCCTTAAGAAAACCTTGAAAAACCACGAACGCCTTTAATGTGTTTTTTTTTTGTGATTTTCACTGTTGGATTGTAATGACGAATTTTCAAAATGGTAACCAACTGCTGGTGGCTAACTAGGCTAAGTGGCTAACTAGGCTAAGTGGCTAACTAGGAATGACCGAATAAAGATAATATTATTTAATAATTAAATTAATAATATGATTTTTATCTAACCCTTTCTCATCTCAGATTCCACTCGTCAATTATCTTTGTCCAAGATTCCTTTGTAATTTGCGTAGTTAAGTTCGAATCACATCACACTACCTAACACTTTAATATCATAAATGTTGGAATATTGATACATGGATGGATGTTAATTACTTCACGTCAAATCTACTGAACAGATCGGGCTGAAATTTTACCTAGCTCTTGACCTGGAATAAATCATAGACTACTGAAATAAAATATTTATGATAAATAATAACTTATATGGGTTTACGTTAATTTCAAACGTAAATTTATAGGTTAACTTATAGGTTTCCCATGAATATTTTATGGGTTTCTGTAGCGACAACGTTTCTATAGAGACAACGCGTGCAAAGCCGCGGGCTAGAGTCAAAATCTTTGGTCAAATATCAGATTATTATATTGATTATTTCATCAAATGTAATTGGACAAAAATACCTATTCGACGAATGCAATATGTACCTTACGATACCTTAGGTGTGGAAAAGCCACTAGCAATGTTTACTCGTTGCTATGCAACCGATATACTAAACGTAGTCTGCTTGATCTTAGAGTTTTAGAACGAGTCCATTGCCCATTAGTCGTGTGATGTTCACACGAACCTTACGTTTGCTATTTTCTTTTATTACCAAAGTGGCCTGATTTCGGTGACCGTAGTTAGTGACGTCAAACTGTTTTGGGCAATTAGCGCAATTACGGGAATGACGTACTGACCACGTAGGTATCAACGTAAAATAACAATATCAGTGTCTGTTTACTTCGGTTGTTCAGTGTGGTGTATTTTTTTAAACCGCTTGAAGCTTTTTTCCGATATAGGCACAATGTTTTACATTGAAATTCGAATGTTACCATTATGTGAAGTGTGGCCTGTTTTTGGAAAGCAGTACTTAGTTACCTACTATGGCTATAAAACCCTAGAACACAAAACAAAGCACAAAAAAAGCTTATCTAGAGATATACAGTATGTACCTATTACTGGGTATGATAGTAAGATATTATATTGCTCTGTTTTATTTTTGGCTGCCAAGAACAATATTATAGACATGAAGCTCTACTTAGGCCTGGAATTACTTATAAGCTACTTTTTACCATACATACAAGAAAAACGCGAAATAAGCCGAGGGCACAACCTAGTTATTATTAGAACTTTACCAGAAATATCTCCTAGACACGAATATACCCAGCGTAATTAATGCTATTGATTATCCTGATGCAGATTTTATAATAAATTCATGTCGGCTCATAAACTTTAATTGGATTTTGCATTTTAGTTTAGCTTTATGTTAACTTGATCGTTTCTTATTTTATTTGGTCCTGATTTTCAGAGAGATTTTGGCCTTCAAAAATATTTCTAAAATCACAAGATTAAAATACTTATTTATTTATTTATTTGATTTCTAACTAGCACGATTATATAAAACCAATTACACTAGTTAATTACAATTACATACAAACATTAAAATTATCGGTTATAAATAAAATTAGACGGGACAAAAATTCTAATAGTATTAAACAATTAATAACAATTTCCAGAAAAATAAGACTACTTCTAGATGAGCATATCAATAACCAAACCTAACCTTTTTTTTTTGTTTTCGAGCGGAAAAATCTGTAACCAGATACTATATTGTATGTAGGGTATGGTCATGTGGGGATGTCGAAAACCTAAACTAACCTGACCTCCGACTAGGCATTTACATATGTTGATTTGCTTTATAATGATCCTAGAATCCAGTAACTCCACTAAAGCTAGAAAATGCTCAGAGTAGTTTACTGGTGGTGATATGATAGCACAAGCATTGGTACTTCCGAATAGTATATCAGTTATCAAACATCATAACACAAGCTCTCCTTTGCTTGGGGCTAGATGACGCTCTGTCCAATGTCCAACATTATTTTTATAAAGTTGCCAACAACGTGATCGATCTGCTACGTCCCAGCGACGCGGCACTGAAATTTTTGAGTTGCACTGCTAACAGCTCTAATGGTCAGAGCCACAGAAATCTTATAAATAAGCTACGAGTAAAAAGTGCCTTTTTATTTTAATTTCCGTGGTTAAGGCTGTAGATGGTAAGGACTTCTAAATATACAAAATACAAGTAAGTATATTTTGTATATTATAAAAAAAGTTGATTAGTTTTACTACGAAGGTTTTACGATGCCAAAAGCTCTGTCTGATTTATGATGACGACACTTGTGTCTATCGTATGGCACACAATTTCATAGTGATGTTATGCCTACAGTCTTAGTACCAGGCCGTTTTACGAGAAAACCTCTAGTTTTCTCGAAAATTAATTAATTTTAAATTAAAATTTAGATATGTGCTAGGTTACAAAAATGCTATCGGCATTATGTACGAAAATGCCATAGGCATTTGTATTTCTACTAAGTATGTAGATACTCTTTATATTTAGTATCTTGACAAAACGTTTCTCAACCCATTTTCTATTTCTAAGGTTTATCTAGTACTACTAAGATCGTTTATAACTAGATACGTCTTCCGGGATTCAACATACGAGGAGGACAGTGTTTCCGCCAGCACTAATACCAAAGCTGCAGGGCTTTGGTCCCACAGATCTGGTGTCATCCGACGGAGCCTCGTGCGTGCCGCGGAAGTGTCAGGACACGCTGGGTATATTCGTGTCTAGGAGATATTTCTGGTAAAGTTCTAATAATAACTAGGTTGTGCCCTCGGCTTATTTCGCGTTTTTCTTGTATGTATGGTAAAAAGTAGCTTATAAGTAATTCCAGGCCTAAGTAGAGCTTCATTTGTGCAAAATTCGTGGTCAATTCGGTTTGTAATTTTCGTATTTGTGGACCATCAGCCAGTGGAATTCAGTGACTGTCCTTCGTTTTATATGACCATTACATTGAAATAAAATAGGTCAAGCTTTCGGATTCCGTGTAATGCCTTGTGAGGTTTCATTCGTAGAACGCAACACAAAAGCAGAAAACAAAGGAATCATTATTTTATTGTGTATGAAATAATAATACAACAACTGAACAAAACAATGAAGTAGTATTTTAAAATCAGGTCAATCAAACAAAGTCAACTTCATAAGAGTCTTTTATGCCGGCAGTACACACTCGCCGAGACAGGCCGAACACGAGTGTGTACATGGTGCGCTCGTCTCGTCTCGGGGTCCCTCGTAGGCACTCGTGTTGTCTCGGTCGCAGTTCAATCAAGACGACAAGTGTGTACATGGTGCCGCTTGTTTGAGAGGAAGAGCGGGCGGGATATTCGACGAGACGTCACGAGAGTGTATTGCCGGCCTAGTGAGTTTTTTTACATTTTGACAATCTACTTGCACCAAATGGCTCTCTAATGCCCGACCACAAAATGTTAGCCGAGTCCCCACAAACATCCTTTATTTTGTTTGATTGGACATCTTGTACCTACAAGCGAGTTATGACTCAGCCAACATGTGGAAACATGCGATGTCCCATCATCATGATTACATGATGATGTCATCATCATTTTCAAATGCGTGCACAAAGCTGTTGCAATATCTACTCTTTTTATTTCATTGTTTTGTTTATATCAACACCGTTGTCAATGCATTTCCTTTAACATTTTATCTTATGTATACCTGTCTTCTATATTCCGTGACGTCACGAAACGGCTCTGTCGGAAGACCAGCGTTGGTTGTACGTAAATACAACTAGCCTATGCTGAGACAGGGAACGTTTTGTGACTCTAGCAAACTGTTTTCTTTTCTATATTCATTTCTTTATGATTGTATGAGTTACAAATAAACGTTTCTATTCTATTCTATCATCATCATCGTATCCGCCCATACACGTCCACTGCTGGACGTAGGCCTCCCCCATACGACGCCACAAATAGCGGTCCCAAGCCGCCTCCATCCATACATGATGATTTACAAAAACATAAGACTTGTGTAGAAAAGTTTTGCAAAAAGGTGCTGCAAAAACCGTTTTCAAGAATTTAGATAGGTACACTACAAGATGCTACGAATTCGAAAAGGATTTAGTTCTCGTCTTTATTACAACATGCTTCGATTTAGTAAGTTGTCTATTACAAGATTCAGATTCAATAGCTTTATTTCTTTAGACTTACAAAATAAACACTAAGTAAGACAAGTACACAGATGCTACGCTCCCGGCTAAGCATCTAGCAACAAGGCAAGACGCTACGAATCGTAGAGGGTCTACGACGTAGACTCGTAGACCCTCGACGGTTCCGTAGAGGGTCGAGAGAGCGCTGTACGAGAGAGATGTTAAAGAATCGTGTAGCGGCTATTACACGTCTTGTCACGGTTTAATAGCGCTCGACGAAAGTGGAGGGGTGTTCTGCGCAGGTGTAAAGCTATGTAAAAATCTAAAAATCGACTTCTGCGCATCAAGGTTAGCGCTATTAAACGATGACGCGGCGTCTACAAGTGTCTACAAGCTGCTACAAATCTGTAAAGAATTTGTACGTGTTGTATCTATACTATACAATTAAATTCGAACAAAAACATTAAGGTTGTTCGTAAGGTCTAGCCGCGAGATCTTTTTTTTTTTGTGTAAGTTACTTTAAAATTGGTATGAATTTCAATCTAATACTTCTTCAGCCAAACAAAAACTATATGTGTCATTTTAGATCCCAATTTGGATCATGGTTCGAGGCTTCCATTTTGGTCCGAATACATTTGAATCTGAGCCTGAGAGAACTCCTATCGTCACATTTCAATAAAACTGTGGTTTCCATTTTTGTTCATCGATGGTAAATACAAATACGCCAAGCCATTGCAGGTTCTGATACGATAACCATGTAATACTGAAGATTCTCAGGTAAACACACAATTTTAGACTTGATTGAATTATACTTAAAATTAAGGAAGAACGCCTCCATACAAAAATCGACTGCACATTCACTACTAAAGATTAATTAATAAGATTAATATTTTAAATGAATAAGTATAATTATGTTAGCGCTTTGAGTGCCCACAACGCACAGCCCTTCGCAGACCCCACCCCGGGTCACACCGCCAAGACTGGGCAGTCCATGCCTAAGCGAAAACTATCAAGATGAATCCGTTAAATCAACAAAATTCCAAACGTGCTTAACGTTTTTTTAGTTATATTTTTTATTAAATATGATAAAAATATGATGAGAAGCCGTGGGGTCGCGGAAGCCGTGGGGTCGCGGAAGCCGTGGGGTCGCGGCGTACGAATATCGACCCCTCCAACTCAACCTGTGGATGTCGTAAAAGCCGACTAAGGGAACCTACCAGATGAAGGGCAGCAGCTTCCTTCTGAGTATTTTTCAACACCAACACTGCGATCACCAATCCGCCTGCCAAGCGTGGTGATTATGGCAAATCCCCCCCTACATGGGAGACCATCCACTCGATGGACCGACGACATCGTAGCGGTCGCAGGGAGTCGATGGATGGAGGCGGCTCAGGACCGCTATTTGTGGCGTCGTACGGGGGAGGCCTATGTCCAGCAGTGGACGTGTATGGGCTGATGATGATGATGATTGAATATGATAATATTTTTCATTATTCCTGCCAAAGTAACACATGAGCGTACGAAGCTGCAGGCAGAAGCTAGCATTCATATATTTTTGTTTATTTTGTTTGTAGAGAGGAAAATGGGTTTCAGGCACTTTCAGGAGGTACTTTATCCTATCCTACTAATATTATAAATATCAAAGTTTGTATGGATGGATCTATGGATATTTGTTACTCTTTCACGCAAAAACTACTGAACCGATTAGGCTGAAATTTGGTATGGGTATAGTTTGGGATGTGGAATAACATATAGGATATTTTTTAACCCGATAAAACGCGGGCGAAGGCGCGGGCAGCAGCTAGTGGTTCATAAGTCTATTGCCGGATATACTCTAACACAATTTACGTACGCACTTTGCCCATCCGACTCCGGCATGTGAAATTGTTAAATTCTTCGTTACACGAATACATTCTAAATTGGATTCTGGTAACCTAATTATATTCACTTTTATATTTTTATATGTAGTATGTATTTATATGTATTATAGTACATATGTTTAACGAATACTTATAACGCGGCAAAATACTGTTTCAGTGTTTCTATCAGTTCAATAAACTTGTAGAACGCAGAAAATGATAAAGACTGACAAAAATGTTATTCTTGCGCCAGTAAATTGAGCCACCTTAAACTAGCTCCGTGTAATCCGTTCATCCATGATTTAAACCGAATAACAGTATTAATCTTTATTATTAAGACTAGCGGGCCTCCCCCGTCTTTGCACGGGTATTTAAAATAAAATTCAAGATCACATTTTTTTTTGAAAATGTATTATCCTGTATTACTCGGAGATAGTTAAGCTTCCCAACAGTGAACGAATTTTTCAAATCGGTTCAGTAGTTTCGGAGCTTATTCAATACAAACAAACAAAAAAATTATCAAATCTTTCCTCTTTATAATAGTAGATTACATAAATTTTGCCCAGGCTTGGCGATGTGACCCGGGGGTCTGCGCAGAGCTGTGCGTCGTGGGCACTCAAAGCGCTAACATAATAACATTTTTTAATATTTTGTATGTGCTGCTGGTTTTCCTTTAAATAAATAAATAATTATATTTATTCCTTTAAAATATTAAGTTACATATCTTTAGTAGTGAATGTGCATTGGATTTTTGTACAAGACAAAAATACCTAATACGTACATATGTATCTACCTATACTGACTGTCCTATAATAGCTAACCTACCTATATTTCCAAACAACTTCCATTTGAAAGCTAGTTTCACCAGAGATCGGACATACGGGTTAATTAACAGCAGAAGCCGAGCTTGTATTTCACAATTGTTATATCTTGCAGGGCGGTGTGCCGGCAGCTGTCTCGCAGTATCTAGGCCAAATATTGTACACATTCTTACTTCTTACTTGAATAGAATACTTGAGAGGATAAAGTTTTGATTGAGTTTGTATTATTGCGCATGCATCGCATGCTTTTTTTCTTATTTTTGTCCTATTTTTGTAAGAATAATTTTTGTGTATATTTTGAAGTTACTTTAACTTATATGTTATATCTAACAACCCGCCCCGGATGATTGGTAGAGCCGGTAGAGCATATAGGTACCAATCTGAAAGAGATTAGGCAGCGTTTTCGATGAAAACTCCCTCAGACGGCTTGACTTTTTTCCGACACTTCTAATAATTATCGTTATATTGCAACCAATTTACACAAAACCTTGACGAATTATATACCTACTCAAACCTTCTTCATGAATCACTATTGATTGGTGAAAACCCCATGAAATCCGTTCAGTAGTTTTTGAGTTTATCGCGAACAGATAGACAGACAGACGCGGCGGAGGACTGTGTTTTATAATATGTAGTGATATTTAGTTCAATTAAGTGTAGTGAGCTTTGAAGATTATGATAAAACATTTATCATATGAGCTTCCATATAATTCGTTTTCATGTCTTATGCAGTCGGAAAAAGGATCATTACCTTGTTGAACAAGGTTGAACATTAACAACTTATCGGTTGTTATTTGATATTCTGTGAATTGTCCAGCATTATTCATTTATTTATTCTGTTTATTTTACCAGCGGGGTTATTCAGAAACTCCGTTACCTAGTCTTCAACACGAAATCTGATACAAATTCGCGAGAAAATATAATATATTTTAATGGTTTTTAATATTTTCTGCGTTCTGCAAAGATTATAACTTCTAGAAAAGTAGTTTTCCACAAATCGCGCGAATATGTGCTAGATTCGGTGTCGAAGACTCAGAAAAGGAGTTTTTGAATAGCTCTGCACTGAAGCATTGCTATCACGGTTCTTAGCAGCGTTCTTTGAAACAGTAAGCAAAATAAACTAAATACTCAAAAAGTGAAATAAATACAGTGAAATTTATCCATCAATGCAATAATAAATTTAAGGTAGATAATAAATTCAGACATAGCAAAATCCTAAACATTTTAAAGCCTCTCCGCACTCGCGCGCGGTAAGCCGCAAACCACCCGCGACCCATGAGTGTGGATCCCATTTTCATGTTTGACGTGGCTTTACGGCGCGAATGCGCGCGTCATTCGCTCGCCAGTTTGGAGGCCTTGGTAGTGTCGCAACGCGATGGGTGGGGAGAGGAATGGAACCTTTTGACGTTCGATGCAATTGTCTTCAGCTTCGTGTTTGTTGCGATGACGCGGTGACGCATTGCGTTACTGGCTGCGTTGGTAACTTTAACTGTCTGGCAGACCGTTTTTTATTAAATATTCAACTCATTTACCTTCGTAGTCAATTGATAGCTGGTAATAGGGGAATTCGTAGCTTTTTACTTCCTGCTACGACGTAGCCCATTCGTAGCTTGGCGGCCGCCGCCGTCGCACCGCGCCGCCGAGACGGCGCAGCCAAGTTGCAGCTTGCTACGGCGTAGCCAATTCGAAGTTTGCTACAGCGTAGTTAATTCTACTACATGTGCGTGTGGTGTGGACTGAGAGCTCACTATAAATTTATGTCAAAAAAAAACTAAAATAATCCAAAATAACATAAAAAAAAGGATTCATTAGCTGTAAAAATTGTGATGTGCCAATACTGGCGTAGCAAAAATTACGGAACGTTGGCTACTAGGATCTTTGCGTAGGTAGTGACAGTGTATCAATGGGTATATTTTACGACTTGATATGAGCTGGGCATTTATTTATTTAAATAATTTGGGAAAATTTACAGCTAGATTTAGTAATTACAGGTGAAAATATAAGAACATGCCTGGATAGACCAGTGCATACTTGCTGATGGCCAATTCAAAGTTGCCACAGACAGGTATACTATAAATAGCATGGTACAAAGTAAGCATTTAATTTTGAATCAGAAATGTTGACTTCTAAGTCAGACGAATAAAATTCCTATTCAAGGTTGCGACAGGTATACCCCTCTCCTTAAGAATTTTATTACCCAGCGATACATCAAGAATGTGGTAGGTTAAAATGGCGTGGCTTTTAATTTAAAATTATTTTCAGTTAATCAAAAAAATACGTATTATATTCGGCAACAAAAATCAAATTGAAAAGACCAATGTTGACATCCACTTCTACACATAAATACTTATAAGTAAACTGGTACGTATTATTTGCAATACGCGTAGCATTTATTGACTGGATTGAAATTGGCAACATTGCTTTTATACTTCGGCAATGTGTTAATGAAGAAATAGTTAGAAGTAAGCAAGCATGAAAATATTATACCTTGTATTTATTTATTTGATGGCAAACGACACATGGGCAGGTGAAAGAAGTTGTTCGTCGGAAGAATCTCTAGAGAGTACTTCGCAAAAAATACTATTTGCTTTCCCCCCTATTCAACCTATTCAACCTATCACCATCCCCCCCCCCGTCCCTAATGGGACTTACTTCGATTTCATTGTTGCCATTTGTCACACCCTACAAAATAAGTTCGCAACGCGCAGAATCAACAAATATTTAAACGTTTTGTCCAAAAGTCTCGACAAGCTCGGCGACGAGGACTTTCTATTCCAAAGAGAATTAAAAAAATTCCGCAAGAAATTGTTAAAACTCTCTGATTATAGTATACCAGTAATAAAATACGCAATTATGCTGTTCCTCGCTTTTTTGCACTCGGGGAAACCAGCTCTGAACAATTATTTTTTCGCCATGAATGATATTTATACCATAACGGAGTCTAATAAGTTAGACGATTACGTTTGGACTCTAGGGCTATTCGGAAAAGGTCAAACAAATCATATCGGGGAAAAAACACGTGAAGTATTTGAAAAGGTCTTCTTTCGCGGACTAAATCGCCAAAAAGAAGACAAAATTTACGAAATACGGCGAAAATTTACAAAAGCCGTAATAGAATACAAGGAACAACTCAAATCCAATTTAAGGCAGATAACGGTAAAGCCGTCAACCGTGTAACTAACTTTTGATAAGTAGGTTCTATCTACCTACCTGAGGATTTACTGGTGAATGTTACTTACCTATGCTAACTTGATAAAGTTAAACCGAACATGTTTACTTATGTAAGCCTATGTACCTTAGCTTTAGTACTAACAGTGTTACAATTTTGTTTTTGCTCCGTTAATAAAGACCAATTGAGTAAATCGCTCGAAACGAACGATTATGTGATGTTTACTACAGCAAGACCCGAAGGCATATTTGAAAGATTTTTAAGAAGATTATTTGATTTGTTGTCGAGCGAATCTTTCCCAGATAAACGATTAAAGAAATATTTAAGACTAGTGAGCGATGAATTGTCTACAATGGAATACACTCCAACTAAAGATCTAGCGAAAAATCTCAAGAGTTTATCCAAGTGGAATATGAAAGACGAAATTATTGAGTACGGCAAGGAATTAGAAAAGCAACTACCATATCGTATTAGTTTCATCCAAGCTATGAACGAAGTGTTCACATTGAGGGAAAACTTGTTATTCAGTGATTATATCTACGATTTGAAAGATTATAGCCAGTATGACAAACTCCATATTCAAAATGAAACTCATAGCCTGCTGAACAATGTCATTGTGGGCTCTATAAAAAAGTTTCTTAGTGCAAAAGACCAGAGAGAGTTAGCGACAAAATTGAACGAAGCTATCCGTGAATACGATGAGACTAATACAGATCCGACACTATTCCCCCCTTCCTTGTTAAGTATAGGTTTCACAGGCCAAATTCTAATTACATAAGAGATTGTAAGTACCTGTCGACGTCGTTCATATATAAAAAATATATGACCAAGTAAGATTGAAAACAATGAATTATTTAGAAATAATTACCTACTTATTTCTTCAACTGGGTCTAAAATTATGATGATGTGTAAAATTGTCCATCATTTTTATTTAAAGATAATTTTTATTGCTAAGGTGGTACGTTTTTTCCATGCTTTGAAAACAAATGAGATGATGTTTGTTTTCAACCCATCTACCATTTTAAAGTTTATTTAATTAATAATACTTATGCAATCATAAAATCGTAAGTTATTAGTAAAATAAGATTATGAATTTAAAAAAAATTGACTGTCTTAAAAGCTATAAGACTTTTGTGACAAAGTTGTTAAACTGTTAAGATAAAACATTTTTTTTTAAATTTATAAACTTTTTTAACTAATAAGTTCGGAATAAATTCTATATCTAATTACCTACGATTTTAAGTTATATATATATGTATTATTTTTAAGATTTGTACCTTAAAAAGGTGATCGTGGTGCCACGGAAATTGTGTATTAAGCCTAACTAAGTAAGGAGGTGATTCTGGACATCGACCCTCGATGTCACGGTTCGGTCTAAGTTTGTCTACGGTTTATTAAAATTTGATTATTATTCTTTTTTGAAAAAAATAAAGGGACTTTTTTGCTTCATATGCGTGATCTTTTTACGTGTACTTACATTATTATTAAACTATAATTCAAATTCAGGATCTTTGTTTGTAAAGTTAAAGCTAAAAATAAAAGTTTCAGTGCAAAATAAATTGGTCTTTATTTGCAATGATCTCTGTGAACCTGGTGACGTTGGCCTAGTTGCTACCAGCTTATTTGGTGCTAATCCGGCTGAAGTCACTATTTGTAAAAACCCATAAGTCATTTTATTGGTATAGGTGTAATAATATCAGTGGATCCCGCCACTGATATTATTAGGTACACCTATAGCTTGACTCTATTCCTGGCAAGCTAAAACTATGCACACATTTAGATCTGTACCTGGAAATGAAATAACTTAAATTCTACCTTTTAGTCTAAAAAAACGCGTGTGAAGCTGCGGGCAGTAGCTAGTTATATTTTTTATCAAAGTATAAATAAATAGGTAATCAAGTATGTACAGTTTAAAGTTTTATGGTACGCGCTTCTTCTAAGCCACTGCTGGCGCGAAAGTTTTAAAAATCGTGTACCAACATTATAAAAAACATCCATCGAGTATCATCCTAACATAACGTAACAACATAACATGTAGACAGCCTGTGCAGACCACGTAGCTCTACGATGTCTGTGGTGCAGACGCAGTTCCTATGCTTAGGGCCTTCAAGGGTGTCGTCATAGAGATATAGACCCACCTTTTGTCTATGTTGCTGCCATAGTTTAGTCGGTGGTTGGTGGTTTGGTCGGTTTGCTCGGTTTGGTCGTCCAAGGCACGAGATGACACCTCTAAGGATGACACAGCAACCTCTGACAAATCTCAATAACAAACGCCCACTACAAACGCCTTACGTCATAGAGGAGATATTGAGAACAAACAGATAATCTAATAGGAATTATGGATCGCGGATGACGATTATAGCGGTTATTTAGGGGAATTAATTAATTAATAATTTTTAGGGCTCCAGTGACCTTGAGTGACTTCATACATAAACATACCAAAAAATTTTACGCATAAATAACTACTGTAGGTACATCTTTATTCCAAGCAAAAAACTTGTAGGTACGGCCTACGGCAACCATAAGTAGCCCATGACATGATTTTAGCTGCACTTACTATGTCCACGATTCCGAGATACATAAAATCGAGAATCAAAACTTACTCAAACTTTAAAATGAAAACCGGCAATTTCCGAAAAAACCGATAGCATAGACAATAGACTAGACTAGTAGTAAATTTATTGTTGGTAACAAACTTGCCGTCAAATCAAAACTCGAACAAATGAAATACGGCAACGTCACGCACGAATCGAAGTGAAGTGGTTGTCCGTTCGGCATTTTAGTAAATTAGCGATTTTCTAAAAATTACTGTACAAATTCTTGATAAAAATGGCAGACAACAAAAGGTAACTCTCTATTTATTTCATTGTGGAACTGAACGAAACGTTATTCTAATATTTTGTGTAAAATCTAAGTTTCCATTGTACTCGGTCGTACGCGGTCACTCGAATTTGGCTTGTCATCATGTCAGAGTTTCGAAACCAAGCTCCCGTAATCGAATTTGCACATTCATTGGCATAAAATGACTACAAAATACCGATGTTAAAGGCTCATGTGTAAATTTGAGTAAAAGAGATTACTTTGCAAGAAGTAAGTAATGGGCGGGTGGTGTTCTTTCACAGCCCTGATGATTTATCGACCGCGATCCTTCGCCGCAAGGACAGACCAAACCGTCTCATCGTGGAAGAGGCCGTCAGCGATGACAATTCGGTGGTCTCACTATCACAGGTCAGTTATCCTTTGCCTGGGTACCAATGATTATGTTAGGGATAGAAAATGCAGGCCCAAAAGATAAAAGAAAGACCCTAGAATTTCTAATTGGTAAAATTTATGTTACCTTTCTGATTTATTATGAAGAGCTCTGTATATTTTGGGCTAAAACAGTACATCCTTTTTATATGAGTTTGAGATTGTGTAGACCCAGAAACACAACAAGAACTCAATTAGAGAGAACTATTATAACCAACTATTTCAGCAATAAATAATGAAGCAAAGAGATTTATTAGTGGTACCTACAATAATATTTATGATCAGAATATCTGGCAGACCTGTAAAAGTTTCTGGCTAGCCAGCTCTATCTGCTGAGCTTAGTCTCCTAATAAAGTTTTAGATAAGCTTGTAGAGTACGCAGACAGGTTGATAGAGAATAGGTAGACACCATATTTTATCCTTTGTATTAAACTATATCAAAATGTGTCCTGTTTTACGTAAATTTGACTTTGTTGCATAGACTAGACCTGTCAGTAGAAATTAGTTTTATGTTGTAGTTCAGCATCTCATCCTAAGTTTTTGTAATTTGTGTAGAAACAATCATTTCATGACATCTGTACCTTGTATTTGTCTATTGTTGCTGTAGATTAAGTTTTTATTTTATTGTATTACTTTTGCTTGTTTTGTGTCTTATGTGTTATCTTCCATGACAACACCAAACGGCTCTGTCGGAAGACCAGCGTTGGTTGTGACGTGTTTACAACTAACTCATGCTGAGACAGAGACCGATTTGTAACTCAAGGCAAAAATTGGACTGTATTGTCTTTTATTTTTAATATGTTGTTAATTGTTTTTGTTGATTGAGTTACAAATAAAACATTCTTATTCCTTTTATTATGCTCTCAAATCACTTAAGTTGGTATTCTCTTTTAAACATTTAAAACTACTTACGTACCTTGTAATTTCTATATGTTTGTAATTTACTATGCAAATGTTCTATTCCTACAATCATATAGTAGTGTTATAATGCTTCATTTTTCCTACTAATATCAAATTTCTATTATTTCTATTCTATTCTTTTTTTAATTTCTTATATCATATTTGTATTTATTTTTTCACTGTAGGTACACATTACACTTGATGATGTCAAATCTATACCTTATCTAAACTCAATGTAGAATGTTAGTAAACAAGCCTCTACTTAACCTAAAATTCACTCTGTTGCCGCGCCTTTTTATACGCAATTTACCTTTCCTTAAATAAATATTGCTTACAAATTATCTGAAACTCGACGCCAAGCAAGTGATTTTTAGTTATTTGTGATGTGGTTTGTTTACTAACATTCTACATCGAGTTTGGATAAGGTAAAGTTATAAGATTCACACATAAACATCTGTACAATATATTTCAAATGATATATGTACATAGGTACCTGCCATACCAATGTTTTATAGAAATAACTGGGGCATATAGTACATACACCCATTATTTTATGTAGTTAGTTAATTTATTACAGAAATAACAAACCATAGACAAATCACTCATTAGGTTTTAAGGGGAATCCCCTCTCACATACACAACAATCATACAGCAGCAGCCTTATTATACAAATGTGTTTACAACATTGAATTTGAATGTACCTACTAACTAGAACAGGATATGGAAATCAATGTTGCAGCTGAGCACTTTGGACACTTTCATTTGTTTATTTATATGCACTTAATGATCGCCTGAACCTACCAGATAACAAACCAACAAGTCCATCCTTTGTAAAATATTTTCAAATCAATCCAAACAGGCTAAAATGGAGCAGCTTCAACTATTCCGTGGTGACACCGTCCTTTTGAAGGGCAAACGACGCAAAGAGACAGTTTGCATCGTTCTATCTGATGACAACTGTCCTGACGAGAAGATCCGCATGAACAGGGTTGTGAGGAACAACCTGCGAGTGAGACTGTCTGATGTGGTGTCCATTGCTCCATGCCCGTCGGTTAAATATGGAAAAAGGGTGCATATTTTGCCTATTGATGACTCTGTGGAAGGATTAACTGGGTATGTTTCTAGAACTATTTAAATCACTGTTATACTATTTCCATAAAGTCTGCAACTTTGGATGTTTCCTCTTCGCTCTAAAAGTACTGAAATTTTGCATACAATAGTTTGAAGCCTGGAATAAAACATAGGCTAAGGATAGATCAGTTCACATGGGAAAGAAATAACCTTTAAATATTTTCATAGAAACAAAGCGTGCGAAGCCGCGAGCAGAAACTATTAAAAAGATCCACTAAAATCCGTTTACACTGTATTATCATTAAAAGATCACAGCACATGTTTGAAAAGCATTCAGTTATTAATTAATTGACTTTAAAAAAATGCGGCATTTTAGAAGACTTTTCAATGGCTTGTGAATTTATTATTCTTACAATGATAAGTTATTGAGATTTACGAGGTCATTGACACAGCACCGGGCGCTGTTTCTACGGAAGTTTTATTCATCTGTTATTAGAATTCAGCATAACCTCGGCAAACAACAATTATAGCCATCATAATATCCTTCCACTGTTGGCCTTTTCCTAAAACTGGGGTGTACCTGGGCAAGAATTAGATACCAAAGTTCATTATACTACAGTTATGATACTAAATACCTTTTCCTCCCTCCACGACTAACATTGTTACACATTTTCCTGCAGAAACCTCTTCGAAGTATACCTAAAGCCTTACTTCATGGAAGCATACAGGCCCATCCACCGCGATGATACCTTCATGGTTCGCGGAGGCATGCGCGCTGTGGAGTTCAAGGTGGTCGAGACGGATCCCTCGCCCTACTGTATAGTGGCGCCCGATACGGTTATACACTGCGAGGGCGATCCTATCAAGCGTGAGGTGAGTTGATCGTAAAAAAAATTACTCAATAAATCGTAGTCTTCAAAGTACAGAAGTATACAATATAGAAGATTCCTATTCAATGCTTTTTAGAATTTAGAAGCTCCACTTGTAAACCTGAGACTACTCACTGCTAAGTATACGTAAAAGTTTGGGGAAGACCTTTTGTCCCATTAACAACTTTGTACAAAGTAGATTAGTAAAAAAAACATCTGCAGGATTTGGGCCTCTTTTGAGTTATAAGTTTTGTAGGTATGGTATTATTTCTAGTATTGCGCCATGGTGGGTCATTAAAATGTGACGAAACCAAAAAAACTCTGTATGATTCACAGATTAATGATGACATGCAAATTTCTCTTTAATAATAAATGTTTGAAATCACATCAGCTTTTGCAAGTCCACGGCTCGACATAGGCATCCCAGATAAGCGCCATATTGGCTCTTTTGATAACGTGTTTTTTTGAACCTGTGTTTGCGCACAAACTTGTGCACATCGCACTTGGCTAGTCTCCGTTGAAACTGGCCGCCGTGGCCGAAATTCAGCTTGCAGGACATCAATACCTTAATATCTACTCTAGGCATGCATATTGAGGATCTTAGTAGAGGTATTAAATATAGATAGAAGGAAGCTGTTGCCCTTCCTCTGTAGATTCCCTTAGTCACCTTTTACATTATCTACCAGCTGTGTTGGACGGGGTTGACTCTTGGCTGCTACTGCTATGACTACTGACTAAATTAATAATACCAAACCTTAAAAAAGTAGACACAATCCAACACCATTTATTTAGTAACTTACTGTTATATACTTATACTGAACAAAATGTGTTTTTCTTCATTGTTAACAGGAAGAGGAGGAGGCCTTAAACGCAGTAGGCTACGACGACATCGGCGGCTGTCGCAAGCAGCTCGCACAGATCAAGGAGATGGTGGAACTGCCGCTACGTCACCCCTCGCTCTTCAAGGCTATCGGTGTGAAGCCTCCGCGCGGTATCCTCATGTACGGACCGCCCGGGACAGGGAAGACACTCATCGCTCGTGCTGTGGCTAACGAGACGGGTATGGAATTTTTAAGTTAATTTTGTTGATTACAAAATTAACCTTTTGTAGTATCATCATCAGCCCATACACGTCCACTGCTGGACATAGGCCTCCCCCGTACGACGCCACGAATAGCAGTCCTGAGCCGCCCCCATCCATCGACTCCCTGCGACCGCTACGATGTCGTCGGTCCATCGAGTGGATGGTATCCCATGTAGGGGGGGATTTGCCATAATCACCACGCTTTGCAGGCGGATTGGTGATCGCAGTGTTGGTGTTTAAAAATACTCAGAAGGAAGCTGCTGCCCCTCCTCTGGTAGGTTCCCTTAGTCGGCTCTTACGACATCTACGGGTTGAATTGGAGGGGTCGATATTCGTACGCCGCGGCCCCGCGGCCCTTTTGTAGTATTGGCCTTTTTTATATTAGTAAGATGTGTTTTTTGCAGTCACAATTATATGATTATTATGTTACAGAGGGACATATGATAGCTGATATAAATTCCGTAAACAGTGAGAGCAAATTTGTAGTTTTTATAGTAAAGGAGTCTTCTATTAAAATAAAAAAAGATAAAAGATAAAAAGTATTTATTATAGGAACATAGTTGTGGTGCAAATAACAAAAATAGGAAGCGATGCGACCTGCAGAAGTAAAATACTGTGTCGCAGGTCAAATTAATCACGTGATGTTTTTAGAATTTTTTGTTGTCGCGGCGTGCGGAGAATCTTTGGCTGGCAACGGCGACTTAAGCTTTTCGGATGTTTAGAAATCGCGCGGTCAACAACAAAACAAGTGATTTCTTACTCCTCCCTCTCTTGTGATATTTCCATCACGGAGAATCGTGTAAATATACCTATAATGTCAACATTGAAATCAAAATATGACATTGACAACTCGATTTTCTTTATTCTTATTTCTCTTATTACTAGCTGCTGCTCGCGCCTTCGCCCGCGTTTTATTGAGATAAAAAATAGCCTATACTATATGTTATTCCAGGTCCCAAACTATAGCAAATTTCAGCGTAATCGGTTCAGTAGTTTTTGCGTGAAAGAGTAACAAATATCCATACAAACTTTGACATGACAATATTATTAGGACAAGCTTGTTTATAGTCTAGTAGTTAACCTGGTATTTTCTTGTAGGCCTTTTACAAAGGATATGTTTGACAATTTGTTTGAATGTATTTATTGATATTTTTTGCAACTCATTTGGACTTTGAGTTGCGGGACTTGAACCCACAATCTTCTACTTAATTCATTTATTGAATCATAACCCTCGTCCTTCGGTAGTCGGGTAAAAACAGTGCTTGTTTGACATGCATGATGCAGCTTTATTTTCCCTTCACTAGCCTGATAAGTTTTTGCTTATTTTTAACCGACTTCAAAAGAAGGAGGTTATCAATTCGATGTTATGCGATATCTCCGCCAATTATAGACCGATTTAGAAAATTCTTTCACTATTGTATAGAAAACGATCCCAAAGGGGTCCCATATTTTATCCTTAGGGGGGATAAGTATTTATCCCGCAAAACTTAAAATAAGTGTAAAAGTAAGGGAATCTGAAATCAGTTTAACGTTTTTTAAAACACGCCATATTATTTTAGAAAGAAACCATGTGTACGTCTTTTTATTTCAATCGTAAAACAAGAGACTGCCACATTTTTACGCTACATAAGATTTTGTGCTTACACGATTCCTACCATTGACGCTTAATGATTTTTATAATTCTCCAGGTGCATTCTTCTTCCTGATCAACGGTCCGGAAATCATGTCGAAGCTGGCCGGTGAATCCGAGTCAAACCTTCGCAAGGCGTTCGAGGAGGCTGACAAGAATTCTCCCGCGATCATCTTCATTGATGAGCTGGATGCCATCGCGCCTAAACGTGAGAAGACTCACGGAGAGGTGGAAAGAAGAATCGTGTCTCAGCTGCTCACGCTCATGGACGGTATGTTCTAGAAATTTGATCTTTATAAATAAACTAGCGTCCCGTCCCGGCTTCGCACGGGTGCTGATACTAAATTATACATACATATAAACTCCTCTTGAATCGCTCCATCTATTTAAAAAACCGCAATAAAATCCGTTGCGTAGTTTTAAAGATTTAAGGATACAAAGGGACAAACAGACAGCAGGAAGCGACCTTGTTTAAACTATGTACTGATAAATAATCGTAGACTACACATCATCATTTAGCCACAATCTAAGCAGAGCTTGTGTTATGGCTATTAGATGACTGATATACTTAATACAATATACATTTATTACATATATAGATATTTTTTATGATAAATAGAAAATACCCAGAACATCCAGAACAAATATTTGTAGATCATACAAACATTTGTCTCAGGCGGGAATCGAACCCGCAACCTTCTGCGTCCCAGGCGGAACTTCGCCCTTCGCGCCACATAGGTATTCGTTTATTTATTTATTTAGTCATCATAAAATAATAACAGAATTTTTTTCAACCCTAATTCGAGGTTATATTTATATATATGTTTATAGATGGAAGGTTTTAGAAATTACGGTTATTAAGTTTCTCAGCGACTGACTTTGTGCTTATAGTTGGTAGATTCTAGAAAATTCGCAACTTGAGGATCGTTTTACTGCAGTTGAAAGCTATTTATTGGTGGTAGGGTTAGGCTTACAATAATTCTGCTACGATCATCTTTATGTTACTATAATAACGTAACACAGAAGATGATCGTTTAGGCGCGATAGCATCCAACTCATCAAAGTTGGATGCTATCGCGTCTAAACGTGAGTCATACATAAACAATACATCGCGTAAAGTTTCGATAACAAAGTAACAACCACAGACTGGGGTTGTATATTTCCTGGTTATCGCTTTTCACAGTAATGTTGAAAGAGTAACTAGAGTGAGGGGAATTTTATGCCATTTTTATTCAATTACTAGCTGCTGCCCGCGCCCTCGCCGGTGTTTTATCGGGATAAAATATAGCCTATATGTTATTCCTGGTCCCAAACTATAAACATACCTAATTTCAGCCTAATCGGTTCAGTAGTTTTTGCGTGAAAGAGTAACAAATATCCATTCATCCATCCATACAGACTGTGACGTCTGACTAATATTATAATAGTAGGATTCTTGTAGAAGTGGTCAATAATGAAAGTTAATGTTATCATCACTTCTGGTTATCTGCTATCAACTAGTATATTCTACCTACTATATTAACTCCTTTAATCCTTCACTTCCCCAGGTATGAAGAAGTCATCCCACGTGATCGTAATGGCGGCCACCAATCGTCCGAACTCGATCGACGCTGCGCTCCGTCGCTTCGGGCGTTTCGACCGAGAGATCGACATCGGGATACCCGACGCAACGGGCCGGCTCGAGATCCTGCGTATTCACACCAAGAACATGAAGCTGGGGGATGATGTGGATCTAGAACAGGTAAGATGACATCCATATAATATGTATGAAATAAAATTATTGAATAATTATTTATTTAAAATCAAATTGTTGGTGGCAGGAATTTTAACGACATGATTTTTTAAATGCAAGGTCTTGGTTACCTAATTAGTTACAATTATTGCATGCTAGAATATAGTGAGACATGAGTGCATTGTTTAGGCTTAATTATACCATGTTTGACGCAATAAATATATTTGAATGTAAATAGGGCCTTTTTGCAATTATGGATTATGTACACAAGAAAAGATGATATAAAAAAAAATTAAAAGCAAAACAACAAATATACACTAGCCCAAACGTGCCCAAACACAAGGTAGTCGCTGAGTCAGATTGACCCTCTGAACGAACTTGTTAAACTAATGCTATAAAATGTATGTGTATTCCAGATCGCAGCAGAGTCCCACGGACACGTGGGCGCCGATCTGGCGTCGCTGTGCTCGGAGGCTGCGCTGCAACAGATTCGCGAGAAGATGGACCTCATCGACCTCGAGGATGACCAGATCGACGCGGAGGTGCTCAACTCACTCGCCGTCTCCATGGACAACTTCAGAGTTAGTACACTTTTCTAGGCCTTGGTTACTAATTGTCAGACAGGAATCCTCCTAAACTGTGAATCAAACCGGAAAACTTATTTATTTAGTCTTGCAATGAAATGTGTAACAGCTGCTGACTTATGGATGGGAGGTTCTCGAAACATAGCACACATTGTTTAGAAGCAGCAGAATCATAGTCCTTGTCCTGACTGATGCTGATGTTAGTTACGAACGCTACACGACGCGATGCTCATTTTGAAGAAACAGTACAAGAACTTATCTACTTCGTTAAAAGGTTCACATTTCAGTGACGGTCTCTGTTGCTCACAGTATCAGTTCGCCGCACAATATGTACGTTCTATTAGAGTAAATTAGTTCTGGTTTTGCTCTCTTGAAATAACATCACCAGCACCACATAAAATATTTATTTGAGCTTTATTCACCCATAATTAAAGACGATATAACGTCATGGAAACCAATACTTACCAATCCAAACATTTTCAGTACGCAATGACGAAATCATCTCCATCCGCCCTGCGCGAGACAGTAGTGGAAGTCCCGAACGTGTCGTGGACGGACATCGGCGGCCTCCAGAGCGTGAAACGAGAACTGCAAGAGCTGGTGCAGTACCCGGTGGAACATCCCGACAAGTTCCTAAAGTTCGGCATGCAGCCGTCCCGGGGGGTGCTGTTCTATGGACCTCCGGGTTGTGGTGAGTCCCCAATAAACAATAAGGGATCCGTTTACAAAGGAAGGACATGATTGAAAGTCTACTTGACACAAAAATTAGAGAATGCGATGATGCCGTCCTAGCCGAATTTCGGCCACGGCGGTAAGTCTCAGTGAGGACTTCATAAGGGTGTGCGCAACACAGGACCAACAGCTAAACGTGTTTCCCGAGACAAGGGGGTATAGTATAACACCAGAGTGAATGTGATGAGTCAAGATTGAGGGTCCAGATTATGCTCATCCAATAAAAGAGATCTAAATAAATCCTAATACAATCTACAAAAATGGACACAGATAAAAATTTGTATAAGAAAAAAAATGTTTTTATCAGCATTACCCTACATGTATATCAGACTTGAATTTATTTCAGGTATATAATTTATTTAAAAAAACATGAAACAACATCACTTCATTTGGTGACATACTTATGGTTGATCATTGTTGGGGTGAGATAAATTTTGTGGTTTTTAAATTTGGGGAAAATCAGAGAATATGGGCTAAAAATCAAATGCTCCCAAAATACAATTGAATGGTCGTTCGTTTTATCATGGATTCATAGAAATTAGTTTACGATTTGTGGCAAATTACTTTTCCGTTAGTATTAATAGTAAGCAAACTTTGTAGAATGCAGAAAAAATTCTAATCACAAAAAAAATTATCTCGCGACAACACGAAAAAATCCACCTTAATGCAAAAAACGGCCACGCGTCAGCACGAAACAGAGCTTTTAGATAGATTCACTGCCGCCATCAACATCGTTATGATTCTTACGTGAGCAAAACTTAAAATGTAAACGTTTGTCTGTGAACAGGTAAAACTCTGTTGGCGAAGGCCATCGCAAACGAATGCCAGGCTAACTTTATCTCGGTGAAAGGACCTGAACTGCTGACCATGTGGTTCGGTGAATCAGAAGCCAATGTGCGAGATATCTTCGACAAGGTAAATTTAATTCCAGACTTATTTCTGTAAGTCAGTAATTCAATATATCTTCTAAATATTCCCTGATCTCTGTTGATTTGACGTGAATTGACTTGAGGTATCATCATTATTAATGTTCTTTATAATCAATAATATACATACCTGAGTCTCATTTCATATTATTGACTGTTTCATATGACTACTGCTGATAATTCCTTACAATATTGTTAACCCATCTAGGTGGCCAGCCCTGCATGTGTTTTCACTCTATTTATACAATAAGTTTTGTTTTTGTGTTCGTTGCAACCGTGGGCAAATATTGTGTAGATATGCGAGTGTTTATAATAATTAATGAATGTGTAACCTATCTCAGGCCCGGTCAGCGTCGCCCTGCGTGTTATTCTTCGACGAGCTGGACTCGATCGCTAAGTCTCGCGGGGGCTCGGTGTCGGACGCGGGCGGCGCCGCGGACCGCGTCATCAATCAGATACTGACTGAGATGGACGGCATGGGAGCTAAAAAGAACGTGTTTATTATTGGTAAGTTTTATTCGAAGTAAAATCGACGCCCGTCCACTCAGTATTGCGACTCTTTTTTGGGTACCATAGTGTCGTGTGCAGATACTTAGACCTACAAATGTAAAGAATGATCACAATAATAATATGAAAAAACGAGTGCATAGGCTTTATTGGGGACACAGCCTCAGTGGAGTATGTGGATGTATGATGAGCGCTAGAAAGCAGCACATATGCTTCGCCCGTCACACTGAAACAATCGTGTGAACTCAAATGCGCCCACTCCGGAGTTAGACTCTTTCGACATACTGTGCTGAGTCATTGCAAAGAAACAGTGCGCGATTGATTTAATTTTAATCTCAAGATTGTAGCGCACATCAACACTTTGACTTTGTCACGGAATTTCACTTGTCTAAGGGCTTATTCATCATCATCATCATCATCAGCCCGTATACGTCCACTGCTGAATATATGCCTCTCCCAAACGACGCCACGAATAGCGGTCCTGAGCCGCCTCTAACCAACAACTCCCTGCGACCGCTACAATGTCGTCGGTCCATCGAGTAGAAGGCTTATTATGAAGTGCTTATTATGTATGCAAAGAAATAAAAGTAATTGATTTCCGAATACGTTAAACCAAATCCTCATATAAATTGTTACCTTACCAGGTGCCACAAACCGACCGGACATCATCGACCCCGCCATCCTGCGACCGGGCCGTCTCGACCAGCTGATCTATATCCCGTTGCCGGACGAGAAATCGCGTGAGGCCATCCTGCGCGCTAACCTGCGCAAGTCTCCTATCGCGAAGGACGTCGATCTCTCTTATATCGCCAAGGTACTATACTCTACCCTTATATTCTTCGACTAATAAAGTGCTTGTAATGAAGACGAACCATGACGGTGACTATATAAATAACGTGGAAGGATGTGAATCATATCGGCATTGTGCCGTAACCTTATATTCTTCCACTATTTAAGTGTGAATTTTGTAAAACGAGTCGTGAGTCGTGACGTTTGTCATAATATCGTGGGTTTTGTGGCAGTAAGGGGGTGTACCTGAACCGGTGTAGCTACTAGCAAATGGTCTTAGGAGACTGTGTGCGTTGAGCATAGTGACTAATCACAGACCATATAAAATTTTCTACAACGTCTTTCGAGGCGTGATTGTAGGATAAGTTTTCACCTTCCATCCTAAATTACTAGTAGCATAGTTACTTGTACTGCCCTTGCTTACTAGTGGTATTTATTGTTACACAGGTAACACAAGGATTCTCCGGAGCGGATCTAACGGAGATCTGCCAGCGCGCCTGCAAGCTCGCCATCCGTCAGGCAATCGAGGCGGAGATCACGCGCGAGAGGACGCGCCAGGCGCAGCAGCCCGCGCCTGCCGCTGTCATGGACGTTAGTCATTTGCGCTATTTTTATTCTGAACTTATTTCCGCGACCGGCTTGGCATGCGTTTTTCTGGGATAAGAAGTATCCTGCATGTTATACGAAGTCTAGAACTACTGACTTTTATGGATTTTTATGACTTTATGCTAACACGAACGAAGTGGTAACAAACATCAAAACTGTCGCACATTAGTGTGATTGTGATCTGACATACTGACATGTTGCAAAAGTGAATACCTTAATTTTCTTAGGAGTTATATATTTTTTTTTTATCTTTTTCGTACTTACGTTTGAAATCTGGTCTGCTACAGAATACATACATTAGGGACACTGCTCCAGTTAAGTACCTTTTATGTGTGGTACAGAGCAGTGTAAAGGTGTGCGAGTGAATACCACGTGAACCAAAATTTGAGGGCATTTGATCCAAGAGAAGTTGTTCCTTGAGAATTTGGGGCCTAAATCCTTAAAGCATTACTTATCTGCTCTGGGCCGACCCGCTAGTTGCTAGTGAAACTATGTATCTAGAATCTAATCATCGACATTGTCTCTGTAGTTCAGGTAGCGTTGGTCGCTATACCAACTAACGTCTGATGATCGTCTAAAAATATTTTGGTGGAACACTTGATGATTGTGCTTGTTACATTCCAGATGGACGAAGAAGACCCGGTGCCTGAGATCAGCCGCGCTCACTTCGAGGAGGCGATGAAGTTCGCGAGACGCTCCGTGTCCGACAACGACATCCGCAAGTACGAGATGTTTGCGCAGACGCTGCAGCAGAGCCGCGGCTTCGGGACCAACTTCAGGTAAACATCTTTCGTATAACTCGGCTATTTCGAACTTATTGCACTAGGTATATGTATAATTGGAGACTCGATAAAGAGATGGCCATGGGCTCTGAACCAGTTCCAGGCTATTATGAGGACTAGTCCCCCTAGAAATACGGTTACTAAATATTACCATATTTAGTTACCTTGACAACGTCAGTGGTACGCATTGGATGACGATTCGATGTTCTTTTCTGCTGCACTATAGAAATCGCAGTGCTTGGCCTGCAATGATATTTGGAGTTTCAGAACGAAACTATTTGGCACAGAAATGCCAAAGTCAAAGAACTAGCAGTGGAACGAGCCTTATCTACCGAAGTACCACGCGCCCTGTTCTACAGAAACATTCCGTCACAATAGATTTTGTAAACATTTATTTTGTGTACAGGTTCCCAACAAACGCAGGGTCAGCGGGTGGCACAGGCACGTCGGGCGGCGACCAGCCAACGTTCCAGGAAGAAGGCGGAGACGACGATCTCTACAGCTAAGCGGGCAGCGCACGCGCACTCCACACCACGCCCCGCTAGACCGATACGACTCCCCACGGCGGCAGTAACCCTTTGCACTTGGACACGGACTTGCCCGTACTTATGTAGAAAGTAATGCAGTCGTGTACAAGTGCAAAGGTGCTTCTGACCCCACATTGGCTACTATTGCTTCAGCAAACTGGTAGTTTTTGCGAAGACGTTGGAGCGGCAACACACCGCTCGGTAGCTTCGGCAATTATAGCTCAAGCGATTGTAGATAAAGTGCGGTCAGACATAGGTAGCACTGATCTTTCTCAAAAATCAGTGACTTCAGTATGCATTTAAACCGCCATTCGGGAGGAGGATTCCAGATAGTTGGACGTGCTGGCGGGGCGAGCGCGCGGACACGGCCCGCGGACGCGTCACAGTTCTAGGACTGAAATTATTCAATAAGATTTAGGTACACCAGCGGAGGTTTCGGAATCGGGACGTTATATTATAGCGATGCCGCAATCTAGTATCTTCATTATAAAATAACGGCGCGCGAGTCTAACTGCGCGTCGTGGTCTCATAAAATTCGCTATCTATCTAGTAGTATTTGTATTTATATCAATTCAATCAGTTTTTGTTCAGATTGTGCTTTTGGTTAGTTATAATTGTAATTGAATGTAAGTCCGTTTCGGCGGAATCTGTATTGTTACCTACGTATGATCACAGTGCACATCCGGCACTCACTGCCGACTATACACAATATTACAGTGAATTTTAATAATAAAAGATTTTTATAGACCAGAAATGTGTTTTTTCTTGAAGTATACCCAGGGGCTAGACCCAATGTAGCGCCCGCCCGTAGGGCGCGTACAGATAGAACGTCCGTTTTACAGGATCCTGTTTGGCGGATCTGTCGTTCACTGTCGCTACGGGAGGTAATATTCGTTCATTTTTAACGACACCCCAAAACTACACCCCCGAGGTATCGTTAACAAATACCATTTGTTAACGACACCACTAATGAATAGTGTTGTTGCCCTGATATATTCATATACCAAAATCTATACTTATAATAAAACTGTAACAGGTCCAATTCTGTACATTGAAGATATTTTTTTTTTTTTTTAGAGGGCACTCTATTATCGATACTGCTGCCAAAAATGATATTTTTTTCCATTATGTCTTGTCTGTATCGTGGCCGCGCATAGCTCGGAAACTACTGAACGTATTCAAATGAAACTTGGTAGGATTTGAGTTCATACTACGAGGAAGGACATAGGATACTCTTTATCCCGGATTTCAATAGGGTTCCCTTGGGAGAGGGGATGAAAGTAAATTTTGTTGGCTGCGCATAGCGCCGGAACTACTGAATGTATTCAAACGAAACTTGGCAGGATTTGAGTTAATACTATGAGGAAGGACATAGGATATTTTTATCCCGGATTTCAATAGGGTTCCCTTGGGAGAGGGGATGAAAGTAAAATTTCTTGGCTGCGCATAGCGCCGAAACTGCTGAAGGTATTCAAATGAAATTTAGCATGATTTAAGTTCATATTACAAGAAAGGGCATAAAATACTTTTTATCCCGGAATTCAGAAGGGTTTCCTTATGAGAGAGGATGGAAGTGAAATGTTGCGCGTTGCAGGATGGCGCGCGGGGCAAGGGCGGTAGCGAGCAATAGCCCCCCTCTGTGTGGGACACTGGCAGTGGGGCCCCAGGCAGTGGGGCCCCTCACGCAACCGGACCCTCAGTAGCCCCCCGCAGTGGGACCTCAGTAGCCCCCACAGTGGGGGGCACTGGCAGTGGGGCCCCGGAAGTGGGCGCCGCCGGCAGATGCCCCCTCGAAGTGGGCCCCTCACATTGCCCCGCAGTGGTACTCCCTCATTAGCCCCCCACAGTGGGGGCACCGGCAGTGAGCCCCCCACATTGCCCCGCAGTGGTACTCCCTCATTAGCCCCCCACATTTCCGCGCAGTGGGACCCCCAGTAGCCCCCCGCAGTGGGACCCACTCAGTAGGCCCCCACAGTGGAGGGCACCGGCAACGAAGGCCCCCGGCAGTTTGCCCCCGTAGTGGGCCCCCCACATTGCCCCGCAGTGGGACCCCGAGTAGCCCCCCGTAGTGGCCCCCTCGCAGAAGGGTAAAATTTCTTGGCTGCGCAAAGCGCTGAAACTACTGAATGTATTCAAATGAAACTTGGCATGATTTAAGTTTATACTACGAGGAAGGTCATGTAATACGAGTCCATACCCGAAAGCCAACAAAATGATTACAAAATTGTTATTAGTGCCGATAAACGACCTACTGGACAGCATCCGGTTGATACAAAGCTCTCGCTACCAATGATGTTGCCGTCGTCCTGGTAGATCAGCACTGTGACAGGCGGGACATTGTGCTGCGTACCCGGGATGACCGCTTGCAATGCATTGGCGAAACGCACCAGGCATTTGATGCTCTTCAGTCTCTACTCGCTTATATACCTACTGTCGTGGCGAAGACGGATACAACATTGATCTTCGACATGTGAATCCGAAAACTGACGAGACTGGACACTAAAAAAGTTCCTGCAATGCAATTTTACGCCTTGATACATTTTACCATTAAGAGAAGGTCGCATTGCTCACCTGCAAAGGTTTCGAGGTTTGTTTAACCGTTTTCTGGTGGACACTTACGCCAAAATTAAAACGAAGCGTTTGGTATACGTCAGAACAGAACTAATGCGAGAAGACTGCGCGCTGAGAATTATGTAGATCTGCGAGACGCCATGAATCAAGATAGAAATTGTGAAGATTTAGGACGACTGGTGATTCTTCCTTCCAGTTTTAGAACTGGACAATAGATGTGCCCTATTCTCCAGTAGGTACCTACTATCAAAAGCTTTTGAAGCGCATACTATACCTAGGTAAATATGGAGCTGTGTGACGTCCAGTCAATAAAATCTAGGTATATGTAAATCTATAATAAAGGTACTACACTAATAAAATTATGTAAGATTTGTGTGGTTGTATATATCTCTGAATCTACTGAGCCAATTTTGAAAATTCTTTTACCTATTGAATTTGTTTAAACACGCATCGTTTAAACCACGTTATTTGCGAGTTTTATAGACTACTAAAAATGTTTACCGCCCAACGAAGTGGGCACGGGTCAGCTAGTATTAAATAAAATAAAAAGAACTTGAAAACAATTTTTTATTTAACTTGAACAATGTTCAATAATTCTTATTATTGCAAACATAATCTGTCTTCTCTTTAATATCGGTACGTTATCAAGTTCGTGGCCAATAAATTCTTCTTCTTCTTCTTTTAGCTTTGGGGCCAATAAATTCACCGAATTTACGATTTGCTGCTAAATGTCAGTATTGATTGAACTTCACGAATGACACCATTTTATCTTTTGAACGTCATAGATCTTATCAGCCAGTGCATTAGACAAATCCAATTCATATGTCTATGAACCATTTAGAGTAGGTATACTGGCTCGATATAATATTCTTAAACGTTAAGTTATCCCAACATTACGGTGGTGTCGATAACAAACGCTATTTGTCAACAATACCCCGGGGTGTAGTTTTGGGGGTGTCGTTAACAACGAACGTCAACGATACCCCGGGGGTGTAGTTTTGTGGGTGTCGTTAACAATGAACGGTAATATTCACACAGCATTTACAGGATCACTTCAACAGTGTGTACATGCTTCGGATTAACCTTTGAGGTCAGAGGATAATGATACCCAGCTCTACTATAAGTTATAATTGTATGAAAATGCTAGGTCTCTTATTTCCGATTCTTTCGGGTTAGATCGGTTAGTGCTATCATCATCATCATCATCATCAGCCCATACACGTCCACTGCTGGACATAGGCCTCCCCCGTACGACGCCACAAATAGCGATCCCGAGCCGCCTACATCCATCGACTCTCTGCGACCGCTACGATGTCGTCAGTCCATCGAGTGGATGGTCTCCCATGTAGGGGGGGATTTGCCATAATCACCACGCTTGGCAGGCGGATTGGTGATCGCAGTGTTGGTGTTTAAAAATACTCAAGACGGAAGCTGCTGCCCTTCCTCTGGTAGGTTCCCTTAGTCGGCTCTTACGACATCCACGGGTTGAGTTGGAGGGGTCGATATTCGTACGCCGCGGCCCCACGGCAATACATAGTTCTAATTATGCTATTACATGGTTTGCGATAGTCTTACAATGATTACCTATAATATAAAGTGTATGAAACATTGAGGTCTCCTGCACTATTGAACAAATGTAATGTTTAAACTATCTTTAATATAAATGTCAAAGTTTGTAAGGATGGATGTATGGATTGATATTTGTTACTCTTTCACGCAAACACTACTTACTGAACCGATTAGGCTGAAATTTGGTGTGGGTATAGTTTAGGACCTCGAATAATATAATTATAAGCTATTTTATATCCCGATAAAACGCGGGCGAAAGCGCGGGCAGCTGGTTGTCCATATATTAAGAACTAACCAATAGCAATCGCTCTGTCTATTCATGTTCTTCAATCGGATTGTGGTTTAATGCAAAGATACAATTTTATTTTATTTGTGGTATAGATACGGTGGGGCGCAAGGAATGGTGTGTATGTGTGTGTGGCGATGAGCAAATGATGAAGATTTTATTTTTCCGTCTCTTATTGGCAACCTCTATTTGTGGAGCTGTAGGGCTAGCACAGGCTTTCTTGTCTAGGTAGAATAGATAAAAAATAACGTAAAAATGACATTTATGTGTAGAGAAAAGAAAGTTTTCTTCGTTCGAGAACACGGCGTTCGGAAGAATAAGCGGTATAAATGTTGTCTATTCTACCCTAGAGATGAGTCTACCGATGCGAACATGGGGATCAATTTACTCGTTTCTTGACATTTGAGAGTAGAAACATTTCTTCTAAAATTGTCTACACCTCTCGAGACCTAGACAAGGTCTTTCTTCCCTCGCATCTCGCAATATTTGGATGTTTAGTTATATTATTATAATACTCTTTGATTTTTGGGGTTTTTGTGTCTAGTTAATGGCCCCGCAGCCATTACGAGCAAATGCAACATAAAAAATCGGAGAATAATTTGTTTGTTTGTTTGCTCCAAAACCAAATTAATCTCCGTTATTCTGTTTTGTAATGAAACGCAAAGAACGAACTTTTTACAGCATTTATATTTTTTTCTGTGGTTTGGTTCCCGTTGCTATAGAAAGCGCTTCTCTACGAAGAAACTGTTTTCTAGGGTTTGTTTCTCGAAACGGCATATTCGGGCAAGAGAAAGATTATGAAGACAAGAAACTTTCTTCTCTAGTCTAGGTAGAGTAGAAATTAAAAACCCGTGCTAGCGGGGCTTTGTGCTGTTTACCTAAGTATTATTTTCTGTATGAATAACTTTCTGACGGATAGAATATTACAACAGTCTTTAAACAGCTGAGTAGTTAGGTACCTATAAGGCTTACAAAAAGCCACCTTGAGAACAGCTCTTTGTGCACGTTCCAATGAGAGTAGATGAGTTTTCTGGCTGTCCCACCCCAGGTCAGGACCTGGGGGACCTTCTCTCCACTGCATCAGGATGCAGTACAATAGTATAGTTTGGCAGAGCGCAAAGTAAGTGTTTCTTAATTGAGTGGCTGCATGTTTGATGCTCTTAAAAACCGCTATTATTATTCGGTCTCTACCAATCATTACATTCATATGCGTATAAGTATATAATTATAGTTCATATGTTAAGTGCCAGTCTAAGTTGATACCTAGGTATTTCAACGTCTTTTTCCTTTCGAGTATTGTGCAGTTACATGTTCGAGAAGGTGTTTGCAGACACGTTACGGAGTGGGCGCGAATGTTATATTCCTCAATGTTGGGCTGACCTGGTTTGCGTAATAAAAATGTTACACACTTTGTTTTAGTAGAGTTCAGGGTAAGTACATTTTGGTAGAGGCAGTCTGCTAATAAAATAAAAAAAAACACTCTTGCGCATATTGAGAAACCTTATGCGACTCTCGGAATAAAAGTACAGTATCGTCTGCAAAAGCTATAAGTTTACCGTTATGTATTTTGAGGTCGCTTATTCGGTACAGATAGACTAAGAAGAGAGTTGGACCTATAATAGAACCCTGTGGTATACCATAGTTTACTGGCTGCTCAGTGCTGTAAAGTTCTCTTATTTTGACACGCTGACGTCGGTTCCTCAAATAACTTTTCATCAGTTTTAGTGGGTCTCTCATTCCAAAGCCCTCTAATTTTGCTAGCAGCAACGGGATTGATACTGTATCGAATGCCTTGATATTTGATAAATATTCCTATGCATTTTGCACCTTTATCTAATCCACCCACCACATATTCGTTAAGTTTCGTTACAGCATCATCCGTTGAATGCCCCTTTCTAAAACCGAATTGGTTTGAAGACAGTAGATTAAATTTCTCAAAGTACTCTACCAGTCTATTGTTGATTGCTCCCTCTCTATTTTTGATATCGTTCGTAGTATAGAGATAGGCCTATAGTTCCCTACAGCTTGCTTATTCCCAGATTTATATATCGGAAGTATTATTGATTTTTTTAATGATAAAGGAAAGAATAAGGTAGAGAAACTTAACTGGCAAATATGAGTAAGCGGTGTGTAATTCCTTATTTATTATACGCGACAATATGTTGTCCCAGCCTGTAGAGCAGTCAGTTTTGAGAGAATTTATTAATCTTAATATTTCTCCTGGGTCATCATCTACTAATCCAAACTATTTAATTACTAGTGTAGTACTGTACTCATTTTACTTTACGGTTTTTAAGTTTAGATTGAGTACCTAGTATTTTGTTGGCTAGATCGCATCCAATATTAGCAAAGTATTCATTGACAGAATCCAAGACACTGTGGCGTGCTGTGGCTCTCTTCCTTGTACGAGTTCTTCTGATAGAGTTTTCTTAGGTTTATAGTTTGTTATGTTGTTGATAAATTTCCAGGTCTTCTTCGTGTCATTTCCAGCCTTTTCGAATTGCGATTTCATATGCAATTTTTTTATAAGAGAGTTAAAAAAAATCCGATATCTTTTGTCAGTTTTTAGGTCTTCATTGTTTGGCACTTTCCGTGTTTGCAAATATCCCTATGCCGCATACATCATATTAAAACTGATGTTACCCAGGGCTTATGTCGGTGTGTTTTTCCTGGACAGTGTTATCGTTTTTGTGTGTGTATTAATAATTTTAGTAATAATATATATGAAATAATCTGCAGCAACGTTGCAGTCGGTAGCCACTAGCACAGGTGTAGGTAAAATCGGCTGTAGACAATTCCGTTGACATTTCTTTTTCGACAAATTTTTGTACTGTTATCACCGTTATTTATTTAGCGCTAGTAAAATTGTGTTATGTCAGTTACGTTGTTTTCTTGTAGCGTAAGTGCGTTTTTATTTGACTTGGTCAATACATGTTAGTGGAGATGCGTGTGGGGTAAGAATGCGCAGAGAGAAGGCCGTATTAAGCTAGTAACTCTTGATATCCTTTAGATTTTTCGTCTTCTTCTAAAATATTATTAATAATGCCGCCGCGCCGGTTATGACAATGTTTTACAAGTGATACAATATTTGTAGTATTGTATCACTTGTATATTACATTGTATATTACACACAGTACAGTACAGTATTATATTATTGCCATGTTGTTATTTAATTTTGTAACTGAACAATTTGCATCTACCTACGCATTCTGGTAATGTGAGTGAACTTGCTCATACCAGTCGACGAAGGGAACTTCAGTAAAACGGACCGGTGCATATTTTGTCGGACCAGAATTTTTTACTGGATCCGGAATACTGTATTTTGTGTGAACTTGCTCATACAACTAGATACATACGCCACCACGGGAAAATAAACAGATCCTGTTAAACTGATACTGTGCCCTTACACTCATTGCCACCGACGACGCACACGTGCAGGAATACCAGCGCGTGTCTCTGCGAAAATGTATGTTTTTTTTACAATCACAAATACATCTGAATCGATGTATTTGTGATCCCAGTAGGACTATTCGGTTGTAGCGTTAGTATTATTATTTAACCTATGGATGTAGGCACCTACCTACCTACAAAAGAACTATAGCAGTCACGATAATTTTTACTCCAGCTTTATCCCTAATCAACGTATGTAGGTAGGTACCTATACCTATATCGGAAGAATAACAATATTTTTAGGTAAGCACTTAAAAGTTTAATAGTATGTAATGAATAGGTAAGTACCTATTTTAAACATATAAAGAAAAAGAGTAGGTAAATAACATAGCTACCAAAGATAAAAACTAAGTAATAATCATTACCCTCAGCTTTTAGCGTCGCGAGCGTCATCTTTGTCATTTTCCAAACAATATTTTTTGAATATATCCTCCAATTCGGCTGAGTCATCAAATGCTTGTATCAATGCAAGCGCACAATCATTCGTAAACGAACTCACGCGCTCCTTAAGATACGACGACGACTCACCGCTCCCGACCACCTTGAAGTGTTCCTCTGATGCCTCCAGAGTTAACCTACAGTTAACTAGTTCATCCATAATCCTATCTACTTCTATGTCAGAAAAGCAATTGCACAAGAAATCTACTTCCTGATCAGAACACTGAGTGCCGACATCGTGAACATTGGACGGTGTCGCTTGTACCGGCGGCGAAATTTTTGATCCTTGCGCCTTCTTTACCAATCGTTTTAAAGTACCGACGTCACACATTTCATAATGAGGAATATCAGGCTTGTCAAACTTTGACATGTTTCTCATATAAGGTGGCAAGTGGTCTTCCAGGTGATGTTTCGTTAATTTCGCACAGTGCTTTTTGCATTTATTGGGGAGGACGAACTTCATGTAGCTATCCCATTTTGGTTCCCGTTCGTGTTTTAACTCTTCCTCACGACTCATTATTTTTCGACCCTTTTTCGCCCCATGACTATAGTGTGATTCTCTTTCTACAACCAATGAAACTCTCGATGTTTGAAGCAAAGAACAGAAGCAATACGGTTTTTTACAACTTCCACAGCATTCTACTGGAACGTTCGTAACATTAGGCAGCTCGTCCTGTAGAACCTGGAGTAGTGAACTCTCTAACTTGAGGTCAAGCAGTTGCCGAGAGGAGGTCATCTTGACGGGGACATCAAGTTTGTATTCGTGATCATCTGTAAAGTCGGCGTCTCCTCCACGCTGCCCTTGAATGAACTGCTGTATTTTATCTGTGAACATGTTGAAATTGTCACAAGCTGCGTAAATGCAACGCTTGTTTACGATGACCACCGGCATCTGAGAGGCACTCGAGGTGCAGTGCTTAGGGCAAAGGTCCTGGTCGAGCTCTGGTTTGTACCCCTTGTTGCAGCATAGATAGAAAGGGTGCGGCCTTGGCACTGGCGTATGGAATGTCTCATCTTCAACTTGAATTATGCTCTCGGCACTTGGGTTCTCCACGGCCTCGCTCAGCTGCAGCATCATTAACTTTTCCATGTTGATAAAGAATTCAGCGTGTTCCGGCATTGCATTCAGGCAGAACATCACAAACATTTGAAACTTCTTTACGACGTGGCAAATTTTATTTTTCCATATCTTGATGAATTCGAGCCGCTTCCTTTCTTTCTCCTGCTCCAGTCTAATTTCAAAATCTTTCATTGCCAACTGTTCCTTGAGTATTTTTACTTCCTTTTTGTGTTCGTGTTGTGACAGTTTAATTTCCTTAGCGCATTCCTCTCGTTCTTTTAGAGCGACATAGACTTGGCAGGCCATTTTTTGACTTTGCATCATTTGTCTTATCTTTTCTATTATAACGCGCTTATCTACTCTTAGGTCGTGAATCTGATTACTCATTTCGGTGCGAGATTCTTGGACTTCTTTTATAAATTTGGCTTTTAATCTTGCCTTCTCTTTACTAAGTTTTTCAGAATATTTATCTTGAAGCATGTTTGCCTGAGCTTTTACTACATTTGCAAATTTTTTTGTCATTTTACTGTGTATTTCTGCGTTTTGCGATGTCACTTCATGAGTGGCCGCAGCCATAAGCATCTCATTTATTTTGTTGATATAACTGCGGTAAATTATTTCATGAGCTCGGAAGGCCTCTGAGATTTGCATGGTGTTATTTTCGGCCGCATCCTTGGCGCACTCTTCCCATTGGTCTCGGTAGGCTTTTATTATTTTTAGTTTCCATTCGCTATCATTTTCTTCCAATCGTCTCATCGTTAGTTCTTGCCGTTGCTTGTGGACAATCTCAACTAGTTTCTCACTGAAAGTGGTTATACCATCGCAGCTTAATTTGTTATAATATGACTTTTTTACTGGTTTTAGAACCGACCTTCCATTAAGAATTTCTTGTGGTGGTTGGTACCAGGTGTTTTTCCCGCCACCTTTCAAGGAGGGCGCGAGGCCGGCGAGTATTTTGAGTTCCGGACTCATCGATTTGAAGTATACAGCAGCAAGATGTGGCGACATTGTTTTTTTCATAATACTCTGTGTTGGTACATGGTCCTTTTCTAAAAAACACTTACGAAAGTAATAATTATCACTTAGTTTATCCATCTTTGATAATGTAGAACAATAAGTAAAAAATAACTACCGTAAGAATGTAGAAAACAAGTAGAAAAAATTACAAATCAAAGAGAATAAAATCTGTAAAATCAATGAGTATACAATAACTACCTACCGTAAGTAAAATGTCAAAAAATATTAATATAGTGAAAGTGAACGTAGTGATCATAGAGTGAAAACTCGCTGCTGTCTCAGGTACTTATTAAAGTAGTTTTTTTCTCTTTTGGTAAAGTAGGCATCAAAGAGAGCGCCTCGTAAATGCCCTATCGAGGCGCTCTAGGCTCTCAGGCGTAATTTCTTATACTACCTACACATATTTTATTTTGTCTATTTAAGGTAGCCGCGGCAATTAAGGCCCACCTTGTCGTGGTAGCAGAGCGTGGTTTCCAAGCGGGTTAAGCCTATAGATTACGGAGAGTCGTAGAAATTACTCGTAAATTAATAAATATAGCACATGTATATAAATCGTGTTTTTTATTTTCAATATTACTCTTTTTTCTTACTGATATTTTTGACACATTACAAACATCTTCTTTTTCCGAACATCAAATAAGGTTGAATATCAGTAGTATAGGAACTACTTTAACACACCTAACTTGAAAGTGATACAGTGACGCATATTTCGTGATTTATAATGTAGAGATTATGTTTTTCCTAAGGTTCAGTTCAATAAGCTTATACTTAGGTAAATGAATTATTTATACTGTTAGTAAATAAAACATAAGGCCGTTTAAAAAACCGTTTCTTTGGGCTTGAGTTTACCATAGCCGTAAAATAAGGCCCCAATTAATACTTTGGTTTTTCGGAAAGAATTCATAGAAATTATACTCATTGAGACATAAAAATACCAAAACAAATATCTGAATTAATATTATTTTAGCAATATACTCCATAGACGATAGTGGGCCTTAATTTCCTTATTGGTTTTTATACAAATTGAGCTAGTTTTATTTACTAACCTAAAACAAAGAAATGAGAGAGAACTTAAAGTAAACATCTTCTGTTTTAGAATAAATAAATATCTGTAAGAAACAACTCAACAAAAACCATTTTTATCATGATAAAAAAAATGCTATAAAAAATTCAGTTGCCACACATTGGGTCAATTGCTCCCGTTGAAGTGGTGCTATTGCTACGCGCAGTTTTTCTATGCCCACATGCCGCATTTTAGAGACATTTTATTCGTGTCTACAAGAACTAACATGAGAACTTAAGTATATAATCTACATAGTGCTAAAGTATTATAAGGCCCAACACTTAATTAGATGGGGCTTATTAGCCCTGAAGAAAGCTTAGAAAAATCCACCATAACATTCAAATAAACAGATAACTTCGGGCAACGAGCATTAATACAAAATGAGTTTGATCTAACAGATATACTAAATAAGTTTATGTATGCCAAAGTAGTAAAAAAGCAAAGAAAATTGCAGTTTTCTCTAGCCGAAAGTTATAAAAACACTGTACCTACTGGCCTGCCGTCGACTACAAACTCCTCGCTACTGACAAGACGGCAGGCGCAAGCAACTTGCGGTGGGTACTTAGTGGGTATCGTATGGCCTTGATGCATGAATACTAGTAGAATAAAGTTGGCTAAAATCATTAACCGCGCGAATTGTGAAACCGGGCCTTATATACCTCAGGTACCTAATAAGTATTTGAAACTTCCTTGAAACCCTACAGTTTTGTGCTTATATACAACATGCTTAATAAGTGCTTTAGATCGCGTGTTAGCAAATCGTACATCTTTTATCTAAATAAGCTTTTCAATTAAATACTGGGGTTTCTTGTTCCAAATAATTCGGTGGGAAAAGGACACTACCTTACCTTGAGGTATACCCGCAGAACAATAATCCGAGTGTGAATTATCAAGACGCGCACACTGCGAGCGACCTGAAAGATAAGAACGAAACCAAGTGGATACTGATGAAAAGACATTGAGAGAGGAAAGAACTGCGACAAGGATATCGTGATCGATCGAGGTGAAAGCACTGCTAAAATCCAATAACACAAGTGCAGTAACCAGCTTATTGGAGATAGCTAAGCGTACCTATGTCATCGGAGATTTTAGCAAGAGCACCCACAGTGATGTGACCAGGACGAAAGCCGGATTGGTATGGACTCAAAAGGTTATTTACTGAGGTACAGCGAGAATTGCTTTTGGAATCTTTCTCGAGGATTTTGGTAAGGACAGGGAGAATAAAATAGGTCTTAGCTCAGAAACAGAAGAGGAATTGGAGACTTTAGGAAAGGGATGAGCAGATTTGCACAAAGTTGGAAAGCAGCCAGACTTAATACTTTTTTTTTAAATAATCTCTTTATTGACAAAGAAAATAAAAATCAAATAATATAAACAAATTAAACTAGTATTTACAATTGAAACAATTGAGCTACCTGCAGACTGTTGCAAACAATCTACAGATAGCTCAACTGGTCCATATCAATACCAGTCGGAAGCGCACCCAAGATGGTGGCTGCATTGCCTCGCTGTATGGCAATGCTAATGCGCTGCGCCAGATACTCACCAGCTCTTGGGTCACGTCGTTTCGACCAGGCGCTCAGATAATTTTTTGAAAACCCGGAGAGCCTCGGTACCCCACGGACCTAGGGTCTCGACTCCAATGGGAGCAAATGCGTAGGCTCTGTCAAGACCTGCATATTTGCGCCTCTTGAGATCCTCGGCCAAATCTGCCGCCGAACCAGCCCTCACGGATGTCCTTGAAAGATGGGAAGGCGCAAGTGTGTCGACACATGTAGCGTCCCACACAATAGGCCTCCCCAGCTCCCAAGGGACTAAAGTCATGCCGTCGTGCCTCTTACCATCGTCACGCAGACTTAATACTTATGATGTGGGATATTGCAGAACAAAGTTCAAGGGAGAGAAGCTGGAGCGTCTTTCATCTAATCATTAACCCATTTGGACCCAAATACAAACTACCTGTAGAATGTAGAAAAAAACTTTATTACGTATTAATTAGAGGCTAGACAGAAACATTGTACAAAAAAAACTCAAAATATATATTTCATTATATAAAAAAAACACTGTTCTTAAATAAGGACTATGGGCTTAAGTGTGGTATTTTTCCAAACATTTCTCTTTCAATGCAGAATGTTTTGATGCATTTCTTGTATTGCCAAAGAGCTTTTTTATGGTATTTGACGCATCGCAACTTGCTCGGTAGTTTTTTGGGGAAATGCCCAACTCCATCAGTGCTTAAGGCGAAAACCTTCTCTAATGGGCACCATTAGAGAAGGTTTTCGCCGCCGTCTTCATCTGGTCATCTGATCTTTCAGAACCTGCAGCTATCAAATAGAACCGGGCTATAGCACAGGGAAACTGGAGCTGGTCCATTTTATTTTCAGCGGACATGTTATGGAGAAGTCATGCATTATCTATAGCCAAATCTAGCATGTAGGTAAATAAGATGCACCACCATTTTCGTCCTCGTATTGCAGACCTTTATACAGCAATAGACTGGTCAGCCTGATGAAGTCCTCCCATTCCTTTATTGTAATTATGGAAAACTAATGGAATGTCCAAGTCTACCTTTCGTCGTTCTGCTTTTTGAAGATTATACTCCGGTGAAGGCATTTCGACATACGAAACTTCCCATTTTCGCCAGCGTGGTTCCTGAACTTCAACTCTTCGGCGTTGTTGCAATGGTTCATCATCGCTGCTATCCCACTCATAATCGTTCTTAGTCTCGAACACACTTCAACTTTCCCTGAAATATCACGCGGTAATGTTTTTCTGGACATTGTCTTCATCACCCTCTTCTTCATCCGTTAGGATACTCGGTTCCGGAGGAATACTAAATTGTAACTAGTATCATGATCATCATATCCATCTAAAATATTTTCGACAGCTTCCTCAAGTCCTTCGAAATCTCGTATTTACAGCATGAAAAGACCACTTAGCCATTGCTGACGAAGTTATAAAAACTGCAAGAAATTTAAAAAATGTAGTATTCAGCCCATTAGCCCCATTCAAGGACACCATATGGAAATACTTATATTTTGGGCGGAATCGTATGACGATCTGACGAAATAGCATTATTCACTAGTAGACTTTTAGGTACGTAAAACAAGTTTGAAGAAAATCTAATGATTTATTTAAAAACTAGCTGACCCGTGCCCACTTCGATGGGCGGTAAATTTTTTTAGTAGTCTATAAAACTCGCAGATAAAGTGGTTTAAACGATGCGTGTTTAAACAAATTCAATAGGTAAAAGAATTTTCATTATTGGCTCAGTAGATTCAGAGATTACCCCCTACAACCACACAAACCTTACTTATTTTTATTAGTATAGATTTAAATATACCTAGATTTTATTGACTGGACGTCACACAGCTCCACATTTACCTAGGTATATTATGCGTTTCAAAAGATTTTGATAGTACCTACCTACTGGAGAATAGGTCACTACACATCTATTGTCCAGTTCTAAAACTGGAAGGAAGAATCACCAGTCGTCCTAAACCTTCACAATTTCTATCTTGATTCATGGCGTCTCGCAGATCTACATAATTCTCAGCACGCAATATTCTCTCATTAGTTCTGTTCTGATGTATACCAAACGCTTCGTTTTAATTTTGGCGTAAGTTTCCACCAGCCATTTTAATTTTGGCGTAAGTGTCCACCAGAAAACGGTCAATGCGACCTTCTCTTATTGGTAAAATGTATCTAGGCGTAGAATTGCATTGCAGAAACTTTTTAGTGTCCACTCTCGTCAGTTTTCGGATTCACATGTCGAAGATCAAAGTTGTATCCGACTTCGCCACGACAGTAGGTATAGGTCCGTTTCGCCAATGCATTGCAAGCGATCATCCCGGGTACGCAGCACAATGTCGGCCTGTCACAGTGCTGATCTACCAGAACGACGGCGACATCATTGGTAGCGAGAGCTTTCTACCTACCAGATGCTGTTTGGTAGGTCGTTTATCGGCACTAATAACAATTTCGTAATCATTTTGTTGGCTTTTCATGGGGTATGGACTCGTATTTTATGTCCTTCCTCGTAGTATGAACTCAAATCATGCTAAGTATCATTCGAATGCATTCAGTAGTTTTTGCGCTATTTTAGGCCGAGAAATGTCACTGCCATCCCCACTCCCAAGGGAACCTTAACGAATTCCAGGATAAAAAGTATTACAATGACCTTCCTCGTAGTATGAACTTAAATCATGCCAAGTTTCATTTGAATACATTCAGTATTTTAGTGCTATGCGCAGCCAAGAAATTTTACCCTACTACAGGGGGGCCACTACGGCGGGCTACTGGGGGTCCCACTGCGGGGCAATGTGGGGGGCCCACTGCGGGGGCAAACTGCCGGGGGCCCCCACTGCCGGTGCCCTCCACTGCCGATGCCCTCCACTTTCTCGCCTACTGAGTGGGTCCCACTGCGGGGGGTACTGTGGGGGGCTACTGAGGGTCCCACTGCGAGGAAATGTGGGGGCCCACTGCCGAGAGCCCCACTGCCGGCGCCCCACTGCCGGTGCCCCCACTGTGGGGGCTAATGAGGAATTACCACTGCGTGGCAATAATAAATAAATAAATAAAATTTATTCAAAGAAACTCGTACATATAAAAAAAACATGAGTGCACTTAATAAATAAATATAGCTAAGTGTAACAATTTTGCCTGATCCTGTGTTTCAGGCGACAGGAGTGCTAATTATTAAATAAAATAATCTTTTAATATTATGATAAAGGCATATTTTAGTATAACAATGTTGTTTATTTTACAAACGGTTCATGGTATTATTAAGGAAACTAACTTATATTGAGTATAACTAAATTAATCACTATTCTAACTAGATTAACTAAATGTATAAAAATATAATTTACTTGACAATATCTAATAGCCTCTCTGTTTCATCGTAGGATAGACAATGAAGTTTAAGTTTAATGCATTTTTTACAATTATTATAGTTAAGCGCGTAAAAATTAGACATTGAATTGAGTCTGTTGTATAGGAAGGGACTAAGAAATAGATAAAATTTATCCGTAAAGGCAAATTTTAGGGTTGAAGGTTTAGGGCAAACTTTATCATTCCGTCTCTTATTTGTAAATTCCGTGCTGTAGGGAAGCTCTGCGTGCTGTCGTAGCACTGTGTACATTATAAATAGTTGCCGGACTGTTAACACATCACAGGACTCATATAAAATATTAGTGGGAAAGATGTAAGGCCGAAAAGTTGCCACTTTAAGTATTGCTCTTTGTGCTCTTTCTACTGTTAGTAACAATGTTTTCCCCGCTCCACCCCATGTAGTAATGCAATAAGTTAAAATTGATTGACACAGGGCATAATAAACTTGTCTAATTATATTATGATCTGCAATATGGCGTAACTTTTTAAAGATAAATATTAATTTTCGCACTCTACCACATAAGGTTTGTATATGGGATTTAAACGACAGATTATCATCTAGTATGATACCTAAGTATTTTATTTCATTTGCACTTTTAATTATGGGACATAAGCATTGAGTGTTGTTTGGGTTATAGCAATGATGTGCGTATAATTTAGAGTTGGAAATAGTTATCGTCCGTTTGCGCATTGAGAATTTAGTGTAATTAGTCTTCTCAGCGTTTAATGTTAGTAGGTTGTGCTGTAGCCATTTGTTAACCACACTGAATCCATTTTGCGCAAACTCGAAGACTTGTTTTTCAGAATCAGCTGAAAAAAGCAGTGTCATCAGCGTATGATATAATTATGCCGTGGTCTAGTTTTAGGTTACACAGATCGTTAAAGTAGATTAAAAAAAGGGTTGGACCCAATATACTTACTTCCCTGGGGACGCCGAAGGATGTATTTTCCTGTTCATCGCACTCAATGTGTCCTGACACATTGAGTGCGTTGTTCTAGATAGCTTTTAAAGAGTTTTAACTGAGTGCCTCTGATTCCTAGAAGTTCCAGCTTGCGCAAAAGAATAGTTATAGAAACTGTGTCAAAAGCTTTAGCAAGGTCGAGGAATATTCCTATTGTGTGTTTTCCTCTGTCGAGTTCTTGAACGATATAGTTGGTCAAGTGATGTACAGCATCGGCAGTGGAAATTTTTGGTCTAAAACCAAATTGAGTCTTCGATAAAATCAATTTGTCCTCCAAATAATTCACCAACCTTTTATTAATATTTTTTCTAATATTTTAGATAGAGAGGATAGTAAAGAAATTGGTCTATAGTTTGTAACTTGGTCTTTCCTGCCCGATTTGTATACAGGCACAACTATGGATTTTTTCAAGCATGCAGGGAAAACACCAAAAGATAAGCATTTGTTGAAAATTTGTGTCAATGGGGGAATTAGGATGTGCCTTAATTGTTTTAGTGTTTTAGTAGTGATATTGTCCCATCCGACTGCACAGTCATCTTTAAAGCTCATGATTATCCTTTCTACCTCGGCTTCATCTGTCTCTAGTAACACAAATGATGTTGGACTATTGTGTTCCGAGACAGCTGTATATGATTGAATTTGTAAGTGACCTTGAGTTCGTTCTGCCAGACACTTACCTACATTAACGAAGAAAGAATTTGCAGAGTTAGCAGATTGAAAAGCAATGTGGGGGGCCCACTTTGGGGGGCCATCTGCCGGCGGCCCCTACTTCTGGGGCCCCACTGCCGGTGCCCCCCACTGTGGGGGGTTACTGGGAAGGTCAGGTTACGTGAAGGGCCCTACTGCTGGGGTCCTCACTTCTGGGGACCCCACTGCCTGGGGCCCCACTGCCGGTGCCCCCCACAATGGGGGGCTATCGCTCTCTACCGCCCTTGCCCCGCGCACGATCCTGCAACGCGCAAAATTTCACTTCTTCTCTCATAAGAGATTTCTTCTGAATTCCGGGATAAAAGTATTTTATGCCCTTTCTTGTAACATGAACTTAAATGATGCTAAATTTCATTTGAATACCTTCAGTAGTTTCGGCGCTATGCGCAGCCAAGAAATTTTACTTTCATCCCTTCTCCCAAAGGAACGCCATTGAAATCCGGGATAAAAAGTATCCTAGGTCCTTTCTCATAGTATGGACTCAAATCCTGCTAAGTTTCATTTGAATATATATAGTAGTTTCGGCGCTACGCGCAGACCAAAAATTTTGCTTTCATCCCCTCTCCCAAGGGCACTCTATTAAAATCCGGGATAAAAAGTATTCTATGCCCTTCCTCATATTATGAACTCAAAATCTGCTAAGTTTCATTTGAATACATTTAGTAGTTTCGGCGCTACGCGCAGCCAAAAAATTTTACTTTCATCCCCTCTCCCAAGGGAACCCTATTGACATCTGGGATAAAAAGTATCCTATGTCCTACATCATAGTATGATCTCAAATTCTGCCAAGTTTCATTTGAATTCATTCAGTAGTTCCGGCGCTATGCGCAGCCAACAAATTTTAATTTCATCCCCTATCCCAAGGGAACCCTATTGAAATCTGGGATAAAAAGTATCCTATGTCCTACATCATGGTATGGTATCAAATACTGCCAAGTTTCATTTGAATACATTCAGTAGTTCCGGCGCTATGCGCAGCCAACAAATTTTACTTTTATCCCCTCTCCCAGAGGAACCCTATTGAAATACGGGATACAAAGTATCCTATGTCCTTCCTCGTAGTATGAATTCAAATCCTGCTAAGTTTCATTTCAATACGTTCAGTAGTTTAGGAGCTATGCGCGGCCAAGTTACAGACAGACAGACATGATGGAAAAAAATTACATTTTTGGCATCAGTATCGATAATAGTGCCCTCAAATAAAAAATAAATATCTTCAATGTACAGAATTGGACCTGTTACAGTTTTATTATAAGTATAGATTATAGACTCAACTTTGGTCAATTACTTATTTGCTCCACTATATAAAACAATCACTGATTTCATCCATTTTTATTCAACAACTGACAATGATGTTGTTTGTATCAAAAAGCTACACTATTTGGAAATGCAAATCCGTGTTTTAGCAAACCGCAACACATAATTGTGAAAAAATAAGGGTAGTTGAACATATGGCCCAGATCTGTGACAGCGGGCTTAAACATCATCGTTCACACTTCTCATTTTCTTTTGTAACATCCTAACAGGGGTGCTCCAACTTATAGTGTCGGCGATCTACCAGAAAATATTTGAAAACAAGGGAAAGCCTCTTTGATAGCGTACACTATCTCTTTATATTTGTTTTATTTTTAAAATCTTCATATAATACTTGAGCTGATTCGACAAATGCTTCTTTCACTATCAGTCCAATCTCAAAAGCTTTCTTGTGCTTTGCCAATAAGTACGAAATTTTAAAAGACGCGATTCTTGCAGATGCTGACTGTTTAGCTGGTCTTATGAACATGGATTGGTCTGCTTTCAAACCATTCTTCAGATCTTGTAATTTTCGTCTTCTCAATTCATCCATAAGAACTATGAAAATTATTTCCCGTAAAAGTTTTGTAAGGTCTTTTTAAATTCCCGCACTTAGAACACGGAACTGCGTCAAACGCTTATCTTATACCATAGTAAAACAGAAATCTTCCTCCTACGTTTTGCTTCTTTTCGACGCACTCATTTTGTACTGGAAATTCTAAGAACAACAACTACGCATGGTAATTTAATACGACGCACTCACTGTGACACGGTGACAAGCAAAATAAATCAGAATTGAAACAATAGACAGAAACAAAATTGTGCACAGTGGATTGATTGTCTTGTCAGAGTTAAGCTTTGTTGTGTAAATAATAAATCAGTGATTTTATGTTTGTATACATTTACGAGACTTGTTTCTGGCGTTGACTGTGTGATGCCAATCGTCGCCGCGTAGGTACCCTTTTAATGTTACCTATTATGTTGGGAATGAGGACTAGGTATAATAAGTACATTGCTGACGATCGACTCGAAAAGCTTTTGTGATCGACTGTTTGAGCACCCCTGCTATAAAACGTACAGGGCTACGATAGTATAACAGGGGTTACGAAGAATAAGGGTCAAAATTCATTTAGAACGCTAGAATATTCTCTCTGTTAAAAATTGCAAAGTTCGAAAAAATGATAAACTTTGAAAGGCTTGTAGACAATTCTAGTTTCATATTGTAGCAAATTTAGGCTACTTCAATAACGTTCTGAAAAGGTACTATAAATACTAGTCTTTTAGGATTATAATAGCCAAAATAGGAAAAATCCGCCATTTTCGGTTTTTTCGAATTTTGACAAAGTTGCGTTTGGCGCTCAAGGTCACTTTGGATTATTAATTGCGCCAACATCACAAGTCTGCAAAAAATCAGAACTACCGGATTTAAGGCAAGCTCTGAGGAATAAAGTTAGTGTCCAGTAACTTTAAGTACCTAAGTTTAATATGAGTCATTTAATCTCTAATTACTCCAGACTAATTCAGATTAAATGAATTTTATATTATTTATTTTGCTCACATGTACATGTATACAGCTTAGGTTTAAATGTTAGCTTAGGTCAATGCACCGTGTAAAAAATAAGAGTACAATGATGACGTCATCATACAGACATCAGCATTGGAAATTGAATATAGTATGAGAAATTGAAATGAAAGCCTAAGAAATAATTCTGAGATATTTACTCATATCAACAAAAACAAAGGTACATACTAAAATACTGTAGGTTAAAAATAAGTAACAGCATAGTGTGACAATAAAGTAGAATTAAAACTAAATAAGTAGGTACCAATTAATCAGTACAAGCCCCGTACGTATGGTATAATAGTCAATAATTGTGATCGTTATAATTACAATCCTTTTTCATGAAAATCTCCTCTAACTGTGGAGAGTCATGCAACATACTTCTCAAAGAGAATGCACACTTTGTCACAAACTGGCTCGGGGTTTCACGAAGCACCACCGCTGCCGGCGACGACTCGGATTCGCTCGCTTTGGTAAACTCCGGTATACTAAATAGGTTTTCCACTTCATCTTCAGTGAAACAATTGCACAAGAAATCCACTTCTTGGTCAGAGTATTGCGTGCTGACATCGTGGGTCCTCGATGGGACTTCAGGGGGCGGAGGAGGAGTCCTAATTCCTTGCGCTTCTTTCACTAAACTCTTTAAAGCGGCAAGGCTGCAAATTTCGTAACCAGGTAAATCAGGATTTTCATACTTGGACCTGTTCTTCATATAAGGAGGTAAGTGTTCTTCCAAATGTTTCTTGGCCATTTTCGCACATCGGCATTTGCGGTTTGGGTGGATGTAATCAAAGTAGCTTTCCCATTTCGGCTCCCTTTCGTGTAGCAGCTCCTTGCTGCGAGACATGATTTCACGAACAGGGACAACTGGCCACGACTGGGCTTTCTGCGGTAAGTAGGGTAGACGTCTTATTTTCGGAGATATGTCTGATGAGTCAATAGGATTACAGAAGCAATACGGGACTCTACAAGGATGACATTTTACTGATATTTCCGGTATAGAAGACAGCTCATTCTTTAGAACCTGGAGTAGTGAACTCTCTAACTTGAGGTCAAGCAGTTGCCGAGAGGAGGTCATCTTGACAGGGACATCAAGTTCGTATTCGTGATTATCTGTAAAGTCGGCGTCTTCTCCGCGCTGCCCTTGAATGAACTGCTGTATTTTATCTGTGAACATGTTGAAATTGTCACAAGCTGCGTAAATGCAACGCTTGTTTACGATGACCACCGGCATCTGAGAGGTACTCGAGGTGCAGTGCTGAGGGCATAGGTCCTGGTCGAGCTCTGGTTTGTACCCCTTGTTACAGCATAGATAGAAAGGTTGCGGCATTGGCACTGAGGTATGGAATGTTTCATCTTCAACTTCAATTATACTCTTGGCACTTGGGTTCTCCACGGCCTCGCTCAGCTGCAGCATCATTAACTTCTCCATGTTGATGAAAAACTCTGCGTACTCCGGCATTGCATTCAGGCAGAACATTACAAACATTTGAAACTTCTTTACGACGTGGCATATTTTCTTTTTCCATATCTTGATGAATTCAAGCCGCTTTTTTTCTTTCTCCTGCTCCAGTCTTATTTCAAAATCTTTCATTGCCAACTGTTCTTTGAGTATTTTTACTTCCTTTTTGTGTTCGTGTTGTGACAGTTTAATTTCCTTAGAGCATTCCTCCCGTTCTTTAAGAGCGACATAGACTTGGCAGGCTATGTTCTGACTTTGCAACAGTTGTCTTAACTTTTCTATTATAACACGCTTCTCGACTCTTAAATCGTGAATAAGTTTACTCATTTCTTTGCAAGATTCATCCACCTTTTGAATAAATTCTGCTTTTAATCTAGCTTTTTCTTTCCTCAGTTTTTCATTATATCTATCTTGGAGCATCGTTGCCTGCTGTTTTAACAGCTTTTCGTAACGTTTGTTCATCTTATTTTGCGCTTCTTCTTTCATTGCGACTATTTCAGCGTACGCAGCATCTAATAGTAGTTGATCTATTTTAGTAATCGAAGCAGTGTACAAGCTTGTGAACTCTCGGAAGGCTTTTTGTAAAGCTTCAGTGTTCTCTAAAGTACCTTTCTGCGAGCATTCTTCCCTTACCTGCTGACAACTGACTTCGATAGACTTCTTCCAGCTTAAATCACTCTGCTCGAGTGTTTTACTTTGCAGCTGTCCCATTGCCCTGAGGTGGTCTGCGACGAATTTTTCGCTGTATAAACCAATGCCTTGGTAGCTAAGTTTTTCGAGATGTTCTATTTTTACTGGTTTGATGACGGCTCTTCCGTGATTAAGAAGCTCGTGTGGTGGTTGGAACCAAACAGAACCACCGCCTTTCAGAGGAGGTTCGAGTCCGGCAAGGACTTTGAGCTTCGGGGTCATGGATTTGAAGAAGATAGCCGCGAGAGGCGGCTTCATAGTACTTTTCATAACAGTTTGGGTGGGTACCTGCTCTGTCCTTAGAAAGCATTTGCGGTAATGATAGTTATCACTTAGTTTAGTTGCGTTATCCATCGTAGGATGTTGTTAATAACAACTATATTTAAATGTAGGTAGTAAAATGCTTACAAATTAAGACAATTCTAAGAAAAACGTGAAAATCTTATAAAAACTAAAATAACGAATAAAATTTATGACATTTCCAATTTACATTTCGAAAACCATTCGGAATCTCGTTAGTATTGTATTCTCTTTGTTCGGAATGGCCATAGCCAAGCCTATCTTACCAATGAGTAAAGGTACAATAACTACCTTAATCTATGTACAATACGACAGTTTGTCTGGATAAACAAAAGAGTAGCCTTGAAGGATATCACCACTTTCTACTAAGATCAGGCCAAGGAATTTATATACTAACGTAACATAAATTCCTTGGATCAAGCAGCCTGCGTTCCGTAGGGTAGATACCCTATAACATATTAAAATGGTTAGACTTTCTGCCCTTAGGAATAATGCCATATGAAAAAAGAGATGAGTATATTTTTTCAAGATTCACTTGAACAGAAATGTGGTCTCTTTCATTCATTTCAACAATATTCTAACTAGAGACGTGCAATATGAATAAGTACGGAAACTTATTGATAATATTTGGTACGTACGTAGCGTAGCTCTACGATGTCTGTGGTAGGTAGGTAGCACGATAGGTACCTTTTCCTTATCTCCGTGAAAGTTCATGTTTATAGCTTCGATAGTTATTGAGATTCAAAAGAAAACGGACGAACAGAGCGATACCATAAGGGATTTATACACTAACAAAACCATAAAAAGATAAGACCATTAAAATTTGTTGATCGTTTCGTGATGGCGCGTTAAAAATTAAATCTAAAACAAGCAACGATGCACCTTAGGCAATATTTCGGGAATTTAAAATAATATTATCTACTTGGAACATTGTCGTTGGTATACCGGGAAATGCACCGCGTTACACTTAAAATCCCCAATAATCCTGTCGGTCCACGCCCATTCTGCTGCCTGTATTAACTTACTCAGTCATCGATCTGTGCTTGAGTAACGTCCCGTTTTATGTAAGCTTTACTCAAAAATAGATAGATGACAGAGTGAGCTTTCAATATAATAAACCAATTCATATATTAGATACGTAATCTGTGGCAAAGCGTTCATTCTTAGAGTAAAAACTCGCTGCTGTTCATTATTTTTGTCAGTAGATAACTTGCTAACCCACCGTGCATGATACTGTGTGATGATTTTTTGACTATTTGGACCTTTGAATAAGTACAAAATATTTTCTGAAAGAATTGGTTCCAGTAAAACATTAACAGGACAATCGCGTGAAATATTGTTCAATGTTTTCAGTTAGAAGGTTATATTTCATCCGCGTACTTCTGACAACTCCTAACCAACAAAATACAAATTTTATAGGAGGAACAAAAATGTAGTATTTTTATTTGTGTTAAGTCTATTAAAAACAAAAAAAAAGTTGGTTTATTTTTGGATATTCTTTATAATGATCAAAAAACTGTTTTATTTTTGCATGAAAAATGGTTTTACAGTTTATAGACGTTTTTTCTTTTCGAGCTTTATCAAATTGAATAAATAAAATGGTTTATTCAATAATAAAAGAAACACAGTTATAATCATAATAGAAGACAGTAGTTTAGGTATAGGGTTGAAAGTCAATTCTGGAGAATAATTTATATAAAATATTAATTCGATTGATTTTAGTTAGTACAGTAAGTAACTAATAAAATAACATCACATCAGACGACCTTCAGACAAAACAATAATTCCCACCAGCATGCTGTAGTGGCATTTTAACTAATATCAAAAGTAAAAAAAAAATATCTTGATTTAAAATGAAATCAAAATAATATTACAAGTCACTAATTGTAAGTAAAATCTAACACAAAGCAAACTTTCAGTAAACTATGATAGATCATTCATGAAATACTAAAATGACATATGTAATTATAAACGTTTATTCGTGGAAAACAAGCGTGACTCGCCCTTTGACGGCGGGCTAGAAGGTCTACCCACAATAAATGTTATATTATAAGTTTTTAGTATTATACTTTCTTATGTCCCGAAGTGGATATCAATACCGGTCTTTCCCGTTAGATTTTTGCTGCCGAACGCCCTTCGGAATTGCTTCATTATCTGAAAAGAATTCAAATTTAAAAGCCTGCATATTTGTGAGGCATCGCTGGCTGGGTAATAAAATTTTGAAGGAGAAAGTCGCGACATTGAAGATTTTATTCGTCTGGCTTAGAATTCAACATTGAATAACCGCTATCTCAGATTAAGTCGTAAACTAGCTAACACTAATATTTTTCTAAAGTAATTTAGTAGCTACGAACTATGCCGTAGCAAGCAACAACTTTGCTACGCCCGCTGTAGCAAGCTACGAATTAGCTACGCCGTAGCAAGGTACGAATCGAATACGCCGTAGCAAGCAACAACTTTTCTACGGCCGCTGCAGCTAGCTACGAATTAGCTACGCCGTAGCAAGCTACAAATCGACTATGCCGTAGCAAGCAACAACTTTGCTACGCCCGCTGTAGCAAGCTACGAATTAGATACGCCGTAGCAAGCTACGGTTGGCTACGAATGAGAATTACAAATTATATAAACTACCTGCCAGACGGTTAAAGTGACCAACGCAGCCAGAAGCGCGTCGCCGCGACTGGCTATAAACACGCAGCTGAAGACCATTGCGTCGAACGTCGAGAGATTCCATTCCTCTCCCCACCTTTGGCAAAAGTAACTCGTTTTTAATTTTAACTTAAGCGATTACCAGCTAATCATTTCCATCTTCCTGTCTGATGATTCTGATCAACACTTTGAAAATAATAATTTTAAATAAAAGGATCGGCATTTGCATTTTCTTCGCAGTTAAGAATGGGATTGAGAATGACGCCATCTCTCATGCTTTCCTGTTTAGTTCGAGTCCAATCTGAGCGCGAAAGCATGAGAGATATCGTATCAATCCCATTCTTTAACAAAAGATGTTAAATTCGTAGGTTCGTAGTTGACAGCTGGTTAGAAGGTCTAAAAGCGCTTGCTGACTTTTGTAGCGATGGTGTCACGATGCCGACGTGCGTTCGCATCGATACAGTCGCGGTTCTGTCGCGATTCAGCATCGATACAGAAATGTCTATGAACGCGCGAGCATTCCTCTCCACTCTTCTTTCCCCTGTGTCACCCATACAGTAAATTATATAACGGTGTCACCTGAGACGGTTGCACGTTTGCATCGATACAGTCGCGATGCTGTCGCGCGTTTGCATCGCTACAAAAAGTCGCCGTGGGCGCGCGCTAACGTTCGTAGCGCTGAGCACCATTATACACTGAGCTCCATTATAAAAGTAGGTACCAAGTCATATAGATGACAAATGATGACCAATGTGACGCAGAGGGCGAAGGTCTGTCTGCGACGCAGGAGTTTGCGGGTTCGATTCCCACCTCGGGACAAATGTTTATGCGATATATTTATTTCGGATGTTCGGGGTATTTTCCAAGTATAATAAAAAAACTATGACTATGTATAGTATAATGTATATCAGTCATCTAGACCCCATAACACAAGCTCTGGGCTAGATGATGCTGTGTGGATTGTCCAACATTATTTATTTTATTTAGATAGAGCGTTTGTGTGAACGGCGTGACCGTCCATGGAACTAATTTTATGGTTGTCCTATTGTTTTGGTTCACTACAACTAATATAAATTTATATAAAACTGAGCTACGGGCCATTTCTCTGTCACAATAATGTATATCTTTCAAATCTTTTCCTCTTTAAGTATTCTTTAGTTCTAAGTAATTTAATTTTAAATTACTGGCTTTTTGGTTTATGAGAAATAAATATTTTTTATTTCATTTAATTTATTTGCATACGTAAAAACGGACGCGAGGGGCGCTTTGAAGCAACTTTCATTGCGTATGGGGAATATTCTTCCCTTCAGCGGACTTTGGTTGCGAGGAAGAAATCACTTTAAGCGATAAGGCCGCCAATTTTTATACCTTTTACCAAACTGTTTAGTTATAAGTTTTTCTGAATAAAGCATTATCTATCTACTTGTGTAATGGACTTATAATGGAGCTCAGTGGTTCGAAGGTTCTTACCAAGTCACATTAAAACACGAAGGCGTTGTATCGTCATCATACAACAAGGCGCTTGTGTTGCCAGCTTCCCTGGCATTTAGTTCCACGTCCAGGAGTCTTTCGAGAACGGTGCGTTCACTGGCAACCCAGTTCATACCATCTAAAGCCTGAAATATAAAGTTTTATGCATAATTAACTGTTGCCCGCGCCTTCGCCCGCGTTTTATCGGGATAAAGAATAGCCTATAATATAGGCTATTCTGGAATAACGTATAGGCCCTATATGTTATTCCAGGTCCCAAACTATACCCATACCAGTTTCAGCACAATCAGTTCAGTAGTTTTTGCGTGAAAGAGGAACAAACATCCATACTCAGAAACTTTGATATTTATAATATTAGATCTGTAGAAATTACTTTTAGTTGATGAATTATTATTATACAGGATGTCCCATAATGGGATAACCGATCCCACCGATCGGGACAAATGTTTGTGCTATTTGCAAAATATCTATTCCGGGTAATCTGTGTGTACCTATGTAATGAAAATATCTATGTCATGTAAGTATAAAAATAGAAAGAGTAGATTGTGTAGATCAAAAAGTATGTTTAAGACCTGATGAAATATGTACCACAATCACTATGAATAAATGGTTTCAATGGTTTCAAAAACGCAGTTAAATAATTTTTTTTGCTCCCATCCCCCCTCCTCCTCCCATAAGCACATTCATGGTTATCCATTCATTATGGGACACCCTGTATAATAAGGGAAACATGCATTTCACATGTTGAGCTTACTCTTTCAAAGAACGCTGCTAAGAAGCGTGATAGCAATGCTTCTCTCGACTCGGAAGCTCCCACCATTCCTGGTAAAACCAACAAAATAACAATAGATAAATTCAGCTATTTTTGCCGTCGTATGAGGGAGGCCTATGTTCAGCAGTGGCCGTGTATGGGCTGATATGATGATGAAGAAGTAATAAATAATGTGTTCAGTATTTGACGACCAATTTGGCGCGGCGGGCCAAAGTCCGCCTGCGACGCAGGAGGTCGCAGGAGGTTTGATTTCCGCCCTGGGACAAATGTTTGTACGATCTAAAAATATTTGTTTTGGGTGTAGTGGATATTTTCTAAGTATAAAACAATCTATGTAATGTAATATATTAAGTATATCAGTTATCTAGTACCCAACACAAGCTCTACTTAGCTTGGGGCTAGATGCTGTGTGGATTGTCCAGCATTATTTATAATTTATTGGTCTACATACCGGGAGACAGCTGCCGGCACACTGACCTGCAAGGTAATAACAAATGTGAAAATTTTTAGGGATTTGCACAAAAATCATTTTTCATTCGAAGGCTAGCCCACACCGCGAAATCTCCTTCAACTGATAAATATAAATAAAATAAAAATTGTGGATTAATAATAATCATTCATTCAGAAAAAATTGTGGAAAATATTAATTTAACTTAGTTTTAAGGTGTTTGTTAGTTGGTTATATATAAGTTAAGTTACTAAATTTAAATAATGCAGATGCTACAAATAAACATTATCTAATTCTTATGATCATTTATTCAGAAAAAATTGTGGAAAATATTAATGCCAATCTTAAAACATTTTCTATAAGCCCATGATAAAGCTAACTTTGATTCAATTTTGTACTAAAATTAACATAATACCTACATAGGTACATTTCAATGTGAGTATAAATAAATAAATTACTACATATTATAAAACAAGTCCTTCACCACGTCTGGCTGTCTGTTCGCGATAAACTCAAAAACTACTGAATGGATGCGGTATTCACCAATCAATAGAGTGATTCATGACGGTTTGAGTATACAATTTGTCAAGGTTTTGTGTAAATTGGTTGCAATATAACGATAATTGTTGGAAGTGTCGGAAAAGTCTAGCCGCCTGGGAGCTTTCATCGAAAACGCTGCCTAATCCCTTTTATAACTCTACTTACCGTGCGAAGCCGGGGCGTGTTGCTAGTAAATTATAAGTATGAATAATGAGTATTTACGAGTGATCGTTACCTTAGCTGAGGAACACAGGCGACTCGGCACATCGCTAGTGGTCCAGCCATGGAACGGGCTTCTTTACTATCATCATTTCTGAAAATAAGTTTCTAGCTGAACTGAACAATATCTAGATATATAACTATTATTATTCACTACATGTATTTTAAATCTCGCTAAAAATACATTTTTTACTATAGAAAATACAATACGTAACATATAAAACCAATCTAAAGTAAAATAGTAGATTGTTTTACAAGGGACTAAACCATCCCATTATATACGAGGTTGTTATACTCCCGAGCGTAGCGAGGGAGGGTGACAAGACCGAGTTATAATGGGTGGTTTTGGCCCGAGTAAAACACTCTACTTTTCACTTCGATTGCGAGAAAATAAAACAATTCAAAATTAGACAATTTTCAGAAATTTTATTAAAAATTTAATGTACAGTTAGAGCAATTTTGAATGTTTAGTGATATGTTTTTCCCGGGCAATTTTATTTCGGTTCTGTGATTGGGATGTGATAATATTTTGAGTTGATTGTGGAGTAAAAGTTGGAGAGACTCGACTCATTCTTGAGTTTCCTGCATTATTAAGATCTGAGTGCGGCTTCAGCTGAGTTGACATATTCATCCAATCCCGCGATGTAGATGCTTGGGGTTCTGTAATGTTTGGTAGAATATTGATTCCTTCCGTAATCCGCTGCGTGACGTGATACTTGTTTTGTATAGAGTCCTCTATATAACCTTCAGCCACTTGATCGGACCTCCATCCACCGTGCCGTTTTAATGTCGTTATATTCGCACCAGAGTCCGCCAACAGATTCGCGGATGTTCTGCGGAAACAATGGCCCGTGTAGAGTTCCGGATTTGGTAAATTTAGATAAGTGGCAATATCTTTAGGCATGTTACCACATTTATTTTTGCCTATGACTTGCCTTGTGCGTTTACCATTTTGATAATTTAGAAAAAATCTTCTCGTTGAAACCTTAGTGGGACGTAACTCCTGATAGGCTTTAACTATATTAAGGTATTCTCCACTGATGACAAATTTACGCTCTTTGTTTGTTTTCGTGTTCGGCAGACTCACAGCTTGTAGGTTTGTATCCGTTTCTACGTCTTCTAGCGTTATATTGGCAAGCTCTATTCCTCTGCATGCACCGCTGATTCCATAAATTAAAGCAACCTGTTGAACAAAAAAATAAGTGTGTTAATAATCGTAATAACCTAGGTACATAATTTAGGTATGTAGGTAGGTATCTATTTATTTAGTTTGAGTAGAGTACATAAGTAGGTTACCTTTGTTGCCAAGTATTGTTTATTTGGAGCGTTATTTAAAAATGTTTCGACTTTTTGTGTCGTCAAGACTAGATTTTTTTGCCTTGTATCCAGTGGACAATTTCTTCAGTAAAGCCGTTAAATTTACATATTTTTTAATATCGACGTCGTGTTTCGTTTGTAAGGTCATTCTTAACATTGAATATGTGCTCCAAAGAGTCGACGATTTGAATTTTTTCGATAATTCATCAAAATAAGTGAGAAAAACCCCTTCTGTAAAAGAATCCACACGTTTCTCATCTCTCCATTTCATAAAATTTTCGTAACTCTTTAAATATATTCCACGTGATTTTGTCGGCAACAGATTCATAATTATTCCTTTGCCCTTTTCTTCCATTTGCATATTAGCATCTTCACTATCACTTGATGACATTTTTCACGTTCACAATTTGGAAATAAAAGTCAGGAAGTTAAACGTAAAAGTTTGTGATTTGGAATGAAGAAAATTCTAGAGATTTAGCGCCGATACCATCTTTTTTTTTTAAATCTCTATTTTCCCGCAACGAAACAGTTCGCATTCTACCGTGAAGGGAAGAATCAACCTTCATAAAACATAACCAAGACGGTTCTATTTTCAAAAAAAAAGATTGACGGTGCACCAAGAAGTCGAGTTTTTATGTAAGAGAACGAATGCTTTGTACGGGCTGATGCACGGCTGATGATTTTAGACAAAAATTAAAAAGAAAAAATACTTTTTAGCCCGAGGTATTAAACTCGAGTTTTAGGCCCGCTAAGCTACACTATTATGATACACTTTTTGAGCAAGAGAAGTGAAAAATATATCAAAACGGTGGATCACCGGCCGCGAAGCTAGGCTCAAGCGGCCGGTGACTAGGGCTGCAGAGAGAGGAACTTCCTGAGAATACGCGCAGAGTCCAGGAGTACCGCCTTTTGAATCTGACCCTTGATCCAACTTCCTAGCGAGAGTCTCTTAAGATGTTGATCGAGGCTCTTCGCTTTTACGCCATTAACTGAAACGACTATCGGAACGATGGTCGCTGAATCAACATCCCACATGCTGACAACCTCGTTAGCCTCGTAATTATTATTATTATTAACTATTACTATTTATTTATTTATAACAGAAACTTTATAATTATGAACGTTTGTTACTCCACGTTAAAAACTACTCAACACATCAGGCTGAAATATTTCAACGATGTAGCCCTAATAAATTCTATACAGGGCATTCTAAAGCATTTACTCGTCTAATATATCACGTCATGTATACATAACATAACATTTATTTATTTATAATTTTTTTAATATTAACATTTTGTAAAACCTCTGTGAGAGAAAAATAAATGATTATATTATTATTTTGTTTCTCATTTCCGTGATTTACATTTTTTGACATTCCATCCACGGGCCATATTAGTGACCCGGTCCTTTGGGAGGCATGTGTGGAGCCGAAGCCAACAGCACAGAGGCCCTTTATGAGAATTAATGTAAAGGCGAGAGCTACTCATAGCGGGTATCATCTTTGGTTGCACAATATGATCACAATATGACTCCCGAAGATGATATCCGCCAGGTGTAGAGACTATTGCAAAGGAAAATGAAAATAACATAAAAGCCATGTTATTGTGGTGAATGGATGGACTGGGTAATTGGGCTATGGGGGAGACTATGGACGCCTGCCATAAACATTCTCTCAATACTGTTAAAAGCGGCAGACGATGGCTTGCCGAATGCTGGATGGGTTCCTCAAAATGTCGGCGTAAATGCCGGGAAAGGAACAAAATCGGTGCAAACGACTAAAGGGTGTCGAGAGGTGCGGCCCCGATTTCACCATCACGATGACACGTGAGCGGGCTTCCTCGTTATTACGCCATTAGACACTTCTACCCCCGAGTCACTACTATCCTAAGATGCATCTCTCGCGACTCCACTCAGACCGGCCAATGAAGGCAAGAAAGAGGTGAGGATCTGGTTCTCTTGGGGTACCACTCCACAAGCGGAGACGAGAACCAGGAACTTCCCCGGGAGCACTCGTGGTATTATTATTATTTTTCTGTTTCTCATTTCCATGATCACGGGCCATATAGTGACCCGGTCCTTATTATTTTTATTATTATTTATTTACGGGGTCGGCAGCGCGCTTGTAACGTATTTTACGTTGCAAGCATCGATAGGCTGCGGTAACCGCTTCTCATCAGGTAGACTGTAAGCTTGACTGCCACCTTTGTGGTATACATTTTTTTCAGACAGGGGGTAGAAGGCTGTTTCTTATTTAAGTAAGTAGGCAAGTTTTAAATAACGATAAACTGACTTCAAATTGCTGAAACCAGCTCTTGTTTACGCCCGTTGCCATGAAAACTATTTGTTACCACGCATTGTGATAATTGGATTATTTAAAAAAAAAAATACTAATCGCTTCGAATACCTTACTTTTACACTGTTTTTAAGTTTTGCGGGATAAATCCCCCTAGGGAAAAAATTATGGGACCATCTCGTGATCATTTTCTATACAATAACGAAAGAATTTTCAAAATCAGCGCATAATTGGCAGAAATATCGCGTAATATATGTACGTACATAAAAAAAACATACATTCGTAATGAGAACCTGCTTCTTTTTTGTAGACGGTTAAGAAGTAATTTTTGCTGACGTCAAGTTTTATTAAAATCGCCTCCAACCTCCCGTGCACATAATGTGCGTAGTATTCTTCTTGAAAAACCATCAGCGAGATTCCCACGCCAGAGCAGATGTGCTGCAGAGACGCTGCAGCATTGTGCCCGCGCAGCAATCTCTGTCGTATCCACGTGACGGACAGCACGGCGCCGTGGGACGTCCACCATGCGATGGAGGCAACGCACCATGCGTAGATAACGGATTTTGGAAGGAGAGCCTTCCACGGTGACATTAGCTGTGGAACAATCAAAATACTCTTATGATATAATTATTGGGACTAAAGACTAAAAAACTACTAAAGACGAGTATAAAAAACCATAAGGGAAGTTTCAGAGGTTGTTTATTGTTTTACTTGCTACTAAGAGCGCTCGCCCACGGCGACTTTTTGTAGCGATGTCGCGATACTGACGTGCACTCGCATCGATACAGTCGCGATTCAGCATCAAAACAGAAATGCATCTGAACGCGCAAGCACCCCTCTCCACTCTTCGTTCTCCCGATGTCGTCTGAGACTGTCGCGCGATTGCATCGATACAGTCGCGATGCGAAAGCGTTGCTACAAAAAATCGCCGTGGGCGCGCGTTCTTACTTATGGTTAGTGTCATACCACAATGAGGGAACTGTCTACAAAAAAAATATTCATTACAAGGATTCTAAATTGGTGTATAGTGAAATGAAGGGACTAAGAGTACCTTGAGGTAGACTCTGTTCCCCACACTAAGTCAAAATGGTCTATATAGTGGGGTCACAGATGTCAGCAGATTACAGGAAATTTACTTTCAGGAAACTTACATGCAAAGTTATAAGAGCCAATGCGACAGTGTAACCTGGAGAAGCGCGTCGTTTCGCTTGCAGTGAACTCCATTCTCTCGCTAATATCTTCGCTTTCCAGCTCTTATCAGCATTTTTGTTTTCGGTTTCTAGGAATGAAACAAAAGTAAAATTAACTTCCTTCCTTTCCTGACAATGCTTTAGTGGGAACGAATGCTTATAGCATTCATTCCCACTAAACTATAAGTAAAGTAACTATAAGTAAATATTGCTGGACAATTCACACAATATTATCTAGCCCCAAGCTAAGCAGAGCTTGTGTTATGGGTATTAGACAACTGATATATTTAATACATTATACTACGCACGTTAAGCCGTTGGTCATGCGCCTGACCTCTCTTCGTTCGTGTCGGTCTGCCGTCCCATCGGATTATGAGAATACCTGTGTTTGCGCACACGCTTGTGCACTATGATGTCCTGCGCACCGGGCTAGTCTCTATAAAGACCCCACGACCCCTATCTATAAAGAGCCACCGTAGTCGGAATTCGACTACATCACCATACCATTATACTACATAGATAGATATTTTTACTATCCACTAGCTTCTGCCCGCGGTTTTGCACGTGTTACTTCGCACGCGCATTTTCGGTATAATAAGTAGCATATTATCTAAGTTAGGCTATGTTCTAAATGAACGCCAAATTTCATCTTTAAATGTTCATTAGTTTTGGAGATATTAGGTAACAACATAAAATTCACATTTCACAAACTTTCGGCTTTATAATATTAGTAGGATAGAAAACACCCAGAATATCCTGAACAAATATCGCAGATCGCACGAACATTAGTCCCGAAGAGGCGGGAATCGAACCCGCAACCTCCTGCGTCGCAAGCGGACGTTCGCCCGTTGCACCACAAAGGCCTTTATAAATAATCAGAATCAGAATCAATAACTTTATTTCTTTAGGCTTACAAAATAAGCAATTAGACAAGTCAAATTTTATACTAATAGTAGGAATAGATACAGGTCTTCATAAAATGAATATGTAAAGGAACTTATCTTACCTTTCATAGAAGGATTATACTCGGACCAATCCAGAAAGAATATGTCATATGTGCATTGACGCCAATTTATCCAAACCACTTTTATTGCCTGGGAAGTAATATAAATATTAGAAACAAAAAGCGCAGAAAATCTGCTTACTTAGTAAATCTAACCCTTTCATTACAATGCTATCCGAACTGAGTTTTTAATCAGCAGTCTAACAAAATATGTTCTGTAGCGGTTGCTGCTCAAATGATGCTGGATTCGCCAGATTACCGGATCCACTGGATTGGATTAAAATTCATTTAAATGTAAAGCCTGTTCGCTCCATTCGCTACCCAGGCAGCGATTAATTTAGCTCAGATTAAGGCTTTCATTCGTATTCGCGCGGTATTCGCTGGGTATTAAGTGAACAGTGGAAAGTAAATATTTCTACTAATATTTAGTAAATATTTCTACTAATATTTACTAAATCCGACTTAAAGTTCAATAATTAAGACGGCATTTACTTTCAATCCAAAAGCAGAGTAGAGAAAAGCTTTGATAACGTGTTCCTCTGGTCGCGATAGAGGCAGGGTAATGCCGAGCGTGCCCGCTTCAGCCGCCAACGCGTGTAGGCTTGAGAATAGAGCTGACTGTAAAAATAAACAGGACTCTTAATATAATATGACATTTCTTGAGAGTGGAACAAGGTTCAACTAGGTTTTTTTTCTGCAGAGAGGCAGCGATGGGTTAATCATTTTAATGTAAGTTTTTTTCTTGGTGTCTATTTCGAAAACAAATACTTTTGTTTGTTTATTGTTAAAATAATTTGAGTACACCAAAAGAGAAACCTGCATTAGAAAAATACTACACCGTAGCGATGTTCTACGAGGGTGTTATTCTTACTATGTTCTCACAAAACACTTTACCCTAATTATTTGTTCATTTGATGTAAATCATCAAATAATTATGATTATAAAATCTGTTTCGGAAACACAATTTTTATCGCTTATTATTTACCTGCCTATATATAAGGTTTTTATAGTGCTTATGCCCGCACTTTGGGCAATCTTAAAGAATTTAAAGATATCCCAAATATTTTACGACTCCGGCGGGATTTCGACCGGTAGGAAGATTTTCGACAGGTCGGGTACTTGCCTCCGTGGCGCAGTTGGTTAGCGCATCCTCGTATTCAGAGGGTCGCGGGTTCAAGTCCCGCCGGAGTCGTAAATTTTTGGGATATCTTTAAATTCTTTATATATAAGGTGGTAGTCAAATTAGTGCACAATATCACGGGGGGATATTCTGTTGGTGCCACAGTATAATAGAAAATTAACAAACGGGGTCAACATTATACCTACCCAAAATTATACAAACCCTTATTTTGCAAGTTCTGTATTACATTATACTACAGTCCCTCCAAACAGATGATTGGCATACATTATGGAGGGCATTGACCGTGCGGCGCGGTCCACTCGCGCGGAATTAACTCATTGTCAGTCTATTTCGTGATCACGTATAGCTTTGTCACTTTCGCATGGGGGCGGGGCCAATGCAGCGACAATGACAGCGAGGTATAAAAGAGCGGTCGCCCTATTTTGGGATGGCTAAGGCGTTATTTGAGACAAATTAAAAATTCGGCAAAAATAAAAAATCTTTTGCGGCTTACTTTGTTTAGTGAAAGTTAATCTGCAGCAGCAGGTGAGTAACCTCCAGCGGTATTGTGCACTAATTTGACTAACACCCTGTGTATTTGCGTTACGAATAAAACAAAACTACGAGGATCAAAACTTTAGCGAATTTAATAAATTAGGTGTCAAAAAACAGACCAGTAAAATTAAACTCTGCACGCAATTTCAATTGTAATAAGCTTTATTTCTGAATATTTTTTTAATTTTAGTTCTACTTACAAAGTACAAGGTTTCAGCCACACATCCCGCAAGCAGCGGCAACACAGAGTAGGTGTAGCCTCCTCTACGCATCGCGCCTCGCCACTGCAGCAGCGCAAATGCTGAGAGGAATGCGCCTAAAACGCCTCCCCAGATCTGAAACCATAGAATTCACTAAAGTTAATAGTGGTAACATTCGTAGCAAAAGACAAAGAATGAGCGAAGATCGATATGTCTCGCAATTGAAGTAACTCGCAGTGACTTCAGTTGTTCCGTGATCATGGCACATGTAACTGTGCCGAAATATTGGAGAACTCAAAACTCAAATCATGGTAAATATCCCGTTAAATATTATAAATGTCAAAATTTGTAAGGATGGATGTATGGATGGATATTTGTTACTCTTTCACGCAAAAACAACTGACCCGATTAGGCTGAAATTTGGTATGGGTATAGTTTGGCACCTGGAATAACATATAGGCTATTTTTTATCCCGATAAAACGCGGGCGAAGGCGCGGGCAGCAGCTAGTAGTTAACTTTAGTATACAATACTAAAGTTAACTACTAGCTGCTGCCCGCGCCATGATATAACCATGATAGTTTCAAAAGTTCTAACGTTGGTTTCTGATCTTATTTTACAAAAACTGCAGAACTTATAGTGTGTCATAAAGTACTGAAACGTAAACTGACGACTGATGTGGCGCGTCGGGCGGACGTCCACCTGCGAAACAGGAGGTTGGGGATTCGATTCCCGCCTTGGGACAAATTTATGTACGATTTGCAAATATTCTATCTATGTTATGTGATGGATGTATGAAGTATATCAGTCATCTAGTACCCAAAAGACAAGCTAAGCAGTGCTTGTGTTGCTAGACAAGCAGTGCTTGTCTAGCAACACAAGCACCAGCGTCACCACAAGCGTCCAGAAATATTTATATATTTGTTAAAATATTGTGCTGTTTGAATGAAAAAGTACAGAATAGAGCCATTAATCTATAAAATCTCTATAAAAATAAAGCCACCAGACTGGCTGGTTAGTATGCGGTACTGGTGTAGTATGCGGACATCATTTAGGACAAAAATAGAGGTTGTTTTCATTAGTAACTCTTCGTTTCGGAAGTAAAACGATTATAAACAATATGAATAAATACGAAGGTTAATTTAATACTTGTACATCACTATAAATCTACATTCATATTGATGTATTAAACTTACTAAGGGCTCTAGAATACTGCACTTAGAAGGCTTTTGTACGCAATTCTGCTACACAATAATAAATTCTAAGTTACCTCCAGCCCTCGTATCACTCCAGCATTAGGCATGACATGTTCCACCTTCAGGGTAGTTGTGACCGTGTCTACATAAATCGACTTGGCTGCGTATTGCACCTCCATCGTTGTAGTTATTCGAAGCGATCCGTTTACGTGATTCACTCTTTCCAGTCTGCAATTTACATAACATCACATTGATCAGAGTGAGCGAAGTAAACGAAGATCTCAGTGGTAGCTTGGGTGAGGCTGTATGTTGAAATAGTAACTTCGATTATATATCGAGACTAATAACTTGCATAAGTGTACAGCTAAGTATACAGGGCCCGTACTCACAAAGACGAAATTAAAGTTTCTGATTCGTTTTCGTGCAAACACTAACTACTCTTATACAAAAAATATAAGAGTTGGTTTTGTTCGAAAACGAATTGGAAGCTTCGATTGTCCTTTTCCGAGTAGGCCCCCAGATGAGACATGTGAAATATGCTGGTAACTTAGTGAGGCCGAATCCGTTGAGGGATTTTTGAGACAAGCAAGGGGGTCCAAAGGGGTAAACTCAATCGTTTAAATCAAGTTTGGTCTCATATGAAAGGTACTTAGTGAGGCCGAATCCGTTGAGGGGTTTTTGAGACAAGCAAGGGGGTCCAAATGGGTAAACTCAATCGTTTTCATCAAGTTTGGTCTCAATGAAAGGTGCTGCCTGCTTGTACATTTCAAAATTGTAGTTTTTTTCTATCGTGTATAGTTTTTTAAATAATCCGAGTTCTATTAAATACCTTCCGAAGTCGGATATTTCAGTGCATACTCAGTTTAGAAAAAAAAACAGACTTCAGTAAACCGAAGTCTGATATTTCAGTGCATTGTGGTCGGGACTGAAACAACAGAGGACCGGTCGAAATTCGCAACCTTTTTTCTTTAAAACCTTCATTGTAGTTATTAATTTTATTAGGACAAACGAAACACGCATATATACTTGAAGTAAGTACTTTCGTCACAAATATATTACTAGAATCGTCGTCGGTGTATATTACTATACCCCGATTCAAAACCCTGGCTATTTTTTGTATGTTGTTTTAATGTTTTACAAAACCCAAGGAATATTAATGGAAAATATTTAACGACTTTGGTATCATCGAAGCAAAGCACAGGAGCTCGAAACAATACTTGGTTTTGAAGGCTTTCATTCATCATTTAATTGATTTCGCGTTCGTTTTCGAAGACAAATTTAAGCATTTTTTGCTACACACATGAGATTTTGCTTTGTTGAAGTTTGTGTTTTAGTTTTTATTGATAACTTTGCTGTTACCTTGTTGTTTTCTGTTATTGTTAAGTTTTCATTAATAAATGTCTTTGTTGACATAAAATAACTGGGATTCTGAATTGGAGTATAACATCCTACTCGACTAGGCTCCGTGTCGCAGGCAAAGTGGATCAGCCCAGGTCAATATGTGAGCGAGCTAGTATAAAGGTGAACATATGTACATTAAGCCGTTTTATATTCAGAAGTCAATCATGAAACCGTAGCGAATTATATTAGGCACATGTTACTTACCGAAGTCGGATGAGCAAAGTGCGCAAGTAAAATGTGTTCGTTAGGTTTGAAGTTGCGGCAGTCGACTTATGAACCATAAAGTACCTCCTGAAACTGCTTGAAACCCATGCTCCTCTCTAGAAAATAAACAAAAACATATAAATGACTAGCTCCTGTCCACGGCTCGGGTCTTGTTGTAGGAATAATGTAGCTTATTGGCGTTTTGAATGACTGAATGTTTGGAAATTGAAAGTTTCACTGCCCAGGCTTTCCGGTGCGACACGGGACGGGCTCTAGGTCGAGCTGTACTTCGGAATGAGCGTGGTGGGCACTCAAAGAATAAAGTTTTTATTTATTTATTATATTTAGTTACCTGTCTATAGTAGAGAAATTGCAGAAACTTATTGTATTACCTTAGATCTTAATTTTAAGTATCATTCGATAAAATGAGGAATTGTTTGTTTACCTGAACATCGTCACCATTAGGTTTTCGTATGACAACTGGCAATGGCCTGTATTCACCATCGGAGAACAAAAACGGAGCGACAGTTTCATTGAAGTCTGACGATAGGAGTTCCGACAGGTTCACTTGACAGTCCACTCTGGAAACAGCAAAATGTGCCATTAGTGGAAGGCGAGACAGATTTCTAAAGGCTTTTTAGACATACGCAGTATTCGCTACAGAACGGTAGTGAAAGCCAAATGGGTATACAAAACGGTAGGGAGTACAAAACGGCGGGATGATGCGCGAATCCGAATGAAAATTTCGCTGCTGCTCTGGTTTGCGAATACAGCTTAGGTCTCCATCGATAGGTCTTATTATAGACATAATTATATTGTTGAGCTTTCACCAAGCATGTTTTTTATAAAATTAATACCTAATTATATACAAATTAATACTTAATTATAAACAAATGAATATGTACTTAATTATATACAATACAAATTGATACTTAATTACATACAAATTAATAATTAGATTATGGCAAATCCCCCCCTACATGGGAGACCATCCACTCGATGGACCGACGACATCGTAGCGGTCGCAGGGAGTCGATGGATGGAGGCGGCTCAGGACCGCTATTTGTGGCGTCGTACGGGGGAGGCCTATGTCCAGCAGTGGACGTGTATGGGCTGATGATGATGATGATGATGATGATACTAGTAGTAATACTATAGTTCTAGTTTATTTATATTCTTTGATTGTAAATAATTTTCTTTGATATTAAAGATTACCCTATTTTGCTGTGGTTTTATCCAGTATTTATCGCATCGGTTTTCTTTTACTTCCCGACGTTTCAACTGCTTTACAGTGAATGTGCTCCCTGACTGATATACATAGGAAGTAGAAGCTACCAGGAAGCCTCATGATCTGAAGTAAGACCTAAACTTATAATATGATTTGTTCAAAAGACGTAATTTTAGTTAAAATTCATAACAATTTAATTATTTTAATTAACTTACGATAAAGGTTCTCCGATGCGTATGTTTAGCGGCAACTGACATGAATTTTGTTTTGTGTCATGTAGAAACTTCATGCCTCCAGTAAAGGTGTAGACTGCCAATGCAAGAGAAACAGTGTCCTAAAAATTAAATAAAAACATAACTATACCTAACTAACTATATTTATGTAAATGCTTAAATGCTGTGTGCCCGTGAACCTTATAAGGCACACAGCATTTAAACTTCATAATTTAAATTCAATAGGATCAAATTTATCTATTCATATTGATCAAGATAATTTCTAAAGAAAATTACAATCAAATAATATAAACAAATTAGATTACTATTGAAACAATTGAGTTATCTGTTTCAAATAATGTACAGGTAGCTCAAATGGTCCATTAATACCAGTGGGAAGCGTCCCCAAGACGCTGGCTGCATTGCCCCGTGCTGTATGGTAATGCTAATGCGCTGCGCCAGATACTCACCAGCTCTCGGGTCAGGCGTAGGTTCGACTAGAAGCTCAGACAATTTTTTTAAATATCCAAGAAGTTTTTATATGGTTGGTTACCTACCTTTCCATGTCGAGATATAATAAAAATAAAAATAAAAATAAAATAAAAAATAAAAATTGTTTATTTCAAGTACATGACTCATAAAATTACATTTAAATACACAATAAATTAATACAATGAAAAAATAATGAAATGAAAAGTAAAACTAAGTCAAACAGAAAATTAATCAATAAAATATAGTACACGGATAGACATATAAATATACAAAGGAGGGACCATCAGTGACCGGGGCAACGCCCCTTAAAAAGGGTTGCATGCAGGCTTATCCAGTGCCCCATAAACGAAGAGTCCCATATATCCGCCAATGTGCTTAGAATGGTGTTGGAGCTGCCACGCAGGCGTTTCAAGAGCGACGCACAACGTTTTCTTATGATGGCGTGAAAGCCATCAGTGTTCGCCTCACTGAACATACCTGATGCACTGCAGAAACGTGGCAGCCCCATCAACACTCTAAACCCATTGTTATATTGCACGCGCAGCGCGTTGTACGCCTTCTGCGTATAGTTTACCCACAGGCTGCCAGTGTAAAGTGACTGACAGTAGGCTTTGAAGAGCGTCACCTTCACCTCCCTGGAACTACGGGCAAACCTGCGAGCCACCATGTTACATCGGACGGCCAACGCCCTGCGCTCTCTCTCTATATCTTCATTATCCTCTAGGTGCTCGTCAACCCAGTGGCCCAGATATTTAAATTTTGACACGCGCTTAAGAGGAACTCCGTCTAGAGCGATAGGTGGTACATTCATATAGGTCTTGGAGCCTGCTCTAAACACCATAAACTCACTTTTTTTCGCATTATATCTGAGCCCATGGACTTTTGCATAGGACTCACATATCCGCAGCAGCTTGCGTAGTGCTCCGATCGAAGGGCTCAGCAACACCATATCGTCGGCGTAGCTAATGTTATTGATACCGACCCCATCTATGTGACAACCGACTTTGGTGCTACTGAGCTCCTCAATCAAGCTGTTCATGTACAGGTTAAAGAGACTGGGCGAAGAGACCCCCCCCTGCCGCACACCGCATTCCAACCTGTACATGTCGGAGTACGAGTCCGCCCACTTAACAATATTTGTTTGGTGCCTATACCAATAACGAAATAGTGACGCTAACTCACCTGGGAAGGCTGACTCATGCGCCAGCTTCTTCCAAAGCAAGTCATACGTCACCAGGTCGAATGCCTTGGACAGGTCCAAAAAACAGGCGTACACTGGTGTTCCTCTGGCCGTGTAATACTGAACAGTTTGCTTGAGAGACAGGATAGCACTTTCTGTTGATAAACCTGATCGAAACCCAAACTGAGCATCGTTCAGTTTAATGTGCCCCCGTAGGTGTCGGTCAAGCAAACTATCCAGCACCTTAGCCACGATAGTAGCCAGTGAAATAGGCCTATAGTTGGACAGGTCCGAAGCATCGCCCGTCTTGTTTTTCACAATAGGCACCACCGTCGTATGCATCAGATTATCAGGTAGGTATGAATGACTCAGACATAAATTAAACAGTACTGATAGCACCCTAGGTAGATGAGCACCTGCGCACTGCAGGTGTTCGATGCTGAGATAGTCGTAACCCGGAGATTTACCACGTACCATGTTTTTTATTACACTTTGAACGTCATTTGCAGAGATAATGATCTCTCCCGGTCCCAAATTATCATTTGTTGATGATATTGGAAGTATGATAAGAGGTGGAAGACCTGCCAACAAATAATTTCGTTAAAGATATGTATTATTTACGATTTTTTTTCAAACTATCCTCACGAACCACAATTTTTAAAACATCTTCCTGAACCTTATAGACTTTGTACAATTCCGTAGCATTTTGTAATATACAATACACCATAGTAGATACTTAGCGGTATCGTAGCACACGAGTACTTGAAGACCCTCTACGAATTCGCTGCAACTTTTTTTGTAGACCGTCGTAAGAATTCGTAGCATCTGACATATTCACTCGTAGACCCTCTATGAATTCGCAGCACCTTGTATTATAGACCGTCGTAAGAATTCGTAGCATCTGACATATTCAATCGTAGACCTCTACGAATTCGTAGCACCTTGTATTATAGACCGTCGTAAGAATTCGTAGCATCTGACATATTCAATCGTGGACCCTCTACGAATTCGTAGCACCTTGTATTATAGACCGTCGTAAGAATTCGTAGCATCTGACATATTCAATCGTAGACCCTCTACGAATTCGTAGCATCTTGTATTATAGACCATCGTAAGAATTCGTAGCATCTGACATATTCAATCGTAGACCCTCTACGAATTCGCAGCACCTTGTATTGTAGATCGACGTAAGAATTCGTAGCATCCGACATATTCACTCGCAAACTTTCGTAGCATCTGACATATTCACTCGCAAACTTTCGTAGCATCTGACATATTCACTCGCAAACTTTCGTAGCATCTGACATATTCACTCACAAACTTTCGTAGCAACTTGTATTGTCCTCCATAATAAGAACGGTGTTTTAAAAATATTGATTTACCTTTCGGAGAAGAACTTTTTGGTTGTAACCAGAGCTGGCACGGTCCTCCAGGTTCTATCGAGTAGAAGTTTTTGACACATTTGTTTGCTAACGCTCGGCACGCTCGGAAGTCGTTTTTCTGTAACCATTCTTATATGATAACATGTAAAATTTCTACCATTTCTTTTTTTAGCTTATTCGTGCGGCATGAATTCCGCTTAAGTGAACGATATTTCCAGAAAAAAAGTGTTAATAAAAAAACATTATAAATTAAAATGCGGCAAAACCACGCGCAATTTTTGAACTGAAGAACTTTACTGTACTTGATTTTAACACAAATATTGTTTGCTTTATCTGTTTAATTCATGATTGATTACCTATTGGTCTATGATCAAAAATCATCAAAAAAAAATCTGTCTTACTCACAGTACACAAATACTCCATTTTCACAACCTCCAACAAATCCATCGGATGCATCGTCCCTTCATACTTAGGCCTCGCATTCACGTAGGTCTTCTGCACACACGTCCCTAGCACCACGACCTGGCTGCGGCTACAAGAGCAAGCTTCGCATCGCACACAGGTGTTATCTTGCGCACGGTAGCCGCGGGCGCATTTTATGCAGAGCACTTCTTTCGTTGGGGAACCGTCGAGGTTTTGAGTCACTGAAATTTCCTAACATGTTGTGATTGTGATGTCAACAAGTGGAACATCGTATGTTTCCACATGTTGGCCGAGTCATCATGTCTCGCTGGTACAAGATGATAAATCAAACCAAACTACAGACACGACGTTGTCAACAACAGACAAACGCAGCCATTATTATGGTCGGCCATTAAAGAGGCATTTGGTGCAAGCAGTAAGTAATCGCACAGACAGGCGGCTTGCTTAACGCCTAGAACCATTAGATAGATAGATATAATATACTTTATTGCACAATAGTTGTACATAGGCAAGCATAATGCTAGATGGCATTCTCTACCTGCTAACTTTTATTATATATGTATTAGTACCTACGTAGAACTGCGCGCGTTCGCTAGTCGTCAAATGAAAAAAACTCACATTCTTAAACGTGTATAAGGTTGAACTTGTTTATTTGAACTGATTTTAAAATCAAGTTCAATGCTTTGTTTACTAGTTTTAACCATAAATGTATCTTTGTTTCCAGCTAACACAGCGAATGTATAAATAAAATATTTTTATAAGCTTATTTTGTTTCTCACCAATGATTATAAATCTTTTGAGAAGTAAATAAATATCTTAACCATAAAATATTTTAATAGAACAATATTTTTTTTTAAATGGAACTAGGTACGTACGTAGAAGCCAATTAATGTCCGAAAGTTATTTTTTATATCACTGTTACTAAAGTTCTTTCGTTTCATATCATGAATAAAAGATAAAAAAACACATTATAACACTGCGGATATTAAAATCAAAAAGACGTTAAATGAATTTAAAGATATCCCAAAAATTTACGACTCCGGCGGGACTTGAACCCGCGACCCTCCTCTGAATACGAGGATGCGCTAACCAACTGCGCCACGGAGGCAAGTACCCGACGTGGAAAATCTTTGGGACTTACGGACTATAGCGCCGTTAGCTCCACCTACAGGGGAAACATTGAAGTTATCCAAACCTGCTCAAAGTCTAAAGTTACATTTAGATCGTTTGACGAGAGGTATCGCTGTTGCTAATCCTCTGCTGTTGGTACTTGCCTCCGTGGCGCAGTTGGTTAGCGCATCCTCGTATTCAGAGGAGGGTCGCGGGTTCAAGTCCCGCCGGAGTCGTAAATTTTTGGGATATCTTTAAATTCTTTAAGATTACCCAAAGTGCGGGCATAAGCACTATAAAAACCTTAGAGACGTTAAATGGCTGATGGTCTTCTACAAATATTGCCTTAATGACAAGACATGCGCTTGCATCACCGCTTTACAGAATGGCACCAAATCTATCATTTTACTTTATCTACTATGTATAAATTAACATAGTTTCTTAATTTTACTTTAAAATTGCTAATTAAATTTGTAGTCATCAGTGCATCATAGAGTATTTAATTGTGGTCACGTCAAAATAGTCTTGGGTTATACTAGGCGAAATTCGATACCTGTGACTTACGTTACTGTGCCTTCAAAATATCTGTGACAAATACCTGTGACAAAATATTAGCTATTCTTCTTACAAATCTTACAAATGAATCCTGCCTTCTGCAACACGTCACACAAATACTACGATTTGTATGTGTATTACCAAAAAATATAGTTAAAAACTAAAACCCGACTACATAAAAGTCTTAAACAAGCGGTCACCTATTGTCCTTATCATTTTCTTTTGATATAATTGTACCGTAGGTATATGGGGTGGGTGCCTCCGACTACGTAAGTATCAAAAGAAAATGATAAGGACAATAGGTGAACGCTTGTTTAAGACTTTTTTGTAGTCGGGTTTTAGTTTTTAAATATTTATTTTTTATACCGTTTGCTAATAGCTTGAGAATCGTTAATCTCACAAAAGTTTGAAAAACGGTTTGGGAAAGTACAAACAAAGACCTTTGCAACGATACCACACACGAGCATATTTACTAACATTGATATTTTCGATCCTTTATTCGACCCCCGCTATCTCGTTAGACCCCCATTTTTATCTGACTTCACATAGCCTATAATCATCGGGCTATTAAGACAAATCATATGGCACCTCATTTGTTGAAATCGGACCAGTAGTTTCAGCGCTACGAGGGAACATAAAAATCGGCTACATACATACATACATAGGGTGTCAAAATCATAACCCTCTCGTAGTCGGGTAAAAAATACAGATCGAATAGAGCGTGAATTTTACATAGATGAAATTCTAGGCCTGAAATGACTTATAAACAACAATTTACTTAAAAAAAACGCTTCGGACCGAAACGAAAGCGTAGTCTAGTTTTAATAGGGGCAGAGTTTTACCAGAAATATAATCTCCCGGGCATCTCCTACACACGAATCTACCCAGCGTGTTCTGACACTTCCGCGGCACGCACGAGGCTCCGTCTGAGGACACCAACTCTGTGGCATTGCAGGGCTTGCAGGTGTTAGTGCTGGTGGGAACACTGTGCTCCTCGCATGCACAGCCGAATCCTGATAAATACAAATTAATATTAAAGGGGTTTGAAGATTTTAGCTCTTAATATCGGCCACCGCTTATTTTCTTATGCTATATGGTTCCACTGCTGGGCAAAGGTCCAATAAGTTAAATTAGTTTTTTTTACAAAATAACAACAATAGAGCTATAAATATAGTAAGTAGATAAAAGAGACTTGTCATATACAACCAAAAAATATTACATAAGCTAGATCTCTAGTTAAATAATAATTTATCTTCCCGAATTGATTGTTGGTCAGAGATTTGATAGAGATTATCTAATCTCCCTCAGGTATCTACCTAGAGATGATCACCGTACGAACAACCGGCCTAAAGCCTCGTGAAAATATAACTTTAACCAATGCACAGAATTGGGAATAATAAGAACCGGCTTAAATAATATAATAATAAACAAATCATTTATTTCAGGTCATAAAAAGGAACCCATACATATGTTATTTACAAATAAATTAAAATTAAAGCCTCGTGAAAAGATAACTTTAACAAATGCACAGAATTATTGGGAATAATAATTATTCCCAATTCTGTGAACAAATGTTTACCTACTTCACAAATGTATTATTAGAGGTACTTACCATCTGCAGCTTTGATCATAGAGCCATTAGCTGGGCAGGTCAGACATGTCAGTGATGCTGGGTCGTAGAATTGATCACGGCTGCAACTATCCGGCAGTACCAATGCTTGTGCCATCACCAGCATTATCATTATACATAAAATAGTAACCATTTTGTAACTTGATTAGAGTGGATTTATTATTAGGGTTATTCCAACGCAAGTAAATAATTAGTTATCACCAACCACCAACCAAACGGTAAGAGGAACAATGAGGTTATAAAACTTTTTAAACTAACGTGATTGGTTAACACGTTAACAAAAAAAAATTATAGGGTATTTATGACTACGACCGCTGTAACGCGATGGAAACGTAGGGGAAAATATAATAAAAGGTACGCGATAAAATAATCTTTAATGAGGTTATACTTTGAGACGCTTATATTTTGAATGTGTAAGAATTCGGATTATCACCCATTGTTGATTTTCCTACGATCAAAATGGCCTGACGTCACCAAAATCAAGCTTCTTTAAAAAATATATACTAATGAAAGATACGGTTTGTGCGAATATTACACGACTATGACTTGGAAATGGTAAATATTATACTAATAGAATGACTATGTGTGTTGTTCGATTGCGTTCTTATGTTTTGATTAAACTATGGCGGTCACCTAGCAACGATCGTGGCTTGTGCCACCTTGCGCTTAGCATAGGCACAGAATAGCAATTATCCTACCTACCTACATAGGATAAGGGTAGAAATCTTATCGATAGGTAGGTACATCCTATTCTACTAATATAATAAATGTCAAAGTTTGCAAGGATGGATGTGTGGATATTTGTTCCTCTTTCATGCAAAAACTACTGAACTGATTGGGCAGAAATTTGGTATGGTTGTAGTTTGGGACCTGGAATAACTTATAGGCCCGATTAAACGCGGGCGAAGGCTGGGGCAGCACAGCTAGTAAAATATAAATTTGGAATTCCCAGTGGTGATAAATGGAATTATATTGAACTAGCTGCTGCGCGCGTTTTATCGGGATGAAAAATAACCTAGGTATATGTTATTCCAGGTCCCAAACTATACGCTTACCAAATTTCAGCCTAATCGGTTCAGTAGTATAGTGAACACTACACACACTTGATAATTACTTTATTTTACGCAGTAATAACTCTTATGACAAGTTGCCAGTTTGGCGGTCGGAACCGAAGTGTCCCCTTTTTTGCTAGCTATTTTACATTATAGCTCGAAGGCGGGAAACTTCCACGGTGGGAGCCGCCTTGAATGCTTGTTTACGCGGGCTTACGCGTCTCGTCCAATCGTGTGTCCCAATTATAATGTTGCCAAAAGCTGTTGGTGTTACCATACAAACTAAAGTAATACTTCAAAAACGTTGACAAATGATTAGTAATATTCTATCAGATACCAAAAATCACGACATTCGGCCATATGACATCGTACGTTCCTCCAGGCGTGCGACAAACACTTCCTTTCATTTCTAATAAATCATTTCCTAGCTAAATAGTTACCATTTTGTCATAAAATATACCTTAAATCTTTTAAAATTTTATAATTCGCTGTTATAATGAAATTAAAGTCACGTACATGACTCAACGCAATGTTTGCGACGGAAGATCATTGTCGTAGTAAATGGAACTGAATAGCTATCACAACATAATGAAGAGATGGATGCCATTTTGTAGCTTTAAGGTATTTTATAAGTAGGTATTAGTTTAGTACATATTGTTGTTATAGTTTTCAGCAACAAATACATTATATTTTATTATAAATAAATTATTTATCACTTGTACCTTGAAGATATACATCAATAACAATATAAAAAACAGTTACAATTTGAGAATCGAAAAGAAATAGAGCGGACAATGTTGATTACTTTAATTAGGTATCATCTTATAAATACAAAAGATATCGATTATTTCAAACCTTTAGGTATCAATTTGTACAAAATATATTATCCGTCTCGCTAGAATCACATTCTGAATTATTCAATAACTACGACATTCGGTTTAATTAAAATAGTCTGTTTTTTTTTTGTACTGTTTTGGAGAAAAAATTCCAAATTCTGATTAAAGTTAGTGGTTTAATTTAGATTACAACCTTCTGAATAATGTCCTACCATAAGCCATTTTATGACTTTTTTCATTCTTCAGTATATTTACTCGCACAATATGGACATCAATAATAGAAATTTAAGAAATACTTTTTAGGAGAACAGCCGTTTCTTTTCGTTTCATAAATCGTTATTATGAGAAAACAATGTTCCTTGCTAAATCTCAGAACAGAAAACGTAACTGATCAACATCGTGACCATCTCAAAATTAGCAATTCTGCCACACATTAGCCATAATCTGCCAAATTTGACGTAAAAAACAAAAACGCCAAAAATATGCTTTCATACTATCTACTTCATGGAATTGGAAAAATCAATTACGTTACATTTCGTTCAGCTATATTTGTATCATTTGTACCGTCAGCAGATAGCTCAAGTTATTCTTGTTAAATATAGTATACAGGTTGGTACAAACGAACCTTAATAAGTCTTTCTTAGTAGACTAAATCGATATTACTAACTATTATCTTACTAAACTCTCAACACAGACTCTGCGCTGGTCCTGGTTTCATTGGCTTAAATATACTGTAATGTTGTTCCGATCCGTATTATTGCTTTGTTTAAACTGCCAGTATTATGTTGTTTTTATCTACTACTAGACTGCGTTTAAGTTTTTAACGACACACTACATATTCCCCATCCGCAAATGGAAATTACAAGGCTTAAGGTAGTCAAAAGCTCCAAACATTACCGCTAAATAAGCTGTTTATTTTTCAAATAAGCAATAATAAGTAATATTACAATTAAATTAATTAAACTGATTATTTCATTGAAAACTCAGTCTAATAAAAATATTGGTGGGATCTTTCAAATCTGCCAAAATGGCAGAAATCTACCAAAATGGTCACATTGCTGTCCAATGGGTTTATAATTTTAAAAAAAATCAGATGAAAGATTGTTATTACTTCAGTCCTTGGATTGGCCAACCCCAACCAATAATGGTCATCCACCGATAGTAAGTATCTGTCTACCAATTACGAGCGTCGGTCAATAATAAACTCTTTGACCATAGACAAATCGCCTCAATACTGGTGGACGCTATCCAATTGCAACCATTCACGAGCATCATCCAATAGTCAGCCATTTGACCGTAGACAAGACTTCAAAGAGTTGCCCGTTCAAATAAATTCAACCAAAGAATGAAAGCTGTATCAGTTGACTAACATTAGTAAACATAGTAAACGTCAACAATTTCGACTAGTATTGAACGAAGCGTAACACCATAATATAGAAATTAGATAGAAGAGATGCATATCTAGCCCGAGTGCAGGGACGTGAATGTATTTGATTAACAATAATACTTATATTTTCTTCTTTTAGGAACCATTCGCACACCATACATGAATAGGAAATGCAATATAATTTTATTGGCTATTATTGTCCAATTGTTTATGAATAAAGAACTTACTTAATTAGTGCTTTAAAAAGTAAACCTTAATATAATAGTAAAATAACGCTAATCTAAATAAAATTTCAAAAATTCTGAAAGATAAATAAAAACGTGAAGGCTTCTGGTTTCATAAAATTTAAGCCCTCTGCACCGTTTATAACAGATTTGTTGACTATGCCCATGTATAAAATCGACTTAATATGTCGCTTTGGCAACGTTCTTAAGGGTACATTACTCGCACTCGCGAACTTTGATTCTTGTTACCGGGGTCAAATTCTGAGATCACGCTTTTCATGATGTTTAAATGATGATAGTATCATCAAATCAAATCAGGCAAACTTGATTGGCCTGTTTCACCATAGAATAGTTAAGCTTTCAGTACCTCGTTTGCTGCTACCTCCTTTTGCCTTGTGTCAGAACTCTCTTCGTCCATCCTGCTTCTCGTTGTTATATGCAATTACCATTGTTGTTCATTACCTCGGAAAAACAATTATAAAATATTAGTAAGTGTCCAACTGGACCTGTGTACCCTACTGCAACTAACTGTTCAATAGTGAATATAAAGAAGGCAACCGAGCAAAGATTGCACTCAACTAATTTATTGTACTCTTCTGTTATTAATTGATCTCAATTCAAATTATTCATTTACACAAGACTAACATGGCAGATACTTCCAAATTGTTATGCCTCAATTGTATAAGACTGTGGCTGAAAGTACTCAAATTAAATTAATTGAGTTATATTTTATAAAATTGTATGATTTTATCTTCTATTCTAAAACTCACAACACATCATACTTTATACTTTTAATTTGTGTAATAGGCTTGCGGTCATTTTATTTAAATAAATTGACTGTAGTCTTCTGTTGCTAATTAAATGACACGTGAAATAATTGTAAATTTTTATAAGTAAGTGTTGTCAACTATGATTAATTGTGCTCCACGTTTTCCGTTCGTGCTTGATTTTTCGTGCACGACTTTGATTGATAGTTCTCAACATTTACTAATTGTGCTCGATGAATATTAATTGTTCTCAATTTGTGCTCAACGTTTATTAATTGTGATAGTGGTTTATTAATAGTGCTTAATTTGTGCTTAAATTTTACCAGGTTAAGTGATATGTACTCTACTTTAAGTAGTTGTTTTCGACGTTAGCTAATTGTGCTTTATTTGTACTTGACTTACTAATTGCCCGTAATTATACTCAGCTTGTAATAATTGTATTTTTTTTTTTTTTGTTTATTGTGCTCAACTTTTACTAATTATTGGGCTTAACCCCGATTTGGCATACTTAGCCCGTGATATACATAGCCACTTAACCTGATTAATGCACACTAGGCATAATTAGCCTATAACATACATTGCATACTTGGCAATCGAACACACGTGGTACTTGCCCATTTGAAAATTTAACGAGCATGGTTTTTCTAAGACACTGATTATAGTCGAGTCATTAATTTGTTAATAAAATTATTGTAAAGATTGGTCAAAAATATCATAAGTTTTTTTTTTTTTTTTTCAGCAGAAAGTGCCGTAATTTGCTCCCACCCACATTCCTGGGGTTTCCGCGGAAAGTTGAGGGTAGGCCGGCCGATGTTTATTTGTATATAAATAGATTTCTACTTTATAAAAAAAAAAGGGTGAAAGGTGTTTGTGTAGCCTTTCTAGTTATTAAATTCTTTAGTTTGACTAGTAAATCTATACTGTGTCTAGAAATTCTATTTGTTTATAATGTATCACGATAAATAGAGAACGTTGAAAAACAAACAAATAATTTATTTATTTATTATAGGTATTTTTTTTTATCAATCCTTTTTCCTGCTTCCGATTTTTTTGCGATTATTAATATTTGATTACCATACTTTTTAACTTTTGGGCCCACGCTAAAACATGGTAGGTATAGTACGTACATGGTCAACATGCCTTGGCTTGGTATTGATACAATTAGCCAAAATTTTATCTGTTCTGATAGGAGTAGATACAAATGACCATGCCTTGACGATACTGATTTACTGAATTACTTTTCATCGGTGTACTTAGCCATGGCATACATAGCCATTAACTGACTGAGTACCTCTATAATATGTAGTATGTAATATATTTAATTTTTTAAATTTCTGTCATAATTTTATTAATTATTGTAATTTTATAAATAGGTACAGCCCTTTTACAGCAAACTCTTATTTTTAATTTTAGTGTACTTAATATTTGACTGTCTGTCTGTTTTCTTTCTTCATACAATCCCTTATGGTGCTTCCTTTTTTGATTATAAATTGTGTGATAATGTAATAGGATAAGAGTCATTTTAGAAATTAACGACATCAAGTGTATATTAAGAAATACCTACGGTGGAAATAAATGAATTGAATTGATTACAGCAAACTTAGCAATAAAATAAAACATTTATAGGTTTAAAATTCTTGGCCACGCTATAGGTTAAAATTGCCCCATGAAATAATTTACTCATAAAGTGTCAATTCAGCACTTTCTGGTTGATAGATACTCACGGAATTCAAAACACATGGTAGCTACTTATATCCACGCAGTCCACCGACAGTTACAAAAATCGCTATCAGAGATTAGCCCTGATCAAAGCAAACTTCAGCAACCATCGAGAAACACACATAACACATGCCAACACGATCGGAGAGTGAGCCCCAATCACGTATTAGGCACATGCTATCTGGACTAGCAGTCAACACGTGAAATACTCATTTATCGATTGTACAAAGTGATCTGAACAAAACCTTCGCAATTCGAAAGGAATAATGTACAAACGGATTGTCTCGGTACTATACCGACCGCTTTATACATAAAACTCCACACGAAATGATCGATTTACTGCAATAACTAAATGTCATGAATTTAGATTTAAGAACGGGTACCAGAAAACTCTCCGATTAAAAGCGTCATCACGTCTGGATAGTCTCGGTATAATACCGACCATTCGTTCGAACAGCTATTTAAATTGGAATATTTTGTGGAAGGTACCCGCATTTAAATCACTAAAATTAATCTAGTCAATCTGGCCACGAATTTTTTTGTATTATACTGAAATACTTATGATGTAATAATTTTCAACATACCTGGGCTCATCCCACTTCTGAAATATAGTGAACACTACACACACTTGATAATTACTTTATTTTACGCAGTAATAACTCTTATGACAAGTTGCCAGTTTGGCGGTCGGAACCGAAGTGTCCCCTTTTTTGCTAGCTATTTTACATTATAGCTCGAAGGCGGGAAACTTCCACGGTGGGAGCCGCCTTGAATGCTTGTTTACGCGGGCTTACGCGTCTCGTCCAATCGTGTGTCCCAATTATAATGTTGCCAAAAGCTGTTGGTGTTACCATACAAACTAAAGTAATACTTCAAAAACGTTGACAAATGATTAGTAATATTCTATCAGATACCAAAAATCACGACAGTAGTTTTTGCGTGAAAGAGTAACAAATATCCATTCATACATTCATTCTTACAAACTTTGACATTTATAATATTAGTAGCGAAGTAGGATAGGACAGGAAGTATGTGCACATTGTCCACATACCACAATATGCAACAATGTGAATATAAAAAATACAGTAGGTATAATGTTAACGACTAGCGCTCGTTCTTATCGATAATTTTCATTGATTTTCTAAAATGTTATCTTTCTTTTATATAAAACTAGCTGCTGCCCGCGACTTGCACGCGCTTTTCCGTCCCCAGGATACCATCTACGTTCCTGTCAAATTTCATTAAGATCCGTTAAGTAGTTTTAGCATGACAATGTGACAGACAGACAAGAGTTACTTTCGCATTTATAATATTAGGAATAAATTTTTTTCTAAAACTGTTAGTTGGGTTGTTGTTATGTTTTCTGAAAGACCACAAAAAACCAAATAATTTATTTGGCTACTTATTTTGAATTTAATTTATTGATCTTGTCAAACATGTTTGACAAAATTAATAAATACAGCTGTCACGTTAACTAAAAGTTAACGTGAATCGACGTCGTCAGGTGAAAAGACTAAGTCTATACAGGAATAATAGAATAATAAAAATAAATACGCTCATGAAAATATAATGATTATTTAATTTATCGAAAATTATAAATATCTCTTAACATTATAATCAGTTCTTTGCATTCAATAATATCATAACACTAAGTAACTTCACCTACTGCCATTTGGTGTAACAATGTCATCACATGGCAAAATCTATCTTTGATTTCTGTCTCGGACCTATGTGGAAGCAACTCTCTTATCCTCCCAAATACTTTTTCAGACCCAGCTTCACCCTTCAACACTTGAAGCATAGTTTTGTCTTCGTCTCTAGTCCAGTTGTTGATATTTTCTATTTTATTTGTTTCAACTTTCATAGTTGCCTCTATTTTTGGCTGTTTGTTTGTTTTTGAAACTTCTGTCTTGACTTTAGTTTCAACGGCTACCTCAGGCCGTAGCTGTTTATCTTTCAATGTTTCCAGTTTTGTGTTTAAAATTTTAAACTGGATAGCCTCTGTTTTAGACTGTTTAACTTTAGGAGCTTCAAGTTCTTTAGCCTTAGCGTTTTCAGCAGCTAAAACATCTACTCTGAGTTGTTTAACCTTTGTTGCGTCTATTTTCGCAATAGCTTCAAGCATATCTTTTTTAGCGGCAGCAGTTTTACTGTCCTTCTTTTCTCTTTTATTTCCAACCTGAGCAAGTTCGTCTTTCTTCCCATTTTTCGGCTTTTGTGGCTTTTTAGGTTTCGGGCTCATGATAGCATCTTTATCTTTTCTCGTATTATCGTTTACATCTTTTTTCGTGGGAGACTTTGCTTGTTTTCTTGGCCTTTTCTGTGGTGGTTTTTTCTTTTGTGTTTCTTCTTCTGAGTCTGGGGGTGACAGGTGGGTCTGAGCCGAGGCGAGCCTCCTCGCGTGGACCCGGTAGGGCTCCTTCGAGTAAGGGAAAGTGACGCGAGCAGATCGCAGTAACCGACCGTGTTGGAGGAATACGCGGCCATTCAGATACTGGAACAATTATTTGACTTTAAAGGAATGATCTCACTGATGCGAGTAGTGGAATAGAATAATCAGGAATTACTGGCATGAAGTGATGTTTATTTCAACGAATCAGATAAATTCCGGTCAAAACACACGGAAACGGTACGGCAGCGGCGAGAAATTTCAAAGCATTTTAAACTTTATCTCAGATGTCCGAAACAGAGTCGAGAAGAAATTATTTTCATACCCTAGCTGAAAAACGTCTCTTCTCGTCTCCGCTTCGGACATCTCCACTTTGGTGGAGTCTGGGCCGTGGAAACGTGCGTTAGCGACGCAAAATAAAAATACAAGTGTTTTGTAATTATAGCTTTTTACAAGCAATATAGCTCGCAGCACAAAAGTAGCTTTGTGACCATCCATTGTATTGTTAATTTGTAGGCCATTCGTTATGAAGCCACGCAATAACTTGGAAAAACTTGCCATTTTGGATTTTATTGAAATTATTACTAGAATCAACAAAAAGTCCAAAAAAAATTTTTTTTTTTTTGTTGTTTCGCGTCAATAACAATTATGGCAATTTTTTCTAAGTTTTTGGGTGGCTTCATAACGAATGACCTACAGATTAACAATACAATGGATTGTCGCAAAGCTAACGTTGAGCTGCGCTATAGCTATATTGCTTGTAAAAAGCTTAATTAATTAATACGGCACAGACAATGCAACAACTTACAACGGTATCAAGATGGTTGTTCGCGTCAAGTTTCCTTTTGTTGGTTGCGTCAGGTTCTTCAGGAAACTCCCATTCCTCACAACCAGTGTCGTTTGTGAGGAAACCCTCGTTCAGAAGTTCTGTGCCGGACTCATACAAACTGGAAAAAAAAACATTTGTTTTAGTTTTAATATATGTATATATAGGAATACTTGTGCCGACCCCACCTAGCGTGGGATAATGACCGGAAGATGAAGGCTAAGGGTACCCATAACAAAAATAGATAGTTCATAGATGGCAGAATATGGTTTCTTGTTTGATCGGTCAACGTCTGCGTTTTGTGCTGGCGTTTTCTCTTAAGAACGGAACGGATAGCCTTAGCCCCCATACAAACATACTTTCCGCTTCATTTGGAAACTATGTCCTCGATCTTATTGAAATTTTCCATACGTAATCGGATGAAAAATAGCTATGTTTGTAGCGGTTTAGTTTTTCAAAAAACATAATGATCTTTAAATGAGAGCGAAACTAATTTTGACCACCAAATCAAGTAATTTTCAAGCGATTTTCTATGCATGATAGACACCTTTATTCGAAAATCTGTCGCATGGCTAATATATCAATTAAATTAAACCTCACCGCTAAAAGGCTGTTGCCGCTGCTAAAGCTGGGCAGTGAAAGCGTTAATGTTTACCTTTCCGGTGGCCTCTCGTCAGGAAACAGCGCCTTGTACATGTTGGTGAGTCGCGGATGCGCGCGGAAGTGCGGCAGCACGCGCGCCTTGGCCTCCGCGCTGTTGCCGCTGTTGAGTCCAGTCGTCAGTGCGCGCACGACCTTACGTAGGACCGTCGGTTTGCGCGCGAACGTTTTCTGAAAGATTAATTTATTTATTTAAGCCATAATCATGCTAAATATTCTATCTATTTAAGATAACATACCTAGCTGTGATTATCCAGCAGATTAAATACTTAGATTGTATTAAAATTACATTTTCCACTGAACTCTATCTCGCCGAGTTTTTATAATTTTTGCGTGTCCTGTGATGTACATACGGAAATACTTCCATTGTTTTCTGTTGCGTGCCGTTCGAGACCACGTAGCACCTCCTAATTTCTTTATGTCGCCGCATCTTTCGAGCCGTCTACCTCTTTTCGAATATTTAAAGATTACTTTAAGTCCCTTCGCCTAAGGAGGCCCGTAGAGGCCAGTAATAAATTTCCCAATTCAGTTTAAAATATTTATCGAGACTTAACCACAAAAATGTAACACACATTTTTGTGGTTGGGTTTTATTAGTATTGTATTGAATCTAATGATATTGACATAGAAGTTTAAGTTTTTCAGAGTTCCGTACCTCAAAAGGAAAAAAGGACCCTGATAGGATCACTTTGTCAGGCTGTCTGTCAACCCTGTTTTTCAGGAACGCGTGGAGGTTATCATCATCATATCAGCCTATAGGTACACGTCCACTGCCGGACATAGGCCTCCCTCATACGACGCCACAAATAGCGGTCCTGAACCGCCTCCATCCATCGACTCCCTGTGACCGCTACGATGTCGTCGGTCCATCGAGTGGATGGTATCCCAATGCTCCGTTTAGCGTTGCATCGTGGCCGCCACTCGAGAAACTTTACTCCCCAGCAATAATCAGTTCTGCGAGCTATATGACCTGCCTATTGCCACTTCAACCTACTAAGCCGCTGTCGGTGACTTTGGTTTTACGGATTTCCGTATTCCGGATTCTGTCACGTAGAGAAACACCAAGCAAAGCTCTCTCCATAGTCCGCTGAGCGACTTTTGAGCTTATGAACGAGGCCTATAGTTAGCGACCACGTCTCGGTCCGTAGGTCACACATTGATTGAAGACTACGCGTCTAAATTAACATCAAATGCTTAAGTCCGTAATCTCTTGGAGCCGTGATATAAAAAAGTCACACCAATCAAAAGCTAAAGCCGTTTATGTCCAAATATTTTGAAATTTCCAAGGGAATCACATACACAGAAACCATATAGATAGGGTACTTCCCGTTGACATAGAAACGTAAAATTTGGCAAGAAGCAAGGTCTTACAGCGCAAGAAAAATCCAAACAGAAACCTATAGTGTATCTTTGTCCCGTTGACCTAGAATCATGATATTTTGGCAAGAAACAAGGTCTCATAATTATACGCAACCCTCCGTCCGACTCTCACTTGGCGTTTTATTTTATTCATAAAATTTCTCAACCAACACATGGCTGCGGCATCTTGGCGTGGGTTATTTGAGTGTGAGATGTAATGGGATCTGTCATTAAGATATCACAGCATAGGTACTTAAATGCTGGATTCCTATGATCAGAAATGGCTGGCATTTTACACCTGGTATTTGAATCATTACATACTATATCCCTGCATCTTTAAGATTTTTATAATTAAATACTGTAGTAAACTTCTCCATGTACTAGGCTTTATATTCAATGTTCTGGGTATTTCTATGTATAATCAAAAATATATATCTATTTATGTATATCAGTATAATTATCTACTACCCATAACACAAGCTCTATTAAGCTTGAAGCTAGATGATGCTGTGTGAATTATCCAGTCATTATTCATTTATTGGTTCTGTAGAAAATGTAAGAACATTATTTGTTTAAAATAGTTCTTTGACAAATGGATTAAGATACCAACCAACTATTCAATTTAATACCATGAACGCACTTAGGACACCACAATGCCACATTAGTATACTTGGAAAAAAGCCAATCACAACAATAGACACAATAATAATTTGAGCAAATGATAAAAACATAAAAAGTCTTGCACAGCATTCAAGTTGACAATACTCACATTATAAGAAATAATAAAAATGATTAAACACAAGTTATCTTTAAAAAACATACAGCTGAATTTAGAATCTTCACCTTTTTTGAAGTTGGTTTAAAATAATCTTGTTGCCAACTAATCATAGATACAGCCAGTTTATAGAAGGTGGATTACAAAACTCTTGATTTGTTGGGGAAAACTATTTCATTTCATTAGACTAGACGGCCTAGAGTCATATTGCTCAAGGTTGCCTGGAAGAAATCGCTCTCAGCGATAAGGCTGCCTTTTGTACTGTCTTGATTTGTATTTTAGATTAAGAATTTTGTGTAATTTTTAGTAGGTACAATAAAGTGTTGATTCATTGTTGATTGATGAATGTTGAATACTGAATAGTGCCATTTTGTCTATGGCATTCAATAAACAGGCTGATTCTAAGATCCTGCGGTGACATGTCTTACTTCAAGGCAGTTTATAGCAGTAATAACAATACTTACATGCAACAAATCAATGAAGCCAGTCATTTGCACTAACGAGAATCTATCCATGAAGCGGCCGACCTGGGCAGCCTGTCCTGGCCTCAGAAATAACAGGAAGTCTTCCACCATGTCTTTGTGGTCCGGACCAAACAATGTCTCAATCTTCTTGTATAAATCTATAGGGGTCTCTTTACTTGGGTTGAAATCTCTCAAAATAGTTTGGAACTGCAGGAATTTGTTTGTAGGCACCATTGGATTGGAAGAGAATCTTTGTTGTACTCTTGTGTAGAAGGATCTAACCAATGCTGTAACAATAATATCTAGTTTTTACCATGTTCTTTTTGTTTGTTTTTTTTTTAACTTTTCATGTAACTTTAGTAAGGATATCTATGCATTGATCAATTGCAATATAACCACTGGTTTGAGAGTATTTATTGCAATTTCAGTTTTATTTTCATAATCTTTGAAGCACTTACATGAATAGACAGAAACAATATGGAAAATTATTTGCTTTGGAATTTCCAAGAGATTATGACAGCTACTTTTTCAATATAAAGAAGTAAAACTGATATTGTTTAAAGTTGGGTATGGTATATGGTTGGGAAGAACAACAAAATATTCACTAAAGTTAGAAGTACCCAGGTAAGATTTTAGAAATAATAGACACCTAATCATTAGAAAAGAATCTTTGAACAGTACCATATTTTTCTAGAAAATACACACAAGTCGAACAATGCATGGCTACTCACCATCTTCAGCAGGTTTGGCATCAACAATAGGCGGATCAGTTTTATTTGTTTCTGGTTCTTTGTTGGTCTTGACCTCAAGTTTTATTACATGAGGGTCTGGAGGCTTTTCCGGAGGTGGCTGCAACAGGATTCGAATGTAGGTCAAGTAAACAAAATGTAATTCAATATCAACGTCGTCCAACTATAAAAATGGCGACTGACAAATTGCGTAGGTCAAATTCTAAATGGTAAATGGTCACGATTATGGAATGAAAATTTGATAAATCATTGAGGAACATATAGCTTAAGTTCCAAACCATTAAAAAAAACTAATTAATATAGGTTTCCATAATTGAAATAGACTTTTAAAGCGAGGACATTAGTGCATTTATTCTGACTCACCTCAGGTTTGATAAAGGGTTTTGGACCAGAATTTTGACTGAAAAAGCTCGTGCTCGGTTCTATTTTATTTCCAAAAGCATCTTGGCTTTCCCTCGAGAACAAAATGGGCATAGAAGGCAACATCTGGAAGGTTTTGGCTTTCCTCTTCTTACGACACGGAGAACGCAACTTCACAACACAACACGGCACGATTTCTACATGATTGTTGCTCAAGTAAAAAGAAATAAAAACTTATTATTATTTCATCTAAAGCTAATAAAAAACAAAAGAATCTAGAAGTTTATTTTATCCCAAACATAGTTTTGTTTATTTTCAAATAACATTTTACAAAGCAAAAGCAAGCGAAATGAAAAAGAAACTTTTGAAGCCATTGCCTTGCCATTTGAAAATAGAAACATTGTTGTTTGACAGATGAGATGAGAATGACATATTCGAAAGGAATTAAAATTATTTTTATTTCTACCCTACATATGTATGTACCGATATAATTACCTAATTCTAGTAGATATAATATATATATATATATATATAATTATAGGTTAAAAAAAGCTTATCTATTCAGAATTCGCCAATTACGATAGTTTCTATGGTTTTAAAACTTTTGAAAGGTTTCAAGTAGTTTCAACCCTGTTTCGAGAACTTACTTTTTGGCCACTTATCGGCCTGATGCGGTACAAATAGGTCTAATCTAGTAGGTAGTAGGTCTTGTCAGAGATCTGAGTACCTAATGCCTGAGCAACTAATTATCGACAATTATAACAATTATTGAACTTGTCTATCCAAAATTAAAACGTAGTAGGGACACGAGACAACTTTTACAGGAGAGCCAAAAACGTCTTCATCACTTCAAGACAATAATGTTCTTTAAAATTGTCGGTTAAGTGAGGATCAAATTAAATATGTACATTTACAATTTCAAAACGTAGCAGGTAGGTAAGTCTCAAAATATTGAGTAACGTTAAAAAACGAGAACTCTCATTGTTACAACTAACGAAAAAGCACGAAAACGTAAGTGTAAGGCTTTCTGTAGTTAGTGTTTGAATAAAAATCAAATAGTTAATGATTTTTATTCAAATACTAACTACAGAAGCACTGGAAAACCAATCAAAAAAAAGAGTACCTACTTAATTAAAAATGGCTTTGTCCCCGAAGTAGACGTTGATATTATCTTAGACGTAGGTATAAAACTGCTCTATCTTTTTTAAACGGAGGAAAATTTTTTTTTTTTGAAGTACTCCATGCATGCATGACTGGTGCTCGGTGCTCCACATAAACTGAGTTACTGGCTTTACGTTAGTCAAGATATTTTTTGTTTCCGATTTCACATTCGCATTACTATTTTTAAAACACAGTAATGGACAGTCCGATAATTCGTATCAATCTACATACGATTTAAAATTGTGATTTTGCACATTATTTGTAACCCAGTTGCAGTTACTGCGCTTTTAGATTTCTAATTTGGTATTTAACAATATTTTTGAGAATAATTTTTCGTCATCAGGCTACCTATGGGGATACGACTAATAAGTCCAAAATTTTTAAAATAAAGTTTTTATGTCTTACTACGGTTTAGCTATGTACAGCAATACCGTTATTCAATGGTATTTGTGTTCACCACGGTTGTTTGGTAACCATCGATTTAGCCCATCCCACTACCACCACCATTCACCATTTCAGTGCTGAACGAACGACTAGTGGTACAACATTGTTTTACAACCAACAGAGGAAAACATTATCATGGACGTCAGGAATTTTAATGAAGAATAAAATAAAGGAAAGGTGCCGTTGAGGTATTTAAATTCATGCTTCGAACTGTTTATCAGACCGAGAATAGAATATAATGGCAGCTATTTTGCCTGCAGGACTTCGAAATGGGGTAAGCAAGATATGTACCTATTGCAAGATTTTTTCTTTCGGTTCCCTCCCATGTCATCTCCTGCTAGCCAATCCAAGGCCAATTCTTGGCATGTATTCATTCAGGACTGGAGTCCGTCGGTTGTAACTTTGGCCTTCTGTCCCAACGGGTATTCGGGCAAGGGAGAGTGTCTTATCCAGTTCCAGCCGGACTTCGAAGGCAATGATTGAAGTGATACATGTTAGTTACATGACCCGCTCAATCCCATTTCAGCTGTTCGATATTTATTATGAGATATTGTTGTTAATTTTGAAAAGCACAACCATTAATTTTATTAATATTTATTCTAGCATAACCCTTTGCCTTGTGCCATTATTATGTATAAGTAGGTAAGGTATATAAGTATACCTAAGTAGGTACTTTCAGTCACAGCCCAGAGGATAAAGGAAATGAGGTTGTTTCCTTTATCTAGTTAAGTAGATTACGTAAGGTTAATTATTATATGAGTATTGCGATGTGATGCACACGGCGGCGCATCGGATGCTAGTCGCTGAAATTTAGCCAATTACCAATCATCAAAGTTTGAATTAGGTGAATGAATTAAATCCTACCTAGGTACATAGGTATTGTATGTATCTAATGATTTAACGGATATGAAGATAATCAATGTAGCTGTTAACAATCCAAAGTCAGCTGACCGTCTCTCCAACGAAGACGGCCTCGCACAACGGATGTGCTTCCTCAAGATATCTTCACTCATTGTCTTATAGCTTAAGCACTCGATCGTAAACGCGCCAAAATTGACCGATACGTGCTCAATCAGATTGTGATGGCCGAAGAAAAAGAAAACGAGAGGAGTGAAGATGCAACAGACAGTGTGGGAGACAGCTCGAAGAACGAAGCGCCAACAGTTGTCTGCAATGTTGTAAATACCTATTTATAATATTTTTGTTCAGAGAATTATTATTTTAAAGTTGTATTCTAATTTAGCGCTACGATTCGAAGTTTTGAATGAATGGGCCAAAATTCGAATTTTCGTCTATCCTTCCAAAATTTCGAAATCTATAATATAATTCGTTCTTAAATAGCATACATAAGATATCGAAATACTGAATGCTAAATATCGCTAGCAGAATGCTACGCATTTGTTTATGAACGAAAATTTCGTCGAATGATTTTTTTTATAATTATTATTATTAACTGCCAAAAAAGGATACCTACCTAGTAATATTATCAGGGCTTATTAGGTATGAATGTTTATGAGTTTCTTTATTCCATCATAAGAAATAATTACCTGACCAGATGTTATTGTTTGGGTTACATATCGTGAGATAGGAATCCTTACATCGTCCCGAGTGACATTAAATATTTTTTTAATGTCATATATTTCAATATTTGCATTTTCAGCTTGTTTGTTACTTAAAATTAGAGCCCAGTTTGGCGGTTTCTTAATATCCTCAGTTATAATCAAACGTTGTTTTAATAAATAACCTTCGAGTAGTCGCGTGCTTGCGCGGAACATAAATAATCGCGCGCTGTCTGTGATTCTGCAATATTACATGGCTGGTTACAGAAGTAGAATAAATATTTTACGACATTGTATAGCCTGTTAATGAAAAGAAGGCTTTTGTCTGTATAAATATTATAATAAAAAAAACATCAAAAGTTCGTTGCGGACTCAGAGACCGCGCGCGATCACTGGAGGGTTAATGAAGTAACCTAAACAAAAATTAAATGTAGTAAGCCTACTAAATTCATAAAAGCAGTCAACATCCTTGCAGATGAAGGGGCTCGATGCCAACCAGTATGCCACGAAGAAGACAGTGGCTCAGGGTATGCTGGACGTAGCTCTGCTAACATCTAACGCCTCTCAGCTGAAGTATGTCCTCCAAGTAGGCCCTCAGCACGAGTTCTACACGCTGCTCGTTGTGCTTATTTCCATCTCCATCGTGCTGCAGGTGGGTATCTAATTTTATGTTTTATGGTATTCAATTTTAAGTTTTTAGAGAAATTATACAGTAGAAACAAAATAAAGCCAGTTTCCACTCTAGAAGATTATGAGAGCTTATACAAAAAAAGAAAATCAAAAATATTATATTCAAACAGTAATTTATACTTCAATATTTAACCGGCAGATCAATTCAAGTACCTATGCCTATTAATAACTATGTCATGGGTTTATACACCTGTCGATTTCTCACGTTGAGGTTGGGTTCTCCTATTTAAAAAAGTAATGAGGTTTAATCAATTTTTATTTAGGTTATAGGTACAATCATTTATTTATTCGATTCCATAACAGCATAAGCACAGCTGAAAGTGCCTTCCGAACAAGGAGGACTTGGTCATTATGGTGATAATGACCAAGTCTTCCTTGTTCGGGGTATTGCTTGGCAGGTGGAATGGTAATCGCAGTAGAGGTGTTAAAATACCCTGAATACCACGTATTAGAGGAAGGGCAGTAGCATCTACTGCCCGTCCTCTGGTACATTCCCTTAGTCACCTCTTACGAAATCCGCAGGTTGACTTCGAGGGATCGATTATTATCCCACGGCATGTTAAACTAACTCTTTAGTATATTTGAAGAAGGTATTTATAGATGAGGTAAGTTGACAGATTTAACGATGATGTAGGTGCTGATGGGCCTCATGCTGCTCTCCTTGAACCTGCTACGGGACTGCATGTTCCAGAAACCGCAGCATCGCAACTCTGCGTTGTACATCAACTATACCACCACAGCGCTAGCTTTCGTGGTTACCTTTCTCAAAGTTCTCATTTCGTGTTTTGACTCCTCCTTGGCTAAATATATGCAGTTCGATACGACACACTATGAATAATTATAAGATTGATTTGTACAGGTCAAGTCAAGGCTTCAATTTTCTTGTTAATGCTGTTTTAGCTAGAAATCCTTATCACCACAACACAATGCATCCAGATTTATAGATTTCATAAAGTTCTCATTTGGTATTTTAATTTCTCCTTGGCTATAACGCAGTTTAAAAATCCATACATGCCTAGGTACCTACTAATTATTTTTAATTTGATCTGAACCTTTTCCTGGTCTTAGATCAAAAATCTTGATGAAATAAATTTTGTTTTAGCTCCTAGTCGGATTGCTATTCGTGGTGATCGGAGGATTGGATCTAAACGACAACGAGGATCAGCCTTCAGCTCTCGTCCTCAATGACGTCATTACAATGTTTATATTTGTTATTTCCACTATCAATCTGGTAATATCAGGCTTCGGTCTTGAATATTCCAGCAACCCTTTAGTGTTGGAGAGGTTGAATTATATACACAGCGATTATAGAATGAAAATGAATGTAACTGCTGCACCTGCTGCATAATAATTAATAAGTTATAAGTTACTTATAAATAAGTAGGTGCATTAATAATTTTTAAGTGGGTTTATGTGCCTATAACAATAATTACCTATATTTCAGCAGCCATTATACTAACCTAGTACATACTACTTGGTGCATATTTTATAATGCTTTGTACAAAGTTTTATTTAAAAAAAAGAGCCTTATAAATGCTGTACCTAGTATTCAAATAGTAGGAATACTGTATTAGGTAATTGCACAGAAACTTTCTGATGATTCCGTTGAAAGATAATATGCATTTACTTTAAAAATGCTGAAAATATTTAGATTTTTTTTTTGTAAATTTGTAGATTTTTGTGCACATAGAGATGTATATTTTTGCAGGTGAGCGCGGGCTTGCTAGCACAAATCATATCGCTGATGGAAGAACACCAGCGGTTTAAGAAGCTTGCCAACTGGCTCTACCGAGTATCAGTAGCTATGATGACGATTGTAATGTTTTGTGACGCGATTAGGATGACGTTTGGTCTTGACCCCGCGCTCTCCGTGCAAGACTCTGTTAAGATTAAACCTAGCTATTAATAAAATTCATCGTATAACTTTCATAAAAAACAATTTGTTTAAAAATGCAATCATTAAATCTTATAAAGATGTAAATTATAGTGGTGGTATAATATACAAGATAAGTGCCATAGTAAAATAATAAATGAATGTTTGGTACGACGACGGTGCAATTAATTGTGAATATAAAACATTAATTTAATTCTGCATTAGGATCTATTTATAGGGTCACAAACACCCTATTTTATTTGCGCACGTACGTGTAGGTATTAGGTAATATTATGTTCTCGAACTGTGTAGGGCTATCAGAACATAAATTGTTAAGATTATTATGAACAATACGATCATACTATAATGTAAAACATATTTATATACCTATATTTATACTAGCTGACCCGGCAAACATTGTTTTCCCATCGAGAACTGAGGGTTGAAGATTATTACAGTACTTCTTAAGTTCATAAAAATAGGTGAAACCGTTTCTGAGGAGTTTGGTTACAAACACACGAGATTTTTAAACGATATATAAGATAGTAGATATAAATTGTAATTATACTTAGGTACCTCCTTCAGTGGTTTCCTAGGCTATTTTCTATACTTTAATTTTTTTTCCTGCCTACCTACCTACTTATTTTATATTATCACATATTCGTTTTTTTTTGTTTTGTTTGTATTTATTTTTATTTTTTCTAAAGGTTGTCTCCGCCATCGTAGCAGTGGTTCTCAGCTGCGTTTTCAACATCAACCATCTACATCATCAACGTAAGGCTGAGATTTTAAATAATACCAGTTTAGCTTTCAAAGCCATGAGTATCACTGTTAACATTATCATCAGTATCTTTTATTCAGTAGAGCTTGATAGAAAACTCACTTAAGGAATCTTATTATTTTAAGTTATTAGTTATACTTATCATACCTAGTGCACTCACATATTATATTAGGTATAGGCAGTATGAATCATAGATTTAGGAAGAAGAAAAAAATTCTTGGTTTATGGTATGAATAATGTAAGATGAGTCCACGAATTATCGATTTTTGTAAATATTTTCGTGTTCTTTAAATCAGTCACATAATAAAAATCAGTAATTAAATTAATATAAATGCGAATGTTTGGACGTTTGTCTCTTCATGCGACAACTACTAAACGGATCGGGCCTAGGTGCAATTCTTGATCTGGATGAACATTCTACTACGGCTACTTTTGGCCTCAGAAAAACGCGTGCGAAGCCACGGGCCCCCTGCCCGTGGTTTATTAGTTCTCTACATATAAGCGTTTTTAAATTACACCAGCACTTACCTACCTAATAATATTCGGCTTTCATTATTGGGTCTTTTAATATCTGTTATTCGATATAATGTCTATCGATATGGTAATAAGATACCTAGTGTACATAGATATATACCAAAATATAATATCGAATTTGGTTAGAATAGGAGGCGAAAGTAGAGTGCACCTATGAGTATACAATACTTAACTACTGTAAGAGTCCACGAGTGGACGGTCTTTACCTACCTAATTTTTCAAATAAATTACCTACATTGAAATAAAAGTTCTTGAAAGATATAGAAAATAGGTACCTACCTGGAAAATACAACTAAGTAGAAGTAGGTAGTTAGACAGGTAAGGTACATATTATGCATAGATATTAGGTACAATGCTTACATACCTTTATTTTTATCTATTTTACAGAGTAGCTAGAAAATAAGGGCTTTAAATTTTCTAACTTTCTTAAAATAAATAATTCACTTTCGCTAAACTGATGTTTTATTTTTACAACATCTTGCATTAAAAATAGGTACGTACTAGCGGCCCGCCCCGGCTTCGCTCGGGTGCAATGCCGATACCAAATCATATAAAACTTCCTCTTGAATCCCTCTATCTATTAAAACGCATCAAAATCCGTTGCGTAGTTTTAAAGATCTAAGTATACTTAAAGAGCGTAGACTGGGGAAGCAAAAATCCTCAATCTACGATATAGGGACAGACAGCGGGACGCGACTTTGTTTTATATGTACTATGTAGTGATAGCGTAGATGGCACTGACATGATACTAGCTGCGCCTAGTAGAATCAGGATTTTTGCTACTCTATGCCTAGTCTACGAGTGATAGGATTTTTTTTTAATCTTCCGCTTATTCTCAGCGCTTATTTGAGCGCTTATTCTTTACTTCACTTCTTTGTTAATGTCAATAAGCTAGGACCAATAATTTTATGGACTCCGCCTTTCAGTTATACGCATATACATTTTTGTATGACTAGGGAAGTGACTTTGCTGGCGGGCCGTACTGGCTTCGGCTCAACCTGGTCCGAATCAGGAAAATACACTTGAATGCCGATTTCATTCCTGATTCGTCCCATATTTAACAGGCACGTTTTAGTACTTTCAACCAGGGTTGTTGTTGATACCGTTTTTTGACACATAATCTGATGCTGATGCTGATTTTGGCCATGTGCGTGTCGGAATCGCGAACCGGGTATGCCACACTAATTCAATGTAGATGATTCTACCAATCGAAAACGAGTTTCGAAAAACAATACACATTTTATAGAAAAGCTACGCACTTTTTTAGGGTTCGGTAACAAAAGGTACCAACGGGACCCTAGTACTAGCCCTCAGCTGTCCGTCTGTCTGTCCATCTATCGGGCTTTATTATATCTCATGATTCGTAAAAGGTAGACACTTGCATTTTTCAGTATGTCTTCATTTGCCGCTATAATAAATAACATACTATCAAAATAAATATTAAAATTAATGGGGGTCCACAAAAAAAAATGTTTTTTGGGCATTTTTTTGCTGCACTCACGCGATGCACAAATGTAAAAAAGGGTAAGTGTTCGCTCCGTTTTCCATTGCCTTAGTTTCTTGGTGATTTTGAGCAAGTGCCGCTATAAAACCTGAATGTTTTTGCTCATCCTTCCAATTCTTGCGTATATAGTCTAGAGCGCTAATTGACACTTGGAACTTATATTCACGGGTGTGAAACATCCTTCATTCAGGGAGTCAAAATAAGTCCTTATAGCTAATCCATTAGTTTAGCTATAAGGACGTATTTTGCGTAAATTTGTAATTGTTTATATGTTGTTTTTACTCAAAATTTTACATAGGTGTCGATGTCATTTTGTAAGACTAAGAATATAATTTTGCAAAATTTATAAAAATACGGGCAATAAATGAGATAACACATTACAATATTATTATATAGCAAATGCGCGCGGCTTTGCCCGCATGGTTGTTTCTTTTAATAATGTTTATATTAGTGGCATTGGCATTTTGATTAATGTATACATAGATATTTATATACTGTTAATTTTAAGGATATTGTATCGTTTGTGCCTTAATAAAAAAAAATATAAACAAACTAAATACCTACGAAAAATTTATATTTTAACTAAAATCAAATTACCTAACTTTTGGAACGATAACTTCCGGCAAAAACCTGAAAATAATTCCAGGTTATTAAAGTTAGTATCTTGTGTATTTCTTTTTTCCTCGTACTTTGAGTTATATAAACTAGTTAAATAAATCCTACGGAAACAATAATGATAAATCATCATCTACATGCTTGAGAAGAGTGTGAAACTGCTACTTTTCTGTACGAAATCCTGAAATGGGACGAATCAGGAATGGAATCAATAATAAATTTTATTTTCCTGATCCGGACCAGTTTTGACTGAAACTAGTGGGTCGAATGCGGTATAACCAGAAAACTAAATTTGATTGTTAAGCGCATCACTAGCACAGATGCTAAATTTATCTCGGCTAATTATTCATGGTTTTAGACATTATTTGTATACTAGACTCATAGGAACACATAAACTAGATTGTTAAATGTTGTTACTACAGATTTATAGTAATAAAAATAATTACTTTAGTATTTATACTGAGCGAAAAACTTACGCATTTAATGACAAATCCGGGACTTTTACTGCACCTTTTGTGCTTTTTGAAGGACAGAACACAGCAGAACGCGACATATTTTTACTATTTCAACAAAGTTTTAGGTAAAACGCAGTAATTTCTTAAAATTTCAATAAAGTTCAGCAGTCTTACCACAACTTTGAACTAACTAGTCAGTTACAAACTGACACGATTGACACTGACAGTGCAAGCTATACGTACACCAGCTATCTTTTTTACTCATAGCTTGACTTCGAGGGATAGACAAAGATACATGACAACTATGGTGATACATAGATATAAGACCGGAAATGACTTATGCTACTTCTACCTACTTATTTCTCTATGTCAATAAGTGTCTGTGTCTGGTTTCGGTTTCTGTGACTTGACTTGACTTCTTTTGTTATTGTGGTTTCTGTGATAGAAATTAGCGTTCGCTGTCAAATAAGTAACTGTCAATGTCAGCATTTTACAATTTTGACATAGACAATGACAAATTTTGACGGAGGGGAGAAAGAGACAATTTCAAATGTCGGCAATGTTTGTTTTATTTCAATTTCTTAGGAAATCTCTGGAAAACTATCTGTAATCTTTTATTTCAATGCTGATTCCATGTTTATCCGACCGAAGCTTATTAAATACCTATTAACTAGCAAGACTTATCCAGGCATCGCCTTGACACTAAGAGTCTTAACAGAAACAGAAATTAATTCCCACTCCCACAATCGATCTTATTACACACGACTGCGCGTGACAAAAAGTGAGAGTCGAACGAGGTTACCGCAAGTGTGCCGCAAGCACGGCGGCCTGGCTTGCTTGCTGCTTGTTGCTAAGCTCTGCTCCGCTCCGTCAGTTCACGGCTACCAGCGACCAGCGCAACACGTGACCATGGCCGGTAGGATCGTTGTTTACGGAGGAAGGGGCGCGCTCGGCGCTGCATGCGTCAACCATTTCAAGTCTGCCAACTTTTGGGTTGCTAATATCGATCTGAACCCCAACGAATCAGCGGACCTAAACATCACCGTGCCTAAGGACGCGTCGTGGGTGCAACAGGAGGAACACGTCGTGAACGAGCTCGCCGCGGCGCTTCAAGGTCAAAAAGTGAATGCTGTGATTTGTGTCGCCGGCGGCTGGGCCGGCGGCAATGCTAGCAAGGAGCTCTGTAAACAGGCTGATCTCATGTGGCGTCAATCCGTATGGAGCTCGACCATCGCCGCCGCCATAGCTTCCAAATACCTAGCCCCAGGGGGCCTCCTCGCCCTTACCGGTGCCAAAGCTGCTCTAGATGGAACACCTGGCATGATTGGTTACGGTATGGCTAAGGCTGCTGTCCACCATCTCACTAAATCTCTTGGTTCGAAGGATTCAGGACTCCCTGAAAACTCTCTGGCTGTTGCTATTATGCCTGTTACATTGGATACTGAAATGAACCGTAAATGGATGCCAAAAGCTGACTTCAGTACATGGACCCCATTGACCTTTGTGGCTCAGCTGTTTGATAAGTGGATCAAGGGTGAGGAAAGGCCTACCAATGGTAGCTTGGTAGCACTTGTTACTAAAAACAACATTTCAGAGCTGATTGTCGAATAACTTGCCAATATTCTAAGATTATTTTTGTAATAAGTTATAAAGTTAACCTAAGTTGCTCAATAATTATGCTATGTCATGATGATACACAAATGAGCTTTTAATGTATTACGTTGTTAGAAAGACAATAAGGGATCAAAATCTCATATTAATCCATGAATGTATTGTGTTGTGATGTCAGAAGTATAGGAATGTGTATGGTGCCACATAATCTTCTATTCTAGATGTGATATTTAAAATTTATTGAAATAAATGTTGTGAAGCATAATCTATTTAACATTTTTCTTATCTGTCATGCCATGATGTAACTTGGTGACCCTAAGTTATATTTTTATCATCAGGGCTAGTTACTTTGTAGTCGAGTCAATGTAAGCTTATTGTTTTAGATTAGACAAACATCTATCACTCATACTAAAAGTCGAGTGGGTTAGTCAAATCCCTACAATTACTACATCACTCAAAAACTCCTGAACAATTAGGCTGGGTATGGGTATATTTTGGGACTTGGAGTAACATATAGGCTATTTTTTATCCCGATAAAAAGCGGGCGACGGCGGGGGCAGCAGCTAGTAAAATATATGTAAATGGTAGGCAGGAAATACTTGTTTTAAACAACATTTTATTGTTCAACTCAACTATGATATTTCTAAATCCCGATACAAAAGGTCTCGAGTTGTGCCGATAGGTACATACTATCCACCCTCCTATGTGTCATATACTATTACTAATTGGTGATGGTAGACCCTAGTAATAGTATATATGGTGATGGTAGACCCCTATTCCTATAACTATGTTGTGTGTCATCAAAAAATTTTACCCACTCTAACGTATTTGCGGTAAAGCTCATGTTTTCCTCATGGATCATCAAAACAAGTTTTCATCCAAATAAATTATGGAAATCCCCCAACGACGGCGGACAACCAACCCAATACGTCAGCGGGCATTTTTTGGCTTGAATTATTTTAGCGTGAATACTAGATAGTTAGGTACCTATCTAGCTATTGCCCTTGGCTTCGATCGCGTGCTAGCGTGATGAAAAATCTTGCCAGGTACTTTCAGGCTGGGTTCAATATTTATGGAACAATGCTTGCAAACAATAACTTTCGAGCTCATCTAGATGAGAGTTGTAATCGATCGATACCTTGCTTGCTGCGACACTGATCATCGAAATGAAAGCATAAACTTATTTAAATAGCCTGATAAAAAAGTCATAGTAATGTTATTTGATAACCAAGAGCCTTATTCAAAAGTCATAGCAATTTTCATTTTCGTTTGCTAAAAAACAAAAGTGGGTTGCAAATAAAACGAGAGATGTTATAAATTACAAAATTATTTTAATGAGCCAACTATATGGCCAAATAATTATTCATAATACTAAGTCTTATGTACTATATTTTACTCTAAAAGGATAGAAAATTCGTAACTTAACTTATTCCTATTTTTGCAGTAATAATAATAAGTTAACACTTAAGTAATTAGGATTAATCTCTGTTGTAAATAATTGATAGAGTTTATCATAATGTGTAGTGTATAAAACACTTATTAAATAAGACATCATCAAAAAAACTTAAGTACAATTGATCCGTATAAAGTCCGAAGGGAGCTATCAGCGAAGGTCGTGTCTATATTTTTTTTTTGACACGCTCTTTTTATTTAAATCATTAAGTATGTATGTAAATAACGTGACTTTTTACTCTATTTAGAAAGTCACCGGTACTTGGTGACTTTTACTGTTAATTTATGCAACGAAGCCAAACTAGACTAGATTAATTTCTCAAATTAATTCAATGCGGTCGTGTGAAAGAATAGTTTTCAGAAGAGAAGTAGATAATCACTTCATAAATATAAAGTTGATACTAAAATGATTTACAGACAAAACATAAAATTCTACTTTGCTTTGAAGTTTAAGTTTTAGTAACCTTAGTACTTATTACTGAAATCATCCGTAGCAGTTTTTATAACCATGCTAAAATTATTAGCATTCTCATTTTTTTATAAACTATGAATGTATTTTATTGGCATCTTTTGAGCAAAGGAAGATTCCTATTTATTCTTAACAGGTTCACAGATATTATGTAAATAAAGTACAAATTTAAAATTGGTCAAACGAAAACGGATTAACCGCATAAAGATCAAAATAATCTTCTTCCCAATTACAAGACTCAGTAAAGAAGTAAAAAAACATTGGTCAAACGAAAACGGATTAACCGCATAAAGATCAAAATAATCTTCTTCTCAATTACAAGATTCTGTAAAGAATGAACCCTTTAGTGCATAAATAGCAAAAAAGCTAGGGAAGCTTGTATTGTGCAGTTACTTTGAAAATCAACAGTTACTCAGAAAATAGTCAAATCTACGAGAACCTATACTAACTCAACAGACAGCAAAGGACCTCTAAAAGAGCTACATTTCAGAGGTAAAGTTACCAACTTTCAGTTAAATAAACTAGGTTTTACATCTTCTTGCGAGTGACTAACTAAATGAGAACAAATTTTGAACAATGATCTGGCCCAATTTTTTCTGCAACTAATCGCTTTTCTATGACAACGGATTCGTCGCCACGTAGATCGCCACGTAGAACACCGAAACATGTCTTTGGTGGTGATTCTCCGATGAATTCATCATCATAGCAAAACGATTGGGTTACGTACCCATTCCATTCGTCACATATCTTTGTCCAATGTATATTTGATCAAAGAAATTGGAAGACTTCATCCAATTTACTAGCAACATCGATATTTGATCAATGATTTTGACAGTTTCTAACCGCGGCTTCACACGCGTTTTTCTATGGACACGTTTAATGGTTATTTCTTTCCCATGGAAACTGATATTTTATGGGTTTAAACCCATAAAATATCAGTTTATAGTTAGAAGCCTATATTTTATTCCAGGTCATGAGCTACACTTATGCAAATTTTCAGCCTGACCTGTAGAGAAGTTTTACGTGAAGAAGTAACAAACATCCATCTATCCATTCAAACATCGCATCGCATTTATGATATTGGGTGTGAGTGATGTGATTTCATTTGAACTCAACTACGCAAATTACAAAGGAATCTTGGACAAATACATACATATATTTAACGAAGGGAATGGGCATCCGTCAAAGAAATCCTACTAATATTATAAATGAAAAGTTTGTAAGGATGGATGTATGGATGGATATTTGTTACTCTTTCACGCAAAAACTACTGAACCGATTAGGCTGTTTGGTATGGGTATATATAGTTTGGGACCTGAAATAACATATAGGCTAATATATATATACAGGTTATACAGGATTTTTATCCCGATAAAACGTGGGCGAAGGCGCGGGCAGCAGTTAGTTTGATCATATATTGATCAAAGAAATTGGTCAAAGATATTTGACGAGTGGAATACCATCCTTGGAACAGGACCCTTGACCGATCATTTACTCGTAAACCTATAAGTAAAGAATCATCCAACCACTGCTCTGACTGTGTTCCTAAGTATATCAGTGACGAGCTCGGTTGTCCGGATGATCTTGTATCCGATCTCATCGATGAAGGTGATGGCCGTGGAGTAGGGCGGCGGGACCTCTGTTGGGCGGAGCGGGAAACGGGTCGGCATCGTGCTGGGCGGCGTCCAAGTCACTGGGGTAGGTCTGGAACAAATTATTAGATGTTTAGCTATGATAATTGGATGACTGATGTGACACGGCGGGTGAAGGTCCGCCTATGACGTAGGAGGTTGCGGGTAGCTACAACAATTTTGGTGATATCTTCGCTATATTGATGATTCTTTCGAGTCATTCCCGGTCGTTTCACCCATGTGTCATCCATCACTCACCACATCAAACTAAGTTAGATTTGAATTTTAACTTGAATGTCATTATCAGCCCGTAGGTATACGTCGACTGCTGAACATAGACCTCCCCCAAACGACGACGCCACGAACAGCGGTCCTGAGCCGTCTCCACTAGAATGTTGCCACTTATATATAAATTCGATTGCGCCATCGAAGTGTTCCGGGTTTAAAGGTACATACTTGCAAACCCATTTTCCCTATTCAGGAATTTGAAGTCGGTTTATAGTTTTTAAAACACGTCAAATTATGGTTTACTAGGACGAAATAATATTTTGTTTGGCAAGTAGATAATGTCCAATATATTTATAAGTTTCATAACTATCGATTCGTTACTGTATCCAATAATCGTTAATACTAAGACCGGTTTTATAATTTTATGTGGAACTAGTTTTCCTAAGTCGACCAGACAATATGCAAGTATAATGATACTAATATTAAAAGCTATTTATTTTATTTTATATAATATTAAAAGCTGTTTATTTTATATCTAACGGTTGTCTATAATTTTTAAAAATGTTTTATGAACACATTTACAGTACGTAAGTACATCTACGTAGTTAGGTACCACTATGTATCTACCAAAATAATAGGTAGGTAGGTACATATGTATGTATGTATAATACCTACCTATCTTGTAGGTACCATATGAAAATGTTTTCAGCTTTGTGCCACCACACTAGGAGCTGTCTGAAAACCAGCGCCGCTACTAGCTTCGGCTTGTATCAGCATAATGATGAGACAGGTACCTTTATGGCCACTAACACTTTTCCTATCTATTTTCTTTATGTTTGTTTATGTTTCCTGTACTTTCCTTTATCTGTAATGTGTCGTGTTATGTGGCCAAATAAATCTATTTTCTTTATTCTTTCTTTCTACCTACCTACATATAGTGAAACGATGGATATACCTAATAGAAGATATAATAATATAGTAGTATAAGTCTTTAAAGTGTTGTCCGAAATAAATGATTTTTATTCATTTTTATGTGTATGTATTTGTACGTCACATTTCCCATACAATCCGCGAATTGATAAAATGGGTCGCAAATCCGAAAAAATTACGTAGAAAATACGAAAAATTTGAATTTCAGCTCGAAATTATTTTGTATCCCGTTCTGACCCATACAAACGGTAAAATAAATTAAAACCTTTTATGTTCTTCGAGTAAAATACTGGCGTAGCTGTGGGCGTAGCTGTACTACGGCGTAGTCCAACGCCAATAGCTTTACTGCGTTGGCGCAGGACTAGTTTTCCAAACAAATGATTTCAACGCGATCCTTTTGACGTAAAATGAACACACCGCGTGTCCAATGTTTTAGCAGACTTAAGAAGAAGGTTCTATGTATATTTTTTACTGTTTTTATATCCTCGTCGATTTCTCCTTTATTATCATGGACTGATTTTGAAATTATCTCTCTATTCGCATATAGAATGACCCCAAGGTGCTCGCATACAACGACGACGACGACGAACGACGAGTCCCGAGGGAATAGTATTTGGCCTGAAAACCTTAAAACAGTGCAAAATTAAGGGATTTGAAGTAAGTTTCTAGTTATTTCAAAACAATCAATTATTTATGTCTGTATAGAATTTAAAATATGTATTACTAGCTGATGCTCGCGGCCTTGCCCGCGTTTTATCAGGATAAAAAATACGCATGTAATATGTTATTCCAGGTCGCAAACTATACCCATACCAAATTTTAGCCTAATCGGTTCAGTAGTTTTAGCGTGAAAGAGTAACAAATATCCATACAAACTTTGACATTCATAATATTAGTAGGAAGTTATGATTAAAACAAATAATGATCCTAAATACGTCTACTATATATAATATATAATATATATAATACTACGTATAATTAGAACAAAAAATCAATAAACTGTTATATAGCCATCGATTAGTTCGATCAATAATTGTGAATGATTTATGATGGTTGTTTTAAGGAATATTACTCCAATGATACACCAATTTAAATTAACGATAGAGTCATGAATAATGATTTAATCATTACATAATAATTTAATAGAGGCCGTTCTCAAAATTAATGTAAGTCGTTGAAACTGAATAAAAAATACATCAGTAGATAAATATGTTTTTATTTTTTTGGAAATATAAATGTTTGATAAAGGTCAAAAGTCATGTTTTTGCGCATGTTTACTACCTGTATTTATAAATAACCAGTTTACGTGTAAAAAAGTCTGTAGGTATCGCTCTTATTTGAACAATCATCATCATCATCAGCCCATACACGTCCACTGCTGGACATAGGCCTCCCCCGTACGACGCCACAAATAGCGGTCCTGAGCCGCCTCTATCTATCGACTCCCTGCGACCGCTACGATGTCGTCGGTCCATCGAGTGGATGGTCTCCTATGTAGGGGGGGATTTGCCATAATCACCACGCTTGGCAGGCGGATTGGTGATCGCAGTGTTGGTGTTTAAAAATACTCAGAAGGAAGCTGCCGCTCTTCCTCTGGTGGGTTCCGTTATTTGAACAATACATACAATAAAAAAACAAATATACTTACAAAAAATCTGTATTATACACCAGAAAAACAAAATTACAGAGAGATGTTATATAGGACAAGTACAATGGGCGGCCTTATCACTAAGAAGCGATCTTCCAGGCAACCTTTGCATTGAAGGAATTTTGAATTTAAGAAAGACCAAAAAATAAAGTGTTAAGTCATCTTTTATAAAAGATTTAAGATAAATATTAACACAACATTATAAATAGGTACCTAATAATCATAATAAATATAATCAATTGAAATATATATATATGTAAACCTACTAAAATATACCTACATAAATAAATAAACAGTCTATGTAAAGTACCAGTATTTACTTGTCCGAAAGGAAAAACTCCTTGACAAACTGGCAAGGATAGTACTTTTCTCGTCAACTCTGGTGGTGCATTCCACCCTTATGGCCTGGATGGAAAAAAAATTGTCGTAGAAAGTGGTTCGGTGAGGTGCACATTTAACACCAGATTTTCAAACATTGCACATTCTAGATTTTAATACCAATTTAAATGTAAATTTGATATTAGTACCTACCTATATTCAGTGTAGAATGTCTGTCTGAGCAGTTTCTTATAAATGAGTTATTAGACTTATTAGTCCCCACTTAAATTATTCAAATTGTAAAGGCCAACCAGTTTTGTATTCATCCAAGTAGGTCACTGTACTGTTTAGGCTGGTTTTACTGAG